>CM040126.1:80645690-81845690 GCA_022559845.1 Amorphophallus konjac | reverse complement strand
ATCTGACCTAGAAACTTGGTATAGGACTCTTAGGGATTGATTTGAGCCAAGAATAGGACTCTATGTCGACCTAATCTAACAACCCTAATTCAAAACCTTATAAATAGGGTTTAGGTTCGACCTGCGCGAACCCTTATTTTGGAGCGCGTAGTTCGACGGTAAGGAGATCTCATCTCATATTGGTTCTTTAGAACTTTATGTTCTCCTTAGTTTTATCTAACTCACCTCCAATTTTCGTGCTAGAAGATCCAGCCGTTGGTGAGTTAGAGCATCTGCAAGTCTCTGGTTCGCTGTAGATTGCACATGAAATAGTGCACCGGTCCAGTGAAGATCAGGAAATTAGAAGTCCTAAATGAGGTTAGTTCCAGTTGAGTCATTTGAACTTTTTGTTCCCCTTTATATCTTCTACCTACCCTCCAAATTTCATGGATTTAGGTCAAGAGGATCAGGAGATAGAGGGACGAGAAGTTGCTGGTTTAGCACATAACGTGCAGAAACTAGGGTCAACTTCCAGTCAGAAATTTGAAGTTTAGGGACCGAATCAAAGGTAGGTTATCTCATGAAAATACTAAATTAACAAGTTAGGAATAAAAGTCCTCTAGTTTCATGTGATTTCATGCTCTGTATGTGATGAATTTCATGTTTTATTTACACTGCGCAGTTAACTTATTTTTACATGCATGAACCATATCCTTAATAAGAAAAGTTGATGATTTTGGCTTAATTGATGTAACCCATGCATCTCTAGGAGCTATCCTATCTTATCTCTCTGTCTCGCATGTTTTCATAAGGTCTATTGCCTTAGAATAGGTTTTAGTTGCTCTATTTTTACCCTTCTGGCCGATAGGCAAAAATGGCCTCCCCAAGACCGCCAAATTTCCATTAACAGTCCCCGACTGACTGCGTATGTATAGAAGCGGTTCTGCAAAGACCGCTATAGTCATGCCCCGAGATTTATGTACAGCGGAAGATAATCAGGAATGTGAACAGTCGGCTAGTACGCCACAAGCGAGCAATATAATCAGAGCGCAAATCATTCACACATAATATGAATGGACACAATAATTTGATCAAAAATCTAACTTTTATTGATGATAATAATAAACAAGTACATGATATTGACTCTTGGACTAACTATACTCAATAAAGCGAAAATTACATAGACTTGACTTGACTCTTGACTCTACTAGGTCTTCTCTCGATCTTTAATCACTCTCAGACTCGTCACTCGAGTAGTCCGAATCCCCGCTAGAATTCCCTGAAAAGATTAAAAAAGTAGGGAATGCGCACACTTGCCTAGTAGGTATCTTCGTATCAACATGAAGGTAATGTTTAAGTAATTAACATTTTTGCTCTAGGAAAAATAATATAATGAAATACGGTAAAACATGCGATGTAAACTAAAGTAACACAAGTAATAAGATATGATCAAGAATGAGATATGAGAGTTCATGTAGGTTGATAATATGATCAAGAAAGAATAGAATGTGGCCTTTCATGAACAAGAATGTACAAGCATTTAACGAGAATCCACTTTTCACTTTCCATAACCATAAAGGCTATGCACTAGAATGTCATGTAACAAGCAAGTAATAATTTGCAAGAGAGCCTCGTGATTTTCACTCATTTATAAAAGCAAGTAACAATTCAAATAATAAGCTCATGATAACAATATCAAGGTAAGAATGCTTCAAGTTAAGGACATGAGAGTTCAAAGAAGAATTAAAACATGGTCACGCTATAGGAGAAATTCGGCAACATAATAGTACATTCATTAACTTTCATAGTTCATTAGATATCTTTTGAACAAGATGTTAAGTTCTAGAAAATTAATAGACCATCTAGGAATTTCAGAAAATCAACCCTTAGGTCAAACCTTGGGTACGGTTAAGGATACTACTTGAGATAATAGCGGTCATGACTAGACAGTTTATTGACAGAGTCGACGCATGAAACCTCTGGAACCTTGCGGTCATGGCAGGGCCGCTAGGAGTCTTTGGCGGTCAAGTAAAACGCCGCTACTACACTCTGGCGGTCTAATGGATGGCCGCTAAGATCCAAAACATAGAAAACTCCGGTAAAGTGCTCTCTAGACCGTTGGGTTTTGAGGGTACAACTAGCTCGGCGTCCTAGTGGGAATCCCAGACTCGCGGAGACTTATGGAGGCCTTGAAACAAGATCACCTAGTCTGGTGGAAGGAATATCCAACGGAGAGGATCACAAGTCTAAGATTGTGTGCTTATATATGCAAAGTGTATCTAATGGCCACGCACCGGGGTACGCACCATGTACTTAAGAAAAGACTCTAGATGAGAAAAGATCATGATAAAACAGCGATCAAATCAAACTTAAACAAGTCGATGAAGTATGTCAAATACGGTTATTAGTACAAGAATATAAGTTTTGGCATGAAATAACATAAATTTAAAATAGGTATTTTAAACATGAGAGACATGAAATCTAACATATTTAGTGCATAATATAACCAAGTTCATAAAGGTATAGTTACAACCAGGAATGAGGCCTAATTATCTAGGCTTAACATATGTTTAATAGAGTCAATCTGTAATCTGTTTGGAGTTAACAAATTGCAGAGAACAAATAGAACTTAGTGGTCATTGGAGGACCACATGCAGGAGCTTAGCGGTCTATCGCATGGCCGTTACATACATCTGGCGGTCTAGTAGAGACCGTTTATTCCCTGTAACCAACAGAAGTAAAACCGAGGTACAAGGATAATTTCTAGGAAAATTTATGTATGAAACTTATGAGGACTAGAAGGGTAAAGCATGCTAACATGTTTTTATCGACTAGAATGCATGATTGGACATGAATTAAACAAGATTTATCATCTTTGATTAAAGGGTATAAGGATAACATGCTGTAAGGATCATGCATGCACAGTCATAGAAAAACATGAAATACTACTTGCAGAGAGCATGAAACGGAATGAAACCATAGGGCTTTTATTCCTAACATGTTGATTTTACCTTTTCATGAGATTTCCTATCTTTGATTTGATCCCTTGACTTCAAAGTTTTGACAGGAAGTCGTCCCTAGTTTCTGCACATCCTATGCCAAACCAACAACTTCCTGTACCTCTATCTCCCAATCCTCTTGACCTAAATCCATGAAAATTGGAGAATAGGTAGAAGATACAAAGGGTAACAAAAAGTTCTAAAGGACATATTTCTAAATAACTCGATTTGGGTTTTTAATTTCCCGATCTTCATTGGACCAATTCACTAGTTCTTGTGCAGTCTATTGCGAACCAGCAACTTGCAGACGCCCTAATTCTTCAATGGCTGGGTCTTCTAGCACGAAAATTTAAGAGAAGTTAGACAAAACTAAGGAGAACATAAAGTTCTAAAGAACTAACCTGAGAAGATGTCTCCTTACCTTCAAAATTTGCGATCCAACACTAGGGTTCACATGGGTCGAAATTAGGGTCTATTTATAGGGTTTTGAGTTAAGGCTGAGGGATTGATCGAATTGAGAGTCCTACTTAAGAGTATGATCGATCCCTAAGAGTCCTGGACAAGCTTACATGTCCACATACTTCGATCCATAGGGATTTGGACGCCAA
Organism: Amorphophallus konjac; assembly: GCA_022559845.1. NCBI lineage: Eukaryota > Viridiplantae > Streptophyta > Magnoliopsida > Alismatales > Araceae > Amorphophallus > Amorphophallus konjac. The sequence continues at coordinate 81,842,104 of CM040126.1, read as the reverse complement.
AGATCTAACCTTTTCACATTTTCTCCCATTCACGGAATTAGGAGGGCTTAGCGGTCATGGAAGGATCGCTAGGGTGGGTTTGGCAGTCGCGCGATAGACCGTCAATTGACGTTAAATCCGAAAAATTTAGATTTTCCTATTATCTCTTATTTATCCCCTAATTGGTGTATGTATCCCATGTTAAATTCATAAATTACACAATTTATGTTTCTATTAATGGGCTTGGGCCAAAAGGTCTTAGAATTGGGAGTTTGGGCATATTTGAGTTGGGCTTAACCTTTTGGTCAATATAGGGCCTTTAAATGGATTTAATTATCCCTAAATTCTCTTAATAGCCCATTAAGCCTTTTAAATTGTTTAATAATTATATTTAATCCCATAAAATTCTTAGAAAAATCTGGTGTGTTACACCCTCCCCCACTTAAGGAGAATTTGGTCTCCAAATTCAATGTATAAGTTTTAGAAAGAGTGTGTTGAATTTATAGTTGATTAACTACACCAATAATTAAGGCAATTGATGAATATGAATGGGTGATCGCTTTACCTTCATTATCCAAGATGGCATTTAGTCGGCCTCGTCGCCCACGTCCATTGCTATCTCTTGAAGATTGCTCCTTTATGAGAGGACACATGGGCAAGTGATGTTCCCGACTACCACACTTAAGACAAGTGCCGAGACGCTTCCAACATTCTTCGGTCGTGTGCCCGAACTTCTCACAGAATGAGCAAGCCGCCATGACCTACTTTTCTTCCTTCTCCTTAGCTCTTTTACTCTTTCCATTGCCATTGCCATTGGTTTTCCCATTACTATTTCTCTTACCATTACCATCCCTATTGCGGGACTTCTTGTTGTGATGGGGTTCATCATCCTCCGTGATGCTAAACATTTCTTCTTTTTCCTCTCGCCTATCATGTTTTCGACTCGACTTTTCTTCTTTCCCCTAGAACTTTTCTACCTTTTCCAAATTCCTTTCACATAAATGTGCCCGTTGGACCATCTCCGTATATGTGCGGATATTTTGTGATCTAAGTTATTGAATAAAGCTGGGCCTTAGTCCATCCATGAATCGATTAGCCTTTAATAAGTCGGTACTAACCAAATGAGGAGCGTACGGGGCCAGCCGAGTGAATTGAAGTTTGTACTCCGCTATGAATATCATCCCTTGCCTTAGCGAGGCAAATTTCGCTGCCTTCCTCTCCTTGATGTGCTCGGAGAAGTACTTTGCACGGAAGAGTGTAAGAAATTCCTCCCATGTGAGTTGTGAATTTTAAGGTTGCGCCTTCCGCCAAGTGCGCGCATCCTTGTTTAGTTGAAATGTGGCGAGACGGACCTTCTCTTGGTCAGTGCATTGCATGACCTCAAATATACGGTTCATCTCGTCTATCCAATTTTTTGCTGTGTCGGGGTTGGCAGATCCAGCGAATCGGGGAGCATTTAAACTCCAAAAATTTTCGTGTAAATTTCCCATGCCAGCATTGGCGCCAGCTTGGGCCACAGTTTGGGGAGATTGGGTAAGACCCACAACAGTTTGTTGCATCTCATCCCAGTTGACATGGTGAGCCATTATGGGGATGGGGGGCACCTGAGAAGTAGAACAATATGTTAATTCCTATAGAGTGAAGGGGAATTATCCTGGAGATAAATTCTAATTCACTATCTCATCCCGGGCTCTACCCGATCTCACATGGGTTTGGAAATCCCTTCCTTAGTTCTTAGGAATGGGCCCTTAACCTTAGACTTAACCTATGACATGACATTTTCCTATGACTTACTTATGCCTAGGCTCTGATACCACTTTAACTGTCACTCCCCGAGATTTATGTAAAGTGAAAGATAATCGGGAACGTGAACAGTCGGCTAGTATGCCACAAGCGAGTAATATAATCAGAGCGCAAATCATTCACACATAAGATGAATGGACACAATAATTTGATCAAAAATTTAACTTTTATTGATGATAATAATAATCAAGTACATGATATTGACTCTTGGACAAACTAGACTCAATAAAGCGAAAATTACATATACTTGACTTGACTCTTGACTCTTCTAGGTCTTCTCTCGATCTTTAATCACTCTCGGACTCGTCACTCGAGTAGTCTGAATCCCTGCTAGAATTCCCTAAAAAGATTAGAAAAGTAGGGAATGAGCACACTTGCCCAGTAGGTATCTTCGTATCAATATGAAGGTAATGTTTAAGTAATTAACATTTTAGCTATAGGAAAAAAAAATAATGAAATACGGTAAAACATGCGATGTAAACCAAAGTAACACAAGTAACAAGATAAGATCAAGAATGAGATATGAGAGTTCATGTAGGTTGATAATACGATTAAGAAAGAATAGAATGTGGCCTTTCATGAACAAGAATGTACACGCAGTTAACGAGAATGCACTTTTCACTTTCCATAACCATAAAGGCTATGTACTAGAATGTCATGTAACAAGCAAGTAATAATTTGCAAGAGAGCCTCGTGATTTTCACTCATTTATAAAAGTAAGTAATCCCAGTGTAATGTGACGCCAGTGTTCATCATACCTCATAGTTTATAACATGTTTCCGACAATCAGCCGAGGGGGCTAGAGTCGAGCCCTTGGACACAATCAGTGTCCGATCTGCATCTGCAAGTTATAAATCCAGCTACTTCCACGAGTATAACAATAAAGCTTGGCCAATAATGTAATAATTTAAATAATAAGCTCATGATAACAATATCAAGGTAAGAATGCTTCAAATTAAGGACATGAGAGTTCAAAGAAGAATTAAAACAAGGTCACACTACTGGAGAAATCTGACAGTATAACAGTACATTCATTAACTTCCATAGTTCATTACATATCTTGTGAACAAGATGTTAAGTTCTAGATAATCAAAAGACCATCTAGGAATTTAAGAAAATCAACCCTTAGGTCAAACCTTGTGTTAAGCATACTTGAGATAATAGCGGTCATGACTAGACCGTTTATTGATAGAGTCGATGCATGAAACCTCTGGAACCTTGCGGTCATGGCAGGGCCGCTAGGAGTCTTTGGCGGTCAAGTAAAAGGCCGCTACTAGACTCTGGCGATCTAATGGATGGCCGCTAAGATCCAAAACATAGAAAACTCCGGTAAAGTGCTCTCTAGACCGTTGGGTTTTGAGGGTACAACTAGCTCGGCGTCCTAGTGGGAATCCCAGACTCGCGGAGACTTATGGAGGCCTTGAAATAAGATCACCTAGTCTGGTGGAAGGAATATCCAACGGAGAGGATCACAAGTCTAAGATTATGTGCTTATATGTGCAAAGTGTATCTAATGGCCACGCACCTGGGTACGCACCATGTACTTAAGAAAAGACTCTAGATGAGAAAAGATCATGATAAAACATCGATCAAATCAAACTTAAACAAGTCGATGAAGTATGTTAAATATGGTTATTAGTACAAGAATATAAGTTTTGGCATGAGCTAGCATAAATTTAAAATAGGTATTTAAAACATGAGAGACATGAAATCTAGCATGTTTAGTGCATAATATAACCAAGTTCATAAAGGTATAGTTACAACTAGGAATAACGCCTAATTATCTAGGCTTAACATATGTTTAGTAGGGTGAATCTACAATCTGTTTGGAGTTAACAAGTTACAGAGAACAGACAGAGCCTAGCGGTCACTGGATGACCGCATGCAGGAGCTTAGCGGTCTATCGCATGGCCGTTACATACATCTGACGATCTAGTAGAGACCGTTTATTCCCTGTAACCAACAGAAGTAAAACCGAGGTACATGGCTAATTTCTAGGAAAATGTATGCATGAAACTTATGAGGACTAGAAGGGTAAAGCATGCTAACATGTTTTTATCGACTAGGATGCATGATTGGACATGAATTAAACAAGAATTATCATCTTTGGTTAAAGGGTATAAGGATAACATGCTATAAGGATCATGCATGCACAGTCATAGAAAAACACGAAATACTACTAGTAGAGAGCATGAAACGAAATGAAACCGTAGGGTTTTTATTCCTAACATGTTAATTTAGCCTTTTCATGAGATAACCTACCTTTGATTTGATCCCTAGACTTCAAATTTCTGACTAGAAGTCGTCCCAAGTTTCTACACGTCCGTTGCCAAACCAGCAACTTCCCGTCCCACTATCTCCCGATATTCTTGACCTAAATTCATCAAAATTGGAGGATAAGTAGAAGATACAAAGGGTAACAAAAAGTTCTAAAGGACCAATTTCTAAATACCCCCATTTGAGATTTTAAATTCTCGATCCTCACTGGACCGACGCACTGGTTCCTGTGTAGTCTGTTGCGAATTGGCAACTTGCAGACGCCCTAATTCTTCAACGATTGGGTCTTCTAGCACGAACATTTGAGGGAAGTTAGATAAAACTAAGGAGAACATAAAGTTCTAAAGAACTAACCTGAGAAGATGTCTCCTTACCTTCGAAATATGCGATCCAACACTAGGGTTCACATGGGTCGAAGTTAGGGTCTATTTATATGGTTTTGAGTTAAGGCTGAGGGATTGATCGAATTGAGAGTCCTACTTAGGGGTAGGATCAATCCCTAAGAGTCCTGGACAAGCTTACATGTCCACATACTTCGATCCATGGGGATTTGGATTCCAAAGATCCAACATTTTCACGGTTTCTCCCATTCACGGAATCAGGCGGGCTTAGCGGTCATGGAAGGACCGCTAGAATGGGTTTGGCGGTCGCGCGATAGACCGCCAATTGGCGTTAAATTTGAAAATTTTGGATTTTCCTTTTATCTCTTATTTATCCCCTAATTGGTGTATATATCCCATGTTAAATTCGTAAATTACTCAATTTATGTTTCTATTAATGGGCTTGGGCCAAAAGGTCTTGGAATTGGGTGTTTGGGCCTCTTTGAGTTGGGCTTCACCTTTTGGTCAATATAGGGCCTTTAAATGGATTTAATTATCCCTAAATTCTATTAATAGCCGGTAGATTCTAAGAAATCCACTTAGAACAATTAAAAGGAAAAAAAGAAGGAAAGAAGAATGGGAAAAGAGGGAGAAAAGGAGGAGCATGCGTAGGATGTTAAGGGGAATGTGATCGCCAGAGATGCGAGGGCCTCAAAGGATATAAATAATAACAATATGGAGGGATCGCGAATATAAATACCTCAAAAGGATGCGGGGGAGATTGTGAGTGCACCTTCTCTTCCGATCGGCCGGCCGATGAAGAGAGTTCTTCTTGTTGATTACCCTTGTAAAACAATAACAAACACCAATAAAAGATATGGATGAGAATTCAAGGTGAGTGTAGCATCAAATTCATAATAGAAATAAACATGAAAATCATGTATAAGAACACACCTTGTTGGGTGTTGGCCCTTAAACCCCTATGCAAAAGGGTATGGGAGATTATGATGAATGATAAGATAAAGGAGGGTGCAAGTGTTACACTAAGGAGATCTCAACATGGTTGAGATGATAAAAATAATGAAAGAAGAGAAAATAACATGATGTATGCAAACTACTTCATGAAAGAAACAAAAGAGATTGAGGGAGGGATAAGCTTATTGATGTGTTTCTCTAAAAGGGGCTTTATATCTTCAATTAGCTCCAAGGAAGAAGAGGCTCCAAATCTTCAAGAGGGGAAGAAGATCTCCATGGATGAAGCTTTAAGCATGTGGGAGTCTTCTCCTTGAGCCTCCAATCTCACAGCACCTCCTCTTGAATTAGTGTTCATGCTCTCTACACAAGGGAGAGAGGGGTCCTATTTATAGGGCTAAAATTCGGAGTTAATTCCAAGGAAAATTAGGAAAACATGTTTTAGTGGGATTTGGAGGGAGATATTCATTAGACAAGTGTCCCCTCAATATTAGAAAGCCTTAGGAGTCCTTTCCCAAGTGAAAAAGGGCTCAAAATGGGGAAAGAAGGAGGTTCTGTCGGAGTTCGAAATTGAACAAGAAATGACGACCGGACAGATGGTCGCTTCTTAAAATAACGCCTACAGAGGTGTCATCATTTTGGAGGCATTTCGAGACGGATACGGACTTTCCAAAATTTGAAAAGAATTGACGACTTTGAGGGGGGCGCTATTTAGAATTTAATACGAATTTCGGGCAGATTTAAAATATCAAAATATAGTAATAAAAATGACGACCTGATGAGGGGCGTTAATTGAAAATGACGACTTGCACAGTGTCGTGAATCAAAATAATAAAAAAATCTAAAAGGAAATGACGACCGCGCGTTCGTGCGTCAATTGAAATGACGTCCGCGTGGGGGCCGTTATTTCAAAACATGCAAAACAGGGCTATTTTTCATTTCTCAATATTATTTTCTCATATTTTACGGGGACGTGCATCTAACTGTGCTGATTCCAATTACTATTTTTTCATATTTTTCTGACACCCGGAAGGCCACCAAATCACCCTTGAAAGAGGGTTAAAAATAATATTAAAATATTTCAATTTGAAATTGACACCACACACTATGTCGTTAGATCTATTTTTTTAATTTTAATTTTATTTAAATTCAAAACAACGTCCCTTGACATGTCGTTAATTCTAAAAAAAATCTGAAAAATTCTCAGAAAAATCCAGAAAAATGGGAAAAAATAAAGAATAGACGCCTCCTCAAAGAGGCGTCATTTTCCTTTTTATCTTCTTTAATTTTCTTTAAAATAAATGATGTCCCCTCTCACGCCGTTAATTATTAAAAAATTTGAAAAAATAGAGAAAAATATCCAGAAAATCTAGAAAAATAGGAAAAAAAATAAGAAAATAGAGAAAAATGGAGAAATTCAAGAAAAGTTGAAAAAATACTCAAACAAAGTTAATTTGAGGGTCAAATTGGGGCATTACAAGGTAATACGCGATGTACTCACAGTAACGTCAATTTTGGCGTGTCTACAACTGCCCCGCCTTGGCGTCTGCTTTGCAAGGGAATAGAGTGAACTGAAAAGTAGATGCCAAGGTGTGATGAGACACGCGATCAACATCACCTGATGAGAATTAAATCCAAAACTCGAGATGAGGCAATCTCGGAAAATTCAATGAAATCAACGATGTTTGGATAAAAGAAGGAGTGTGCACACGGGCACGAAAAGGAATGATCAACTTCCAGCGCGGTAGAAGTACCCCAGGTCACAAACATGTAGGTTTCACTATTGGGGAGCGATTACCAGCCAATGTAGACGTGCTGCAAGCAAGGTGGATCAAAGGAAAAGGATTGAAATAAGAGGATAGAAATCCAAACAAAGAGCTTTCGAGAAAATGACCCAAAACAGTGATAAAACGAAATGAGGATTCCATTCAGTAATGAATATCTCATATCTGGAAAGATTAAGGTCAATTTGACTCTCCAAATAAGCTTATCAGAATGATTTTTCACTGTTGATTCAAATTCATATATGAATGCATGCTGGGTTTAAAGGAAAAAATTAAAATAAATTAAAATATAAGATAATCAAAGATAATATTGTTAAACTGCCAAGACTGGGTCAAGAAACTGATTTCGCGAGCTGATACTGAGCCGAAGCCCGTTTGTCTGCGCACCAACTCACAAAAGGGAACCATCGTCCCCAGTTTTGGACGGCTCAACGGCCTATCCGTATGACTAAGACGCCTCTGGAATCGTCATCATTTTTGATGAAGGGGAACTCAAATTCCAGATTTACCAAAGTCACAAGGTCCTTGATATAATCTAATAACGTATGTAACATATAGTAAAATGCATACAGGAAGATGGTGGAGCAATGAGCATGTGGGGAACTGAGATGAGGTGCAAGCACCGTGGGCCTTTGATGATGATGCCCAGTCGGTGGGACCACAGAGCTTCTTATCCTGCGCTCAAAATTTCATTAACCAAGATATAAGGAAGATAGCATGCAATGAATAAGGCATTTAAGCATAGCAAGTATAGCATGAATCAAAGCATCAATAAGCAATCACAACATAGACATCAAATCGATCGAAGTTTGGTGTGGATAGCATTCAAGCATGTATTAGTAAGGCGAAGCATGTTTAGCATGAATAGCATGAGTTGAAACATAGCATTGCAAAGCATCATTGTTTGTTGTTTGTCATGAGGATGACAATCTTGGTATGTGAGATTGAGATTGGATGATCAGGATCAAGTAATGACCAGTGGCAGAGTGATCAAGTGAAATCAGCAGAAGTTTATTAAAAGATTTTAGAGATGAACGATCAATTAATGCCCAGTATGACATGAATAGAGAGATGATAATCAGGAGTGCCCATAGTGACAAATCATGATGATATTGGGAAGAATCAAAAGATTGATAGCGGTGAATAGAGAGGACTCATCTCGTGTTCTTGGTCCTTGCAAAATTGTTGTCCCTGCAAAAGCACCATCAGAAAATACAATGTAATTGTTTTAGATTTTTGAAATATGCAAATTTTTATGGGTTTTGAAAAAAGTATTCAAATTTTTATGGATTTTAGACAATATTTAATTTTTTTTTGAAAATATTCAATTTTTTTTAGATTTTGATTCAAAAATATTCAACTTTTTTGGATTTTGGTTTAGGAAATATTCAATTTTTTTTTGGATTTGGTTTAGGAAATATTCAGTTTTTTTTGGATTTTGACTTAGGAAATATTCAAGTTTTTTTTATGGATTTTGGTTTAGGAAATATTCACTTTTTTATTTTAGTTTAGACAATATTCAACTTTTTTTTTTGGATTTTGGTTTAGACTTTGTTAATGCAGCATCAAATGGTGTTTTTGAACCACTGGCTAGGGGTCCTCGTTCCTTCCCCTTTCGCTAAAACTGCCCAAAGCCGAGCGTGCATTGAAGGGTGGCGCCCTATAATTGACTGCCCTTGATTAACGGTGCCCCTACTAAGGCAATACCTGAGAAACATTCGGTCTTGGAGGGAGAAGAGAAGAATAATTGAGGATAAGCTTTATGCAAGATGGAAGATGTCGGGACTTGAATTCCTTCCAAGGTATTACCCCTCAAAGAGGTGGTCTGTTGCGCCGGAGCTTTGTGCCTTTGATTTTTAAACCCTTGACATGCATACGACCAGGGTTTTCCCTGCGGGGACTTTACCACTCTTGCCATGCCATAATTCATAATTTTGTAATTATCAAAATTTTGACTTGATTTTCATAATAGCCCCTTTGGCTAGATGTATTATGAAAACTAATTTCGTTATTTTGGGTCAAGACTGCCCCTATTTGAGACTTCTCTCGTATTGGGAATTACCTAAGTTGGTCATCTCATCTGTCAACCTCTTGCTCCTGCATGCGGCCGAGTAAAGAAGAGAAAAGACTTTCAGATATACTCATGGCATGGCCAAAGTAGCAATGGTGTTTTATCAAGGAGCCGACTAAGGACGCCGTGAAGTGTGTGCGGTGCCCAGCTAAGGGTTGCTCTTAACAAGCGGGGAGAGACAGTCGAACTCCCAGCGCGGGGTTCTTATTAACCAAAGTGCTGTAGAAGCAACCCTAAAGACTTTTTTGATGATGATTTAATTAAACAAAAGCCTAAGATAAAGGTCTAAAACATCACTTTTAATCTTGTTAAGAAGCACTTTATTTTAAAAATCATGCGTGAAGAACGTGATGAAAATGCATAAGAGTGCATACTTACGCCAACATATTACCTTGCGATCTTTATTTAAGCAGCTGCAGAGGCGAGGTTGATGGGATTTGTCCTCAAGTAGCAGACAAAAGGATTGGAAGCAAAGGTTTGAAGTGGCTCAACAAGAAGGAGTGGTATTTAAACTAGACTCAGACGAATAAGGAGAAAAGGAAGAGAGGTGAGGGCTTAAACTCCCTCGCTAAGGCGCAGAGACCTTGATCACAAGGAACGGTTTACAGAAGAAGCGGAGAATTAGAAGAAGGGGTGAGGACTAAAGCCTCGAAAGTAGTGGGAGAAAGGGTAGATGCCCAAGGCAGTGGATGTGGAAGAAGTTGGGTCGGACCCGGGATCAGGAGGAATTAGAATAAGAAATTGATAGATGGAAAGAGGCGGATCCAGAGGGGGAGAATCCTGATAGGAGGAATCATCCGGAGGCGAAGGAGGAGAATCATGATGGGAAGGAGAATCCGGAGGTTCCGGAGGGTCTGGAGGCCGCGGAGAAAAACCATAATTGGAAGAAGAATCCGGAGGCTCCGGAGGGATAAAATATCGAGGGACGCGGTGCCCTGGGAAGAGAGATGAAAAAAATGATGAAAAAGGAAGAAGATGATAAAGGACGTGATGTCCCGGAGGAGCAGAAGGATGAATTGGAGGAAAGATGGAGGGTCTGGAAGTTCCGGAGGAGGAAAATGTCGAGGGACGTGGTGCCCCGGGAAGAGTGGATGAAAAGGGTCAGGAGGGTCTGGAGGTTCCGGAGGGATAGCGAAAGAAGGGACGCGATGCCCTAGGAGGGGAGATAAGAAATCCCGAGGATCCGGAGGAGGAAGACATCATGGGACGCGATGCCCAGGGAGGATGGGAGAGAAATCCAGAGGATCCGGATATAGAGGTGTAGAGGGGCGTGATGCCCTAAAAGGGAGGTCCGGAGGTTCCGGAGGAAGCAAATATCGAGGGACGCGATGCCCAGGGAGAAGAGGAAGATCCAGAGGTTCCGGAGGAGTGAAATCAGAAAGGGCGTGATGCCCTAAAAGGAGGGATGAAACACCTGGAAGTTACAGGGAAATAGCAGGAAAGGGGGCGCGATGCCCTGGGAGAATTAGGGAGGAAAAACTTGGAAGGACGCGATGCCCTAGAGGGAGTGGATTAGAAGAGGATGAAGGATCCGGAGGTTCCGGAGGAATGAGACACCATGGGACGCAATGCCCGAGGAGGACAAGAGAGAAATCTGGGGAGTGCTGATGCAATAGTTGGAAAGGGGCGCGATGCCCTGAGGGAAGATCGGGGGGGCACAATGCCCGGCGAGTGTAAGGGGACCTGGAGATCCCGAAGATAGAGGCAAAAGGAAACGTGGGGGATCCGTAGATTTTGGAAGGTGGGGAAGATACGGGTTTGGAAACCCGGGAAAGAAGAAGTGCAAATGCATGTGGATGCAATGCAACAGATGCGATGGAAGCATGAAATGCAAAGAATGTAAAGAACATGAAGGGCGAGAGGATGAGATCCTCCTCCTTACCCCTGGAGTAGCCCATGAAGAATTAGTGATAGACAGGAATATGGACGGCGTTGAATGGAAGGTGGGTAAAATAGTGGAAAGCCCTTTAGCACCAAGATAACCGCCCCTCCATGGCGGTGAAAGTGTATGGCCAATTGGCCCAATGGATAAAGCAAGAGCCCATGATGAAGCTTCAATATTAAATGACAACTCCCTTGGAGAGTGAAGAGCAACAGTGTGAGAGAGTTGGAAAGTTGAGATAGGAAGCATCGTGTTGCCCAGGGATTGTAGCGTATGAAGAATATTGATCAAGATGGGCGTTCGCCCCTTGTATGGAAGAAAAGGCTCAAGATTTGAAATTTGGAACAAGGGGTGCCCTGCCCGGATCTTGGGCGGCATCAACGCTTGGCATTCTCTTCTGGCGAGTAGTGACGGGGACTCGGCCTCTTCAACCATGCTCGGCACGACAACACGAATTGGTATCCGGAAAATAAACTCTTGCATCTTGAATAGCATGGTCGTGGCCAAATCCTTCTTGCCTGGCCCTTGATTATCTTCGACACAAGTACTTGCAGAAGCACTCCTATTCTGAGTGGTAGAGGAAGCGGAGGCGGAAGGCTCCATGGATGGTGGAGGTGTAATGGAAGGTGTTGGAGAAAGGGTGAGTGGAAACAAAGGTTCAAACACGCCGAGCTTCTCCCTTTGCCCAGAAGTAGTCGGGGTTGGCTCGAGTGCAAAAAAGGGTGGATCCTGCTCAGGACTAGCCATGGGTAAGGGTGAATGGATAGATGAAGGAACAGGCAAAGTGGGTTTTGGGGTTAAAGGGATAAAGGAGGGCCGAGGTGGCGGTGATGGAAGGTTAATTGGGGAAGGTTCGATGGTGGGCTCGGTGGAAGCCGATGGGGTAGAGGCTAATGGCGGATTGGGTGGAGGTTTAGTGGAAGGCTTGGCGGAGGCCGGTGGAGTGGAGATAAGCTTGGATGGCTTGGCGGGAGTTAGTGGAGTGGAGATTAGTGGAGGTTCGGCGGAGGCCGATGGAGTAGAGGTCGAAGGTGTAAAAGGAAAGCGTCAGATGATGCGAGAAATATTAGGTACAGGGGAAGGCGCATGATGCACCGGTGTGGGTGACTGGAGTATCGACCCATCATCATAGCACCAATTGGTCTCATAAATGGGGTTAGGGATAGTGGCTTCATCCTGAGCAAGGGGTTCATCGGGTGGCAATGGATGGAGTGGGAAACGAAGGAAACTTGAAAGGGGTGCCTGTGGAATTTCAACATTTCGTGTTGTCTCCAAATCTTCATCTTCATCAAAAACATCAAGTGGACACCGTGGTGGAGGCATAATAATAGGTGGTGGAGGATTTTATGGAGGATCATGTAAAAGTGGAGGGAGATGGTCATGATATTGTGGAAAATTCTGTGGAGGTAAATGCGAAGGTGGAGACTGAGAGCAAGATAAATGAGCAGGGTGGATGAGTGGAGGGTGAACGACATCCACTTGATTTTTGATATCTTGCTCACACGTGTTATTGATGCCATTCTCTCTTATCTCCTTCCAATCTTTTTCTAACTTAGCTATGTTATTCATGAAATCATGAAGAGGATTGACTTGAGATGGAGGAGGAGCGGGCCGCGGGCTGGTGAGCCTCTTAAGTTGTTCCTCCATGGAAGCAATTCTATCAAAGATACTTTGCTGGAGGGGTGTAGCATGAACATTGGAAGGTTGGCATGATTGCCTTGGAGGGTGGGCTTGATATGACGGCCGTGGAGGAGGGTTAATAGGTCGACCCGCTAAAGGACCCGGTCGGATTACAAGGAATAAATGGACCTTGGGGCCGTGAAGGATGAGAAATAGAAGGAGGCGGGTGATGGGCCACTCTGATAGGAGTATGTGTCGATGAAGGAGGCGGGTGATGGGCCACCCGAATAAGAGTAGGTGTGGATGAAGGAGGTGGGTGATGGGCCACCCGAATAGGAGTAGGTGTGGACGAAGGAGGATGAGGAGAGGATGTGCCCTCAACAATAGCCTTAAGGGCTTGGATTTGTTGAGGGGTGAGATGATCCAATGCACGGATGAATTGAGAGACCTTCTCGTCGTTGGGAGGAGACGGTCCCGAGGGAGTAGTGGCTCATGATTGAGGCAAGGGACCATGAGATTAGACATTGCCCATGGGTCGGGTAACACCATAAGAATGAGGATGTGGTCCCCTAGGATGATTGTGGTGAGAATTATGACGAACATGTTGAAATTGAAGAGTATAGGATGTGCTAGGTTGTGCATCCTCATGAACATAATTAAGATTAAACATGTTATTTTGTCTATCAAGGTAAGCCATTATGCAATCAAAGTTCAAGCAAAATAATTTGCAAAGAAGCACACGAGTTGGAATGATTACCGTTGATTTTTATTTATTTGAACCTTGGTGAATTAATGACTTTTAACAAACTTCGGAGTGATTCACACAAGGGAGGAACCTAGTTTCAATGTAAGTTCACTTTGATGCCAACTAAGAACACTCTCTCACCATGCATAGGCCAACTAAACCTGGGACTTCAAAGGTACAACCTGCCCGGCGTCCGTGAGGGAATCCATGGGTGCGGGGACTTACGGAGGCTTGGTTTAGGAATTTCCGGTCCAATGAGACGGAATGCTCAAAGGAGGGTCCTTCCTTCACCAAGAGGGGGGTGTGACTCCTAAAAATGTGGGGAGAGGAGGTTTCCCAAACCACATGCAAAGATGAATGCAAGCAGGCAATATCAAGCAGACAGTATCAGCAACACCATAGAACAAAAAATGACGACCTGGGAAAGGTGGCTATATCAAGAAGCAGCGCCTGAGTGTCAGTCGCTAATCACTGTGAACAGTGCAAGCAGAGTAAAAAATAGCGCCTTAAGGTGAGGCGCTGCCTATAGAATGGACGCCTGTGCACAGGGGCGTCAGATAATAATACCCAAAATGATGAAGAAATGATAATCAAAATGACGCCTCTTAGTAAGGCGCTGTAAACGTGAAAGACGCCTCTGACAGGGGCGTCAGAATGTAATGTCAAAGAAAATGACGCCTTTGTGGGAGGCGTTATATTGGGAAATGACGCCTCTGAGAGGAGCGTTAATTATAAAATAATGAAAAATCCTGGCAATAAAAATGGAAGCGACGCCTGTTCAAACGGTCGTTATATTCTGAAATGACGCCTCTGTGAGGGGCGTTAATTCCTTCTGTAACACTCCAGTGGTCAGAAAGCTCAAATGGTGCTAAAAATACCAATAAGAAGGAATGAAAACACTCACAATCACAAGATAAGAATCATTGCAATCAATAAAAACATGAAGTAGGATATAGCATGCTCATCATTTTTTTTAAGAGATGGACAAATGGAATTTCTAAAAATCTATCAAACTAACCAATCACATAGGGAGAGTGCTACGTGGAGCACAAAAGGAGGTGCACCGTGGGTGCAAATGGGGAGATGGAACACGTGGGTGCCCGAGGGGAAGGGTAATCAAAAAGAAAAATAAAAGGAGGCCCACCGTGATCGCCAATTTGTAGATTCTAAGAAATCCACTTAGAACAATTAAAAGGAAAAAAAAGGAAAGAAAAATGGGAAAAGAGGGAGAAAAGGAGGAGCATGCGTAGGATGCTAAGGGGAATGTGATCGCCAGAGATGCGAGGGACTCAAAGGATATAAACAATAACAATCTGGAGGGATCGCGAATATAAATACCTCAAAAGGATGCGGGGGAGATTGTGAGTCCACCTTCTCTTCCGATCGGCCGGACGATGAAGAGAGTTCTTCTTGTTGATTACCCTTGCAAAACAATAACAAACACCAATAAAAGATATGGATTAGAAATCAAGGTGAGTGTAGCATCAAATTCATAATAGAAATGAACATGAAAAGCATGTATAAGAACACACCTTGTTGGGTGTTGGCCCTTAAACCCTTATGCAAAAGGGTATGGGAGATTATGATGAATGATAAGATAAAGGAGTGTGCAAGTGTTGCACTAAGGAGATCTCAACATGGTTGAGATGATAAAAATAATGAAAGAAGAGAAAATAACATGATGCATGTAAACTACTTCATGAAAGAAACAAAAGAGATTAAGGGAGGGATAAGCTTATTGATGTGTTTCTCCAAAAGGGGCTTTGTATCTTCAATTAGCTCCAAGGAAGAAGATGCTCCAAATCTTCAAGAGGGGAAGAAGATCTCCATGGATGAAGCTTTAAGCATGTGGGAGTCTTCTCCTTGAGTCTCCAATCTCACAGCACCTCCCCTTGAATTAGTGTTCATGCCCTCTACACAAGGGAGAGAGGGGTCCTATTTATAGGGCTAAAATTCGGAGTTAATTCCATGAGAAATTAGGAAAACATGTTTTAGTGGGATTTGGAGGGAGATATTCATTAGATAAGTGTCCCCTCAATATTAGAAAGCCTTAGGAGTCCTTTCCCAAGTGAAAAGGGGCTCAAAATGGGGAAAGAAGGAGGTTCTGTCGGAGTTCGAAATTGAACAAGAATTGACGACCGGACAGATGGTCGCTTCTTAAAATAACGCCCGCGGAGACGTCGTCATTTTGGAGGCATTTCGAGACTGATACGGACTTTCCGAAATTTGAAAAGAATTGACGACTTTGAGGGGGGCGCTATTTAGAATTTAATATGAATTTTGGGCGGATTTAAAATATCAAAATATAGCAATGGAAATGACGACCTGACGAGGGGCGTTAATTGAAAATGACGACTTGCACAGTGTCGTGAATCAAAATAATAAAAAAAGCCAAGAGGAAATGACGACCGCGCGTTCGGGCATCAATTGAAATGACGTCTACGTGGGGCCGTTATTTCAAAACGTGTAAAACAGGGCCATTTTTTTATTTCTCAATATTATTTTCTCATGTTTTAGGGGGACGTGCATCTAACTGTGCTGATTCTAATTACTATTTTTTCGTATTTTTCTGACACCCGGAAGGCCACCAAATCACCCCTGAAAGAGGGCTAGAAATAATATTAAAATATTTCAATTTAAAATTGACGTCACACACTATGTCGTTAATTCTATTTTTTTTAATTTTTATTTTATTTAAATTTAAAACAAAGCCTCTTGACATGTCGTCAATTCTAAAAAAATCCGAAAAATTCTCATAAAAATCCAAAAAAATGGAAAAAAATAAAGAATGGACGCCTCCTCAAAGAGGCGTCATTTTCCTTTTTATTTTCTTTAATTTTCTTAAAAATAAATGACGCCCCCTCTCACGCCGTTAATTATTGAAAAATTCAAAAAAATGGAGAAAAATACTCAGAAAATCCAGTAAAATAGGAAAAAAATAAGAAAAGGGAGAAAATAATGGACAAATCTAAGAAAAGTGGAAAAAATACTCAAACAAAGTTAATTTGAGGGCCAAATTGAGGCATTACAAGGTAATACGAGATGTATTCACATTAACGTCAATTTTGGCGTGTCTACATAGCCCATTAAGCCTTTTTAATTTCTTAATAATTATATTTAATCCCATAAAATTCTTAGAAAAATCTGGGGTGTTACACCCTCCCCCACTTAAAGAAAATTTGGTCCCCAAATTAAATGTATAAGTTTTAAGAAGAGTGTGCTTAATTTATAGTTGATTAACTACACCAATAATTAAGGCAATTGATGAATATGAATGGGTGATCGCTTTACCTTCATTATCCAAGATGGCATTTAGTCGGCCTCGTCGCCCACGTCCATTGCTATCTCTTGAAGATTGCTCCTTTATGAGAGGACACATGGGCAAGTGATGTTTCCGACTACCACACTTAAGACAAGTGCCGAGACGCTTCCAACATTCTTCGGTCGTGTGCCCGAACTTCTCACAGAATGAGCAAGCTGCCATGACCTACTTTTCTTCCTTCTCCTTTGCTCTTTTACTCTTTCCATTGCCATTGCCATTGGTTTTCCCATTACTATTTCTCTTACCATTACCATCCCTATTGCGAGACTTCTTGTTGTGATGGGGTTCATCATCCTCCGTGATGCTAAACCTTTCTTCTTTTTCCTTTCGCCTATCATGTTTTCGACTCGACTTTTCTTCTTTCCCCCAGAACTTTTCTACCTTTTCCAAATTCCTTTCACATAAATGTGCCCGTTGGACCATCTCCGTATATGTGCGGATATTTTGTGATCCAAGTTGTTGAATAAAGCCGGGCCTTAGTCCATCCATGAATCGATTAGCCTTTAATAAGTCGGTACTAACCAAATGAGGAGTGTACGGGGCCAGCCGAGCAAATTGAAGTTCGTACTCCGCTACGGATATCATCCCTTGCCTTAGCGAGGCAAATTTTGCTGCCTTCCTCTCCTTGACGTGCTCGGAGAAATACTTTGCACGGAAGAGTGTAAGAAATTCCTCCCATGTGAGTTGTGAATTTTAAGGTTGCACCTTCCACCAAGTGCGCGCATCCTTGTTTAGTTGAAATGTGGCGAGACGGACCTTCTCTTGGTCAGTGCATTGCATGACCTCAAATATACGATTCATCTCGTCTATCCAATTTTTTGCTGTGTCGGGGTTGGCAGATCCAGCGAATCGGGGAACATTTAAACTCCAAAAATTTTCATGTAAATTTCCCACACCAACATTGGCGCCAGCTTGGGCTACAGCTGGGGAGCTTGGGTAAGACCCGCAACAGTTTGTTGCATCTCATCCCAGTTGACATGGTGAGCCATTATGAGGATGGGGGGCACCCGAGAAGTAGAACAATATGTTAATTCCTATAGAGTGAAGGGGAACTATCCTAGAGATAAATTCTAATTAACTATCTCATCCAGGGCTCTACCTGATCTCACATGGGTTTGGAAGTCCCTTCCTTAGTTCTTAGGAATGGGCCCTTAACCTTGGACTTAACCTATGACATGACATTTTCCTAGGACTTACTTATGCCTAGGCTCTGATACCACTTTAACTGTCACGCCCAGAGATTTATGTACAGAGGAAGATAATCGAGAACCAGAACAGTCGGATAGTACGCCACAAGTGAGCAATATAATCAAAGCGTAAATCATTCACACATAAGATGAATGGACACAATAATTTGATCAAAAATCTAACTTTTATTGATGATAATAATAATCAAGTACAAGATGTTGACTCTTGCGCTAACTAGACTCAATAAAGCAAAAATTACATAGACTTGACTTGACTCTTGACTCTACTAGGTCTTCTCTCGATCTTTAATCACTCTCGGACTCGTCACTCGAGTAGTCCGAATCCTCCCTTGAATTCTCTGAAAAGATTGGAAAAGTTGGGAATGAGCACACTTGGCCAGTAGGTATCTTTGTATCAACATGTAGGCAATGTTTAAGTAATTAACATTTTAGCTCTAGTAAAAATAAGGTAATGAAATACGGTAAAACATGCGGTGTAAACAAAAGTAACACAAGTAACAAGATATGATCAAGAATGAGATATAAGAGTTCATGTAGGTTGATAATACGATCAAGAAAGAATAGAATGTGGCCTTTCATGAACAAGAATGTACAAGCATTTAACGAGAATGCACTTTTCACTTTCCATAACCATAAAGGCTATGCACTAGAATGTCATGTAACAAGCAAGTAATAATTTGCAAGAGAGCCTCATGATTTTTACTCATTTATATAAGAAAGTAATCCCAGCGTAATGCGACGTCAGTGTTTATCATATCCCATGGTTTATAGCATGTTTTCGACAATCAGTCGAGGGGGCTAGAGTCGTGCCCTTGGACACAATTCGTGCCCGATCTGCATCTGCACGTTATAAATCCAGCTACTTCCACAAGTATAACAATAAAGCTCGGCCAATAATGTAATAATTTAAATAATAAGCTCATGATAACAATATCAAGGTAAGAATGCTTGAAATTAAGGACATGAGAGTTCATAGAAGAATTAAAACAAGGTCACACTACTGGAGAAATCAGGCAGCAGAACAGTACATTCATTAACTTCCATAGTTCATTAGATACCTTTTGAACAAGATGTTATGTTCTAGATAATCAATAGACCATCTAGGAATTTAGGAAAATCAACCCTTAGGTCAAACCTTGGGTTAAGTATACTTGAGATAATAGCGGTCATGACTAGACCGTTTATTGACAGAGTCGACGCATGAAACCACTGGAACCTTGCGGTCCTGGTAGGGCCGCTAGGAGTCTTTGGCGGTCAAGTAAATGGCCACTACTAGACTCTGGCAGTCTAATGGATGGCCGCTAAGATCCAGAACAGAGAAAACTCCAGTAAAGTGCTCTCTAGACCGTTGGGTTTTGAGGGTACAACTAGCTCGGCATCCTAGTGAGAATCCCATGCTCGCGGAGACTTTTGGAGGCCTTGAAACAAGATCACCTAGTCCGGTGGAGAGAATATCCAACGGAGAGGATCACAAGTCTAAGATTGTATGCTTATATATGCAAAGTGTATCTAATGGCCACGCACCGGGGTACGCATCATGTACTTAAGAAAAGACTCTAGATGAGAAAAGATCATGATAAAACATCGATCAAATCAAACTTAAACAAGTCGACCAAGTATGTGAAATATGATTATTAGTACAAGAATATAAGTTTTGGCATGAAATAGCATAAATTTAAAATAGGTATTTAAAACATGAGAGACATGAAATCTAACATGTTTAGTTTATAATATAACCAAGTTCATAAAGGTATAGTTACAATCAGGAATAAGGCCTAATTATCTAGGCTTAACATATGTTTAATAGGGTGAATCTACAATCTGTTTGGAGTTAACAAGTTCCAGAGAACAGACAGAGCCTACCGGTCATTGGAGGACTTCATGCAGGATCTTAGCGGTCTATCGCATGGCCGTTACATACATCTGGTGGTCTAGTAGAGACCGTTTATTCCCTGTAACCAACAGAAGTAAAACCAAGATACAGGGCTAATTTCTAGGAAACTTTATGTATGAAACTTATGAGGACTAGAAGGGTAAAGCATGCTAACATATTTTTATCAACTAGGATGCATGATTGGACATGAATTAAACAAGATTTATCATCTTTGGTTAAAGGGTATAAGGATAACATGCTGTAAGGATCATGCATGCACAATCATAGAAAAACATGAAATACTACTAGTAGAGAGCATGAAACGGAATGAAACCATAGGGTTTTTATTCCTAACATGTTGATTTAGACATTTTATGAGATAACCTACCTTTGATTTGATCCCTAGACTTCAAATTTCTGACTGGAAGTCGTCCCTGGTTTCTACACGTCCTTTGCCAAACTAGCAACTTCATGTCCCTCTATCTCCCGATCTTCTTGACCTATATCCATAAAAATTGGAGGATAGGTAGAAGATACAAAGAGTAACAAAAAGTTCTAAATGACCAATTTCTAAATACCTCGATTTGGGCTTCTAATTTCCCAATCTTCACTGGACCGTCGCACTGGTTCCTATGCAGTCTGTTGCGAACCAGCAACTTGCAGACGCCCTAATTCTTCAACAGTTGGTTCTTCTAGCACGAACATTTGAGGGAAGTTAGATAAAACTAAGGAGAACATAAAGTTCTAAAGAACTAACCTGAGAAGATGTCTCCTTACCATCGAAATATGCGATCCAACACAAGAGTTCGCATGGGTCGAAGTTAGGGTCTATTTATAGGGTTTTGAGTTAAGGCTGAGGGATTGATCGAATTGAGAGTCCTACTTGGGGGTAGGATCAATCTCTAAGAGTTCTGGACTAGCTTACATGTCCACATACTTCGATCCATGGCGATTTGGATGCCAAAGATCCAACCTTTTCACGTTTTCTCCCTTTCACGGAATCAGGAGGGCTTAGTGGTCATGGAAGGACTGCTAGTGTGGTGACCCGAGATTCGAATACTGGGAGGAGCCCGATACCATTCGAATCCTGGCCCACCGCCCACGAGCCGGGAGGGCTCGAAAGGGCTGATAGGAGTGTGGAGGTACAAGGAAATAGGAAATAAAGCATGATAATTCAACAAGTAACAGAAATAAATAAACAACTACTGCAACAGAGTCTAGTCCAACAGAAAGTACAGTCTAAAGCAATAAAACGTACCACATGCCAAGTGAACACTCGGCCCGGTGAGCTGGTAGCTAAGAACCTCCGAACAGCACCCTCGAACCTCGAGTAAGAACCGCCGCACCTGAAAAGTAGGGATGAGTCTCCAAACAGAGACTCAACTGGGGTCCGCGCGACCAGCTTGGGTTTCCTCTACAGTAGGAGCCGAGTTTTTACGGGCCACCGGTTTGTTGTTCCTGCTGTTACTGTTGTTCTTGCTGTTGTGGCTTTCCGCTCCCGCCGTTGTTTCCAAGTGGGGTTCCGCGGGACCCATGTTGAGTCTCTGTTTGGAGACTCATCCTTGCTTTTCAGGTGCGGCGGTTCTTACTCGAGGTTCGAGGGTGCTGTTCGGAGGTTCTTAGCTGCCAGCTCGTCGGGCGGAGTGTTCACTTGGCATGTGGTACATTTTACTACTTTAGACTGTACTTTCTGTTGGACTGGACTCTGTTGTAGTAGTTGTTTATTTATTTCTGTTACTTGTTGAATTATCATGTTTTATTTCCTATTTCCTTGTACCTCCACACTCCTTTCAGCCCTTTCGAGCCCTCCCGGCTCGTGGGCGGCGGGCCAGGATTTGAATGGTATCTGGCTCCTCTCGGTATCCGGATGTCGGGTCGCCACAGCTAGGGTGGGTTTGGCGGTCGTGCGATAGACCGCCAATTGGCGGTGAATCCAAAAATTTTAAATTTTCTTATTATCTCTTATTTATCCCTTAATGGTGTATATATCCCATGTTAAATTCGTAAATTACTCAATTTACGTTTCTATTAATGGACTTGGGCCAAAAGGTCTTGGAATTGGGTGTTTGAGCCTATTTGAGTTGGGCTTAACCTTTTGGTCAATATATGACCTTTAAATGGATTTAATTGTCCCTAAATTCTCTTAATAGCCCATTAAGCCTTTTTAATTACTTAATAATTATATTTAATCTCAAAAAATTCTTAGAAAAATTTGGGGTGTTACAGCTACTATCAAAAACGGTCCTAAGTAGACCACCTTTATGTTTCAGTATTCTGCACTTGTTAACTCCAAACAGATTGCAGATTGACCCTATTGTACATATGTTAAGCCTAGTTAATGAGGTTCTATTCCTAGTTATAACTTTACCTTTATGAACTTGGTTATATTGCTCATCCATCATGATAGATTTCATGTTCTTTATGCGTTTTAAACCTATTTTTTTAGCTTATGATACTTTCATGCCAAAACATATACTATTGTATTTATGATCATATTTTCATGCGATTCATGGACTTGTTTAGTGATGATTTGATCGTTATTTTATCACGATGCTTTCTCATCTACAGTCTTTTCTTAAATATATAGCATGTATTTCGGTACGATATCTTAGTTACACTTTACACTCATCGGCACACAATCTTAGACTTGTGAACCTCTCCGTTGGATATTTCTTCCACTGGACTAGGTGATCTTGTTTCAAGGCCTCCGTAAGTCTCCGCAAGCCTGGGATTCTCACTAGGACGCCGAGCTGGTTTTACTCTCAAAACCCAATTGTCTAGAAACTACTCACAAATCCGCTATTTTTCTGTGTCCTTGATTGTAGCGGCCATCAGGTGACCGCTACTGTCTATTAGCGGTCATCCCGTGACTGCGTTAGTCCAGATTTCATCACTGCATCGACACTTCCTTGCTTCATGTAGAAACGGTCCTGACCTGACCACCAAATTCATTATAACGGTCCAGCCTTGACCACCTCTGCCCAGAAACGGTCCAGTAATGACCACTTTTACCCAATTTCTGTTTAACCTGAGGTTTTACCCAAGGGTTGATTTTCCTAAGTTCCTAGATGTTCTATTGATGATGTAGAACCTAATATCTTATTCAAAAGCTACCTAATGAATTATGGAAATTAAGGAACATGCCATTTTGCTGCCGAATTTCTTCCGTAGCGTGACCTTGTCATTAAATCATCCTTGAGCTCATGTTTTCAATCTTTGTACGTTCTTACCTTGATATTTGTTACCATGAAACTATAGTTTGAACTTGTACATTATTGGTCTACTTTATTTCTCGTGGAAGTAGCTTGATTTATAATTTGAAGATACAAGAGCGGGCATGGACAGTGTCCAAGGGCTCGACGCTAGCCCCCTCGGCAGATAGCCAAAAACGTACTATAAACCATGGGATATGATGCTTACTGGCGTCGCATTGCGCTGGGAGTACTTTTTTTTATAAACGGATGAAAATCATGAGGCAATTTAGTGAAATTTACATGCTTGCTAGTACATTCTTGTTACATGACTTTCTAGTGCATAGCATTTATGGTTATGCAAAGTACATTCTAGTTCATGAAAGGCCACTTTACCTTATATCTTGCTTGATCATGCTCTATTACCCCTTCACATTCTTCATATCTCTATGATCTATATCTTGTTATTAATGTTACTTGGATTTTATTCGTATGATTTACCGCATTCCTTTTATCTTATTTTCTAGAGCTAAATTGTTAATTACTTAAACATTGTCTTCATGTTGATACGAAGATATCTACTGGGCAAGTGTGCTCATTACCCTACTTCAATTCTTCCCAAGAAACTCTAGTGGATCGGATTCTGAGTATTTCGATGATGGGTCAGAGAGTGACGATTGAAGACTCGAGAGAGGACTCAGCGTGTTATGAGTCCTTATGTTATTATGGAGTCATTTGATGTAATTTTTACTTTATTGAGTCATCCTATGTACTTTTCATTTTTATTGAGTCTAGTTAGTCAAAGAGTCAACATCATGTACTTTGATTATTATTCAATAAAAGTAAAGGTTTGTTCAATTATTGTGCATTCATACTTATGTGTAAATGTGTTAGCACTCTGATTATATTACTCGCTTGCGGCGTACTAGTCGGTTGTTCACGTTCCAGAATATCTTTCGTTGTACTTATATCTAGGGACGTGACACCCATTCTATCTCACTGGACAGAGCAGGGCGAATACAAGAGTCGACTCCTTACACGATTGAACTAACCCTGCGTCGATGCAGTCAGTCGACCGAACTTGGCCATCGGTCGATCGAACTCTGTAGCTCTGGAAGATTTCAGTTTTGGGAAAACTGGTCAACCGAAACTCCTTGTTCGGTCGACCGACCTGTGTAGCCAGTCATTTTAAGATCATTTCTATCCTTATAAGAGAAGGATCAAGCATATAAGAAGGGGTTAATCAACAAAACATACAATCAAGTATTTCTTGTGGTTTAAGCAATATGAAAGCACATTTGAACCACTTTCCACCAAGATAAGGTTAAACTTTCAAACACATTTTGAAATCTCAACAACCCCATGAATGATATGCATATAAGCATGAACCACACATGTAGTTCGACTTACTGTCATTTAGACAGAAAGGTGTGTTCGATGAACACAATCTCATTGATTGAAACTTAATGGAAGCTATATTTTGAAAAAACCATCTTCATGCAATTCTTGCACATATAAAGTCAATAAATCAAGCTCTTTAAACAGTGTTCACAAATCCATGAAGCAGGTCATTGACTCTACAGAAAATAAGGTTGTCAAAGAGGGTAACTTGACTTAAGCCATTCTCAAGTCGAGTTGCATCTTCATCTAGAAGCTGCAGTTTGAAGGTTTCAAGCTTAAGTCGACTTGAGCCAGTTTTAAGTCGACTTGCTCAATCTATCTAGAAGCGGCAGTGTGAAGATTCCAAGTCCAAGTCAACTTAAGGCCAAGCTAAGTCAACTTGACAGTTCACTCAGAAGGTCCACTCAACGGATCCAAGGCTAAGTCGAGTTGGAGGCTTCCTCATCTCGACTTAAACCGGAAGCAGGTCATTAAAACTCTAAAGTATAGCAATGTTGCGCGGGTTTTTATGCCGGTTAACCGGGGTGAAGGAAGGAATACAGCGGGGAAGGAAAATACGGGAGTTTGATGTATCTCAGGTGTTCTCCTTACGGTTGCATGCCTCTCACGGCGGTACCGAGCACTCTCCTTCTACGGAAAGTTGAAAGGGGCGGAATGCCACGGGAATGTCGTGCTAAGGGTTAACCGGACAGGGTGCGGGTGTGCCAGTCGATCTCTCGACAATCACTCATGGAACCAAGGTTTGACTGGGGAATCGCCACCAGGGCGCGGCACGTGGGCTCAGGCGATCGGGCGACATGTGGAGAAAAGGGGTTCCATGGTTGCGAGTGCGTAGGTGATTGCGGGAATCGTGTACAGGACGTCTTTCCCCACCGGCCGCAAGTAACCGGTGTTTATTTACATCGGATTGAATCGGAATACCTTCGTTCCATTCTGAAGAAGAGTCTGTATATGTGTCTGAAGCCATGGGTGTAGGGCCAGGCGCATTCAGCAGCTAGGGGTACGTGTTAGATTGAGGGGCATTCACTGGAGTTGGGGTATCTGGCACGGATGCCGAGTGGTGTGGGTAGGAAGCTAGGGGCCCGAATATGGGGGTATGTATTTCACTGGTTTTACAATGAGCCACATGGGCATTACTAATGGGTCGAGGAGGCCGAAGTACAACGGGCGCAAGCCGCGGGACATTTCCGACACGTGAGTCGGCCCCCGGGTCATTGTGTGACAAAGCGAGTGTCCGTGTGCTTTACTGGAACTCTTTACAGAGGAGTTGGTGTAGGTCCGACTGCCTTGGTGGTCAGAACGGACATGGCTGGCGCCTGGCGGAGGTCGGACGTGGCTCAAGGCGAGCGGTCGGGTCCGGATCTCGGACGGTGAGTGTTGTCATGCTGGCGGGTCAAGGTCGGCCCCGGGACTACAATTCCCCGGCCAGAGGTCCGACTAGACTTGATTTGTCAATCTGAGGGGCCGACGGCCGACTGGAAGATGAACGGTGGGCACGCGGATCTGTGTCAAGGGCCGACGCGATCGTTACACGGTACCCTTCATCACCGCGGTAGGTGTCGTAAGTCGACATACATGGGCGGACCCAGGGCGCGGGAGTATTCGTCATTGGTACGGTCATCTTACACGAGGCGGGGATGGACTGGGCATGAGACGGCTAGACACCGCGTGAGGGGAGTACGTGAGACATACCCTCGGCGTGTGTGAGCCGACTAGCAAGTCAATCGCGCGCGCACTTGTCTTCTCGCGTTCCCGACCCTTGCCGAAAGCCTCGGGAGTCCGAGGGTGCGACAATTAGGCCGGGGAAGTTAGCTCGTCCGTGCGTTGCTTCCTTCCTTCACGCGTTGTATTTATGCATTTTTTTTTTTTTGCTGGTTGGTAAGAGGGGCAATTTATAGAAGTTTGGAGGGATGAGGGGTCGGGTTTAGGCGGACCAAGTTGAGGGTCCAACTTGGTCTGGGTAAACCCCCCAAATAGTATTTTTCTTTTTATTTTATTTGAAGTTTTTTATGTGCTTTTTCGTGTGTGTGTGTGAGAGGAAGAGATGGTGTTTAGGCGGACCAGCTTGGGGGTCCAAGCTGGTCCACCTAAACCCCCTCCCTTGGGGGGTTTACGGGGACCAGCCTGGGGGTCCAGGCTGGTCCGCCTAAACCCCTTCCCAAGGGGGTTTGGGTGGACCATGTTGGTCCTCTTTTTTTTTTTTGTTTAAAAATCTTTTTCTTATACAAGGGTTTAGGCAGACCAGATTGGAGGCCCAAGCTGGTCCGCCTAAACCCCTCCCCAAGGGGGGTTTGGGCGGACCAAGTAGAGGGAGAGAGAGGGAGTGGTCCCCCCCCCTTCTATAAAACCTGGTTTTTTGGTTAATTTAGCCCCACTTTGACTCATTTGGACGCTAGAAGACAAAGGATACGGGCTTGGACTGGCTGACTGGCTACTTGTGCGCGTAGACCGAGGGATTGACGTGTGCGACTCCACGTATTCCTGGGACTTCGTCTTCGTGAATTCTTCCGTGTACGGGTATGATGAACGAGCTTTGCACAAACCTCGGACTGCATCTGCACGAACAGGGACTGGGGAGGGCTGTCGGACCTCCGGGCTGAGGAGAGGGCGCGGCCCCCCGGGGAATTCGCTCTCCTAGGGGGCGCGGCCACGCCCTGGGGCGCACGGGCCCCCAGGCAAAGCCGTAACCCCGAGGGATGGCCCCCGGGGATCTTCCTTCGTCGTCTGGGAATATCCCTTGGGGGATATGAAGTTTCAGGGTATTGAGATGGCCCATAGGAGCCATTGTTCTTCGAGTTGTAGTGGCCGCTCGCAAGGTGTTCGCGCGAATGCCCGACACACCCCGGGTTGCCGAACGAGCCACGTAGGTGGCCGACGGGCCTCGAATTTGGCCAAGGGCCAAGGGTAGGAGTCCATAGGGGCTGGGTAGGAGTCCATAGAAGTCCATAGCGACTTATGAGTCGGGAGTGGTCCCGATCGATTATTAGAGCCATCGTGCACCTCGGCTAACGTGCTAGGGCCGTTGGTTGGACCCACTGGGTTGTCGGAGGGGTCGGGTAGCCCATGCCTTGAAGGTGTTCAAGGAAATTCCCGAACCCCTATTTTTGGGTATTTTACTGGGGAAAGAGTCCGGGTACAACAAGCAACTATCATCAAAGGCACACACATACAGAAAGTTTAGTTATCATCAAAATATTACACATATACGGCACACAACAATCTCCCCCTTTTTGATGATGACAAACTTTATGACACAAATTACATAAATTTTCTTCTCCCCCTTTGACATAATCAAAAAATGGGAGGAAAGTAATGAAGAGCATATTTATGTCCAGGAGCATGGGATGCAGACTTAGCAAATGTATGGCAATGAATGATGACATATTTCTTCTCGTTAAACAGAATCAAAGCAGTCTTTCCAATGTTCAAG
This sequence comes from Amorphophallus konjac, assembly GCA_022559845.1. Taxonomy (NCBI): domain Eukaryota; kingdom Viridiplantae; phylum Streptophyta; class Magnoliopsida; order Alismatales; family Araceae; genus Amorphophallus; species Amorphophallus konjac. The sequence goes on along the minus strand of CM040126.1, from coordinate 81,814,226 downwards.
AGCATTACATTGGAAGTTATTTGAATATGTAGAGCAGGATTAATTCAGAAATGAGCAAGTTTTAAGGTTCAGAAAGTTAATAATTCAGTAAGATCACACTGACTGAGAAACCAAGTACATGAAATTTAGGAATCAGTAAAAGCCCACTTCAGAAGTCTAGATGATCAAGAATTAAGAAATATCTCAGTTTCAAAAATGTCTCTGAAGACCATAAATAGTTGACTCATCAAAACAAGCAGTGATTTTCTTTGATTTTTAGATTTTTGACTTCTTTGGAAATGCATGAAACTTGATGCATACAAATGATGACACATTTAATGCACACAATGCAACCAAGCAGATATGTGTATATACATGCAACATAGCCCCCCCTTTTTATTTTAAAGGATGGGATATGTGTTCGAAATATGCAGGTGGGTCATTCAACCAGAATGTTCATGTGTAACACCTAGGGGATTATGCTGTCATATAGAAGAATCAAGCAAAAGCCAATGCAGTCATTCAATTTTCTGAATACATATTAAATCAAATTACCAAGTGTAAGTGAATAATATGAAAATAGATTTTAGCCATATGGATATTCAGATTTTCAGTTCAACACAGGAGAAATCTCACAGACTCCACTACACTTTTGGAGTACAGCGTATTGGAGGCTTCGCTCTGCCTCATTGAATTTTCACACCTTAATTTTTCATCACAAAAAATTTCACAATTTTCATAGTAACAATTCGAATTTTTTGTAGAGTGATTAGGTTCAGTCTACTCCTTTTTACGCGAGGAGACATATGGAGCACATGCCAGACTCCCCGATTACTCAGAGTGTTAACCATTTCATCTAAATTTGAGCAAAGATACTTCAGTGCAACACTTTTCAAAATGAACTATATCACGTCTTAGGTGACATGTATCCAATCTAGTTAATGAGACTGCGCATTATTATGTCTTGCATTTTCTTTTCAGATTCTATCTTACAATAAAGGCAGACAGCTTTTTCCTCAACTGCCTCTTCAACATTCATGCAGTAAGTCTAATTTTTCTAGAGTGTTGAAAAGAAATTCCTATATCCTTATGTTTAACACTCATTTTCACATTTTATCTATGAAGTGTGTGAAGTTGATTTAGCATGTATATCGAAACTTTTCTTGAACACATGACAGTGCAGCTCTCCCTACATAGATGCACTTATCAAATATTTACTCCCCCTGAGTGTGTGACATGAGACACATCAGTGATGACTCAAATGCAGAATTATTTAACAAGAAGTATGATGTCTTAGAAATTTCAAGGATGGGGGTTTGATTAACATATACTTACATGCAGGCACACAGTGGGAAGCCATGCAGTATGCAAAGCAGAATGCAATATGGATGCAAAATTTCATGTATCACTTGAATGTTCTAAATGCATTGCAAAATGCAGGGTTCATATTTTCTATGAGCACAATAAGCTTGCATGCCTTGAATTCATCTAACTCATTGATTTAAATGCTATCCTGAAATGTTTAACTTGAATGCATTTTACAAATATGTTTAACCTGGGTGCACAAGATTGATCAAGAAAAAATTGAAACTGAATTATGGTGGTTCTTGGATTGAATTTCAGATTAGACAAGAGACAGAATTTGATAATAGGAAAAGTTTTCAGCAACTCGCAGTCAAAAACATCCAGCAAAAATATGTAAACATGTAATCCAGTCCATATGACTAAAAGGCTTGCTCAAAAATGAGCAGGGAGTAAAACAAGACAACATTTTCAGAAGCAGTTTAGAAATAGATTTTCAGTTAATTCACCTCAGTTCAAAATTTTATTAACAAACTAGCCATTTGATTTTTCAAGTTCTGGTACGAGGCAGAGGTGAAGGTCTGAAGCCCTGACTCACACATAGCGAGAGCTTCCAGGTGAACGTAATCCACCCTTCCACTACACACTATTTGAGATACCAGAGACTCGGTTAATCTCTAATGCTCATGCACTTCCAATTGAAAAATATTCAAAAGCCATTTAAACATTTTCAACGCATCAGAAGAGACCAAGCACTATTTAAGGTTTCAGAATCATTATCTGTCATAAGAACAGTGACATCTAGTGCCATAAGCTACTGCAGAGATTTCACTTCCAGTTCAACAGAGTGTTGAAGTCAGCAAACTTCCTGAACTCAGCTGAGTTGATGCACTGAGTTCCTCAACAGTAGCAGCCATAAGCCTTCAAATATCAAATTCACTATCCTCATGAAAGCCAGCATTTGAGCAGACCCAATCTTCAATGTCCAAGCTCACTAGTTCACAATAGCCTTGAAGAAGCCAGCAGTTCAGTCAAGTCCAACTGCATGTTTATTTTCCCAATTAGTTCGTTGGCCTCAAGACATTCCTGTAGGAAAATTCTGATTTAACAGTTTTGGGTACCCAAGCCTTCTTGGGTCCCTTGGACTTGTTAGCACCTTTGGGAGGTACTTTCCACATTTTCTGGGCATGCATATCATAAAAATTCATTAAAGCACAGTCATGCATAGTATGCCCAATCTTCCCACAGTAATGACAACAAATTGAAGACTTCAAATTTTTCTTATAAAAATGAGCATGGAATTTCTGTGGGTTAGTAGGGATTTTCCCATCTCTTTTTTTGTTTGAAAATTTTCTTGAGTTTTTAAACCCATTCATTCTATTACATGCTTTCATTTAATCAAATTTCATAATACGACAATCATGCATCATGTGACCAATTTTACCATAGTAATAGCATGAACTCTTCTTTGTGTGTGCATGTGTGTGTGTTGGATGGTTGTGTTCAACATGCACAGTGGTACCAACAGAGTTTTTGTGTTCTTGATGCAGATTATTTTTCATTTTCAGATTTTCTTTCTGTTTGGGAGTTTTTTGGATAGTAACCTGTTTAGGGGGTGAGTTTGAAGTACTGGTAGTACTTGAACTATGCACAAATGATGTAAAAAGTTTATTTTCAAAGGCCGTTTTGTTTACAGGATTGAAACCCAGGCCCTCTCTTTGGAAGTTCACTTTACTCCCAAGAAGTTTATCTAAATTGTCTTTTCCACTCACAAATTTGAACAATTAGTTATTTAAATCATCAATTTCAGATTCAAGAGATGCAACATGCAGCTCATAACTTGTAATTTCTTGTTCCCTGCAAACAACACATTCATTCAACACTCTATTGGTTGTTTTATAACTCTCAATCTCTTGTTCCAGCATATGTAATTTTTCAGATTCAACATTGACAGTAATGGATTTTCCTTTTTCAAGATTGAGCAGTCTTTCAGACATGGTTGTATTTAACTCTTTTAATTTCTCATTTTCTTTAACTAATTTTTCATTCTGGATGAGCTTACCAATCAGCATTGGGTCATTATTCATTGAGCTCAGTTTTTCTTTTAAGTCTTTTTCTACTTGTTGAAGTTCTGAAATTTTAGCCAGTAACAATTCATTTTCATTTCTCAAGCTACCAGTTTGTACCGTATGTACATTGACATCAAGCAGAAGAGATTCATGCAATTTCTCAAGTTCATAACATTTATCACACAAACCATTTTCATGAATCCCCTGTCATGATCGGAACTCGACCTTGCTACAGGTTAACAATCTTTCGGATTCGATCTGTCCCTACCATCTTTTGTCCCCAAATATTAAACCATGCCGCATCTTCGGCAAACATTTATTTAAAGAATCATCCTCTAACATTGTTATGCTTTGACTTGGAATGGTTTCTGAATGAAGGAATAAAGAAAAAATGAATAATCAATGTTTAAGCAAAACTGTTGGAGTACTTCCACCGTCGGCATGGAGTGTCTCTCCCCATGTACCTTTAGTTCATTTCCTGTTATTCACTAATTCAAACTTCGGGCTATAGGGCTCTTTCTCCTGGCTATTAATCAAGGGTTTTCTTCCCTTTAGGGAGATGTAATTAACGTCGTAGCCTTTATGGCACAATGGGTTCCAATCCCAACATGCAACCCACTATCGTCTGATCGATCAGACGACGCGCATTAATGACTCCAAGCCTTCTGATCTTCGAAGTCTGAATAAACCGTCACATTGTGACTAACACACCTGCGCACTAAATAAACCAAAATAAAATAAATAAAATAAAAAAAGTGTGTCCCCACACCGGCCCATAGACACATACCCCGCCTACGTACGCACTCCAGACGTCATGGAACCCTCAATCGGGTGACCGTTATCACCATGATCACAGGGGTTACCCCAACACATGTTGGTTCTCCACCCACTCTACTGAGACACTCACCATCACATACACATCACCGGAGAACTTGGCATGATGACACCCTTCTACCTCTCAGAGAGCGGGCGAATGGGTAACCGATGATTCTATAGCCAGACAACCCATTACTCCACGATGACCACGCCATTAAGTTAGGACACGGATGCTCCTAAGGTAATCTCTATAAATAGAACCCTGAATAGCTAACTAAGGTATGCAATCGAGACTACACAACTGGCCACCTGCTCCCGAGCACTCATCTCCACATTCTCCACCCTCCATTCTCCTTATCTGAGCTCCTTGCTGACTTACACATCAAAGGGTTGTCCCCTGGGTATTTACTCAGGGCTCCTTTTGACGTGGTTATTCTGTTGTTGCAGGGTTCCTGGGGGGCGGCTGATCTCTCTCCCATTTAAGAAATCATAAAGGTGTAGTTCAAGGTTTGAGAAATCATATTTCAACCTTTATAGGGATATATCTTATTCTTCTGACTTATATATATATATATATATATATTGACTGTGATAAATGACAATTATACAGTGAAGCGTCTACACACCACTTAAACTCTACAGCGCCATGCATATGAACATAAACTATACACCTATTATTTAAAATCTTATTACCTTTTTCTGGTAGAATCACAGATGTTGTATATCATCTGACATATATATTAAGGCTTGAAAAGTCAACTTAATAAATACGTCTGCATTAAATGCATAGTATTTGTTGGGATACTTTTCCATTCTCAAGACATAAAATACATCAAATAATCTTCTTGTGTGCTACCCCTTTAGTACCGTGAGATATAATTTTATGTGTGAAGTCTGCATTACTTTTGTCTATTTTACTCATACTAGCGCTTGTATTTGAATACGTTTACTTTATCTCACGCCCTTGTATGGGAGAAATATTTGTAGCATTATTTATAAACATACAGAAGGTGGTAGCCAAGGAAAGTTGCACAAAAAGAAGAAAAAGGAGAGATAGACATATATCGGGTAACAGAAGATTTAATTCACCTACTATCTTGAGAACGGCGTGCACATACTCACAAAGTAGGTGGAAGCCTAGTAGCTAATCAAATATGCCGAACATTGTAACTGGGAACTGACCGCTTAATGGAAAATATATCTAGTAGGTACAATAAAGTCTAGAGCTATAAATAACCTAGAGTTCTAAAAGAACTCATGTATTCCATTGAGCAGAATAATCAAACATCTTCAGGCGTCTTCCTATAATCAAAGCGATCCCTGAGCACAAGCTTCTTGTGCATTTAAGTCAGGAGGAGATCTCACTGCACTAAAAGTATCATCCCAGAAGTCTCTTATCTCGAGAAGTATTGAACAGGAGGAATCTATACTTCTATGATATTCCTATTATCTTCCTCCTCTATCTGTTTGTCAGTTAATTTATTTTTCTTTATGCATTGTAACTTCCACCATCTGCTTATCAAGGAGCACAATTGTGAAAACTTAAATTTATCTAGTTGACAATGTATATAGCATTAGTTACTCTAGGGTAACTAACACTGGGTGCACTAGGTTGGTCTACTGATACTGTGAAAATCAGCTAGGTGATTGGCTCCTGAAAAGCTAGAAGGTGTGAAACCACTAGAAAAACTAAGTCACTTAGGTAATTGTTGGTTTGTTGTGACCGTAAGAATTGTTGGGGTTCCTAGTCCTAAAAACTAGCTATAAGGTTCGTTGAGATTTGGTAAGATCAGCTGGGAAGCTTGGTTCTAAAAAACTAGCTGGTGTAACCTTGGTTAGAAAGGTTAGTAAAATCCTTTACAGGTTGCAAAGGGACTAGACGTAGGTATGTCAGGGAGGATAAACTGAACCAATATAACAATCTCTGTCTCTATGGTTGCTTGTGTTTCTAAGTTTCTATTTCCATAATGTTTAATAGTTTATAATTCTTATACGCTATAATTTTTATTTGACACACCTATTCAGCCCCCCATAAGGTGTGCCCGCTACTATAACATTCCTTGCCCCCAGGTGTAGGACCATTCTTAGGTCGGGGATGAGGCCGGGCTTTGTATTCGGCCACATGGTTGGATGTAGTGAAGCTAAATCTAAGGGCATACTCCAGGTTGAGTCCTTATGGTGTTATCAAGAGTAGTCCCACTCCACTACCGATCTTGCATGATGATCTATCTATGTGGAGGATCCACCATGTAGTTTCCTGCTCTGGCTAGAGTGAGTTTCTCTCTTCTTCTGGGAGCTCACAGTAGCATTTGGCAATAAAATTGGCTAAGGCCTAGTTCTCTATCCATTCGGGGTTTGAAGGAGATATCAAACTCCCCTAGTTCTCTATCCCACTTCACCGGCCTTCCTAAGGTTTCAAGTTTGGAGGGTACCTACAGCAAGGGATAGTTGGTGACGATGGTGATAAGGTGGGCTTGAAAATAGAGCCTGAACCTCCGAGCTGAGACTATGAGGGCCAAGACCAATTTTTCTATCGCTAGATATTGGAGTTCATGTCTCTAGAACACTTTGCTCACATAGTAAATTGGGAGTTGTGCTTCACCCTCTTCTCTTATTAAAACAAAGCTTATATAATACTCAATTATAGAAAGGTACATGAAGAGGTTCTCACCCGACGTAGGATTGGAGAGGACATGGATGGAAGCTAAGTGAGTCTTTAACTCTTGGAAGGCCTTCTCATGGTTATTATCCCACTCAAATCTCCCCTTCTTGCATAAGAGCGAGAAGAAGGGGAGGATCCTCTCGGTGGACTGATTGAGAAATCCGCCCAGGGCTACAAGACGGCCTTTAAAATATTGTACTCCTTTCATAGATCAGGGTAGCTCCATGTCAAGGATGGCTTGTATCTTTTGAGGGTTGGCTTCAATTCCCCTTTTGCTGATGAGGAACCACATAGAGTTGCCTGCTTGGATGCCGAAGACGCACTTCTCTAGGTTGATCTTCATATTGCATTGCCGTAGTGTTGAGAATGTCTCTAGGTTAAAAATCTTTTTTTTGTTATACAAGGGTTTAGGCGGACCAGCCTGGGGGTCCAGGCTGGTCCGGCTAAACCCCCCCCCCCTCGGGGTTGGTCCGCCTAAACCCCTCCCCAAGGGGGGTTTGGGCGGACCAGGTAGAGGGAGAGAGAGGGAGTGGTCCCCCCCTTCTATAAAACCTCATTTTTTGGTTAATTTAGCCCCACTTTGACTCGTTTGGACGCTAGAAGATAAAGGATATGGGTTTGGACTGGCTGATTGGCTGCTTGTGCGCGTAGACCGAGGGATTGACGTGTGCGACTCCACGTATTTCTGGGACCTCGTCTTCGTGAATTCTTCCGTGTACGGGTACGATGAACGAGCTTTACAGGAACCTCGGACCGCATCTGCACGAACAGGGACTGGGGAGGGCTGTCGGACCTCCAGGCTGAGGAGAGGGCATGGCCCCCGGGGGATTTCGCTCTCCCCGGGGGCGCGGCCACACCCTGGGGCGCACGAGCCCCCGGGCAAAGCCGTAACCCCGAGGGATGGCCCCCGGGGATCTTCCATCATTGTCTGGGAATATCCCTTGGGGGATATGAAGTTTCGGGGTATTGAGATGGCCCATGGGAGCCATTGTTCTTCGAGTTGTAGTGGCCGATCGCAAGGTGTTCGGGCGAATGCCCGACACACCCCGGGTTGCCGAACGAGCCACGTAGGTGGCCGACGGGCCTCGGATTTGGCCAAGGGCCAAGGGTAGGAGTCCGTAGAGGCTGGGAGGAGGCACCTTGGGCCGATGGGATCTGCCTCGTGCTGCGTGCCATGTTGTACGGAGGGTTGGTAGGGTAGCCTCGGGTTGGCCCGAGAGCTAAAGTCGAGTGGCATGTTGCCACGTGTCTGAGGGTCGGGGGTGGCCCCGGCTTGCTAGGGGGTCATTGTAGGACCCAATTGGTGTACTGGGACCATGGGGTGGCCCATGGGCTGGTGTAGAAGGGTTGAAACACGTGCGCCCACAAGGTGTTCTGCAGAATGCCGAACGCACGTGTGTGAGCCGTACACACGTACTACGGGCCTCCTGAGCCTGTGGTTGACCTATTTGGGTCTCCCTTTGACCTTGGAGGGTTGAGGGAAGGCATTCCGAGGTAGGCCCCTAGCGTTTTCACAGAGTGCCACGTGTCGTGGCTTGTACTCGGAGTGTCCCCAGGGCGGCCCGGGTGACCGTGTAGAGTGCGGAGGAAGTCTGTGACTTATGAGTCGGGAGTGGTCCCGATCGATTACTAGAGCCGTCGTGCACCTCGGCTAACGTGCTAGGGCCGTTGGTCGGACCCACTGGGTTGTCGGAGGGACCGGGTAGCCCATACCTTGAAGGTGTTCGAGGAAATTCTTGAACCCCTATTTCTGGGTATTTTGCTGGGGAAATAGTTCGGGTACAACAAATGCCCCCCACGGGTCGTGCGTCGGAGGCGGAGACGAGGGCGTACGGCCCGTGAACGTCTCCTTCTGAGTTGTTATAGTTGCATTTTGACGCTTCATATATTTGTGATTTGTTGTACTGTATGTATTGAATTTCTGGCATATTGACCATTTTTGTGCTATGTCTTGCAGCTATGGCCCCATTTGGCAGGGACGAGAGGGTCCCGAGGCGTGTGGTCCGGGAGGAGGACCACTGGGTAAGGAGGACAGAGCGGCCCATGCCTCCTTTGGGCCCGCCAGTTGTTACCGCGGACAGCGTGGAGCAGCTTGATGGTGGGCAGGCAGTTGTGGCATAGGTCCCCGTCGGCGAGCGCGGCAACGGGGTTGGGGTTATGGAGCTGGCCCGCGCGTCAGAGGCGGGCAGAATTTACACTTATGATCACAGCGGTGCCTATCCAGTGGAGTTCCCTTTGGACCGTCACCTGTTTGAGTTTATCAGGCACTTTGTCCCGCCAGGCCTGGAGGAGAGTGACTCTCGGGTTGCTGGAGCCCGTCGCCGACTGGAGCGGGCAATCTTAGTGGGTCGAGATAGCTTGCACGGGATTGTCCTTTGCGGCTTCCCGAGTTTCTCTGTGGATTACTGGAGGTAGAGTCAGTTCCCCAGCGCTGAGTGCCTGGGCTTCTTCAGCAGAGCAGACCAGTTCGGAGTTCGTGCTGGAGTGATGGGTCCTGCCTTCTGGGATTTGCATGGACACCACCGAGTAGAGACAGAGGGCAGTCCAGGGTTAGTGCTGGATCCGTCAGGGCTGGAGTATGCCGGGGAGGGCTACGACGACCATAGCCTCCTTTCCGGGATTTTGCGACAGAGTGCAGTCAGTTGGTATGGCCGCTGGGCGGTGATTCCGTCACACAGATACCGCCAGGGGGCGACTGAGTGGCTGATGGGCATAGTACACCACTACCGGGTGTTGTTAGACCGAGCCGACATCAGATATGCTGTGACCGGGACTCTGTACGGGTACCCTTGCTACTCGGGGCTTTTGCAGGCGTTGGCGGAGCGCTTCAACCGCAGGTGGAACATCGTGGCAACGGCTGAGGGAGAGACCTCATTAGACTTGTGGTCTCTATGGAGGATCTCTGGGTTGCCGATCAGCGGCGAGGGGTACGAGGAGATAGTGCTGGATGACCTCCATCGTAGCCATACTGACGGACATGGGAGATATCAGGTTCCTTACAGCTACCGGTATTTATTGAAGACCTGGAGGAACATGGCCCTGGCTGGGAGAGAGAAAGTAGCGTAGACTCCGAGAGTGTCGCTGATCGCATGGGTCCGTCATTTCTACAACGGGCCTTTCTATTTTCACCAGGAGTTCGCTAGAGACCAGACTCCCTGGGAGGAGTATACAGAGGTGGAGCTGCGATTCAGGACGCATCGAGGTATATCTACGCTCCACGGGAGGGGTGGAACCCCCACCGACTGCCGGATGTGACGCACTTGGCCGCATACTTGGCGTACTGGCTGGCGACGTTCGTGATCCCCCATGAGGAGGACGGCATGCTGCGAGTAGAGCTGTTGTGGCATGCATGCCAATTGACAGAGGGACGGAGACTGGCCTTAGCCCCAGCGGCTTTGGCCAATGTTTACCAGGGACTGGGAGTACTAGCGGCGCACCCGGTGCCACGTGAGCGGAGCCTGCTTCTGTCGACTCACTACCTCAATGCATGGGCTGGGTTGCTATTCCCAGGGTTGGTGTCTCGCGGGTCTGTGACGAACCAGGCGGCACCATTGTTGTTCAGCTTTACAGGACAGCCCGATGGGGACGCAGTGATGCAGCTGGAGGAAGCCAGGAGGGTCTTGTGTTACTTGCCTGGCAGGGGCGAGGAGGGTGTTCCCTTTGACGGTGCTACCAGGGACTCCCACCTAATCATAGTGCCTTTGAATGGTGGGGCGGCCTGCGCCCTACCTTACCAGCCAGAGCCGGACGCGTCATTGTACACCGAGTGGGTGATGAGCACCCGACCGGCGGTGCTACCTTTACACCGGTCTGTGACGAGCTTCTTGGAGCCGTACTACCCGTACAGGTTTGCTCGAAACTTTGGGTACGACCAGGGGATCCCGCCAAACCAGGAGTTCCCTTTGGCGGGTTGTCAGTACAAAGGTCGGGACACCCATTTGCTAGCTACGGCGTGGTGGGACTTTTACTGTTGCCGAGATCCGAAGCGACTGTCCACGTCGGTGCCGGGACGCAGGGGACAGTTCGACGTCCATTACGCCAGATGGTGGTTCGAGCATAGTCACCAGTGTCGACAAAAGGCCTCGGTGATCCGGAAAGCTGAGGAGACCCGTCTCTTGAGGAAGGACCTGCCTCTCATCGCACTGGATGACGAGTATTTGTAGACTCACTTTTCTCGGATCGCCAAGAGGTGGAGAGGCTGGTGCAGCAGGCACCCCGGGGGAGCCGAGGCTCTTTGTCGATGGGGCAGAGCGGCAACGGGGCACTGAAGCCTCTCAGGCAGGCGCGGGCGGCGCCTGAAGGTACCAGAGTCAGGGCACCTCGACCTGAGGCGTCGAGAACTTGGTGGACCCAGTTTCTGGAGGACTGCGGGTTTGAGCAGTGGGGTTCGCTGGACCGAGTGCTCCCTGAGGGGAGCTTTACAGATATGGCTGCCGATGACTGGAGGCGTCACATTGCCCATGCGATCGGGTCAGTTGGGCCCGTAGAGCTGGTGTCCCTTATTGAGTGTGCCTACACCCTGAGGGACGTGAAGGAGGCAGTTGCGAAGGATGGACGGGTCGTAGGCTTAAAGCCGGAGCAGCTAGTTCCTCTGACCCCCTTCGTGACTTCAGGTAAAACCTTTTCATTAGCCTACTAGCCCTGTTTTGTTGTTTCCTAGGGCCTATGGCTGAGAGATCCTATGTGGTTGTATTTATTGGAAGGTCCTGCGGCGGACAGGGGTCATCCTTCCACAGGGACATCTTCTGGGGATAGTGACGGGGCCCTTCAGCCCCGAAGGAAGCACCCCCGGGTGGAGACCGGAGTCAGGGAGGTTGGTGAGTCCTCTAGGGGACCCGCTGCTAGGGAGCATATTAAGGCGGAGTCGGCTCTGAGTAAGTGTCATATCCACCTACTTGCTTTGTATGGATTCATCCTTGACGGTTGGCTAACCTTGTGCCACTGGATTTGCTTTTCACAGTGCCACTGGAGACTGGGGTTGATGCGGCCTTCTCGCCACCTCAGGAGGTTGACCCCCTTCCTGACGGCAGGGTTGATCACGAGATAGATATGGAGGGGCTTCTTCTTATGATGGACGAGACCGCCCCCAATGTTGAGACCTTCCCCGACTTTGAGCCATGGAAGGCTTTAAAGGACGCCCAGCCAGGTAAATAATTCCGGAACCGAGCAAATTGTGTTTATGACTGTATTTGCTTCCAGAAATTGACATAGTTGCTAGTGTCATGCAGTGATGGCCGGGGCCTCAGAGACCGCAGCTTCTCCTGAGATGCAAGGCGAAGTGCCCCAATCCATTGACGGGCAGGAGCCCAGTGTGACTCAGGATGGCTTGGGTGAGCACTGAATCGCTGTGGAGGGCATTGCCCTTCCATTGTAGAGTTGCGGGGATGTTGATACTAACTGACTTTATGATGTCATTTGTCAGGTGAGGATCCAGCCGCCACTCTGGAGATGATTCAGGAGCTGGTCCGCACCGGCCCTTCAGTGTCCCTTCCCTCCTTTGAGGGGGAGCCTGAGGGGAGGAGTGCTTCAATGGTGCCCGTGACCGAGGAAGTGTCTAGCTTGCTGCCGCAGCTGTTGGCGGGGGTGGAGCGAGCTTCCCTGCCGGCCGTGGTGTCGGCCAGCACTATGGGGATGGTCGGGTCCTCGAGCATGGGACCCTCAGGTGCATAGTTGGAGACTTAACCACTTCTGTTAGGCCTTTTATTGTTGATTGTCTTCTGGTGCTGAAGTCCTATCGGTATTGTTTACAGGTGTACCTTCGCCCCTAGAAGAAGGTGAGTTGCCCTGTAACGGGGCCGAGATGGTGGAGGAGGGGCCTACAAAAGTGGCCCCTGCTGAGGGCGACGAGGAGATCGTCGATATGAGAAGGTTTCGGAGGGGAGCGCTCTGGCCGGTGAGTTTTCTGTTTGTAACTCTTAGATGGAGAGGCATCCTTATATAGAGCTGGGTCTTGTGATGACCTTGTTTGCTGCGCTGTCTTGCAGGAGCTTCTGGTTCGGCCACCTCCGGGAGTTCATCAGGGAGCCCGTCGAGTTCTTCCGACGACGGTGGCTCGGAGATGAAGACAGAGGAGAGTTCGAGCTCTTTGTCCTCCGGGGCCTCCGCTTGTAGGGAGGTTCCGACGGGGACCCCTCCAAGAGGTATACAGTGGTCCTCTCCATCCTTATTCCATGCTTGTCAGCTTTATAAAGTAGGGTGCTGACGTTCTTGAGTTATTTGCAGCGTCAGATTCTGGGGAGGAGCACGTGTCGGCTCCTGGTGAGGGCGAGCAGGAGGAGCCCCGTGTCCCACCCGTGATTGCTGGGGATGACCAGATGGTGGAGGAACCATTGCCCTCTCTGACCCCGGTAGGTGATGCCGTGGAGGCGGAGGTGCAGTTACCTTCCCCGACCCCGACAGACAATGCCACGGGGGCAGCTGGACTTGCTTCAGGTAAGGAGGCAAGACTTGTCTCCTTCTTTTTATCAGGTTTTTCAACTTGTTTGTCGAAGGAAGTCTTTCATGTATTACTTACTCCCCTTGGTGTTTGTTGGAACTATGCAGGTTCCATTGGAGTGCTGGCTGCGTCTGGAGACCTCTCCCTAGATTTAGGGGTCGAGTGGCCTCCATTCGCCTCTCCGCCAGAGCCGTTGCTGGAGGCGAGTGCAGGTGCCACCCTACTCCAGTGGGCACGAGGCTACTCACAGAGTGAGCCCCTCCCTTCTCCGGAGGACCTGAGGCAGCGGCTGAGGGAGTGCACCCAGGGCTATCACGCGCTCGGATTCCCACGTGAGCTCTGGATGTCCGGGTTGGCTGGGATCTGGACCGAGTACCTATGACTCCGCGAGGTGCAGGAGCAGAGGTCTCAGAGGCTGGCGGCGATCCCAGAGGCACAGGAGCAGCGGGCTCGGCTCGTGTCAGCCGTAGCTGAGCAGAGGAGTCACGCCGGGGCGACCGCATCAGCATCTCAAGAGTGAGCTGCACAGTTGAGGGAGGTGGACGGCCAGGCCGAGGCCTTGAGAAAGGCCTGGGAGGAGCGACAGGCAGTCGCCGTGCGCGTCCGAGCTGAGTGGCAGGCGGCTGAGACTACAGCCAAAGCCAGTGCTCAGCTCTTGTCCACCCTAGAGGCGGAGCTTGCAGCAGCAGACTCTCACCTTGCGGCGCTAGAGGGGATTGAGCCGGAGCCCTGATTGTATCTTTCCCCTCTTCTCCTTCTCTCTTTTTTTTGATGTCTGGAGTGTATGGATTTTGTTACACCAAGGGCACGTCTTGGGCTCCCTTTACAGAGTATTAATGAACTCCAGATCCTTTGTTTACTGGGTTGTTCCCTCCCTTCTTTGATGGAATGGAATGATGCGCGTGAACTGACGACCCCTTATTGTTAGTCGCGCTTGCTTGTCCTATGACGCATTGCCATGAGTGATGACAGGGACCGGGTTTTAAGGAACTCGGTGTTAGAAGCTGGAGGTTGAGTGCTGGGTAGTAAGGGAAAGAAGGGCTATATGTGTGGGCCAATCCTCCCAGGGGATGAAGGCCCATATACCGGAAGACCAACGTAGGCCCGTAAGAACGGGATGACTTACGTGATTTAAGGTTATAGAGGTGATTCTGGAGGGTGTATATTGACCCTAAACTGGATGGTGGAATATTGGCTAACATTATACCGTTAGCCAAAAAATGGAATTCGTATGTGTCTGGGAAACTGGGATCGAACCAGCTGGATGGCCTAGGCGGACATGGCAACCAAGACTGGAACTGGAAATTGAAGCTGGGACTATGACTGGGAATGGGGACTGGAGCTGAAACCAGCTGGGTGACCTAGAAAGGTGCAATGGCTGAGAACTGGAACTGAGCAAGGTGGCTAACCCGAGAGGGCGTTATAACCAAGACTGGAACTGGGGGCTGGGCAGCTAGACCGCAAAGGCATCATAGCCGAGGCTGGAGTCAAAAACTGGCGGCTGGGCCTGTGAGGGCATTGTAGCCGAGGCTGGGACCAGAAGCTGGGCAGCTAGCCTGTGAGGGCGTTGTAGCCGAGGCTGGAAACTGGAGACTGGCGGCTGGCCTGTGAAGGCGTTGTAGCCGAGGCTGGAACTGGAGACTGGCGGCTGGCCTGTGAAGGCGTTGTAGCCGAAACTGGAAACTGGAAACTGGTGGTTGGCCTGTGAAGGCATTGTAGCCAAAACTAGAAACTGGAGACTGGCGACTGGCCTGTGAAGGGGTTGTAGCCAAAACTGGAAGCTGGAGACTGGCGGCTGGCCTGTGAAGGTGTTGTAGCCGAAACTGGAAACTGGAGACTGGCGGCTGGCCTGTGAAGGCGTTGTAGCCGAGGCTTGAAGCTGGAGACTGGCGGCTAGCCTGTGAAGGCGTTGTAGCCGAGACTGGAAACTGGAGACTGGCGGCTGGCCTGTGAAGGCGTTGTAGCCGAAACTGGAAATTGGAGACTGGCGGCTGGCCTGTGAAGGCGTTGTAGCCAAAACTGGAAACTGGAGACTGGCTGTCACGCCCCGAGCGCGGAAGATACTCGGATATGCGCGATGAGTTTATATCAATCATGTCAATCAGAGTAGTAGTGTATTCGACACCAAAACAGAGATGCGCAAAAGTAAAGATAACCCAATCCTTTATTTCATAATGTATAGACTATTACAAATCCAATACTCATTCAAAAAAAAATAAAAGTACATAGTTGACTCAAGAAAATAGGAATAAGACTAGATGACACTTGGAAAAACTTTAGCTCTTTCACTCTTGACTTTCCCCATCAGATTGACCTTCTTCGTCGGACTTACCTGAAAAGTAAGGGACAAACACGGAGTGAGCGAACGCTCAGTAGGAAATTATATCTCAAGCGCTAGCAAGGGGTTTAAATAATTACATCTTTTATGTATGTACTGTAGCTATGCATGCTCGTATAAAACGACAAGATAGAGAGAGAATTATCAATAAGACAGCAAGATGAACTAGTCATGAGCTTTCAAGAAAAGATAACAGGATATTCAAGCAAGTACTTTTTAGCAAGTCATGTCAAGAACTTTGGCTATCATGTATCAAGCAAGCAAGTAATTACCCTTTTCTCGGGTCACGCAATTCATGTCATGTCAAGTGCGAGTCAAGTACAAGATTTGTGTGGAATGTCCAATCAAGCTAGTCATGCACTCGGTATAATGCCAGATACCTTATCATTCAACTCCCATGGGCACAAGTACTTTCGGGTGCTCCTCCCAGGACCAGATCGGGCCCTATATGCGCAGGCATTTATCATGTATATTTGACATCCACTCTTGTATATATATATATAGCCAATATGGAATTTCAACAATTTAAGCTTGTAGACACGTAGGATAACTTTGAGAGAATGGAATCCAAAAATACGACATTGGACAGAGATAGGCGATAACAACGGTACAATCACGATGAACGATGAAACTAGGTGGAATTAGGTTCCCTTAACTTGGGTACCATGACAAATAAATATGGACATTCTTTATATAGAATTGAGATCCACATGAACAGTATATCAAAGGCAAGATACCCTCATTCTTATTATAGAATTGAGGTCCACAAGAACATCAACAAATGGCATGATATCGTCATCCCATTTAGAATTCTCATGATATATTCTTTGCATATCATAAGGGTCGGTATACCATGTTCCTTTTAGAGTGACATGGCATTCAATAGTGTAATGGGTTTTTAGGGTACAACCAGCTCAGTCGACCTTGAGGGAATCCAAGGTACGAGGAGTCTTACGGAGGTCTCTATGACTAACTCGCTAGTCCAAAGGAACGGAATGTCCAATGGAGAGCTTGTATGTCAATGAGAGTTGAGGGTGATCGATAAAACATCATGAAACGTGGGACTATACTCACGGAGTGGAGATATAGTGCCGATATACATATATATAGATATACTGAAACCATCGATTATCAGAACAGGTAAAAATATTTTTTACAGGAAAATAACGACTTAAGTAAAGTCACTACTCAAGTAATTAACGCCTTCAGTAAGGGCGTTTATCTATTTTACATTTTTGCTAGATTTCAATATTTTAGTATTTTACCAAAAATGTGCCTTGGTGAAGGGCGTTTATTTACAATTTGACGACACAATCAGTGGTCGTCCATTCTTTCCTTCTATTTTTACATAATATATATATTCAGAAATTTATCAAAAACACGCCCTAGACAGGGGCGTTACTTTTCAATTCACGTCCTGAACAGGGGCGTTAGTCAAGTGAGAGACGACCTATACAGGGTCGTGAATTCAAGAATTTACAATTTTTCAAGTATTGAAATTTCCAGAATCGAGATATGGTCATGACAGGAAAATATCAGGATTAATGATCATGCACTGATTTATTTAGAATCATATTCAAGTGAATATGGACTAATTAACATGGGTAATTAACAGTTAATTAAATTGACGTCTGTATACAGGGCGTCAAATCTTTTGAATTGACGACCTTGTCAGGGTCGTTTATTTAAATAGCGCCCTAGTCTGGGTCGCGTATAAAATTAGCGCCCGTGGAAAGGGCGTTTCTTTCCAACAATAGAAACATTTAAAACTCTCGAAAACTATATGCATGAACTAATATATATGGTTTAACATAGTTATTATGGTGATTTGGGCTACAGTGCTTGAGAAAACCTACCTTGATGATGATAAACTGACGGATGAACAGATTCTGTGAAGAAAGAACGATACTCTGTTTTACAAACAGAGTCTTTTTGAAGCTTTCGATCCTAATAGCAGCAACAAGGGTAATTAAGTAGATGAAGAACCCTCAATTCTTCAGTAGGTTATGATGACTTCCTTACAGAGAAATAAGATGAAGAAACATTAGTTTTTCTTCATAATACTTACTGAAGGTAGAGGAAAGAAGAACTTACCCTTTTGTTCTTCACAACGTGAATCTTCTTAACCTGTAAGAAGAGAAGAAGACGAAGAACCTGTTAATGTTCTTCATACCATCGTAAACAGAAAAGAAGAAGAAAGAACCTTGGTTCTTCACATACCGTAGAATAGTCCGAACGCCAAATAGCGTTCTCGGTTCAAGCAGTAGGTTATTTATAGGATTTAGGTGAACCTAATAGAGTTAGTGTTCGATTGGAAGTAACACTTCCATATAGAGTTATTACTACATTCGAACTCTTTCTCATAGTTATCAACTTACCCTAGATAGACTCCTGGGTCGAACGAAACTCAAACTGAATTAGCGACCTAAGTAAGGGCGTCGAATTTAAATTGACGCCTTGTCAAGCGTCGTTTCTTTTTGAAACGCGTCCACTCAAAGGACGTTATGCAAACTTCCTCTTTTTTATTTATTTTGGTCGTTTGAAATTTGACGCCTTGACATGTGGGCGTCCTTTCTTCAAAACACGCCTTAGGTGAAGGCGTTTTATTGTAAAGTAGCGCCTTTATCTGAGGCGTTATTTTCATCAGGGTTTAATTATTTTTATTCCAAGCTCTTTCGTTTATTTACTAAATTTTTTAATCTATTTTGATTTATTTATTCCTTTTAAATTTATCAGGGTTGCTACACCCTCCCCCACTTAAAAAGAATTTGGTCCCCAAATTCCATATCATATATTTACATTTGGAGAGTGTAGAGTACGTACCTTCTAAATTAAATCTGGAAATTGTTTCCTCATAGATTCCTCGGTCTCCCATGTAGCTTCATGTTCTGAATTCTTATTCCATTGTACTTTTAGCATGGGAATAACCTTATTCCTTAGGGTTCGTACTTCTCGATCTAAGATCTTCATAGGCTTCTGCTCATATGTGAGATCCTTCTGGATTACTAGGTCTCCATGTTCGATAATATGTGATGGATCGTGTACGTACTTCTTCAACATAGATATGTGGAACACATCGTGTACTTCGGACAGTTGAGGTGGCAATGCGATGTGATAAGCAACCTCGCCAACTCTTTCTAGTATCTCAAAAGGTCCGATAAATCTTGGTGTAAGCTTGCCCTTAACACCAAATCTTCGTATTCCACGTCCAGGTGATATCTTGAGAAATACATGATCTCCGAGTTGGAATTCAAGATCTCTCCTTCTTGTGTCGGCATAAGCCTTTTGTCTAGACTGAGTAACTTGCAATCTTTCTCTGATTACTTGTATCTTCTCAGTTGTATCCCTTACCATGTCTGGACCTAACAGTTGTTTCTCTCCAACTTCGTCCCAACATAAGGGTGATCGACAACTCCTTCCGTATAAGGCTTCAAAAGGTGCCAGTTGTATACTTGCCTGGTAGCTATTATTGTATGCAAATTCGACCAGAGGCAAGTGATCATGCCAGTTTCCACCAAAATCAATAATGCATGCTCTTAGCATATCTTCGACTACTTGATTGGTTCTCTCGGTCTGACCATCCGTTTGAGGATGAAAAGCTATACTAAAGTTAAGTCTCGTTCCTAACGAATGTTGTAGTCCTTTCCAAAAATAAGAAGTAAAACGGGGATCTCTGTCAGACACGATTGAAACAGGAATACCATGTAATCTGACTATTTCCTTGATGTATAGTGCAGCTAAGACATCAACTGACCACTCTTGATTGGCAAGAAATGCGCTGATTTAGTCAATCGGTCAATGATAACCCATATTCCATCATGTCCTCTTTTTTATTTAGATAAACCCATAATGAAATCCATACCAATATCCTCCCACTTCCATTTAGGGATATCTAGAGGATGTAGTTTTCCAGCAGGCTTTTGGTGTTCCGCCTTGACTTGTTGGCATGTGAGACAACGTGATACATAGTCTGCTATTTCCCTTTTCATGTTGGGCCACCAAAAATTTCTTTTCACATCTTGGTACATTTTGGTAGATCCAGGACAATCGTATACCTTGACCTATGAGCTTCATCTAAGACCTTCTTCTTCAATTCTGGGCAGTCCGGTATACAAGTTCTATTCTTGAACATTAATCTTCCATCAGAAGCTAATTGGAAATCCGATTGTCCTTCTAATCTGCCCTTGATTTCTACTAATGTAGGATCATCATCCTGAAGTGCTTGTATCTCAGACAATAAATCTGACTGTATGCTTACATGAGACAATGTGACACATCTAGGGTCTGTGTCCATGCTTATATTGAGTTCAGAGAATTGTTCCAGCAATTTCCATTCTTGAATCAGACAATTGGCTAACAGTGCTCTCGGCTTTCGACTAAGGGCATCTGCTACATGATTACCCTTCCCGAGATGATATTGTATATTGAAGTCGAAGTCCTTGAGATATTCCAGCCATCGTCTTTGCCTCATATTTAGTTCCTTCTATGAGAAAAGATATTTGAGACTCTTGTGATCGGAGTATACAGTAAACTGTACTCCATAAAGATAATGTCTCCATATTTTGAGTGCAAATACTACCGCGGCCAATTCTAAGTCATGGACGGGGTAGTTCTCTTCATGCTTCTTTAATTGACGAGAAGAGTATGCTATAACCTTCCCTTGTTACATTAGAACACACCCGAGGCTAATGCCAGAAGCATCAGTGTATACCTCGAACTTTTCTCCTTCAATTGGCAATGCTAAGATAGGAGCTGTAGTAAGATGATCCTTGAGAGTTTGGAAGCTTCTTCCACATTCCTCATCCCATTCATAACGGATCTCCTTGCGAGTTAACCTCGTAAGTGGCACGGTGATTTTAGAGAAATCCTTGATGAATCGCCTGTAATAGCCGGCAAGACCTAAGAAACTTCGGATCTCGCTAGCATTGGTCGGTCTTTCCCAGTTCCTTACAGCTTCAACCCTTGATGGGTCTACAGACAAGCCATCCTTTGATATAACATGTCCGAGAAAAGTCACTTCTTCAAGCCAGAATTCACACTTGCTAAGTTTTGCATATAATTGGTTTGTCCTTAATGTTTGTAATGCAATCCTCAAATGTTCCTCATGCTCTTCCTTGGTCTTGGAATAAATCAATATATCATCAATAAAGACCACCACGAATTGATCTAAATAAGGCCTGAATATACTATTCATTAACTGCATAAAGGCAGCAGGGGCATTCGTTAGTCCGAAAGGCATAACAACAAATTCATAATGGCCATACCTGCTTTTGAACGCAGTCTTATGAATGTCATCGTCCTTGATTCTTAGTTGGTGATATCCGGACTAAGATCAATTTTGGAAAAGTACATGGATCCTGAAATTTGATCAAACAATTCATCGATTCTCGGCAGTGGATACTTGTTCTTGATAGTGAGATGATTCAACTATCGATAGTCGACGCATAACCTCATGGATCCGTCTTTCTTCTTTACAAATAATACAGGTGCTCCCCACGGGGAAGTACTTGGTCTAATGAATCCTTTCTTAATGAGTTCCATCAATTGCTCCTTTAATTCCTTGAGTTCAGCATGTGACATCCTATAAGGTGCCTTTGAAATCGGACCAGCACCAGGGACTAAGTCAATGGTGAAGGCCACTTCTCTTTGCGGGGGTAATCCCGGCAAATCTTCCGAAAATACGTCCGGAAATTCTTGTACTACTGGAATGTCTTCCAGCTTAGCTTCCTTAGCTTCTTTAACTGTGACAAAGGCAAGGAAAGATGTACATCCTTTTCTGATGAGCTTGCTAGCTCGGAGAGCTGAAATAAGAGGGGATTTGCTCCGACTCTTGGGGCTAGTAAATATTAGTTCTGGGAATTCCTTGAATGTAACCTTACTATTGCGGCAATCAACCGTTGCCTGATACTTGGATAACCAATCTGCCCCTAGTATAACATCATACTCTTTCAGATCTAAACATATGAGATCAATAGGGAGATTTTGACCATGAATCAATACCTCGCAGTTTTGGTAATGATGTGTAATATCAGTCTCATCATCCAGAGGAGTAGACAAAACTAACTTTATCCATTCCGGTTCTAGGGGTAATGGGTCAGCAAACTTCTTAGAAACAATAGAATGCGATGCACCAGTATCAATTAAGACATATGCATTCCTAGAACAAACTTTTAATGTACCTTCCACTAAGCCGCCTCCTTCTACTTGCTCGGTCTCCTTGATTGCATGAAGACGAGCATTCTTGGTTACTGGGCGCTTTCCGTCAACGGCTTGGTCGTTAAGTAATGGGCAATCGAGAATCCGATGCTCACGACTCCCACAACGGAGACATGCTCCTAGTTTCCTCCAGCATTCTTCTGCTCTATGGCCCGCTTTATCACAATGTTTGCACACTGTATTTGGAGAGGTAGTGGTGATAGAGAAGGGCTTGGTCTTCTTGAACTTTTGCTCTGGCGAGGGAATACCTCCATTGCTAAACCTCTTCTTGAAGTTGGGTTTAAAGGAACCCGAACCTGTAACTTGTTCCTTCTTATCCTTACCACGAATCCTATCAGACAGTTCCGTGGCATCTTCTAATGGTTGAGCTCGGCGTACTATCTCCGAGTAGACTTGAATGTCCATCGGCGCCAGTTGAGTAATAGCTTGGGGCCTTAGCCCATTAAGAAACCTCCTAGCTTTCATTTTCTCGGTGCTAACTAGATGCTTAGCATACCGAGACAATCTAGAGAATTGGGCCACATACTCGGCCACTGACAAGGATCGTTGTTTTAATGCGGCAAACTCTGCAGCCTTCTTTTCCTGAACTCGGTCCGAGAAATATTTCGCGTTGAAGTGTTCAACGAATTCCTCCCACGAAACCTGATCTTGATTTATAGTAGCCTCTATTGATTCCCACCAGCATCTAGCATCCCTTTCTAACTGAAAAGTAGCTAATAAAACTTTATCCTGATCCGTGCATTGCATAACACGGAATATACGTTCTATCTCCCTAATCCAGTGTTCAGCGTCATCTGGATCAGTAGAACCCGTGAACTTGGGTGGGTTCATGTTCTTGAAAGTCTGGTGGAGACTTCCTGCTCGTTGTCCACCTCCTTGTGCTACTTGTTGCAGCACTTGAGTCATGCCTTGAAGGGTACGCTGCATGCTGCGCCATTGAGCACGTTCGGCAGCCATTATCCTACAATTACAATAACTAGATTAATATGTGCTTGTATTTAAAGACTCATATACTATGTTAACTTTAACCCTTGGTTCAACCCAATCTCACTGGTTGAAGGTTAAAACTTATCTTTGGACTTGGGTTTTTCCTAGGAATTGAATACCCTAGGCTCTGATACCACAAAAACGGTCACGCCCCGAGCGCGGAAGATACTCGGATATGCGCGACGAGTTTATATCAATCATGTCAATCAGAGTAGTAGTGTATTCGACACCAAAACAGAGATGCGCAAAAGTAAAGATAACCCAATCCTTTATTTCATAATGTATAGACTATTACAAATCCAATACTCTATTCAAAAAAAAAGAAAAGTACATAGTTGACTCGAGAAAATAGGAAGAAGACTAGATGACATTTGGAAAAACTCTAGCTCTTTCACTCTTGACTTTCCCCATCAGATTGACCTTCTTCGTCGGACTTACCTGAAAAGTAAGGGACAAACACGGAGTGAGCGAACGCTCAGTAGGAAATTATATCTCAAGCGCTAGCAAGGGGTTTAAATAATTACATCTTTCATGTATGTACTGTAGCTATGCATGCTCGTATAAAATGACAAGATAGAGAGAGAATTATCAATAAGACAGCAAGATGAACTAGTCATGAGCTTTCAAGAAAAGATAACAGGATATTCAAGCAAGTACTTTTTAGCAAGTCATGTCAAGAACTTTGGCTATCATGTATCAAGCAAGCAAGTAATTACCCTTTTCTCGGGTCACGCAATTCATGTCATGTCAAGTGCGAGTCAAGTACAAGATTTGTGTGGAATGTCCAATCAAGTTAGTCATGCACTCGGTATAATGCCAGATACCTTATCATTCAACTCCCATGGGCACAAGTACTTTCGGGTGCTCCTCCCAGGACCAGATCGGGCCCTATATGCGCAGGCATTTATCATGTATATTTGACATCCACTCTTGTATATATATATATAGCCAATATGGAATTTCAACAATTTAAGCTTGTAGACACGTAGGATAACTTTGAGAGAATGGAATCCAAAAATACGACATTGGACATAGATAGGCGATAACAACGGTACAATCACGATGAACGATGAAACTAGGTGGAATTAGGTTCCCTTAACTCGGGTACCATGATAAATAAGTATGGACATTCTTTATATAGAATTGAGGTCCACATGAACAGTATATCAAAGGCAAGATACCCTCATTCTTATTATAGAATTGAGGTCCACAAGAACATCAACAAATGGCATGATATCGTCATCCCATTTAGAATTCTCATGATATATTCTTTGCATATCATAAGGGCCGGTATACCATGTTCCTTTTAGAGTGACATGGCATTCAATAGTGTAATGGGTTTTTAGGGTACAACCAGCTCAGTCGACCTTGAGGGAATCCAAGGTACGAGGAGTCTTACGGAGGTCTCTATGACTAACTCGCTAGTCCAAAGGAACGGAATGTCCAATGGAGAGCTTGTATGTCAATGAGAGTTGAGGGTGATCGATAAAACATCATGAAACGTGGGACTATACTCACGGAGTGGAGATATAGTGCCGATATACATATATATAGATATACTGAAACCATCGGTTATCAGAACAGGTAAAAACATTTTTTACAGGAAAATAACGACTTAAGTAAAGTCACTACTCAAGTAATTAACGCCTTCAGTAAGGGCGTTTATCTATTTTACATTTTTGCTAGATTTCAATATTTCAGTATTTTACCAAAAACGCGCCTTGGTGAAGGGCGTTTATTTACAATTTGACGACATAATCAGTGGTCGTCCATTCTTTCCTTCTATTTTTACAGAATATATATTTTCAGAAATTTATCAAAAACACGCCCTGGACAGGGGCGTTACTTTTCAATTCACGTCCTGAACAGGGGCGTTAGTCAAGTGAGAGACGACCTATACAGGGTCGTGAATTCAAGAATTTACAATTTTTCAGGTATTGAAATTTCCAGAATCGAGATATGGTCATGACAGGAAAATATTAGGATTAATGATCATGCACTGATTTATTTAGAATCGTATTCAAGTGAATATGGACTAATTAACATGGGTAATTAACAGTTAATTAAATTGACGTCTGTGTACAGGGCGTCAAATCTTTTGAATTGACGACCTTGTCAGGGTCGTTTATTTAAATAGCGCCCTAGTCTGGGTCGCGTATAAAATTAGCGCACGTGGAAAGGGCGTTTCTTTCCAACAATAGAAACATTTAAAACTCTCGAAACTATATGCATGAACTAATATATATGGTTTAACATAGTTATTATGGTGATTTGGGCTACAGTGCTTGAGAAAACCTACCTTGATGATGATAAACTGACGGATGAACAGATTCTGTGAAGAAAGAACGATACTCTGTTTTACAAACAGAGTCTTTTTGAAGCTTTCGATCCTAATAGCAGCAGCAAGGGTAATTAAGTAGATGAAGAACCCTCAATTCTTCAGTAGGTTATGATGACTTCCCTACAAAGAAATAAGATGAAGAAACATTAGTTTTTCTTCATAATACTTACTGAAGGTAGAGGAAAGAAGAACTTACCATTTTGTTCTTCACAACGTGAATCTTCTTAACCTGTAAGAAGAGAAGAAGATGAAGAACCTGTTAATGTTCTTCATACCATCGTAAACAGAAAAGAAGAAGAAAGAACCTTGGTTCTTCACATACCGTAGAATAGTCCGAACGCCAAATAGCGTTCTCGGTTCAAGCAGTAGGTTATTTATAGGATTTAGGTGAACCTAATAGAGTTAGTGTTCGATTGGAAGTAACACTTCCATATAGAGTTATTACTACATTCGAACTCTTTCTCATAGTTATCAACTTACCCTGGATAGACTCCTGGGTCGAACGAAACTCAAATTGAATTAGCGACCTAAGTAAGGGCGTCGAATTTAAATTGACGCCTTGTCAAGCGTCGTTTCTTGTTGAAACGCGTCCACTCAAAGGACGTTATACAAACTTCCCCTTTTTTATTTATTTTGGTCGTTTGAAATTTGACGTCTTGACATGTGGGCGTCCTTTCTTCAAAACACGCCTTAGGTGAAGGCGTTTTATTGTAAAGTAGCGCCTTTATCTGAGGCGTTATTTTCATCAGGGTTTAATTATTTTTATTCCAAGCTCTTTCGTTTATTTACTAAATCTTTTAATCTATTTTGATTTATTTATTCCTTTTAAATTTATCAGGGTTGCTACACTGGTGGCTGGCCTGTGAAGGCGTTGTAGCCGAGGTTGAAGCTTGAGACTGGCGGCTGGCCTGTGAAGGCGTTGTAGCCGAGGTTGAAGCTTGAGACTGGCGGCTGGCCTGTGAAGGCGTTGTAGCCGAGGCTGGAATTAAAAGCTGGCGATGACCGACCCTCGGGGGTGTAGTGGCCACCATTGTCGTGAAGTGATGTTGAACTCGCCATCGGACGTGTCGTGGCTGATGGCTTTGTGAGTGAAGAGTGGAGAGGGAGAGAGTTTTTTTCCTTTTTACCAGCTCTACCGCCCTTGCGGGTTTTCGCTAGAGCTGGCCCCCTTTAGCTTTTTCCGGTGCATCCTTGCGGGTTTTCACACCGAGGGGTTACCCGATTTTGCCTGAGGCGCCCTTTCGGGTTTTCACCTCAGCTGGGTTGGTGGCAATTTTTACCCCCAGTCGTCTCGTAGATGTTGATTGTTTGTTTACCTATCTCTTCTTATCTTCTTTCTTTTTTAGTAGTTGATTGTGAGGGTTTTGAAAAATGATATGGCAAGATGATAAATAAACTACCAAAGATCAACTCAACCTATGCACATGTGAACATGAACCTAGGCAATCAAATCTGACTCTAGCATGGGCACGCTATCTCAATCAAATTACGCTAAGGGAAAAATGAAAACACACGCCGGGGCGTGGAGCAAAGATAAATAAACACACCGCTAGGGGTGGAACAATCAAGGAGAATTAATAGATTTGATGAAAAAGACAGCTAGTGCCCAACACTAAGGAAAGTCGTGATCGCCACCAAAGTAAACACAAGTCAAAGACTCGAATATACCTTGGAAATAGGTGGATGAAACACCCGCCCACGGGAGAGAAAACCAAGGAAAGCCTGCAGATCAACTTGCAAATAACGGTCCAAACCCTGTGCGTCGCTTGGAAGTAACGGTCGTGCGATAGACCGCCAAAAGGAAATAACGCTCCTGCCCCTGACCGTCAGATAACCTGCAGTGAAAAGATATGAACTCTTTGAACTCCAACCCTTCCAACCGGCTAGAAGGCTTGGGCCTCGTGCTAGTGATCCTGTAAAACCTGCCAAGGATGTAGAAAGCAAAACAACACAACCTCAATTAGCCCTCAACATAAGTATAGCATCAATCCCTGAAAAGCTTGAGAACATCAAAAGGAGAGGGGATTACCGGGGAGTTGTTGGTTTTTAACCCCTCTGGGCGTTTTTTAAGTTTAGGAGGATATGTGTATGCTTAGCAACAATGAAAACGTGGAGGAAGAGGAGGGACAATGCTTTTGATTAATAAAACCAAGGGAAACTTGAGCATGCAATGATGATGATCTTGACAAACTAAAACCCAAAATACTCCCTTGACTTGGAAGATGGACGTGGGAAGCAGCTCCTCCTGGATGTAGATGACTCCTGAATTTGGCAGCACTTCGTCGTGAATCAAACCTTCCTCTCTTGGGTTATGAAATCAAGAGTTCTATTTATAGACTCCCTCAAACTCTCAGGTCGAGTTGAAGATAAATCAGCCAAGAAAGGAGGATAATCCTTAGCAAATCCTTGAGGATAAAATCAACAAGAGTCCAAAGAAACAAACGAGAGGTCCTGAGGATTAGAATTGAAGGAGATAATGCCAATCCAAAACCCTATCTCGTCCACGGAGTAGCAGAGAAAAGGCCTGAACTGTCAGGACTCTCTGAAGGAAGTAACGGCCTTACGATAGACCGCCACTTGGAAATAACGCTCCAAGGCATGACCGTCATATTCAATCTTATCCAAAGGATAAGATCGACGGAAAGAAGATCTAAACAATAGGACTCTGCAAATAAGTAACGGCCAGGGAATAGGGCGTCATAAGGGAAAAAACGGCCAGGGAGTAGTCCGTTATTATCAAAGGGCAACGAGACCCTAACTCTTGGGACTCTTCAAAGAGTGACGGCCTATGATTCATGCGTTATTATGAAATGACGCGCCTAGTCCAGACCGTTATTATCATTGATTTTCAAGAAAATAGAATGGAGGGATTGCCAAGCTTTTGAACGAAGTGCCACCAGGAACCAGGTCTAATCCAGGAATTGAGACCCAGAAAACAGGCTTCAACTGATTAAAAGAAATTCAATGAAGAGTGAACAACTCGGAGCACCATATTGAATAAATAAGGAGATGACCCGACTTTTTGGGTATAAAACGGGTGTCAACAGTAGAGAGAGTTGACTAAGGCCGCCGGGGTATCTCTATTTTTAACCCCATTTTTTTATTTCTCTTCTTGAAACTATCATCCATAGCATATTGCTGTCAGGGGACGTAACCTGAGACTGGAAGGTGTGGGTGGCCGAATATTGTTCGACCACTCTTAAGGGTTTTAGAAATTCCTAAGCCATGGTGGCGAAAGGCCACTTCGCCATGGCAAGGAATGATTGGGGTTGTAACCTAGTGAATCTGGGGTTGTATGGGGAACTGGGATTATGATGAACTGGAAGGCTCTGGATTTACTAGATATGTGGGATGTGGGGGCAGGGAATAGTAAATGTCTGGGAATGTGTCGGGATGTAAGTTTACCGAGACGGTGACTGGGAGCTTGATCGTTATTGGGACTGGTTGAACTGTGACATTGAGGTGAGGGCCAAAGGTTGGCCGAGCTGAGCAGGAGTAATGCAGGGTTAACTGGGGGATTGAAGTGCTTGCGCCGTAGCAGTGCAAGTGGATTGGGGACTAGTTCTGGGTGAGGCTAGCGGCCCACCAAAGGACATGTGGAAGGCCGTGTTGACTGGTAGGGAGAAGAATATTTTCTCATTATCGGCTCTACCACCCTTTCGGGTTTTCGCCAGAGCCGACCCCCTTTAGCTTTTTCCGACGCGCCCTTGCGGGTTTTCACGTCGAGGGGTTTCCCAATTTTGCCTGAGGCGCCCTTTCAAGTTTTCACCTCAGCCGGGTTATTGGCCTTTTTGCTCCCAGCCACCTTATTGTGGTGAGGATGACTGGGTCTGCCGGGGTATCTCTATTTTTAACCCCATTTTTTTGTTGTTTTTTTTCTTTTCTTTTTTTTTTGACTTACCTGCGAGCCTGCCGGCTA
Source organism: Amorphophallus konjac (assembly GCA_022559845.1). Classification (NCBI taxonomy): domain Eukaryota; kingdom Viridiplantae; phylum Streptophyta; class Magnoliopsida; order Alismatales; family Araceae; genus Amorphophallus; species Amorphophallus konjac. Next base: position 81,785,161 of record CM040126.1, on the reverse strand, counting down.
GACTGGCGCTGGTACAGAGAGGCCCGTGCTCCCGTGGTGACGGGAACGGTGGCAGGAGACCGGTTCCAATGGATGCCCGGTGGCTGTTCCGAGGAGCCGAGCCGACTGGTTGACTGGGAATTGAAGACTGGAAGGACTGGCCGGTGGGATCCTCCACGGGGGAGGATCGACCTTATTGGTAGTAGCTGGGATGTGCGCCTCAGTCTGGCTGGCGCGTGAACTCATGCTCTGGAGCATAATATAGCTTCATGTGTTTACCGTTGAGAGGCGGGAACGGTCTGTGACCCTTGTGATCAACAATCGTGTAGGTCCCACCCTCATAGACATTCTGGATGATGTACGGACCTCACCAATTTGGCTGTAGTTTTCCACTGGAGCGCCCTGCCATGACCTCTTTTTCCTTGATCATGATGAGGTCGCCTTGCTTGAAAGCTCGCTGCCTGACGAGCTTATCATTAGCCCGGGCCATGCGGGCCTGGTATGCTTGTAGGTGTTTATAGGCTTCGAGTCACTTGCCTTCTAGGTTGGCGAGCTCTTCCAGCCTTCTCTGGTACTCGTTTTCATCAGAACTGGCAAGGCCGGTGTGGACTCCCACGCGATAAGAGGCTAACTGGACTTTGATGGGGATAACCGCCTCTGATCCGTAGGCAAGGGAAAACGGCGAGCACCCCGTAGGGGTTTTGTAGACCGTCCGGTAGGCCCACAATGCCTCGAAGACCTTTTCACCCCAGTCGCATTTTCGGTGGCTAACCACCTTAGCCAGGAGCTTACAGAGGGTTTTGTTGAAGGCTTCCGCTAAGCCATTGGCCTGAGGGTTGTAGACCGAAGAGGTTCTCCAGTCGATTTGGAATTTGGCCGCTAACTGGTATACGGCCTTATTCTTGAAGGGTGTCCCGTTGTCGGACACTATGCGGCTGGGAGTACCGAATCGGTATATGATGTTGTGCCGGACGAATCTGGCAACGACTTCGTCGGTGACCTCTCGCAAGGGTAGAGCCTCCGCCCAACGAGAGAAGTAGTCAGTGGTGGCCAAGATGTATTTATGGCCCTTGGAAGATGGCGGGAAAGGCCCCGCGATGTCCATACCCCACTCAGCGAATGGCCATGTGGGGGCCGTACGACGCAGTGGGTTAGGAGGTTTTCTGGGTACTGGGCCAAAGGCTTGGCACTGATGGCATGCACGGGCATACTAGACGCAATCCGCGTACATGGTCGGCCAGTAGATACCTTTAAGCTTGATGTTGTGCTTCATCCGATCTCTGGCCTGGTGTGCACCGCACAATCTGGAGTGGACCTCCTGCATGATGGCTTGAGCCTCCGCCAGAGAGACACATCTCAGGAGAATCGACTTGTCCTTCTCGTGGACGAGCCGATACAAGGAGTCGCCAATTAACTCGTAAGAGGTTGTTCGGCGGAGTAGCTGGACTCTTTAAGCTCGGTCAGGGGGAAGCCACCCTTTCTTGAATTTGATGATAGGTGCACACCAATCATCTTCTTCTGGAGGTGGGCTCTGGTCAAGGTCATGGACCTCGTAAATGGTGAGACAGGTGTCGCCTTCGAGTGAGCTTGGCATCAGCCGTCGGTGCTTGACGATGATGGCGACCTCACCCTCGGGCGGGAGCTTGATGGCTGAGGCCAATTTTGCTAAAGCATCCGCATGAGCGTTGCTGCTTCTGGGAATGTGATCTATTTCGAAGAAATAGAACTTCTGGGTTAAACTGGTGACGGCGGTGTGGTATGGAACCAACTCGGGCTTCTGCAGGTCATAGATGCCGAGGACCTACCGGACTATCAGCTGGGAGTCCCCGTAGGCGTTAAGGCATTTAATGCCCATGTGGAGAGCCATCTGGAGCCCAATAAGTAGAGCTTCATATTCGGCTTCATTGTTGGTCAGGGACTTCATGAGGGCGCAAGAGTTGTACAAAACTCCACCCTGAGGAGTCAGAAAAATAATGCCGACACCCGCCGTGGTGACTGGATCCTGGTTGCTCTGGGTGATCCCTCGAGAAGCACTGTCGAAGTAGAGCTCTCAGCAAGGTACGCTGGTTGTGAGAGCGCTTTGCTGCCAATAATGCAAGACATCTCCGCTCTGTTCAACCGGTTGTTGTGATTGAGTAGCAAGGGACTCCTCATCCAGGAGCTTCGAGTTGAAGGGTGAATCATCTGGCACTGGATGGGCTGCCAAGAATTCAGCCATACCCTGTCCTTTGATTACTTTTCTGGGGACATAGGTAATGTCATATTCCATCAGCAGGAGAGCCCACCTCCCCAATCTGCCTGAGAGGACAGGCCGTCGAAGGAGATACTTTAGACGGTCATGCTTGGAGATAAGCTCGACCCGATGAGCCAGGAGGTAATGCCGCAGCTTTTTAACTGCGAACACTAATGCTAAGCAGACCTTCTCCATGGGGGAGTAGCGGTACTCAGCACCGATGAGCTTCCGGTTGAGGTAATAGAGGGGCTGCTCTTTACCTTCTTCATTGATCTGCGCCAATAGAGCTCCTAACGAAGCGTCCATGGCAGCAATGTAAAGGATGAGGGGTTTACCCTTGACTGGTGCTCCCAGAACTGGGGGATTAACGAGGTACTCCTTGATTTGCTCGAAAGCCGCTTGGCATTCCGAGTCCCATGTGAATGGGGCATCTTTCTTCATCAGCTTGCTGAAAGGCGTGCATCGACCGGAGAGGTTAGAAATAAATCTCCGAATGTAAGTCAACCTCCCTTGGAAGGACCTGAGTTCAGTGATGTTGCTGGGTGGTGGAAGCTCCCGGATCGCTTTGATCTTGCTGGGATCCACCTCGATTCCTCGGTACCTGACGACAAAGCCGAGAAATTTACCACTGGATACGCCGAAGGCGCACTTCATGGGGCTCATCTTGAGCCCGTATTGTCGGAGACGCTCGAAGACTTGGCGAAGGTCACGCAAATGGTCTTCACGCCTTTTGGTCTTGACGACGAGGTCGTCGACATAGCATTCGACGGTGTTGGGCAGCATCTCGTCGAATATTTTGGTCATAGCCCTTTGGTAAGTAGCTCCGGCATTCTACAACCCGAAGGGCATGCGTTTGTAATTGAAAATCCCCTTGGGGGATCTGAAGGCTGTGTGATTCTTGTCTTTGAGGGACATCTAGATTTGATTATAACCGGACGACTCATCCATGAAAGACAGGGCTTCATGACCGGTGGTCATATCGACCATCGTTTCAATAATTGGAACTGGGAAGTCGTCCTTGGGACAGGCTTTGTTGAGGTCTCGAAAGTCGATGCAGATGCGGACTTGACCATTCTTTTTCTTGATTGGGACTATATTGGCGAGCCAGATCGGGTAGATGTACGACTCGATGAAGTCGACCTCCGCCATTTTGCGGACTTCGATCGAGACCTGGAGCTCCAGCTCATGACACATGCGTCACTGTGGTTGCTTGACCGGAGCGATTGAGGGAGAAATGGCCAGATCGTGCTCCGCTACGGCGGGGTCTAGTCCTGGCATCTTCTTGTAGGTCCAGGCGAAGCAGTCCTTGAACTCAAGCAAGAATTGCTTGTAGCTCTGCTTCTTTGCCTCGGTGAGGAGGGCACTGACAAATGTAGGCTGAGGGGCTTCATCGTCACCCAGGTTGATCTCATGAGATCGTCGACGGTCGCCTGGCCGCTGTCCTCCAGCTCAGGAGGAGCGGGTTGGAGGTCGATGAAATCATCATCATCAGTGTCGGCTTCATGTATCTCTTGGTTCTCCAAGCCACCGATTGATGTGAAAGGGATCAGAGAGTGGTTGTCACTAGAATCCACAGGGGATTGATTTGGGCCGCCGACCTTAGGCCAGTAGTCGTCAACTAGACTTGCTGAGGTCTCCTTAGGATTGCCTGGCGAAGCTGACAATCCCTCACAGCTAGGACCAGAGAGATCCCCCCCCTCAGGAGGGTTTATTGTACCGGATTCCTCGACTGGTTGAGAAGTCGGAGGAGCTTCTTCTGCCCCTTTGTCCTGGCAGGGAGGCGAAGAAGGTTCCCTGACGTCTTGAACCAGAATTCTGGCTTTGGCGAAGATTGGGGTCAAGATTTCCTCTCCCTCATCCCCGGAGCTATCGAATTTGGCTTCGGCTCTTGTTTGTTCGTCGGCCGGTGGTACCAAGCCTATGACGTTAACTGCGTAGTGGACGCCGAAGTCCCGGTCTTGGTCGTAGCCAAGCCCCCTAGTATCCTTATGGAAGGACGGGGGCTGCCCTCAGACCTGGGAAGGGTCCCACAGTCGACGGAAGTATCTTTGTTGGGCAGAGGTCTGCCACAGGGGAATGTGTTGTTTCAAACACATTTCTTGAATATGCGGCGACAGGTCACCCCACACCTGAACTGCTTCAGGGGTGTTATCGGCTTGCCTAGACTAGTCGAAGTCATCATCCGGCGGGGCTTGAGGGACTATGTCTCCTTTATAGAAGACAATAGGTTTGTCCCTGTTAGCCTTCTTCTTGTTCCGGCATTGTCGCTTGAAGGTGACAATGAATGTTGTCAGCGACTCGACGCTGTGCTCCTCGGATGCACATAGGAGCTGGATGCAATCTGGTGGCAGACATATACTCTTGCCAATAGCCCGGCTAATAAGGTTAGCCTCGAAGTCAATCTGGCACCTTTCAGGGCGATCCGGGGTTGACTTGGAGACGAGACGCAGTCGGTGAAGCTTGGCCTTCTCCTCGTCGACAGAGAAGAGATCATCAACATCTTCCTCTGAGAGCCAACCGTTGCTTTTGCTCTTGATCACGGGGTATAGACTAATCCCCTTGAAGTAGAGCGCAGCGCCGGCTAGGTTGCATTCTACTTGTGTAAATGGCGATAGGTCTGCAAAGACCTTGTGTTGCTCTCCGTCCTTGGCATACTTGATGCATTGGTGGAGAGTCGACGGGACGACCCAGTTTTCAGGGAGCCAGGGTCTGCCCAATAGCATCTTATAAGACGTGTTGGAGTCGATGATGTAGAATGTCACCTTAGAGGTGAAATCATCGAGCACCAGATCGACGTCTACCCAGCCGAGGACGTCCTCGGTGTTCTGGTTGAAGTCGGATATCTTGACCGCCAGGACCTTCTGGAGGTATGGGGTCAGATATAGAGGCTTGAATGTCTTGAGCGGCATGATGTTAACAGCGGCACCGGCGTCCACCAGGATCCGGTTCACATCATGTCCGTTGATCTTCCCCTTCATATAAAGAGGACGATTATGGCACGGAGGGGACAGCAGCATGTCTTTCTCCATGAAAGTGATGGTGGCTGCGAAGGCCCCATAGGCAGCCGCCCTCAGTTCCGCGGCATGCGCTTCATAGACTTCCGGCTCTTGGAGTATTTTGATAAGGGTCTCCCTCATATCCTTACTCCAAGCGATGGCTTCCCAAATTGAAATGCTGGCAGGGAAGTGCTTCATTTGGTAGAGGGCCTTTCGGTCGGCTCGAGCTCGAGCATCTTCCAGAGAGGGTAGAATGTCGGGCTGAGCCTTCTACGAGCTGCCGTGATGTTCCCCATCAGGAAGTTACACTGCCTTGCCCTTATCACTGGGACCAAATTGACTTCGATCGCCAGCGGGCTCTTGGAACAGGGACGCCAATGATGGCTCTTCTGGGTGTGATTGGCGGGCTGGCTCGTCCTTGCCAGACGGTCCCGCTTGCTCTACTGCAGAAGTCGGTACTGGCGCAGGGGCTGGAAGACTAGTAACAGCCTTGTCGATGTCGGAAGGATCGAAGATACTGGGTCTGCCCCGAATTTCTACTTCCGGGATGGGAGCCGGTTCCTCTCCTCGAAAGAGGATGATTAGCTCTGGGTCAAAGGTGGACGGAGAGAGGGGTAGCTCGGGAATTCTCCCACGGCCTCTACAACGTCCCTATCCACGACCTCGGCCACGGCCGCTGTGCTCTGGAGCTGGCTGGAGCCCAAGGGGGGCGTTAGCTCTTTGTCTTGTCCGGGAGGCTACTGGCTCGCCCCGCCGAGAAGCGTTGATATTGTCGGGAGGTGGGATGGCCACCATATTGCAGGTGCAGCGTCGGAGCATTTCTTCCAGCTTCTCTGGGTGATCTCTTTGTCTTTATAGCACAAGGAGAGCTCGTCAGGGACCACGAGTCTTTCGCCGTTCTTGAGCTTTTGGATCATCTCTTAGACCCAATTTCTGAGGCGGGCTCGTTTCTGCATTTCTTCCCACGGGATGTAGCTGTCGAGTGGGAGAGCCCCGGTAGGATGAGGGGGAACGTATTCCTCCAGGTCATCAATGAGCCGCTGGAGCCTTTGGAGAGGCGTTGGCTCGACCGGGAATTGCAGGGCGGCTGCTTGTTCAGCTTGTTTCTTGAGCCACCTTCTGAAGTTCTTCCTCCTGTTCTTCTCTTGTCTCTTGGCGATAGCCGTCTCCAAGGGAGTAGGAGGGAGAGGTGCTGCAGCCGGAGTTGACAAATCATGTTGAGGATATCTCCGAGCTGATGTCTTTACAGGGCGAGGTCGTTGACTCTTCCTCGCACGGATTTCAATCCAGGCGCCTTCCGCTTGTTGTATCTGGAAGGTGGCATTGATCGCCTGCTCGATTACCTCGAGCGGCAATTCCTGGTATGCCAGAATACTGGGACTAGCGTCCGAAGATGTGTGCGTGGTTTGATGCCTTAACCGCGGTGGCGACGGAAGCCTACGAGGAGTCGGTAGGCTAGTGCTGGCATCCGAAGACGTGTGCGCGGTTTGATGCCTTAACCGTGGTGGCGATGAAGATGTCTTCCGCTGAGCCGGTATGTTGGGACCGGTGTCGGGGGACATGTGCGCGGTTTGATGCCTTACCCGTGGTGGCGGTAAAGATGTCTTCTACTGAGCCGGTACGTCGTGACCGGTGTCGGAAGACATATGTACGGTTTGATGCCTTAGCCGTGGTGGCGGTAAAAATGTCTTCTGCTGAGCCGGTACGTCGGGACCGGTGTCGAAAGACATATGCGTGGTTTGATGCCTTAGCCACGGTGGCGGTAAAGATGTCTTCTGCTGAGCCGGTATGTCGGGACCGGTGTCGGAAGACATATGTGCGGTTTGATGCCTTAGCCGCGGTGGCGGTGGCTTCTGTTGAGAAGCGGACAGAGAGGTGTGTTGGTCATCCTGCTCCTTAGTCTTGCCTTTGTAACCATGCTGAAGGCTAGGCCTGGCGATCAATGACAGTGTCGCGGGACATTGTTGCTCCGTACAGTTATCCCGACTTTGTGGAATGGAGGAACCCTATGGCGGTGAGCCCACCACTTGAATCGAAGTCGCTGAAGACTCTAAAGATGTCTTCTTTGTACTCAGGAATGTGTCGACATGTAGGCGAAGAGGATGGAACGGCCCCTCCGCTGTGGAGGTGTCACGAGGCTGAGGTGGGACCTCGCCCCGTTTTTACTTTCCCTTCCTATCCGTAGCTGTCAGTGGCGGAGATAGGACAGGAGGAAGACCAGGAAGAGTCACAGAGCCTGTCATCGTCTCTCCCACTAAAACGTCCTCCTGGCCGAGGAGGACCCGGAGGAGCCTGGCAGTGTCTTCTTCAGGAAAAGGGAGAGACTTTAGCTCCCGCCAGGACCGCCATTGCACGGCCGAAGTGCCTGGGGTTGGCTTGCTAGCTGTGGATGTCTGGGAGCCCTCAAGGGCCGGAGGAGCAGGGGAATGGATGACGTTGGCCGAGAAGTTAGTCGGCTCCGTCTCTTGACTGGCCTCCTGCTCTCTACGCCTTCGCAGTCGCTCGAGTGCTTCTTGGTTGTCAGTCCGGAACTCGAGCCATTCTGGAGGATGCTGGTAAGGCAGCCCGTGCCCATTCTCTTGAGGAGAGTCTGGCCACTCTGGTGCACTCCTGGCGATGCTCAGGGTCTCTTCGATAGCTTGCCGAAGCCTAACGAGCGACATGGAGTTTCCTTCCGCATCAATCTGCTCCCATTGGATCTGTTCCTGGATGAGGTATTGGACTTCCTCACAGGACTCGATCGAGTGGCAGATTCTGGCGTGGAAAGGACAATACTAGGGGTGACTACGATCCCAATGGGTGTAGTCGACAGGCGAGTCACGGGGCATGATTTTCCCCCTCTCGACGAGGATGTCAAAGAGTCGCCGGGTTCTTTTCCTGGGGAAGGAGAGAGGTCTCTGATCATGCCAAGGCCTCCACCCTGGATACCAGATCGAACGCCCCCTTCGATTAGCGCCGGGCTCCTCTGATTCATCATCAGAAAGAGAAAACGCTGTCATCATGTGGATGCCATTGGCCAAGGGGTGAGCCACGCGCGCCGCTTTAGCTGGCCTGGCCCACGTATGTGGTTGCAGGGGATCGACGAGACCACTCTTCATCTTGACTAGGCCGTCTCGGATCAACTTATGCGCCTGAGTCTTGAAGATGTAGCAATCTTCAATTGAGTGACCCAGCATGCGATGGTACAGGCAATAGCTGGGATCATCGGTCTTTAGCGCCTCGTCCGGCTTGCGGATTTCTGGCAGTTCGAAAATCTTCTGAGCCTTGCAGAGGTCGAAGAGCATCTTCGTGTGTTCCTTCTTGAAAGAGAAGGGTGTCTTCATGCGCTCCGAGAAGGACGGAACAGCCGGCTTGTCTGCTGGCTTTTTGTCAGAGCCACTGGATTTGGCCGCTTTACTGGCCTTAGTGGCAAGGGTGAACTCTTTGATATTCACCTCCTTGCCGGGCTGGCATTCTCGCGCTTGTTTACCCTTTGCTGCGGTGTAGCTCGGGTTATCGACGAAGAACATCTCTATCTCGGCGACCGCCGAATTGATCTGGTCGAAGCCTTTGATATTGGTGCCGAGAAGCTTTTCGTTGACCTCGGCCGCCAAACCTCGATGACATATAGTGATGGCGTCCTCCTGAACGGGTGGATTGACACACCTCATGCTGAGGTCTCGCCATTTCTTGATGAAGTCGAGGGCACCCTCACCCTTTTTCTGTCGAAGAGAACAGAGTTCGGCTAGGGAAACCCTTCGCTCGGCCGTTTGAAATTGGTCGAGGAACTTCTTCTGGAGATCCGCCCAGTCGACGACTGAGTTGAGCTTCAGGCGGGAATACCATTGGAAGGCCGTTCCCGTGAGCGAAGTGGTGAAGTAGCGGAGGAGATATGATTCCTCCAACTCTAACTCACCCATGGCCATAACGTAGTAGGCCAAGTGCTCATGTGGCGACCCCTGCCCGTCGAACTTTTGCAGCTTTGGGAGCTTGGAGTACTCTGGAGGAATCTTCTTCAACTGGTGGTGAAGCGGGTAGGGTACACTGTAGAGATCCACCATGACCGTCCTTTCACCATACTGGGCGAGCTTTGTCTCGACAATGCGCTCGATCATCTGGCGTTGTGCCAAGAGATTTTTTGGCACTGACGTGTTGGAGGCTCGTGGTTGAGCTTCAACAGGGGGCGTGCCAAACCCAGTTGCCAACGGGGTTCGGACGATCGCCATTGAGGTGTTGGCAGCATCGCGAGCCACCGGGGGTACCGGTGCCTCGACCTGAGGCCTAGCAGGTTGCTGAGGGTGAAGGTCTCGTTCTTGGAGAAGGTCCTACAGGAGAGCCTTCAGATGCTGATTCTCCTTCATTAGAGTGTCGAGGGTCAATTCCTGAACCTCGTTTGCAGGTGGGTCGTTGTTGACCGGCTCTGCATTGATAGGAGGGTCGCGGTGTTCTGCCGGGACCTCTTCTGCGCGTTCCGACGCTTACGGTCCGGCAGAAGTGCTGATATGACCTGTTGGAGGAGGCGGCGGAGCCGGGTGGCGTGGCCTCCTGAAGTGGGACAGAGGCTGGTTCAAGTTGTCAGATTGGGTGTCTGGCTGGTGTCTGATGGTGTAGCACGCGAACACTCGAACCTCATCATTGATAAACCGGGCCGTCCGCTTCCTCCGCGGGTGTCGCTCGGGGCGAACAGGCGTCCCCAGTCTGTCAAAGACCGAGATGCGTTGCGGAGGGGGCTCACTCCGATGTTAGCCGGAGTAGAGTCCTGGACAGGTTGCTGAACGGCCCGAGGACGGGCTCGCCTTTGCCTCCGCTTGCTTGCGCGGGGGACATTGGACGACTGGGCGTCGTCAGATGATGCTGCTGTGAGACCCGCCGCATCCCGTCTGATGCCGCGTCTGAGTGCTCGCAGGGGGTTGATGATACGCGCCCTTTGAACAGCTTGAGCTTCTTCTGGGGTGACCCAGATTCTTCTCAGGTCCAATTGCTGGTCTCCCCTGTCACCGTTTTTCTGACGAGTTGTCTTGGGAGGCCGCGTGTCTATCTACGGCGGGGGCCCCCGGGCTGCCGCCGAGGAACCCGCTCCTTTGAGCTTCGCCCCGTCCTCTCGTGTTTGACGCAAGAGGTTAAAACGATTGGAAGTGGGGATGGTAGGAATGGTCCGTTCTTGGGGTATAATTGTCTCACCCCCGTAGAGACCGATCCGCAAGTCACCGACAAGGACCGTCTTGCCGGAGTGGCTGGTTGCGGTGGTGAGTCGCCTGCTTCTACGGCCGTGGCGACGCTTCTTCTGAGGATCTGAGGAAGACTCCGCCCCAAGATGGTAAACCAAGAAAACATGGCCCAGAACGACCGTCAACATGAAGACGTCAGTCCAAGGTGCCGGGGTCAGTCCCCGGGGCAAGTAGCCCGCACCGGGAGTCGATGGCCGGGTGACTCGGGTGTAAGCCTTTGCCCGCGCCGATAAGAGTGTCGCCGAGGCTCGAGATGACACTCTTGCACCGGAAGGTGACACCGTTGGAAGTGTTGGGGTGTCGACGCCCCTTGGTCGAGGACCCGTGGTGGGCGCCGACGTAGTCTGGGCTCGGGTCGGAATGCCCGAGGAAGGTGCTGAGAAGAGATGCCCTCTTGGTGGAAGACCCATGGGGAGAGCCGGCTTAACTGGAGCTCGGGACCGGGGTCCCAATTGCACAACTGGGGAGCCGTAAACTCGGGGCTGTGAGCCCGTGTTGAGTGTCGGCCTTGCCGGGATTCGGGGTTGGAGACCCGATGCAGATGCTGGGAAGCCGTAAACCCGAGGCAAGGAGCCCATGTTGGGTGCCGGCTTTGCTGGGGCTCAGGGTTGAGGACCCGAGGAAGATGCTGGGAAGCCGTGGACCCGGGGTAGGGAGCCCGTGTTGGGTGTCGGCTTTACTGGGGCTTGGGGTTGAGGACCCGAGGAAGATGCTGGGAATCCGTGGACCCGGGGTAAGGAGCCCGTGTTGGGTGTTGGCTTTGCTGGGGCTCGGGGTTGAGGACCCGAGGAAGATGCTGGGAAGCCGTGGACCCGGCTCGGGGTTGAGGACCCGAGGAAGATGCTGGGAAGCCGTGGACCCGGCTCGGGGTTGAGGACCCGAGGAAGATGCTGGGAAGCCATGGACCCGGGGCAAGGAGCCCGTGTTGGGTGTCGGCTTTGCTGGGCTCTGGGTTGAGGACCCGAGGAAGATGCTGGGAAGCCGTGGACCCAGGGCAGGGAGCCCATGTTGGGTGCCGGATTTGCTGAGGCTCGGGGTTGAGGACCCGAGGAAGATGCTGGGAAGCCGTGGACCGAGGGCAGGGAGCCCGTGTTGGGTGCCGGCTATGCTAGGGCTCGGGGTTGAGGACCCGAGGAAGATGCTGAGATAGTGACAGAAGTCCAAGGCACGGGGCCCGTGTCGGAGATCGGACGGGGCTGGCGTCGGGAGCTGATGTTCACCCGAGCCGGCGTTGATATGGGGGCCTTGTAGGGGCCAGCAGTGATAGCCCGGCGCCCGGCACTCGGGCGGGACACTGGAGCTGGAGACGTGCATGGCGCGTTGGCCGCAGGGACCACTAGAGAGAGTGGAGTTGGCTGAGAAGTAGCCACAGGGATCACACCTAGAAAATAGGGCGATCCGATAACCGGGGCGAAGCTGTCGAAAGCGATCGACGTCGCCAAGTAGCCCACCTGGGCAAGGGTGGCGATGACGTTGGGACCGTAGGTGACGGCCGCCATGGTTGCCGAAATGTTGAGAGCTGCAGAGGCGACGGTCGCTGACAGTCACCGAGAACGGCCCGACGATCAGAACGCGAACCGAGAGCCGCTGGAGAATGCGCCCGAGTGCCCCCCTATACCTCTCCTGCAAGGACAGGGAAAGGGCACCGAGCTTCAGGGCTGGCACAGACTTTTCTTCAGCAAAAAGAAGGAAGGCGGGAGACGACCCACCGGGCTTGCCATCCTCTCTGTTGCGCGGGTTTTTATGTCGGTTAACCGGGGTGAAGGAAGGAATACAGCGGGGAAGGAAAATACGGGAGTTTGATGTATCTCAGGTATCCTCCTTACGATTGCATGCCTCTCACGGCGGTACCGGGCACTCTCCTTCTACGGAAAGTCGAAAGGGGCGGAAGGGCGCGGGAATGTTGGGCTAAGGGTTGACCGGACAGGGTGCGGGCATGCCAGTCGATCTCTTGACAATCACTCATGGAACCAAGGTTTGACTGGGGAAGCGCCACCAGGGCGCGGCACGTGGGCTCAGGCGATCGGGCGACACGTGGAGAGAAGGGGTTCCATGGGTGCGAGTACGTAGGCGATTGCGGGAATCGTGTACAGGACGTCTTTCCCCACCGGCCGTAAGCAACCGGTGTTTATTTACATCGGATTGAATCTGAATACCTTCGTTCAATGCTGAAGAAAAGTCTGTATATGTGTCTGAAGCCATGGGTGTAGGGTCGGGCGCATTCAGCAGCTAGGGGTACGTGTTAGACTGAGGGGCGTTCACTGGAGCTGGGGTATCGGGCACGGATGCCCAGTGGTGTGGGTAGGAAGATGGGGGCCCGAATACGGGCGTATGTATTTCACTAGTTTTACGATGAGCCACATGGGCTTTAAAAATGGGTCGAGGAGGCCGAAGTACAACGGGCGCAAGCTGTGGGACATTTTCGACACGTGATTCGGCCCCCGGGTCATTGCGTGACAAAGCGGGTGTCCGCGTGCTTTACTGGAACTCTTTATAGAGGAGTTGGTGTAGGTCCGACTGCCTTGGGGGTCAGAACGAACATGGCTGGCGCCTGGCGGAGGTCGGACGCGGCTCAAGGCGAGCGATCGGGTCCAGGTCTCGGACGTCGAGTGTTGTCGTGCTGGCGAGTCAAGGTCGGCCCCGGGACTGTAATTCCCGGGCCAGAGGTCCGACTAGACTAGATTTGCCAATCTGAGGGGCCGACGGCCGACTGGAAGATGAACGGTGGGCACGCGGATTCGTGTCGAGGGCCGACGCGGTCGTTACGAGGTACCCTTCGTCACCACAGTAGGTGTCGTAAGTCGACGTACACGGGCGGACCCGAGGAGCGAGCGTATTCGCCGTTGGTACGGTCATCTTACACGAGGCGGGGATGGACTTGGCATGAGACGACTAGACACCGCGTGAGGGGAGTACGTGAGACATACCCTCGGCGTGTGTGAGTTGACTAGCAAGTCAATCGCACGCGCACTTGTCTTCTCGCGTTCCCGACCCTTGCCGAAAGCCTCGGGAGTCCGAGGGTGCGACAACTAGGCCGGGGAAGTTAGCTCGTCCGTGTGTTGCTTCCTTCCTTCACGCGTTGTATGCATGCATTATTTTTTTTTTTGCTGGTTGGTAAGGGGGGCAATTTATAGAAGTTTGGAGGGGTGAGGGGTAGGGTTTAGGCGGACCAAGTTGAGGGTCCAACTTGGTCCGGGTAAACCCCCCAAATAGTGTTTTTGTTTTTATTTTATTTGAATTTTTTATGTATTTTTTCATGTGTGTGTGTGTGTGTGTGTGTGAGTGGAAGAGATGGGGTTTAGGCGAACCAGCTTGGACCCCCAAGCTGGTCCGCCTAAACCCCCTCCCTTGGGGGGTTTAGGCGGACCAGCTTGGGGGTCCAGGCTGGTCCGCCTAAACCCCTTCCCAAGGGGGTTTGGGTGGACCATGTTGGTCCTTTTTTAAAAAAAAAAAATCTTTTTTTATACAAGGGTTTAGGCTGACCAGCCTGGGGGTCCAAGCTGGTCCGCCTAAACCCCCCCCCTTGGGGGTTTAGGCGGACCAGCTTGGTGGCCCAAGCTAGTCCGCCTAAACCCCTCCCCAAGGGGGGTTTGGGAGGACCAGGTAGAGGGAGAGTGATGGGAATCAACACCGAGCCTGTACATTTTTATTACATTTATGTCATTTTAATTTGTGTTTATATCCTTGGGAAAGTATGTACGCAAATGTAAGGCTTTATAAGCCAAGGAGTCATTCCCATGGATTGTGTGGGTTTTTATGCAATTATGCAGTAGGACCAGCAAGGGGGCCCTCAGCCCTTTCCCATTGGTCCATGTCACCATGTGGGCCTGGTCAACCTTCCTAGGTGGACATCTAGAATGGTGGGCTGGTCATATGGACACATGTGTTTAAATGGGTCAACATTCTAATAGGTTGGCCTCCTACCCCATTCAACTTACACATGGTCAATGGTGTGCCCCCTTCCCCTTGAATTTTTTATTAGTTTTTGTGTGATATTCACACCTCATCCCAGCCCTTCAATCCACACCCCTAGATCCAAGGATTGAGGATGGATTTGGTTGGAATCATATATAAGCTTGTATTTTTATGAGAAAAGCAATGAAAAATCAGAAATTTTGTGAAATCCAAGAAGGCTTCTTGCGCCCCCTTCCTCTCTCCTCCTGGTTTCCTCTTCTCAAGCCCCCATTCTAAAGTGTATCAATCTTCCATCTCCCCCTCTCAACTTCTGATCATCACCGGTGCCGCCGCTGTTCGTGCCGCCTTCGAGCCGCCGCGAAACCGTTCTCGGTGTTCTGTCCTGCTGGACAGAAGTCTCTTCCTGAAATTCCTGCTATCAGCCACGGCCTCTTCATGGTCTGCAATTTTTATAGTGTGTTCTTCCCTTGTATCCCAAGCTCCACCTAAATTTTAACACCCAAATTCCATTGTTTAGTATTTTCCCATTTTCGTGCATCTTTCATTCCTAGTTCTGTTTTGTCTCTGTCTACAGTGACAGCAGCCCTGTGTTTCCCACCTCCGGCCATCTTTTTAATTTTTCCAAACCCTCCCAATTTTACTGAGAGTTCTGTCCATCACCCCCTACATCCAAATATTTTCTTAATTTTTTATCAGCCTTCTATCTATTTTTAGAATTTTGTGTTCTTCCTTAGATACAGTGTTGTCAGCCAGATTCCAGATCCGACCCACTACTAGTGCAAAAGTCATAGAAATTTGTAGCCTTCCCCAAATTCAGATCCAAAAATAGTCCTGGTTTCGTAGCTTGATTTCCCACAACTTTTCTGAAGAACACAACCCCAGATTCGGTCGTCTACTTCGCGGTCAAAGGCAATCTATAGGAAAGTTCCCTACTAGTCTGAGAGTTCAGACACTGTACAACAGCAACCTTCAAAATTCGCCAATCAGAAGTACAGGCTTGATTATTTTTCTGTAATCACCTTGGGTTGAATCCCTTCGAAGCATCTTTCCAACGGCACCAGTTTCGTCGCATTCCGACGTCGAGGCTGATCGCAGCGTCCGTTCTCGCCGGAGCGCGCGCCGAAAAATAGAACCGGCAGGTCCGTGGCCGGTTATTCCGACCGGTGGCGATCGGAGCTGCCCGGCCTCCGGCCGGTGAACCAGCATGCCGCCAGCCCAAGGAACGCTTCCCTAAGTGTCCTCATTATAGCAGTGCCACCGGGTCCCACACGGCCCCTCCGGATAGCACGTGGGCCCCACCGTCACGTGTTCGGGTGTTGCCGAATCAATGCGAGAAGCCGCCCGTCAACCCGAATTCGGTCCTCTCGGGCCCAGTTGTGTAGCCCTTTACCTCCCTGTGTGGAGTGGGTGATATTTCATTGATGTCATCATTGTGTAATATTTATCCTGGGAGTACGAGTTTTGGCCGGGTCCGTCGTCCCCACGCCGAGCGCGTGGAGGTATCATCCTCGCTCCTCACTTGGCATTTTGCTTAATTTCATATATGCTTGTTTATGCCGCTGCTAGAGAGCATGTGTAGGGATATCTAGCTCGCTTTATCTATTCATTACCACTGCTGCGAGAGAGTGCGAGACCGTCCCGTGACCCGATCCGGGCACACGAGAGAGCCGATCACCCTAGCTCTCTGCCGGTTTCTCAACCGCGCACGTCCGACGCTTCCCTCGTTAAGGGGCAGTCATGAGCTTGTCGTGTCCGTGGTCTCGTCCCGCATCAATTTGGTATCAGAGCAGGTTGAGTCTAGGGTGTCCAAAAACAAAAAAAGAGAGTCATTTACGTCTAGTCATTAGTCGGTTTAAGTCGAGTCTAGGATCATCATATTTCTAAAACACAAAAAGAGAGTGTTTTTAAATTACATTTCATCCCGATAATTCGGTATATCAAAAGGTGTTGTCCGAACGTTAGGCTACGCCTATCGGGAAGGCCGCACACTTGTGCGAGTGACCTTCGGGTCGATTATCTCCGCCACGTACCGGATATTGGTTTAGGTCTAGGTGCATAATATTAGTGTGCATTTGCATTAGTCGGTGTTTCCTAGTCCGTGTTGTTGCATGCCCACTCGGCGAGGTACCCAATACCATCGCCCTTCCCCTATGGCTAACCCACGAGATGGCGCCTCGGGAGACTTCCACTCCCTACACGAAGCGATGATGGCCATTATGACTAGGTTGGACCAATCCGATGCTAACTTTCGGACTTTCTCCGATAATATGGATGGTCGCCTTAGAGCCATAGAGGGACGCATGGAGACCTCCGATAGGTCAGTCCAAGACCTCGTTGGGCGGTTAGATAGGATGTCACACGGGGACCCTCCTGGGGCAGGCCAAGGCCCACCCGCACCTCCTCCCGCGGTGGCCCAAGTCCAACCCGCTCCCATGGCCCAAGTCCAAGCCGCTCCCGCGGCCCAAAACCAGCCACCACAGGCTCCTCCACCCGCCCCTCCTCGGGTTCCCGAACTACGGCACCGTGACCTTGGTCTCGAGGACTATGGGTCCGACAATGCCTATGAGGGGTATGGTCAACGCCGTCGTGGTTTTCAGCCACAACGAGATGAGGATGATGATAGGGTCCTTAAGACCGTGCGAGCGGATCCTCCCTCTTTTTACGGGTCTTTGGATCTGAAAGTCTACCTAGATTGGGAGTTCGGCATGGACCGTTATTTTGAGTGGTATGATATGTCGGAGCGCCGAAGGGTCCGATTTGCCACCATGAAGCTCATGGGGCAGGCGCAAACCTATTGGAAGAATGTGGAGAGCCTGCTACTTCAGCGGCTAGAACCCCCGATTGACACATGGGCCGAGATGAAGAATAAACTTCGGCAAAAGTACCTTCCTCCCACATACCGCCAGCGACTCATCGATAGATGGCAAAGTCTTAGCCAAGGAGACCGGTTAGTCTCTGAATACATCGCTGAATTTGATGAGTACTTTCTACGATGTGGTGTCACGGAGGAGAGTACCATGCCTGTTTCCCGCTTTCGACGTGGTTTGCAGCCACACTATCAGTATGAGCTTTTTCGCTGCAATGCCAAGACGTTGGAAGAGGCATACCAGGTTGCTCTCGAGTTAGAGCAATTTGAGGGAGAGTTTGACTCTAGTCATCGGTTGGGCCCCACCCCTCTCCGTAGCACCGAGCCCCGTCACTCTATAGGCCCACATCCTCGGCCTCCCATGGCTCGACCTCAGGAGCCCACCCGTCAGGAGCACTTTGCTCCTCGACCTCGCCCTCCTCCACCCCGGGACCTATTTCCACCCCAACCACTGGCATCCGTTGCCCATCCCCCGGCTTCTATAGCCCATCCTCTGGCACCGGCCCCCCCTCCACTATTGTCCAAGGCACCTACACCTCCCCCATTGCTGCCTACACCCCCTACCCGACGGGATGATAAGGGTAAGGCCCCTTTTATAGGAGAGAGTAGTCGGTCGAGAGTGCAGTGTTTCCACTGTCATGGATTAGGCCACTTTGCCAGCGAGTGTCCCGCTCGCGCCACCCTAGCCTTAGGTGTTGGAGAGCCCGCACCTCCCGAGCTTGAGTGTGTCAATTATGAGGCCGATGACACACTAGCCGATGAGTACTATGCCTTGGGGGGAGAGTTGGATGGCTCACCCGCCGCCCAGGATGCCGCCACCTAGTGGGCTTGTGTCACCATCTTAGTCTAGGGTCATATATGAGTCGGTGTGTTTTCCTTGTGTGGTTTATTTTGTGTGGTTTGTTTGCATGGTTTGTGTGTCGTTTGTTTGTCTGCATGCACTTTGTGTAAGCTCGTTGTCGTTCTCTTATGAGTAAGAGGCGAGTGGACTCACTTGATGAGTATGGGATCGGTTCCACATCTATACCCGGATCAGTCACCTATAGGGACTCAGCGGTGATTCCTAGTGAGTCTTCAAGTTGTTTTCTTCCCTTTTGAGAGTGCCCCTTCGGAGTGACCACCTTTAGCCCATCGCAGTTCGCATATCAAGTATATATGGAATGAGCAGGTGACGATCACTTAGAGCGGAGCATACCCGCGCTACTTGGCACGGTGACGGATCCGCCGGAGTACTCGAGCATCCCTACCACTACTCGACGGGGTCGAGTTCCTCCCACCCGGGGAGAGTTGATGAGAATCAACATCGAGCCTGTACCTTTTTATTATATTTATGTCCTTTTAGTTTATGTTTATATCCTTGGGAAAGTATGTACGCAAATGTAAGGCTTTATAAGCCAAGGAGTCATTCCCATAGATTATGTGGGTTTTTATGCAATTATGCAGTAGGACCAGCAAGGGGGCCCTTAGCCCTTTCCCATTGGTCCATGTCACCATGTGGGCCTGGTCAACCTTCCTAGGTGGACATCTAGAATGGTGGGCTGGTCATATGGACACGTGTTTAAATGGGTCAACATTCTAATAGGTTGGCCACCTACCCCATTCAACTTACACATGGTCAATGGTGCGCCCCCTTCCCCTTGAATTTTTTATTAGTTTTTGTGTGATATTCACACCTCATCCCAGCCCTTCAATCCACACCCCTAGATCCAAGGGTTGAGGATGGATTTGGTTGGAATCATATATAAGCTTGTATTTTTATGAGAAAAGCAATGAAAAATCAAAAATTTTGTGAAATCCAAGAAGGCTTCTTGCGCCCCCTTCCTCTCTCCTCCTGGTTTCCTCTTCTCAAACCCCCATTCTAGAGTGTATCAATCTTCCATCTCCCCCTCTCAACTTCTAATCATCACCGGTGCCGCCGTCGTTCGTGCCGCCTTCGAGCCGCCGCGAAACCGTTCTCGGTGTTCTGTCCTACTGGACAGAGGTCTCTTCCCGGAATTCCTGGTATCAGCCACGGCCTCTTCGTTATCTGCAATTTTTATGGTGTGTTCTTCCCTTGTATCCCAAGCTCTACCTAAATTTTAACGCCCAAATTCCATCGTTTAGTATTTTTCCATTTTCGTGCATCTTTCATTCCGAGTTCTGTTTTGTCTCTGTCTACAGTGACAGCAGCCCTGTGTTTCCCACCTCCGACCATCTTTTTAATTTGTCCAAACCATCCCAATTTTACTGGGAGTTTTGTCCATCACCCCCTACATCCAACAATTTTTTAAATTTTTTATCAGCCTTCTATCTATTTTTAGAAATTCGTGTTCTTCCTCAGATATAGTGTTGTCAGCCGAATTCCAGATCCGACCCACTGCTAGTGCAAAAGTCATAGCAATTCGTAGCCTTCCCCAAATCCATATCCAAAAATAGTCCTGGTTTCGTAGCTTGATTTCTCATAACTTTTCGTAAGAACACAACCCCAGATTCGGATGTCTACCTCGCGGTCAAAGGCAATCCACAGAAAAGTTCCCTGCTAGTCTGAGAGTTCAGACACTGTACAACAGCAACCTTCAAAATTCACCAATCAGAAGTATAGGCTTAATTATTTTTCTGTAATCACCTTGGGTTGAAGCCCTTCGAAGCATCTTTCCAACGGTGCCAGTTTCGTCGCATTCCGACGTCGGGGCTGATCGCAGCGTCCGTTCTCGCAGGAGCGCGCGCCGTAAAATAGAACCGGCAGGTCCGTGGCCAAATTACTTCATTAGAGGAGGATGACCCACCTTGTATGGACCTTGTGGACATAGAGTTCCTTCTTCTAGGAAGCCCAAACCATGACCCCTTTGATCCTTTCCAATGGGAGCCTAGTTACCCATGTGACCCACCCACCTTACCCACAACCCACCTTTCTCTACCCCAACCAACCATGTTGGACCAAAACCACCACTTCCAAGACTCGGGCCCCACAAAGGGAACCATCGCCATAAACAACATATGCCTAGAAAACAAGGAAGAGCTCCTCGCCATAATGCCCACCTTCTTAGATCCCTTTGATCCATACGAGTGGAAGCTCAAGGGCCACCCCACACCCATGCACATGGAAGTCATCTCTAGGATAGGAGTGCATAAGTCTTGGCACAACACACCACTTGGCATGATTAGAAAATCGGGTCCATTCATTCACACCACCCACATGTCAACTAGGAAGCATGAGTGGCCCCTATTTGGGTGTAACGGTCCTCCCCAATTCACCATTGGTCTTATGTATGTTAGGAACCTACATGGGTGTCCGGGTCCTCCAACATTCATCACACTCACCCATAAGAGGGACACCTATGGATGCCCCGGTCTTCCCAAATCATTCAAAGTTTTCATAACATAAATGCATGATAGGTCTATATGTGGTTGCCTTGGACCACCTTTGCATACCATACATTGTCCACTCACACCGCATCATAGTGCATGGCATATGCATCCAAGCAAGTATCAAGCAACAAGCGGTGAGATTCACAACAAGCGAGCAAAAACTCATGGGCGCCACTTGGAATTCCAAGTTGGTAACTTGACGATGATGACTTTGGAGTGGCTCTACCCTAGGGTCACCTCCAATTTGAGGGCACGAGGACTTGGACCTTGCCAAGTTCCGAATGATTTTGGCAACCCGACTTGCGGGTTGGACTTACTGATGGGTTTTGGGATTCACCCCATTTCTCATGTGGCGGATCCGGCACCCTCTAAGGGCACCGTGGTGGATCCTAGTGAGTGCCTTGAGCTTACACCTATCCTTGCGAGAGACACCCTCGGAGTGCCACCACAAATTAGCCTGAGAGCCCGACGTGAGCACACGGCGGTAATACTAGGCAAGCAAGATCCCATCGCCAGCATGAGGGTGTGTCCAAGCCACTTTGACAAGCTGAAGCGCCCTTCTCCGGCTATGAGCGAAGGTTGAGTTTGGAGATCGTGGTTCGCCCGGAGCTGCATGTTGGTGTACTACATCCCCTATGGACCCATACTCGACGGGGTCGAGTTTTCCCCACCCCGGGGGTATGATGGGGGCATCTCTCGCCCCTCCACTTTTTTTGAGACTCGGATTGCTCATCAGCGTGCGCCATTGTGTTCGTCATAATTTTATGAGTCTAGTCATGTAATTTTTATATTTTATTTGAGTCATCATCATGTAATTTTCCCTTTATTTGAGTCATGTACCTAGGTTAGTAGGTTATCTACCAAAGTCTTGTGTCATTATGTTGGTTTGTTAGGCTATTGGGCCCAACTAATGGGCTAGGCCCAGGGGCGCCCCTCCCTTGGAGTGTTTGGTCAATAGTTGTTTAGTCAGGGTCATTTTCATCCTAGGAAAAGTCCAATGTCTATAAATAGGCCCCCACTCCTCTCATATGTAACAACTTTGGCATGAATATTGAAATCTAAAATTCCACATCCCTCTAGATCTCTCTCTCTCTCTAAGGGGTCCCCCCCTCTCTCTCTCTCCCCTCACCTAAATTTCGAAATTTTCTCTCTCCTCCCCATTCACCTATCATTAAGACCCCTCCCCCTTCCCCATTCACTCATTTAACTCCCCCCCAACCCCAAGGTGGAATCCTCCAATCCTTGCTCCACCCTCCAACCACCAACTACCCTCTTCCCTTCCCCAAGCACCCTTCCCTCTCCCCCATACAACCCACCACTTCCCTAGGCCATTTTAATTCAAATCCACCTTCCCTCCACAGCCCTAGGGCACCCCCAAGACCCCACCCCTTGGTTAGGGTCGCCCCCCTCTCTCTCTCTCATCTCCACCATTCTCCCTTGCTCTTCTCCATCACCTCTCCCACCTCCATTGATAGATCCTCCAAGCAGCTGGCGACCTGCAGAAGACCACCTTCTTGCAGAGGCGACCCCGACCACATCCCGGTGAATCTGAAGGCCCAAGAGGCACCGTTGGAAACGTCTACCTGTCCTCTTCGCAACGGCGGTGGTTTCATCTTCGTCCGAGCAAGGTGCTTCCCGGGAGAGCCTTTCTCCCCTGACTGCGCAAATCTTCCCTGGCAGGAGGCCAGAACGGGAGTGGAAGCTCTTCTGAGACGAACCTATTGGGAATCTGATGGAGAGTTCTTCAGAAAACATCTTCTACTTCGAGTCCTCTACCATCACCAAGAAGCAGAGTTCAATTTGGAGACCGGACCAGAAAGTTATCAATTTTCTCCCCCGATCATGCGGTTCTGCTTCCACTCTATCTGCACCGACCCTCCTTCAGTGTTCAGAAGCCACCGGACTACTCCGACCTCATTTGACATCCCGGTCAGTTCGACTTCGAAGTAGACCTGTCAACGGTTCCAAAGGCTCTGACAGCACCTGATTCTGAGCTCGGGAGCGTTCGTGGCACCCTCTGCTTCCTGCTGTTAGGAACCTGTAGCTGTCAGAACAGAGGACCTGTTGCCCTGTTCAAGCCCCTACCCCGACCAGCAGAGGTACCAGAAGAAATCCAGAAAATTTCGGTGTCTTCCCGGTCCAGCTACGAAGATTTTCCCACTAGTTTTGTCTTCAACAAAACTCCGGAGTGGCCGCAGCGTCCAGAGAAGCGATTGTCTATCCAGAAGCGCAGACAGTGGGCAGAATCAACATCGGCGTCCAATTTCATCTTTCGTCGGTCTCACCCCCTCCCCGCTTGACCGGTTGAAGACCCCTCCCTGTGTGGAGGTAGTTTTGGGTGTAATCTCAGTTAACCCCCACCCTAAGATCCCCCTCCTGCGAGAGGTGTAGTTCATGTATTAATTCAGGTCGCAGGTTTGAAGCTTCGTCGACGCGGCGTGCGGGTGCATACCCACGCCTCCCCGCTCGCCCCCGTCTCCGGCCGGAGTCGGCGTCTTCACGCCGGCTAGGCGAGACTCGATCCCTCTCTTGGCTGGTTTCAATTCATTGCTAGCATAGTATTATCGCCATTGTTTTATCGGACGGTGAATGAGAGCTCGGCCCTAAATTGCTAGCGCCGTGAGTGACCACCGCGGGTGAGTTGTGAGTGAACCATTACATCACACACCCTTGGTGTGCTGGCCACCCATGATTTGGGCATCCCAGGCCCATTTGGGGTTCTCCCCAAGCTAGCCAACCTTTGGAGCCTCAAGGACCCGCCCCGGACCCTCTCCATCATCGCCAAGTTGCCTTCGGGCACTAATGTGCGCCAAGCGAGTGAGCTCGCTAGTGTGAGTCTGCTGCCCAACTTGAATGCTTGTAAAATAGGTCCAAGGGTGGTGTCACATCAGTATGCCTCACCCGATGATGGCATTGTAGACGGATGGCACTCTTACAACCATAAAATCAGCCTTCCAAGGTGACCTACCGAGGGTAAGTACCAAGGGTAATCCTGAGTCTCACGGTACCCTCGGTGGACATAGGATGGCCACTAAACCCATACAATGGGGTTCTTATAGGACTTAATTGATCGACCGAAACTTGTAGGTGTACAAAGCAATCGTAGTAAATGATATCTGGGGAACTTCTAATATCCACTAGAATTCTCCTTACATCATAACCACTAACAATGGTTGAAACAATAAGTGGATCATCATGCAAGGTTTTCACCTCTTCTAGGTCCACATCAAAGAAGGTGATTGGCTCCTTAGGACTAGTCTGAGTCGTTGGGCTGATGGTGAGGACTTCTCAAGAGTGCACTTTCCTTTTTTGGTTGCGGTCACCGCTACTCAAGAGTCCTCCTGCAATGGTCATGATGACCCTTTTGAGCTTCTGTTACTGTTGGTTGCCTTCTACTGGTCCTAGTCAGGCACCTGCCGCTTCCTTTGGTTGTATGCGAAGTCGGGGTCGATGAGGCCCCTCTTGATCAAGCGTTGGATCTCTCGGATGAGAGCTACATAGTTGTTGGTGTTATGGTCGTCATCCCGATGGAACTCACAATACTTTTTCCGATCTCGGCGCTCTGGCCTGCTCCTTAGGGGACTGGGTCCAGGGGACGAAGTCTTGTTCTGACTAGGTGTAATGGCCAGCTTGGGGGTGCTATTGCGGTGAGGTCTCCTATCCTCTCTTCGGTAGCTCCTCCGCTTGTCCCACTGAGGACACTGATCATCCTACTTTTCAAGAACTCTGGGTTGCCTTTCTTAGGCAAGGTCAGTTCTGACATGGGTAGAGACGATATCTTTTCTGTTACTATACTTTGATCCTTAGCCATCAGCTCGTCTTGGCAAGAGAGCCTTGAAGGCCTAGATCGGTGGTGCCTCGCAACATGGATGTTATAGCTGTAGAAACGTCTAGGTTTTGGATTTGGAGGGCCTCGGAGTGGAACCCACTCTCCCCCCTTTCTTGTCTAATAGTCATGAGGCTAGCCGAGAGTTTTATGAGCTGGGCATATCCACGTAGCCGAAAAAGTGAGAAAGGAAAGTTTTGTCAAGCTGTAGTGAAGTGGATATGGAGGCAGGGGCCAGGATTTTAAGCTAGGCCGCCGCTCTCTTTTCTAAGGTGAGAGGAAAATCCCGACACTTGATGGGGTTGGTGACTCCAAAAAGAGGAAGGGAAATCTCAAACATTGGGATCTTCTGTATACCATTGTACGGTTTTATGGTTGGGAGCTCCAACTCTCCCTTATGTATGGCAGCAAGTACTTTGAGGCAAATGGGAAGCTACTAACCTGAGTTATATAGTGCACATGTTCGGTCACCTTAGTGACCACCTCCTTGAACTCCTTTAAGTCCTCGATCAGGCACTCCATGGACAGGAGGGCCTCTGAAGTGATACCGATTTCTGGGGGAGCGCTAGAAGAAGAGAAGTTGTGGGTTAACTTCTGATTGTCGCTCACCAGGTGGATCAGCGGACGAGGGAGTCAATCATCTTCTTGGTTGACCACAAGTGGAGCCTGTGCGCCCATCTGTTGGGACAACCCAAGGACCATCACAAGTAGAGACTGCATATGTTCCATCATGGCATTGAATTGCTTTTGGGAGACAGGAGGAGGAGGAGGAGGAGGAGGAGGGGGGGGAATATATTCGATAGAGGGTTGTACTTCGACATCGAGATTAGTCCCCTTAGTGTTATTGTGAGATAGGGCCATGACTTTCTTGTCGTTCCTACATACGGTGCCAAAATGTTGTATATGGTACACTTGAATTTCTTTGGTGGAACTCGATGAAGGTACCAGGGTAGCAGAGTGCAACGCCAAGGATAATGACTGAGTCTCAGGATGGGAGTCCCGAGCGTCAGGAGGTATCTTCCGAGCATCGAAATAGGCCTTCCTACACAGAAAGAGAAGTTCTCACTGGGAGATGACGTCCTCAGAAAAACTCTCCGATACTTAAGTCAACGAAAGGTAGGAAGCAAACTAGTGAAGAGAGAGAGAGAGAGAGGACACTATAGAAAGCAATGGGCTATGTATCTTGGGAGGTTGCATTGGCTAACCTTTTATAGGGGAAGAGTCTGAGTCCGAATATGGAAAGGTGTCGTGCAATTGTGGGAATAGGGCATGCCATGCTAGAATCTGGGTCCATTGGCAGTGGGAGGGAGTAAACCCAAGTAATCATGTCAGGATTGTGAGGTTACCTACCTTGGTAATACGTGAAAGATCCATGTGTGGTAAGGCAGTTTCAAAGGAGGGTTTCCTAATGATGTCTCTGACATCGGCTGACATCAACGTGTGGTGATGGGTTGTTACCACCATCATGCCACTTGAAATTCGGAAAGTGGCTGGAGTCCGCTCCGGAAACAGAAGCTGGCCACATGTCGGTTTTGAGGGGGATCCGCCCATATCACATGGTATTCAATGAAATCAATCTACTTTTGCAAGTGTCCGTGGAGCTTGTGGTAACTTGGCCTCATCGAAGGATGGAAAGGTCATTCATAGACTTATTGAAAAAACTAGCTTGGACTCTGATGAATAAAGTGGCAGTTCCCTTGTAGACATGTATTTCAAATGTGGAGATATTTGTGCTTTGATGAAAGTATTCAATGAAATGAAGAGTAAGGATGACATCATTGCTTAGAACTCTCTCATTGTTGGGTTGGCAAAGAATCGTTTTGCAAAAGCGCTAGCAATCTTCCATAAGATGCAATAATTAAATATACTTCCAGTTGACATATCGTTTCTCGGTGTGCTCACAGCTTACAGTCATGCTGGACACTAGTTTCAAGAGGTCGTGCTATATTTGATTCTATGCACAAGTATGGCAAGAAATCCAAGAGTAGACCACTATGCTTGCATGGTTGAGCTTTTGGGTCATTGTGGCTTTCTCAAAGAGGCCGAAGAGTTCACTAATGAGTCAACCCATGAGCCTGATGTTGTAATGTGCGCTACGTTTCTTTTTGCATGCAGAATGCATGTGGATATAATGCAAGGGGGGGCATTCATGCGGTAGATAAGCTCATTAAATTGGAACCACATATTTCTTCTCCCTTTATTTTGCTTTCTAACATAAAAGTGCTGCATCAGGGAACTAGGATGGAGTCACGCCACACTGAGCGCAGCAATGAAACAAAAAGAAGTAAAGAAGGAATTACCTAGTTGGAGCTGGATTAATTATAGTTAGGGGAGAAGAGTAGCTCGTTTTTCTCTGGAGATAAGTTACCACATTGATGATGTTGATATCTATATATGCCATTCTGGAGGACATAACTACTACAATTAAGGAAGATGACTGTGACTTTGAGCTTGGATCGATCACTTTGGCTACATCAAAATTGAGTTAAGAGTGCTTCCAGTTGTTGGCTTGCATGTGGATTCCCTCAGCGCAAATGTTTTGAATAGAACGAACTGTGGAGGGCCACATACATGAACAAGTAAAGGATTATGCCAATCTTTTAACAGATGGGACAATCCTGGAACAGATATCAACGATAGAAAAATTTGTGGACCATATATTCTTAGGCTTCATGTGGAAAAAAAAATGGAATCTTGACGAAGTATGAATTCTATATTATGTATGTTGAAAAATGTGGAATGATAAGGATATCAAGCAATGCTTCATATAAACTTCAGAAGAGATGTATCTCCAGTACTTATATATTCTGTTATAAGTTCAGAAGACTACAGTAACATGGATACTAGAGTAGACAATGCCATTTGTAATCTGCTGTTGTTCACTTATGATTTGGCTATGGACTAACATGCCATCATTACTTGACTATTGTCTAACATACCATCCTTATTATAAAGTGGTTTCAAAAATGCCATTATCATCATTGGCCATCATATTCGCGTAACCAAGGTGGGTTAGAAGTTTACGCACATGCACAATGACTGATCTGCCCCCATTGAAATAGTAAGATTCGACCTGCTGTTGAATCATATATGATGAAAGGTTGAGGGTTCCAGACTGCTGCGTTAGAAAGGGAGTTCCACCGGTGTCTCGAGGTGTCCCACTGGCGATGCTGTGAGTTCAGTTGTCCACGGGTTGGTGGCAAGTAGACAGTGTAGCAATGGCATATTGTGGTGGATGCGGCAGCGTTGTGAGGAAAGAAGGTCGTGCGGAGAACAAGGTGGAAGGAAGCAGGTGGTGGGGTGGCTAGCTGCATGGCAGGGAAGCGACAGGTGGTTGATGCAACAGTGAGATAGGGGTGACTGGCGCTACTGCTAAGCTGCGATGGATAGGCAACACAACAGAGGCAATGTAGCTGGGGAGAAGGAGATGGGTAGGAAGAAGAAGAGGAGAATTACACGGTGAGGTTACGAGGAAAAAGGAGACGTGAGGTGGGGTCACACTAAAATAATGTTAAAATAAAGAATTGAATTATAAAATTACAAAATTAAAGAAATACAATTCTATAGTCCATAAAATATAGTCCCAAGTGTAGTCCATAGTACATGCCAAAATAAAGAACTAAAACTACTCAAGATATATTGAAAAAAATATATGCCTTGCACATCAATCATATTTTATATGATGGGATATATATTTTTTGAATGATGTTATTCTATCTCATTTTTATTATTATGACAGTGAGACCAATCTTCTATAAACACAAGATCTACACACTAAGGTAAGCGTATAAGCTTTTCTTTTTTTTTACTGGGTCACCTATTGGGACCCAAAAAACTTAGGCCTTGATTCTGAACTAGAGATCTCATGGTTCCCCATGAGGTGAAGAACCAACCGGGCTATCCAACTGTTCGTGGTAAGTGTATAAGTTGATTGGAGAATAAGTCGATCTATTGAATTGATCCACTAGAGAGTTCTTGAATGGTGATGATATCTGAATATCAACAAGGATACTTTAACTCATAATGATATAATTGATCTTTAGACTTGAGACATCAAAGATATTTTACGTGAGGATCACCATACTTTGACATATATATATATGACTTGTAGACTCATATGTATAAGTCTAATATAGTCATACACTCAAGTTTGGTGGGATGTGTCGGAAGGCAATTGTATGGTTAATATGGAATCACTCACTCTCAATATCTATGAGAAAGAATACCCTATGGAGTCCTACTTAAAAATCTTTGACCAGGGTCACATGAGACTATTTGATCACACATGAGAGTTTAACAACGTAATTGTGCTTCAAATGTGATCAGGGGCATCATGTGTGAATGACGGATTACTAAAAGGTTCCAATGGATTATTAATCACTTATATCGTCTAGGGGTCACGGTGTCTTGTTTTGTGTGATCCATGATCTGTGAGAAAGAGTAAATTAATTATAAGATAATTAGTTTACATGAATTAAAGAGTTTAACTCTCAAGTTAGAAGGAGTTTTAAAAATAATAGGAGTTCTAATAGAATCACCACCAGCTTGATATTAAGCTCAGAGAGTCACACACATGAGGGCAAGTTGAAGAAGACAAAGACGCGAGAATAAATATGAGATAACCATTTCTACTAAAAAAATATGACTTAAAAAGATTTATGGACCCTGCACAAGTTCTATTAAGAATATGACTTCAAGAGAAATCCAAGGGTGAATTGGATCCTTCGATCCCAGTGAACGCACGAGAACTGAGCAATGACAATAAAAACAATATACTGAAAGAAAATATAGCCTAGCATGATACTGATTTATATAAATTAAATCAGTGAGAAAAATTGCGTGTTATAGGAAAGCACCCCGTGGCCTTTTAACTCTCATGGGAATTGAAACCTCAAGATTCGGCACATCTCACTGCAAGTGAAGTGACAAGCACATGGCATTCTTTTGGTAGAAGCAAAATTAAGAAACTTGAACCACAAGCACGGCCATACGAAGTCAACCACAACCAATTCCAAGGAACCAAAGGCAATATATGCCTTGCACTGTCTTTCAGGACACACGGTCTTGCCTCACCTGATCCTGTCACAATGTCTACACCTCGACCCCAATCTTGTACGAACACAAATGGCCATCTCCCCTAGATCATTACCTTCGGTTGGTTTTCCCCCGGTTAAGACTCAGGCTCTCCTAAACAAGAGATGTCTCGGTACTACGTGTTCACACAAGTAACCATCTCCCCCAAACCATTACCCTCGGTTAGTTTTCCCCCTGACTAGTTAGTTAGCTGAAGACTCAAAACTCTCCTAAACAAGGGGTAGTGTCTCAGAAACTGGCTCGGAATAGATCGAGCAGAAGTCAAGGGATTGACCCACGGCCTCTTCCCCTGGGCCACATCGAGCTAACAAGTGAACGGACGTACATACAATCAGTGGAGTGTCACTCAAAAGGTTAATATTACATTAATCACAACATGCAAGCGTGGTGGCGGGCCCATTCTTGGATTTATGCCACACTCGTGCATAGAATCAACGACAGCACAACCTTATGACCTTCCCCATCCTTCGATGAGCCGGCCAGGTCAGCACAAGCTCCAAGGACGTACACTTGCAAAAGTAGATTTGATCTGGTTGAATGCCATGGTTGTGCATTTTCCAGAACGACAAAATTGCATTCTCGATCCCAGCAGCCATTCCGAGGATGATGTGAAATAACAGCTGCCCGTATAATATTACATTTTTATCAGTGAACACCTACGCGAGAAGCCTGTTAGCACCCTCTTGGCTTTGAGATTTCAAACACATGGTAACAAGTGCAACATTTACATAGACGTCATTGCGTAAAAATCCGTACCGTAGGGTGTGACATTAATGAATCTGTCTTCCTAAAGTTTAGTCCAAGAGGGCCCACGCGAGAAGGCAAAATGCTTGCAAACGCGAAGTGGGATGGCTTCAGACCGTGCCTTAGCACCTGCTGAAAGGAAATAAAAGCGGCATGTGTATTAACATTCTGAACATCACCTGCTATCAAAGCATTCATCGAGGCTACACTTTTTTCAGGCACATGTATGAAGGGTTTTTTTTTTTTACAAATTTTATATCACCTACTTTTGCAAACAAGTCAACGAGAGAACTTCCAAGGTATATGTTTGGTTCAAGACCTAGTTTTATAGCCAGAAATGAAATTGTTTCCCCATTTCAAACCTTTGGACACTAGCTACAACATGCAATTATTATAGTTGCCGTTGAGATGTGACTCATATTCAAACTAATTCAGTGACGGGAGTAATTTAGGGGACTTAGACGATGTATCATTCAAGTTTGGAATAGACGAAATCCAAGTTAGACGGAATACAAGTCAAAAAAAAGTCTCAACAAGTTAGACGATAGACTGTCTAAGTATTGAGACTACATGTGATGTAGATGATACAACCTGGATGGAACAGATTTGGACGATACAACATCTAAATCGAGAACATAAACGGAACAACGTCTAAGTGGAGAACTTAGACAATACAGCGTCTAAGTTAGAAACTAAAACTGACTTAGATAGAACAGCATCTAAGTGGAAGACTTGGACGATGAGATCGTCGAGATGAGAAACTTAGACGATGCAGCGTCTAAATTCACAAAATGACAAAAGCAATAAAAGACTTAAACAATAGCATTGTCTAAATCATAAATCCGGATAAAGAAGATTAAGGATCAAGTGAAGCCCAGGCATAAAGTGGATGATACTCCTTAGACAATGCATGTGGCATTTTTGTACGGTCAGGAGCCTAGAAAAGGGTGCCTTTATCGTTGTAACCATGCTCAATAATTGAGGGAATATTCTCTTTTATAGTTAGGGAATATTTGTCGAGTAGTGTCTGGAGTTCCTATATATGTGATATATTGGGAATAGGAAAAATCTAACCTAACCTTGTAACCTGAGAAGGCGAATCTCAAAGATAGGCCGCCGTCATTGTATCTTTGTTCTTAGTGTTAGTGTAGAGAAGGAAGTTGAAGAAGGTTCTGTAGACGTAAGGAGGCAATCTGACTAACCGAACTACATAAATCTCTCTCTCTCTCTCTCTCTCTCACCTTCTCTCTCTCTCTCTCTCACACACACACACCTTCTCTTTCCTTCTCTCTCTCTCTCTCTCTCTCTCTCTCTCTCTCTCTCACACACACACACACACACACACCTTCTCTTTCCTTCTCTCTTCCTCTTTACATCTGTGTTTTTATATGAGTGATCCGCCATCATCGTCTTCTAACGCGAGTGAGGATGGTGAGATTTTCACTGCAAGGGATACTCAACAGATTGGTATCAAAGAGCAAGGTTATGCACAGATCTATAATACATGCTCAAAAATGAGTGGACTGATGAAGGTTGAGTTTGACAAGTTAGATGGTAAGGGTAATTTCAGTCTATGGCAGATGAGAGTGAAGGATTTGTTGGTTCGACAGAGAGTCAACAGAGCCTTGACAGGAGAGAAGCCTGAAAAAATGGACTATGAGTATTAGGATGAACTAGAGCAGATGGCCTTTAGTACAATTCGGATGTGTCTTCCAGACTTAGTCCTATATGACGTGATGATGATGAAGACAGCAAAGGGATTATGAAAAAAGCTGGAGACGTTGTATATGGCTAAAAGCATCATCAACAAGTTATTCTTGAATAAGGAGTTATACAATCTTTGGACGGTTGAAGGGAGGATCTGATTTAGCATATCAACAAGTTTAATCAGATCATCAGTGATCTGTCATAACTCGAGGTCAGGTTTGATGATGAGGATAAAGCCATCATGATGCTATGCTCTTTATCTGTTTCATTTGATAATATGATCACGACACTAATGTATGGCAAGGAGACTTTTTTGTTTGAGGAGGTTACTACAGCCCTTAGGTCAAATAAGTCAAGGGGGAGGTGCAATAGGAATGAATCTCTTTCTGAAGGTCTGATGGCCAAGGACAAAAGTCCTGGGAGATTCAAAGATAGAAATCAGGTAAAGAATAGAAAAAGGTCCAAATCTAATGCTAAGAGGTAGAGGGCTACATATGTCATCAGAAGGGACACTACAAACGAGATTATCCTCTGTTGAAGTGAAAAGTAGAGGGGAAGAGAGTTGCTCAGGCTAATTTAGCACGTGTAGTAGCAGAAAGATCTGGTGATGCAAAAGTGTCAGTAGATAATACAGAACTGCTAGTAGCATCATCAGATATCTTTTCTTACATCTTGAACCATATATTCTGAATGTTCGTTCCATTATCCTCCACACAGGGAATGGTTTGATACCTACAAGGACTATGAGGGTGAAGCAATTGTGCTCGGTGATGATCACCCCTGCAAGGTAGTTGGTATTGAGAATATTAGAATCCATATAGATGATGATGTCATCAGGACACTAGGAGATGTCAAGCATGTTCCAGAATTGAAAAAGAATTTGATATCTCTAGGTTATTTCGAGAAGTCTAGACTTGGTCTGTCAGTAGCTCCAGGCAATGGCTTGTTCAAAGTCAGTAAATGTGCTCCGCTTGTTATGAAGAGGAAGCATACTGAAAACAATCTATACAGACTGTTTGAGAGTATAGTTGTAGGCAATGCCACTATATTATCTTCAATAAAGAGCAGTACTGAGGATACCACTCTATGGCATATGCGATTGGGGCATATGAGTGAAAGAGGTATGATGGAACTCCACAAGAGGAATTTATTGTCATGAGTAAAATTTTGCAAAGTAGACTCTTGCAAATTTTGTGTACTGGGGAAACAATGTCGAGTCCAATTCAAGACCTCTAAACACAAAAGTAAATAAGTTTTGGAATTCGTACACTCAAATGTTTGGAGACCAGTGTTAATCCCATCATTGGGAGGTGTAATATACTTTGTGAGCTTCATATATGATTACTTCTGGAAAGTATGGGTTTACTTCATGAAGTAAAAGTCAGAAGTGTTCACCAAGTTCAAGTGGTGGAGGACCAGGATTGAGAAGCAAACGGGTAGCCAGGTGAAATGTTTAAAGTTTGACAGTAGTACAAAATACACAGCAAGTGAGTTCATGGAATTCTACAGGAATGAGGGGATTGTAAGGTTGTTTACAACTCTCAGTACCCCACAGTAGAACGGGGTGGCATCAAGGATGACTCGGACACGACTTAAAAGAGCTAGATGCATGAGTCAGGCCGACTTGCCAAAGTCCTTCTAAGTTGAGCTGTAAACACAGTATGTTATCTGGTTAAAAGATCATCTTCGGTAAAGTTAGATGGGAAAGTTGATGAAGAAGTATGGAGAGGAGAGGAGATATCTTACTCAGACTTGAAAATTTTTGGATGCCCAACATATGTACACATCCAGAGTGAGCAACGATTCAAGCTGGACCCAAAATCTAGGAAATGTATCTTCATTGGATATAAAAAGGGAGTGAAGGGGTTAAAGTTCTAGGATACAAAAGAAAAGAAGGTGAGGGTTACTACAGATATTGTGTTTGATGAGGTATCTATGCTCAAGGAGAATGTAGAACACACTGACAAGAAAAATGGCACTAAAGCAAATGCACGAGTAGATGTAGAGGGGTCCATGGTGCAATTGGAGCTAGGCCATAACTCACGAACAGAAAACACAGCACAAGGGGACATCTCAAAAAATCCTCGGCAACAACAACCACAGGAGCAGCCAAAGAGTTCTTTAGGAAGATCCAAGAGAGTTATCAGACCGCCAATGTGGTATGATTTTGAGGATATGTTTCTTTTGCTCTGATTAGTAGTTGTAGACGAGTTCTTTTCAGGAAACTATAGTTTGTCTGGAAAAAGAAAAATAGACTAAAACTATAATAGAAGAGATGAAATCTCTATATAAGAATCAGACATGAGAGCTAGAAGAGCTCCCTAAATGAGAGAAAGTCGTTGGGTGCAAGTGGGTCTACAAGAAGGAGACAATATTAGATAAAGAAGGAGAAATGTACAAGGCAAGATTGGTGGCCAAGAGATACTCACATAAGGAAGGGATAGACTACAATAAAATATTCTCACCAGTGGTAAGGCATATATCTATTAAGATCATGTTGGCCATAGTATCCCAACTAAATCTGGAGCAAGAATAAATAGATGTCAAGACTGCTTTTTTGCATGGAGAACTTGAGGAACAGATTCTCGTGAGGCAACCTAAAGGATTTAAGGTGGCTGGAAAAAAAACCCAGTATGCAGGTTGACAAAATCACCATATGGGTTGAAACAATCACCGAGATAGTGGTACAAGTGCTTTGACACATTTATGTTAAAGATTGACTATATCTGTTGTGAGTATGATTTTTGTGTTTATTTCATAAATCTTACAAATGGTATATGTATTTTCTTGATGTTGTATGTGGATGATATGTTGATTGCTACTAAAAGTGTGGATGATATTATCTGAAATCCTTGTTAAGCAAGGAGTTTGAAATGAATGACGTAGATGCTACTAAAAGGATCTTTGGACTAGAAATCTTTAGAGAGAAGAAAACAAGGAAGCTCTAGATCTTACAGAAGGGATACATCCAAAAGGCGTTGGAGAGATTTGGCATGAGCAATGTCAAACTAGTAGGTACACCTTTGGTCTGTCGCTTCAGGCTATATGTTGCACAGTCTCCACAAACAGAAGCTGAGGCAATGGAGATGCTAAAAGTTCCTTATGCAAATGTAATTAGATGCCTAATGTATACCATGGTATGTACCAGACCTGATCTTGCTCATATAGTGAGTGTGATTAGTAAGTTCATAACTAATCCGAGTAAAGAGCATTGGCAGGTTGTGAAATATGTGTTCATACACTTGAAGGGAACACCGGATCATGGGATTCAGTTCGGTACAAGAAATGAAAGAAGTGTTTCAGTTATAGACTATGTAGATGTTGATTATGTTAGAGATCTAGATGACAAGGGGTTTACAATAGGGTATGTGTTTACTCTGGGAGGAGGACCTATTTGCTGGAGATCCATGTTACAGACAATGACAACACTATCCACAATTGAGACAGAATATATGACAGTGATAGAGGCAGCTAAGAAAGCTTTGTGGTTGAAGGGACTGTTAACAGAATTTGGTGTGGGTCAGTAGGTAATCCAGTTGTAGTGTGACACCCAAAGTGCAATATATTTGGCAAAGAACTAGATTTATCATGCCAGAACAAAGCATATACCTGTCAGGTTTCACAAGATAAGGGAATTGCTCAGTGCCGGAGAAATTGATCTTGTGAAGGTGGGGACAAAGGAGAATGCAGTTGACATGTTGACAAAGTCGGTCACAGTAGAGAAATTTAAATACTGCTTGGATTTGCTCCACATCACCAGGTGATAACTGGTAGAGGTAAGAGTCTGAAACTTCTTCAAGGTGCTGAATATTCGTCAAGGTAGAGATTTGTTGAGATGTGATTCATATTCAAACTAATTTAGTGATTGGAGCAGTTTAGGGGACTTAACGATGGATCGTTTAAGTTCAAGATAGACGAAGTCTAAGTTAGATGGAGTACAAGTCAAAAGAAGTCTCAACAAATTAGATGACATATCATCTAGTAGCGAGATAATAATTGACTTAGACGATACAACTTGGACGAAATAGATTTAGACTATACAACATCTAAATCAAGAACTTAGACAGAACAGCATCTAAGTGGAGAACTTAGATGATACATCGCCTAAGTTAGAAGTTGAAGCTGATTTAGATGAAACAGCGTCTAAGTGGAAGACTTCGACGATGAGATCGTCCAAATGGGAAACTTAGACGATGCATTGTCTAAATTCATAAAACAACAAAAGTAATGAAAGACTTAGATAATAGCATCATCTAAGTCCTAAATCCGAACAAAGAAGATTGAAGATCAAGTGGAGTCCAAGTAAAAAGTGGACGATATACCCTAAGCAATGCGTGTGACATTTTTATAAGGTCAGGAGTCTAAAAAAGAGTGTCTTTATTATTGTAAACAATTATTGGATAAGATTAATAATTGAGGGAATATTCTCTTTTACTGTTAAGGAATATTTGTCGGATAGTGCCACCACTGTTGTATCTCTGTTCTTAGTGTTAGTGTAGAGAAGGAAGCTCAAGAAGGTTCCATAGGCGTAGAGAGATAATCTGACCAACCGAACCACGTAAATCTTTGTTCTCTCTCTCTCTCTCTCTCTCTCTCTCTCTCTCTCTCTCTCTCTCTCTCTCTCTCTCTCTCTCTCTCTCTCTCTTATCTTCTATTTCCTTCTCTCTTCTTATGTGCATCTTTGTTTCTATGAGTGATCCGTCATCATCATCTTCTAACGTGGGTGAGGACGATGAGATTTCTGCTGCAAGAGATACTTAGCTGTCGCAAAAGAAACTACATTGGACACCACATTATCTGATCTCATCCTACAAAACATGCATAAAGCCTCCGCCTCACGATGAACATGCCCTACATTAAGTGCATTCCAAGAAACAATATCATGGTCAAGGATGAGTTCAGATTGAATTGCTGCTTTGCATTGTCTAAGTCAGCAGACTTGGCATACATGTCAACCACTGCATTTCCGACAAACGTGGTTCTGTCATAGTTTCTCTTTTATCATGACACAGTGTAGTTGCTATCCTAACTGCAAATTATCTAGGCAAGCACAAGCACCAAAAAGGCTGGCATAGGTGAACTCATCACATGGAAAGCCCGAGCCCTTCACTTCAAGAAATAATTCTTCCACCTCTTCAGGCCGACCATTCTGTAAGCAGCCACCGAGTACGGCATTCCACATCACAACATTTATCTCCTCTCCTTGATCATCTATGACATGATTTCTCATACATGTTAATCAAAGAACTTCCCACGTAAACGTTTGAATCTACCCCGAGCCTTACTGCTTCAGAATGGACTTGCCTCCCCATGTCAAGGGCAATCAGATTTGCAGCAGCACTCAACACACCCCCCAAAGTGGACCGAGTTGGTGTAACCCCCACACTGTGCATTGCCTGGAAGAGCTCTAGGGCTTCAGCTTCATGACCATTCTGGGAATGCCCTGAAATGATAGCGTTCCAAACTATGATTTTTGGCGAAGCCATCTGCATAAACAAATCCCTAGCATCCTGTAGCCTTCCAAGACCTACACTAGCAGTTATAGCCGTCACAGACGTGGCTTCATCAGGTGTACAACTCTGCTCCCGCATCGCGTCGAACAGTTTGAGGGCTCGCTCAGGCATGCCGACCTGAAGATAGCCACCGACCATGGCCGTCCATGAGACCGGATCGAGGTTTTCAAACGTGTCGAACAACTGTCGAGCGTCATCCACATGGCCGCACTTGGCATACATATTGAGCAGGGATCCCTGGCAGAAGGCAATGAAACCAAACCCAGTCTTCACGATGTCAGAGTGCATCCGCCCGCCATAACCAAGATATCTCAACCTCGCACAGGAGGAGAGAACGATCGCGAACGCGTGCTCGCTCGGAAAGATACCAGCTTGCCGCATGGATCTAAACTCGCGGACGACCTCTTCAGGCGCACCCTGCCTCGAGTACGCAGACAAGACCGCGCTTTAGGCGGTGCCATCGCGCTCTACGAGGCCATCGAACACCCTCCTCCGCACACACTCCAGGCCTCCCGACTTGGCATGAGCGCAATGGCGAGAGGCGGAACCTGTTAGGAACCATTTATCCTTCCCCCAAAACTTAGGTGTTGAGATAGGAGATTTATTTTCTTATAAGCCGGTCTAACTCATTGTGGAATCTAATGTGAGATTAAAGTCACTAGTAACTCTAGTTAGCTGAGAGACTCACACTCTCTCTGGGTGCTCACACCACCCACCCGTAACAATACCTCCCCCTTTATAAGGCCGACGCCCTCGTCGGCTAAGTTCCGAACGAGGTTACGCCCGTTCATGCGCAGCAGGTAAAGGGTGTATTGATACGCCACATTAGACCGACAAAGGTTGGGCTCAGACACCATTTGTTAGGAACCATTTATCCTTCCCCCAAAACCTAGGTGTTGAGGTAGGAGATTCCTTTTCTTATAAGACGGTTCAACTCTTTGTGGAATCTAATGTGAGACTAAAGTCACTAGCAACTCTAGTTGGTTAAGAGACTCACACTCTCTCTAGTTGCTCACACCACCCAGCCGTAACAGAACCCGAGTCTCGTGATGCGGACGTGGAGGACTAAGGACTCTAGCCGAACAGGTTGTGTGCATGAGAGGGACTCCGAGACGGCCACTTGGACCATGACACCAGTAGGTCGGAGTAGGCGTCTGGGTCTGCATCTACCTCGGCCACCGGCAGAGGTTTGGCACCGGCAGGTGGGTGCCGATGGGCGCCAGAAAGGAGGTGGCGGCAGAGGGGGGAGGAGGAGGAGGAGAGGTGGCTGGGCAAATTCCTGGGTGGAGGGTGGGTACTGGAGCGAGGCATTTAACATGGCTCGAGGAAGGGGGGGGTGAAAAATGACCCCTCCTCTTTATGTCGTGGAGATGAAGAGGTCGCGTTTTAATTCGGGACTTCAAAAATATTAGTAAATTTTATTACTTGCGTCACCCAATTCTTGATTGGTCGGATAATGCTCGAATAATCGAGTATATATTCAGGTTTAGGTACTTTAAAAATGTACATACATTCGGATAGTTTATGACTTCAATATATACATCCGAATCCATATCAATCTAAACCTATTTCTTAATAATTTATTATTAATATTTTAAACATTCACGGGCTAACCCTTAAATACTTAAATTAATACAAATAACTAAACCCATCGGTCGCCCTCTCCCACGCCCACGCGTAGCCACGTGATTCTAGTTATGTTTGAATTTGTGTTATAATCTATCATTTTTAATTCTTATGTTCGTTGTTTTTTATGTTTGAACCTGTTTCTCATAACTTTTAAAAGTGAAAATTTCATGTAGTAATTTAATTTTCAACTTTAGACTCTAATTCACGTTGTTCTAGACATATACGGATATCCGCATATATCCATGTTGGATATACCTATTTTTATACTTACAAAAATATTAAGATATCATCTGGATATGATATTTGTAAAATTTTCACGAATGAGATATGATATTAGTCTATTTCAATAGAACCCGATTCATTTCTGCCCTTATTTTTTTCATTATGAGACGTCCTTGCACTGGATTAGCACGAGTTTCGCAAGTGTGAGTGTGTGTGTGTGTGAGAGAGAGAGAGAGAGAGAGGTCAGCAGCTCTTACAGTAGATGAATTATCCTAGGGTTTTGTTTTAGCTAATGGAGGGGTTTTTTTTTTTTTAAGCAAAGAACTGGCCAATCTGGAGCTGGACCTGATCAAGTGCACTCTTCCTCATAAAGGAAGAGTGTTCTCACTCCCCCAGGCAGCACCAGGGCCCTAGATTTTATTGCTTTTGCTGAAAAAAAATTACAAAGTCCTTGGGGTATACCCTTGAGGAGAAGAGGAGCCATAGCCCCTTATCAAACCAACAACAATATAGTAAAAGAACTAAAATATAACCAGGAAAACTAGAACCGAAATGCTGGCAGTCCTGCCTTGTCAATCCTGAAAGCACCTCTGGCCAGCCATGGAAGATCTCTATCTCGAGTGTAGACTGAGTTAGTCGATGCATTACATGCATAGGATGCCAAGGAATCAGCCAACTGGTTTCCTTCTCTGTATATATGTTGGACCGGGCAGCCATTCTCCTGGAGTAGCATCATAATCCTCTTCCACCATGGGAGTGTCATCCAACTAGGGACAGTTCCCTTCCTTGCTGCCTCCACAAGAACAGTACAATCCGAAAATACCGCACTGCTTTGCAACAGCAAGGCCATCATGTAGTGCTCTTGTTTCAGCAACAAGGCTGTACCCAATGCCATAAGTGAAAGCAAAAGAAGCCATCAGACCCCCTGCTATATCTCTTATGCAACCACCTCCCCCACTTCTGCCAGGATTACCTTTCGAGGCTCCATCAAGATGTAGAGTATAGCCTTGCATAGCTAATTTACATGAGACAATAATTGGCTTTTTGACGATTACCTGTTAGTGTGGAACAGGTTAACTCAAGGTTATCCCTATGTTGATCTGGATTAGTTAACTCCCTCAATCAAATCACTTTTAGACTTAAACTCTAGGTCCCTCCTTGATAGAGGGATAGATAAATGGAGAGATATCTCTCATGAGTTAATTTATCTCGCAGTCTAGTCCTATTTATTTTGATAGACAACGGGTTACATGGGGGGTTAAATTATTCCACTAATTTTACTGGGTCAGTTTAACCGGGATACACGAGGAGTATCTCTCGTTGTAATAGAATTAATTTTATTACCCTATCCAATTTAAAAATAGATAAAATGTGATTTATCCCTGAGATAAACGGGAGTTATTCCTATGTAAAAAAGAGACTAGATATCCTCGAGACAATCTAGGGATATCTGTGAAACAAAGAGGTTCAGAGAGATTTACGGAGAATGAGATAAGGTGTGTGGAAACCATTTCGATTCTGGAACTGTTTTGCTCTTAACGATTATATCATTCAAAAAAATGTCTCAATTTTTAGAAATGGTGCATCGTAGTCATCAATGTGTTTGGAAAATTAGAATGTTGTTTAAAAAAATTGGAGAGCATAGTTGGCCGTTCGAGCCTTCGAGGCATTTGAGCCTCCTTTTCTTTCTTGTTTTCTTTTTCTTTTTTGGGCGCTTGCCCGCTTGTTGATGGAGCATGGGAGCCAATCCGCCAGTTATCCGGGTTGTGTGAAGATATTAAAACAAAAAGACGAAAGGATACGATGAAACTAAAGCGAAAAAGATGCATTGAAAGGAAAGGATTTAAAGCGGAAGGAAAGATGCTTCCGGGTGGCATTTCCAACAGATAAGAAGCATGCGAGCATTTTCAAAGAAAAAAACAATTTGTGACTTCTTTTTTTCCAGAGAGTTTTCTGAAGAGCCCAATCTCTCTATAACAATTATGGAAGGTCCGGCCAAACACTAGGTAGACCATGATCTCTCTCTTAAATTTTTATTTTAAGAGAGAAAACATAGGAACAAAGTGTAACCAAACACCCCAGTAGATCTCTTTCTCCCACTTTTATCAACGACTAAGATTTAATATTAACTAACATCTAACATCATTTTTTTTTCTCACGACTCCTAATCATGGAAAAAATATTTTTTCTAAGAATATTTGGGAAGATTTTTTTGCTTTTTGCAAGGAATGCCCCTAATCCACCTAGATAGAAAAAAAGAAGTGCTCCTTAGAGGTAGAAAAACTTTTGAGGAAGTTCCAACCCTAAGAATAAAAAAGTTTCTCTAATCGAATATTTTCCTCGACAACTAATTCAGGGAAAATAACTTTTCTTAAAAAGTAGAATTGTCCCTCTAATTTTCGATAATCCTTGGCCCACACTTAATGTATGTCAAAAAGAATCAGCTTAAATGATGCTCTCTCAATTGAGGCCGACAACATTTTTTTATTTAATGAACGTGTTCATTTTTTCAACCAACAATCGTTTGACGTCAACTGATGAGGACACTGTTAGCGCAGCGAAGAGTGATATAGAAGGGGGGGATGAATAGATCACTCTCAATTTGTAAAACTTCAGCGGAAACTCATTACTTCGAAATACAACCCTTCAGATATGGCTAAACAATGCAGCTAACGCAGTGAGAAACTAAGACACGATAATAAGGTGCGATTGGAAGAGGCCGTCCACACACAAACACAATGCCAAACAGAAGGAAAGCACAAACGAAAATACCAAGCCACAGAGGAGACAAGAGATTTTAAGGTGGTTCGATTGTAGTCCACAATCTACATCCACCCCTCACTCCAACTAGAGTGAGGATTCCACTAGCTACTGCTAGAAAACTGCAGACTCAGTCTGCTAACAATATGCTGCCACACAGCTTGAACAACCAAGGGAAAAAAATCCCTTAACCAAACTCTGCTACCCACAGAGCTTGACACCTGGACCTGCTACCAGCAAGACCAGAACTGGAGATGGCTCTCCCTTCCTCCAACCCGAAGGGAACCTGCTAATGACAACCCGTCACTGGCAAAACCAGATATCACAGACCTCTCTTCCTCTGCAGCCCAGAGGGGAACCGGAGTAACTCTCCTTTCCTCCAAACACTGGAGGGTAACAACTCGAAATCAGAGATATGAAGAAATTGAAGGAAAAACAGAAATATAAACAAGACCAACGATGAACAACAATCGTTTCAGAAAAATCAAAATCAAATGTAGCTTCCAAAGAAGCAAATTGGACTCTTCTCTCTCACTCAGACTTTTCTCACACAGCAATACTCTCAAATCTTTTCTCTCTATCTTCTTTCTGGAGCGTGGAGGCTCTCTCTCTTTTCTTCTTCTGCTCAGGGATTCTGCTCTTCAGCTTTTTCTCCAGTTCTATCCATCTAATCGTAGAAGGCACCTTTTATATGGCATTCGACCTGTGTTTCAGGCCTTCACACGAGTGAGTCTCGTTCCCTCCTTTTCCAGAGCATTCTCGGATCACGTGCCAGGTATCATCCTCGGTTCACGTGCCCAATCATTAACCTGAATTATCTGCAGGCAGAAACAAGGAAATGTGATTAGTTAGTTCAGTCAGATATCAACGAATGTATATACTTTAGAATAGCAAATGAGTAAGTGTGTACACTGAGGGAGTGCATAGACTTGTGAGTCCTCATGCGACCTCAGTGTATAGACTAGCTGAATAATGCATTAGCACAACAGGGGGAATGTGCAGACTTCTGTGAAATGTATAAAGCCATCGAGTGTATAGACTTAGAGATGTCAATTAGGCAAGTGTGTCAAGTGTGAGAGTGTGTAGAGTTAAAGTTCTTCATGCGAGCTCAGTGTATGGACTTATAAGTGTTCATGCGACCTCAGTGTGTAGACTTCATTCAGCAGGCAAGACAATGGATGTATAGAGTTGGTCGTGTGAAGGAGGACGAGTGTAAAGACTTATAATGAAGAGCAGCAATGTGTAGACTTGTGAAGCACAACTGTATGCAATGTATAGACTTCAATGTATAGACGTCGATGTATAGACTTCGATAAGAACAATGCATGAAGGCATCGAATGTGTAGACTTAGAAACAGTAATTAAGCAAGTGTGTCAAATGAGAGAGTGTATACACTTGAAAACAGCATATAGGTAAGTATGAACAACTTGAGAGTGTATAGACTTGCAGGCCTTCAGCGTCCTTAGTGTATTGACTTGAAATCTGATGCATTAACATGACAAAGAGGAATGTTAACTTCTGTGAAGTGTATGAAGGAATAGAGTGTGTAGACTTGCGAACAAGGGACTGTACAGACTTGATTAAAGAGTGCACATGAAAGGCAGTGTACAGACTTGAGATGAACAAAGCATGAACGAGTCTATCCAATGTATAGACTAGAA
Organism: Amorphophallus konjac; assembly: GCA_022559845.1. Classification (NCBI taxonomy): domain Eukaryota; kingdom Viridiplantae; phylum Streptophyta; class Magnoliopsida; order Alismatales; family Araceae; genus Amorphophallus; species Amorphophallus konjac. The sequence goes on along the minus strand of CM040126.1, from coordinate 81,741,460 downwards.
ACCTTTGAACATATGGACAATGTATACACTTGGCCTTTGAGGAATGGTGTATAGACTCTGAACGTGAAGGCAGACTGTATAGACTTGGAGACTATTGAAGCACTATATAGACTTGATAAACCTGAACCAATGTACATACTTGGAACGCCTGAGGACCAGTGTACAGACTTGGAATCAATGAAGGCGTTCGCTGTACAGACTTGCATGAACGATGTATACACTTCAACTAGGGAAGCTACAGTGCTATGTCTAGACTTAATGATGCATGTCTTGTATAGACATTGGAACGCTTGAAGCGATGTACAGACTTGGTGAGCGCCAAGCAATGTACAGACTTTGATGAACGTCGCTCGCTGTACAGACTTCGAATCAAGGCATGAATAGAGAATCAATGTCTAGACTTAGATGCCCAAGCTAATGTATAGACTTGTGCAGTGCAGCCAGTGTATGGACTTGTACAGTAACTAGAGGATGTACAGACTTTGGGTCATGATGTGTGAGACGAGGGACAGTGCATTGACTTTGAAATGGCAGACGATGTATAGACTTAAGGTTCAACTGGATGTATAGACTTGGAAGATGGAAGGCGATGTGTAGACTTTGAAAGGAACTGGAGAATGTATAGCCTTGGCCCCTTGAAAGGATGTATAGACTTCAGAAGCAAGCTACATTGCTGTTGTATGGACTTGAACTCAAGGAATGGCTGTACAGACTCTGACGGCTTAGCGGAGGGTGTACAGACTTTGAATATGAAGTTCAATGTATGGACTTCAGGTGAAGACCAATGTACATACTTTGAATATGAAATTCAATGTATGGACTTGGAAGGCAAATGGGGCGTCGACCCACCAGAGGGGGAGCGTCGACCCATCAAAGTCCAGACTTTGGAAGGCAAAGGGGGCGTCGACCCATCAGAGGGGGAGCGTCGACCCATCACTGTCCAGACTTTGGAAACAGTGTGTAGACATGATCAAGTAGTGCATATCTATCTGACAACCATATGAACTGCACAGTCCTACATGATAAAGCATGAATTATTCTAGAGATAGAAGATTGATTTATAGTGTGAGACATCATCAAAACCGTAGGGATGCAACAATCTCCCCCTTTTTGATGATGGCAACACTATGAATCAAGCAATATCAAAACTTAACAAGAAATTAACTGCAGTTTCAACAATCAAAGCAAATTCAAGGCAAGTGAAAGCACAGCCAAATTAAACACTACTGCAGAAGCACTTCTTTCTCCAAAACCACTCCCTCTCAGCTCCCCTACAACCCATTCTCAGATAAATCCATCACATGACAAGGTAATCTCCCCCTTAGCTCATGAACAATACTCCCCCAAATCTCATGACAATACATGATCTACTGATATTGCAAAACCTCTCTCCCCCTTTGACATCAGCAAAAGGAAATGCAGAGTATATGAAAGTGCTGGAGACATGAAGAAGAAGTACAGTAACTTCTTATTGCAGAAAGACACAAGCAAGTCTTAAGAAAATAAGTGAGGTGCTAAACTCAAGTGAAGATTCTTGAACTCCAGTACACACTAGAGAAATAGAATGATAGAAAAGTTTATCAGCATACATAGAGTATGATTTAGAGCAGGTGTTAACAAGTATGGCCAGATATAGCTAAACTGTCAACAATCCAAAAAGACAACAAGAGACAAAGTCAGAGAGGTGTTCTCAAGGTATTGAGGACAAGCAATCCATTAGTTGCAAAACAACAAGGAATTTTTGAGATGATTTTCAAGAAGATCAATGAGTAAGTTGGTGATTCACTCTTTTGACATTAGGGAGACACATTGATTAGAGGCCTGAATCCCCAGTTACTCAGAGTGAGTACCTCATTACTTCCTCCCTTTTTTTTTATTAAGGAACAGAGTTAGTAACTGTGGCTTTTGACATGAGGAAATACCTTGATTAGAGGACAGAGTCCCCAGTTACTCACCAGCTAGCCACCATTGCTCTGTCATGTCTTTTTCATTCATTTTAAGCATTTAACACCTCATGACATAGAAGAAATATTCATTTCATTGATGAAGCTCCCAGTTTCTCAGTGAACAAAACAAGACATGTTTGTTTAGTTAAGCCCTTGTGTTGAAGAGATGGAATGATTAAAAATAATACCAGAAGGACCAATACTTGAAGTGAATCTTGAAGTCTAGATTTCAAGCTGATTGGGTCAGATATCAAGACATACAGGTTTTGGCCTGAACCAGAATCATTGACAATGTAGGAAGATATACTTTTTACAATTAATCCAGATCTCTGAAGGAATACCAGAGGAAAGCTTCTAATTGGACTTTAGTATCACTGACTTATAGACTTAAGAATTAAGTGACATTCTACTGTCTGAGAGAACCACACTAGATCTGTCATGAAAACCAGCAAAGACATACATCTGGTCAATCTTTTTGAATCTGTCAAAGAACACTTCCTCTCACAGCTCAACCAGCTCCCCCTCAGTCACAGCATTTCTGAACGGTAACCAACTGTCATACAGAACTCCCCCTCACAAAAAGAACAGACTACACAATTAAGATAATTTGTATAAGCCTAATTCTCTTCTTAGTGTTGTGAATTTTTCATTATCCAGAGGTTTAGTGAAGATGTCAGTAATCTGATTATCTGTGCCTACATGAATCAGTTCAAAATTGCTTTTAGAAACCTCATCTCTTATGAAATGATGCCTTATCTCTATGTGTTTGGTGCGTGAATGTAAAACAGGATTTTTAGCAAGATTAATGGCACTGGTATTATCACAATAGATAGGAGTGCACCCCAGGTCTACTTGGTAGTCCTGAAGCTGGTGTTTAATCCAAATGACTTGTGTTCCACAACTCCCTGCAGCCACATATTCAGCTTCTGCAGTGGAGAGGGCCACTGAATGTTGTTTCTTGGAACCCCAAGACACTAAACACCCACCCAAAAATTCACAATGACCACTAGTGCTTTTCCTGTCTAGTTTACATCCTGCATAATCAGCATCTGTGTATGCAACTAAGTTAAATGTGTGTGATGTAGGAAACCATAAACCAAGAGAATGAGTAGCTGAAAAATATCTGAAAATTCTTTTCACTGCAGCTAAATGTAATTCAGTAGGTCTAGACTGATATCTTGCACACATTCCTACACTGAATTGTATATCAGGTCTGGAAGCTGTCAAGTAAAGAAGAGATCCAATCATACCTCGATAGAGCTTGGCATTTACTTCTTTACCTGTCTCATCTGCATCCAGTGAGGTATTGGTACCCATGGGTGTTGTAATGTGCTTCAGGTTTTCCATACCAAACCTCTTGAACAGTTCCATTGTGTATTTGGTCTGGTTGATGAAGCACCCGTCCTCTAGCTGTTGTACCTGCAAGCCAAGGAAGTATTTTAGTTCACCAACCAAACTCATCTCAAATTCAGCAGACATCATTTTAGATAATTCAACACATAGTTCATGCTTAGTTGATCCAAACACAATATCATCTACATATACCTGAACTATGAGGAGATCTTTATTTGTACCCTTGGTAAATAAGGTTTGATCTACTTTACCTCTTTTGTAGCCCTTGCTGATCAGAAATTCAGTCAATCTTTCGTACCATGCTCTTGGAGCCTGCTTTAGACCATACAAGGCTTTGTTTAACCTAAAAACTTGATCAGGTTGAGGAGAAAATTGAAATCCAGGGGGTTGTTCAACAAAAACCTCTTCTTTAATGACTCCATTTAAAAAGGCACTTTTAACATCTATTTGTTGGAGTTTTATGTTCTTTGAACATGCAAAAGCAAGCAACAATCTTATAGCTTCCATCCTAGCAATAGGTGCATAGGATTCATCGAAATCTACACCAAATTCCTGACAGTAGCCCTTGGCTACTAATCTGGCCTTATTCCTAGAAATGATTCCATCTTCATTCATTTTATTTTTGAACACCCACTTAGTTCCTATGATATTAACATTATCTGGTCTTGGAACAAGTTCCCAGACATTATTTCTTTCGAACTGGCCCAATTCCTCACTCATGGCATTGACCCAAGCTTGATCAGCCAAGGCCTCTTCTATTGATTTGGGTTCAATTTGTGAGACTAAAGTAATTAAGTCTTCATTATTCACATTCCTAAAATGAGACCTAGTCCGAAGAGGATCTTCAGGATTGCCTATGACATTATCTATCGGATGATCTTTAAGAAATCTAACATTTATTGAAGACTCACCTGCTTCTCTTGGCTCTTCCTGGTTGGGAGGATTTGCTGTTCCACTTGGCTGAGTGTTCTCTTCTTCTTGGTCTTCTAGGAATTCCCCATCATGATTGGAATCCCTATCAAAATTTTCATTGTTAGAAAAATCTTTCTTTTCACTAAAAATAATGTGTGGAGACTCTTCAACCTTTTTGTCTGTTATGTTGAAGACCCTATATGCCCTAGACACTTCTGAATATCCCAAAAATATTCCAGGGGAGCTTTTAGCTTCAAACTTGTCTAAATCTTTCTTGTCATTGTTGTGAATAAAACATTTTGCTCCAAAAATTCTGAAATAAAACAAGTTTGGTTTCTTACCTTTTAGAAGCTCATATGGTGTTTTCTTGTGAATGGGTCTTACCATGGCCCTGTTGATTATGTAAGTTGATGTATTGGCCGCCTCTGCCCAAAACCTCCTTGGTAATTGACTTTCAATTAGCATGGTTCGGGCCATCTCCACCACAGTTCTATTTCTTCTCTCCACAATTCCATTCTGTTCAGGTGTCCTGGGAGAAGAAAATCTGTGTGTTAGTCCCTCTCTTTCACAAAGATCAGAAAACATGGAGTTTTCAAACTCACCTAGGTCAGATTGAATAGAACAGATCTTGTGTTTTCCTTCTTGTTTGACCTTATTGAAAAACAGATTAAACTTTTGAAATGCATCACTTTTATTTGCTAAGAAAAAGATCCATGAATATCTAGAGAAGTCATCTATGATGACATAGCCAAACCTGTTCCCATTAAGGCTCTGAGTTCTAGTAGGACCGAAGAGGTCCATATGGAGGAGTTCCATTGGTCTAGAGGACAATGGCTCAGATCTTAATTTGAAAGAATTCCTGGTCTGTTTGCCTAGAGCACATGCATCACATGATTTTGAAATAGAATTGAATTTTATTCTAGGCATGCCTCTCACTAAATCATGCTTGACCAATTTATTTAAAGTAGTAAAGCTAGCATGACATAGGCGTCTATGTCATTCAAAAGCATCATTTTCAGAATTGGCAGATAAACAAATATTAGATTCAGATTCCTCATCTAGGTCTACCATGTAGACATTATTAATCCTGTTGGCTACAAATTTAACCACATCAGAGTTTATTTCAAAGATTTTGCATGAGTTATCATCAAACACAACCCTGTGACCCTTGTCACATAACTGACTAATGCTAATCAGGTTGTGTTGAAGACCTTCCACAAGTAGAACTTTTTCAATGGAGTTTGTGGAAGACTTACCTACTGTACCAACTCCAATAATCTTACCTTTGTTCTTTCCTCCAAACTTGACCAGACCCCCTACCTCATCTCTATCTTGCTGAACTTGGATCGGTCACCTGTCATGTGCCTGGAGCAGCCACTGTCGAGGTACCACTTGTTGTCTTCAGCTGCCAGGCCGACCTACACAAATAACATCAAGCAGAGTGATTTGGAACCCAAGATGAGTTGGGTCCAAGGACATTATTCAAATCTCTAATCAAGTGTTTAGGAATCCAAATTTGCTTCAGCATGGATTTCCCTGGCACCTTTACTTCTGGTTTATTGAAATTAAGTCCAGCTGGTCTGGAGAAGTAAGTTCTATTCCATTCATTAGGCTTGCCACTCCTAGGATATCTCCTGTAAGTTTGTTGATCAACAGATTTTTGAAGATGATGATCATTTCTCCAGTAGGTCCTCTTTGGACCCATCTGATTGTAGTAATTCCAGCTTTTCTTCTGATCCACTTGCTTGGTCCATTTACCATTTATGTTCTGATTGGTAGGCTTAGTGAAATTCTTCACAGAATTCATTCCCATTTTAAATGGTTGACCAGCACTATTTTTAGAACTTTCCTTCTGACCTTGAGTTCCCTTACTGCTGTTTGAGCTGGATGGTGTGTCCAGCTTTTCTTTTCCCTTCTCTGGGCAGAAGGTAATGGTTTTGAATTGTAAGGGTCTTTTGTTAGTTGGGTCATAGCCTAGACCCTCCTTATTGAAGTTAACCCTAGCCCCCAGTATAGCATCCAGACTAGATTTTCCTTGGACAAAGTTTTCCAAAACTTTCTGTTTGTCTTCCAGCTCCTTTTGAAGGGACTCGGAATTTTTAGAAGTTCACCATTGACTTTCTTAACAGCTTCATATTTTTTGAGTTCACTCTACTTTCATTCAAGCTTTCTTCAATTCTTATTTTGAGTTCATTGAGCTGATTTTGACTTTCTTGTTTTCTCCCTTGAGCTTATCATTTTCTCTTCTTAGTAAGGTCATTTCTTCTAGTTGCTCTTTTAGTTTCTGATTTTCCTCACAGACCTGGGTTTGTTCTTCAACATTAGTATTAAATTTTCATTTCAGAACCCTATGCTCTTTACTAAGAGAATTGAATTTATCTAATAACTCAGCATAAACATCTTCCCAGTCATCAATCGAAAAATTTTCAAAAACATTGGTTACCTCCTCTTCACTGTTTGCCATAAGGCAAATTCCTTCTTCATGCTCCTCTGAGGAAGTATCTTCGGGATCTTCTTCCTCCTCGCTCCATGTGCAGACCATCGCCTGTGGCTTCTTCTTCTTCTTCTGCACTTTTGTGTTCTTCTTCTGGAAGTAGGGACCCTTCTTCTGAAGATCTGGGCATTCGCCTTTCATGTGTCCCTGTTTGTTACAATGATAACAAGTCAGTCTCTTAGGATTTCTATCCCTATGATTGGTAGATTCAACATTCTTGTTAAAGGAGTATGGCTTTTTCCTCCTAAAGGTCTTCCCCTTTCTCCTTAAAAATTTACTGAACTGACGAGTGAGCATTGCCTGCTCCTTCTGGTCGAGATCTGAGAAGCCATCAGACTCACCGCTACTGATGCTGCTGCTGCTACTGCTACTCTTGTTGCGGGATGCCTTGAGAGCTACATTCTTAGCCTTCCTATCACTTCCTTCACCACCTCCTTTGAAATTCATCTCATAGGTCATGAGGGATCCTATGAGTTCATTCACTGTCAAGGTCGTCAGATCTTTTGACTCTTCAATCACGATGGCCTTAGTGTGCCATGCTGGGGATAAGGATCTAAGAATTTTCCTGACTATGTCTGCCTCAGCTAGATCCTTCCCTAGCCCCTTAAGTGTGTTTGTGATCAAGGACAACCTGGCATACATTTCAGTAATATTCTCCTCTGCATTCATCCTAAACAGTTCATACTTAGAGGTGTAGAGGTTTACCTTCGAGGCTTTCACTTGAGCTGTACCTTCGTAGATTAATTGCAGCTCATCCCACATTCGCTTGGCAGTCCTGTAGGCAGATATACGGGCATATTCCTCTGGGTGAACAGCACACTGGATGATGTTCAGCGCCGTCCAGTTGAGTGAAGATAGCTTGACATGGTCATCTGTCCACGCGTCCTCGTTCGGTGGCAGATCATACGGGCCAACAGTGATTACCCTCCACAGCTTGTGGCTCTGTGCTCTGATAAACACTTCCATCCTGTTCTTCCAAAAGAGATAATTATTACCATCAAAAAATGGAGGGCGACTAATGGATTGACCTTCAGCCATGAAGCTTCTAGGACCATTAGCATTTCCCTGACCGTTCGTCCACATGATGCAAACCTGCTCTGATACCAAATGTTAGCGCAGCGAAGAGTGATATAGAAGGGGGGGATGAATAGATCACTCCCAATTTGAAAAACTTCAGCGGAAACTCACTACTTCGAAATACAACCCTTCAGATATGGCTAAACAATACAGCTAACGCAGTGAGAAACTAAGACAGGATAATAAGGTGCGATTGGAAGAGGCCGTCCACACACAAACACAATGCCAAACAGAAGGAAAGCACAAACGATAATAGCCAAGCCACAGAGGAGACAAGAGATTTTAAGGTGGTTCGATTGTAGTCCACAATCTACATCCACCCCTCACTCCAACTAGAGTGAGGATTCCACTAGCCACTGCTAGAAAACTGCAGACTCAGTCTGCGAACAATATGCTGCCACACAGCTTAACAACCAAGGGAAACAAATCCCTTAACCAAACTCTGCTACCCACAGAGCTTGACACCTGGACCTGCTACCAGCAAGACCAGAACCGGAGATGGCTCTCCCTTCCTCCAACCCGGAGGGAACCTGCTAATGACAACCCGTCACTGGCAAAACCAGAGATCACAGATCTCTCTTCCTCTGCAGCCCAGAGGGGAACCGGAGTAACTCTCCCTTCCTCCAAACACTGGAGGGTAACAACTCGAAATCAGAGATATGAAGAAATGAAAGGAAAAACAGAAATGTAAACAAGACCAACGATGAACAACAATCGTTTCAGAAAAACCAAAATCAAATGTAGCTTCCGAAGAAGCAAATTGGACTCTTCTCTCTCACTCAGACTTTTCTCTCACAGCAATACTCTCAAATCTTTTCTCTCTATCTTCTTTCTGGAACGTGGAGGCTCTCTCTCTTTTCTTCTTCTGCTCAGGGATTCTGCTCTTCAGTTTTTTCTCCAGTTCTATCCATCTAATCGCAGAAGGCACCTTTTATATGGCATTCGACCTGTGTTTCAGGCCTTCACACGAGTGAGTCTCATTCCCTCCTTTTCCAGAGCATTCTCGAATCACGTGCCAGGTATCATCCTCGGTTCACGTGCCCAATCATTAACCTGAATTATCTGCAGGCAGAAACAAGGAAATGTGATTAGTTAGTTCAGTCAGGTATCAACGAATGTATATACTTTAGAATAGCAAATGAGTAAGTGTGTACACTGAGGGAGTGTATAGACTTGTGAGTCCTCATGCGACCTCAGTGTATAGACTAGCTGAATAATGCATTAGCACAACAGGGGGAATGTGTAGACTTTTGTGAAATGTATAAAGCCATCGAGTGTATAGACTTAGAGATGTCAATTAGGCAAGTGTGTCAAGTGTGAGAGTGTGTAGAGTTGAAGTTCTTCATGCGAGCTCAGTGTATGGACTTATAAGTGTTCATGCTACCTCAGTGTGTAGACTTGCAAGACAATGGATGTATAGAGTTGGTCATGTGAAGGAGGACGAGTGTAAAGACTTGTAATGAAGAGCAGCAATGTGTAGACTTGTGAATCACAACTGTATGCAATGTATAGACTTCAATGTATAGACGTTGATGTATAGACTTCGATGAGAACAATGCATGAAGGCATCGAATGTGTAGACTTAGAAACAGTAATTAAGCAAGTGTGTCAAATGAGAGAGTGTATACACTTGAAAACAGCATATAGGCAAGTATGAACAACTTGAGAGTGTATAGACTTGCAGGCCTTCAGCGTCCTTAGTGTATTGGCTTGAAATCTGATGCATTAACATGACAAAGAGGAATGTTAACTTCTGTGAAGTGTATGAAGGAATAGAGTGTGTAGACTTGCGAACAAGGGACTGTACAGACTTGATTAAAGAGTGCACATGAAAGGCAGTGTACAGACTTGATATGAACAAAGCATGAACGAGTCTATCCAATGTATAGACTAGAAACCTTTGAACATATGGACAATGTATACACTTGGCCTTTGAGGAATGGTGTATAGACTCTAAACGTGAAGGCAGGCTGTATAGACTTGGAGACTATTGAAGCACTGTATAGACTTGGTAAACCTGAACCAATGTACATACTTGGAACGCCTGAGGACCAGTGTACAGACTTGGAATCAATGAAGGCGTTGGCTGTACAGACTTGCATGAACGATGTATACACTTCAAATAGGGAAGCTACAGTGCTATGTCTAGACTTAATGATGCAGGCCTTGTATAGACATTGGAACGCTTGAAGCGATGTACAGACTTGGTGAGCGTCAAGCAATGTACAGACTTTGATGAACGTCGCTCGCTGTACAGACTTCGAATCAAGGCATGAATAGAGAATCAATGTCTAGACTTGGATGCCCAAGCCAATGTATAGACTTGTGCAGTGCAGCCAGTGTATGGACTTGTACAGTGACTAGAGGCTGTACAGACTTTGGGTCATGATGTGTGAGACGAGGGACAGTGTATTGACTTTGAAATGGCAGACGATGTATAGACTTGGGGTTCAACTGGATGTATAGACTTGGAAGATGGAAGGCGATGTGTAGACTTTGAAAGGAACTGAAGAATGTATAGCCTTGGCCCCTTGAAAGGATGTATAGACTTCAGAAGCAAGCTACATTGCCGTTGTATGGACTTGAACTCAAGGAATGGCTGTACAGACTCTGACGGCTTAGCGGAGGGTGTACAGACTTTGAATATGAAGTTCAATGTATGGACTTCAGGTGAAGACCAATGTACATACTTTGAATATGAAATTCAATGTATGGACTTGGAAGGCAAAGGGGGCGTCGACCCACCAGAGGGGGAGCGTCGACCCATCAGAGTCCAGACTTTGGGAGGCAAAGGGGGAGTCGACCCATCAGAGGGGGAGCGTCGACCCATCACTGTCCAGACTTTGGAAACAGTGTGCAGACATGATCAAGTAGTGCATATCTATCTGATAACCATATGAACTGCACAGTCCTACATGATAAAGTATGAATTATTCTAGAGATAGAAGATTGATTTATAGTGTGAGACATCATCAAAACCGTAGGGATGCAACAGACACATGCCGCAACACACGTCGGGGAACGAGGACATGCCGGAGTCTCTTCGGCTCGAGGAGATGACGTGGATGCGTCGATCGAGCTAGCTATCTTTATTTCATATTTTTTGATCTTGTTGGGCCCTATTTAGTCCATGTGCAGACAATAGTAGTTGTTTATGAGTTAATGGGCTAGATTAGTGGTTAGGAGTTATTGGGCTTTCTTTGGGCTTTGAATGGGCCAAAGAATGGGCCAAGAAGGTTAGTGTGTGAATGGGTCAAATGTGTACAAGTGCGAATGGGTCATGGGCTAGGTGTGAATGGGTCATGGGATACCAGTGTGAATGGGTCTAAGGGGATGGAGGCTTGGAGGCTTGAAAGGGACACATGGAGAGGGGCGCCCCCTTCCATGGTCAAATGGGGAGGCTGCCCCCTTCCTTGACTCCCCTCCTTCCCTCCCATTCAAACTAGGAACCTTCCCCCTCCCCTCTTGGTCAAGGGGGCGCACCCTCCCTTCCCCTTCCTCCTCTCTCGTGGCTGCCCTCCCCTCCCCATGCCTTCTATATAATGTCTTGTATTAAGAGCTATTGGAAGTTAATGAAGAATTATTTTTGAGAGAAATTTTGTAAGAGAGTGATTCTCTTTTCCTTTTTTGGGTGTAATGCCCTAGACCCCAAAATCCTGTGACGAGATTTACTTAACGTATGACTCGCCCCCCTTATCGTCCCCTTCCTGCTCGTATCTGGATCTAGAACTTTTACCAGTAAAGCTTCTACGAATCAGGAATGATCCAGCGCTGGTTTCGTCGCAATCGGAGTTCAGGATCTCCGGCAACAATTCCGACGGTGAAGCCGCACAAATCTGTCCGAGCCTGCTGTCCAGATCTGACTAGATCTCAAATTCTCTGATACGAGAATTCTACGGATCTACTCTCAGATCCTAAAATTCTAAGATTTTCATTGCTCGTAGATCTTCTTGTCTTCTTCGCACCGCCGCCGAGCACGTATCATTCTGAGATCCGTGCTGGGCGTGGCGTCGCTTTTGGTGAGACTGCGCAAGCCAACCTATGCAGATCCGATCCAAAACCAGAGGTGACTTGCAGAAGCTTCCCCGCCTTCCTCTTTGCATATCTGACCAAACCCCTTGGTCAGATCCGTCCTCCAGACGTCGCCGACGATCTCCAACAAGCGGCGATCCATTCAGACACCAGAGCTATTTATTCTGTAATTTTTAGTTTTCCTATTCAGTTCTGTGCGAGCAGAACCAGAGCCCTGGTGCAGGTGCTGTCACTCCCAGATCTGATTAGATCTGATTACGCCATTCGACCGAGGTGTTCTTCATCCAGTCGCTGATGTGCTCCCACCAACGGCACCCTGATCGGACGTTGGATCCATCCGTACCGATTTTCGCAAGTTTACTGCGCGGGGTGACCAGCGCGGGCAGAACCGCTCAGCGATCAATCGGCTCACCCGATCGGCCCCGACTCGCCTCCCTCGTATCCTACGAGTGTGGCCCGTCAACCCGAGTTACAGCTGCCCCGAAAGTGTGCTTGTAGCCCTTTACCTCCCTGCGTGGAGTGGGCAGCATTCTGAAAGTGTGTTATTAATCATTTATTGTGTATCGGGGTTTGTCAGAATCGGTCGAGATTTCTTCCCCACGCGCTAGTCGTGGAGGTACGCACAACGTTCCTACACTCACATTGCTTATTTAGTATATTTTCTATCATGCTGTGTTTGTGAGATTACGGCCGTAGCCAAATTGCAAATCACCGTGTTTGTGAGAGTGAGAACCGTTCGTTAACTCCAGTCCAGCACCGAGCTTGAACTGCATCCCCTAGGCGACAGTGGTTCCTTAACCACTGTGATCCCGCATTTTCCTCGCAGGGACGATCGTCGGGATAGAGTGAGTTTCTTGTTGAGAGACGTCTCCACCCGGAGAACGCCACGGTGGTCAGCCGCCCAGCTTACCTTAGCGTGCTGGTGCTGGCCGCACATCGAGTTGGTCGTATGTCTTAGCCCCGTTCGAGTCTCGTCCCGCATCAAATTGGTATCAGAGCTGCGGGTTAAGTCTAGGATAGTCTATCATAGTATCGTCTAAGTCTAGGGTTGCATGTCATCCCTCTATTCGGTATATCAAAAGGTGTTGCCCGAATGATAGGTTACGCCTATCGGGAAGGTAGCACACTTGCGTGAGTTGGATCTTCGGATCAACACCTCCGCCACGTACCGGATATTGGTTGAGTCTAGGTTCCTTAGTTTGCATTAGTTAGTGCATTCCAAACTTTGTGTCGTTGCATGCCCACCCGGTGAGGTACCCAATGCCATCGCCCCGCGCCAATGGCAAACCCACGAGATACCGCCTCTCGAGACCTACACTCCTTGCATGAGGCGATGAACTCATAGCCCGGATGGACCAGTCTGAGGCAACCTTTAGGAGCTTCTCGGACCGTATGGATGGTCGACTTAGTGCCATGGAGGAACGGAAGGAGTCATCCGACAGATCTGTCCAAGGTCTGGTCAGACGGTTGGATAGGATGTCACACGGAGACCCTCCTAGAGCGGCCCAAGGCCCACCCGCACCCACTCCAGTGGCGGCCCAAAGCCAAGTCACTCCCATGGCCCAGATCTAGCCCGCTCCCACGGCCCAGGACCCACCCACACATGCTCCTCAACCCGCCCCTCACCGGGCCCTCGAACTACAGCTCCGTGACCTTGGTCTTGAGGACTATGGGTCAGATAATGCTTATGAGGGGTATGGCCGACGCCATCGTGGCTTTCCTCAGCAAAGAGATGAGGAGGACGATAGAGTTCTTAGGACCGTGCGAGCAGACCCTCCCACATTTGACGGGTCCTTGGACCTGAAGGTATATCTTGATTGGGAGACCGGCATGGACCAGTACTTCGAGTGGTTCGAGATGACGGACCACCGGAGAGTCAAGTTTGCTAAAATAAAGCTGTCAGGGCAAGCACACAAACTTATTGGAGCAATGTGGAGAGTTTGATGTTTCAACGCCAGGAGCCCCAAGTTGACACTTGGAATGAGATGAAGGATAAACTTAGAAAAAAGTACATTCCTGTCACGTACCGTCAAAGGCTCATTGACAGGTGGCAGAGTCTCAGCCAAGGGGATCGGTCCGTGACCGAGTACATCGCTGAGTTTGATGAATACACTTTGCGATGTAGAGTTACGGAAGAGGGCACCATGCCCGTTTCCCGCTTCCGTCGTGGTCTGCGGCCTCACTATCAGTATGAGCTTTTTTACCGTAATGTGACCACCCTGGAGGATGCGTATCAGGTTGCTCTCGAGTTGGAGCAGTTTAAGTTAGAGTTCACTCCCATCCAGTGACTGGGGACCATCTATCCGCGTGGGTTCGACTCTCGGACCACGCCCAGTTCTTATAGCCAATTTTCGGTGGCTCATCCCCCGAAATCCCAACCCCCTCGCCAGGACCCCACGGCTCTCAGGCCTCGCCCTATCCCTCCAAGGGACCCTCCCCCTCGCCAACAGGCACCATTCCCTACCCCACACCCTCAGCAGCCCACGTTGCCTGCCCGACCCTAGCTCCCACCACCTCCGGTCCGTCGAGAAGAGAAGGGAAAAGGGCCGATCACCGGTGGAGCATCTTCAAGTGCAGGGCCACGTGACCAGTGCTATAGGTGTGGTGCAATTGGCTATTATGCGGCCAAGTGTCCCACTCGGGAATCGCTGGTTATGTCGGACACTCCAGCCCGCGACCCCACACCTGAGCTAGTGTCGGTCAGCTATGAGCTGGATCCAGAACTCGCAGAGGAGTTCTTTGATGAGCTATTTGAAGAGCACGCTGACCTCCCGGGTACTCAAAACTAGGATCATGTGCAATTGGGTGTGATCCTCCCAAACCTCTGAAATTCCATAGGAGGCTAGTAGGTACATAGGTGTCTAGGAGTCCCCAACTTTGGGTTGTGTCGTTTGTATGTTTGTATTACTTATGGGTGTCTAGGTTTATCTAGGGTCATGTATGAGTCTATTTTGCTTTATTTATATAGTTTGTGTGTCGAGTCTGAAAGGCCAGTAACGCACGTTACAAGGAGTTAGCTGATGCACACCGACGCGCCCGTGAGTTCCGAAAGGGAGAGTACGTCATAGTTAGGGTCATACCTGAACAGTTTCCCTCGGGGGCCGTGAAGAAACTCCAGGCCCACGGTGCCAACCCTTCCGAGTCATGAAACGAGTGGGTTCAAATGCGTACATTATTGAACTACCAGACGACTACGGTATCAGTTCGACGCTCAATGTTTCAGATCTAGTAGCATATCGAAATCCCGCGGTGATTCCTAGTGAGCTTTTGGCCTTTCCCCACCTGTTATGAGTGACACACCACCCGAGAGTCCACCTCTTCCAGTCTCATTACAACAACGCGAGCATATAGATTATATACTGGATGAGCAGGTGACAACCACCAGGAACGGAGCCTACCAACACTTCTTAGTGCGTTGGCGAGGACGCCCCGCGACGAACGACACCTAGATCACACGCGGAGAGCTCAAGCATCGGACCCTTACTCGACGGAGTCGAGTTACTCCAACCCGGTGAGGATTGATGAGGACGCACGCCACAGCACACGCCGGGGAACGAGGACATGCTGGAGTCTCTTCGGCTCGAGGAGATGACGTGGATCTGTAGATCGAGCTAAGTATCTTTATTTCATGTTTTTTGGCCTTTTTGGGCCCTATTTAGTCCATGTGCGGACAATAGTAGTTGTTTATGGGTTAATGGGCTAGATTAGTGGTTAGGAGTTATTGGGCTTTCTTTGGGCTTTGAATGGGCCAAAGAATGGGCCAAGAAGGTTAGAGTGTGAATGGGTCAAATGTGTACAAGTGTGAATGGGTCATGGGCTAGGTGTGAATGGGTCATGGGACACCAGTGTGAATCGGTCTAAGGGGATGGAGGCTTGGAGGCTTGAAAGGGACACATGGAGAGGGGCGCCCCCTTCCATGGTCAAATGGGGAGGCTGCCCCCTTCCTTGACTCCCCTCCTTCCCTCCCATTCAAACTAGGAACCTTCCCCCTCCCCTCTCGGTCAAGGGGGCGCACCCCCCCTTCCCTTCCTCCTCTCTCGTGGCTGCCCTCCCCTCCCCATGCCTTCTGTTGTGTCCCTGTGTTTTGATGCTATCAAAAACTATAGTCATATATACTCTTTAATATGATCAGTCAACGTGCTTAGTGATAAAGAATCATGCATATGCTCTCATAATTCTGCTTGTGTTGTAGAGGTGTTCAAGTTGCACAAAGTACAGATTGAAAGTCAAAGTCAATGCACAGTCAATGAAAAAGTCAACATGGTCAATGAAGTCAAATGCCAATCATCATCATAGTCAATAGTCTAGTTCGGCTAGTCACAGTTCTAGCCAGCACTAGCCAAGGTCAGTGCACAAGGTCGGTGCACCTCCTGCCAGGACAAACCAAGGTCGTGCATATGTGGAAGCAACGTCGGAGCACCTTCACAAGGCCGGTGCATGTTTGGTCATCACTAAACAAAGGTCGACGCTACCTTGCTGACAACTCAACCAAAGTCTGTGCACATCGTAACAAAGGTCGACGCTGCCTTGCTGACAACTCAACCAAAGTCTCAGCAACTCAACCAAAGTCTGTGCACATCGTAACAAAGCTCGACGCTACCTTGCTGACAACTCAACCAAAGTCTGTGCACATCATAACAAAGGTCGACGCTATCTTACTGTCAACTCAACCAAGGTCTGAGCACAATTGATATCAAGTCTGTGCACATGTGGGTTCAACGTCACAAGGTCTGAGCACAAGTGGCATCAAGTATGTGCACATGAAGAACCGAGGTCTGAGCACATGTGGTTTGAGGGTCTGTGCACATGTGGGTTCAACGTCACAAGATCTGAGCACATATGGTTATAAGGTCAGTGCATCAACAGGCTCAATGCATAGAAGCCAAACTACAAGGTCTAAGCATACTTTGAGGAAGGTCAGTGCAACCTTCATAAATATGTTAGTAAGGTCGATGCTACTAGTCACCCTTATAAGATCAGGTCGGTGCATAAGGTGTTTGATGTAATGCCTGAGTGAATTCTTGGTTGGCCGTAGCTCACTTAAGTGAAACTGTGCAAACTCAAGGCAGTCACGTGGGTTCAGCCAATCATTGGTACTACAGGCAAGTGGCACGCGAACCCAGGTGAGCAGTAATGGGCACGTGATCCAAGGAAGGAAGGCACACCATTTTTCAGAAAGTTCAGGCTGAGGAAGAAGCAAGTGTCGACTCTACGAGTCGACACTTTCTTACATGGATGTTGTCTGCAGTGCAGACAGATCATGGTGAAAATAGTGTCGACTCTAAGAGTCGACACTTCTACTGGCCAACCCGGAACAAGTTTTCTTCTATAGTTTGGGTGGTTCGATTCTATCACGTTGGATGGCTTGGGCACATAACTGTAGGCCCCAATCATTGCAGATGTTGTTGGTTCAATGGTCCAATGTTACAAAAGGAATTCATGGAAAAGTAAAATCAACCTTTTCTACTAGACCAATCATATGCAAGAAGAAGAAGCTTCTGTACGGCTCACTCTTCTCTTGGGGAAGAAGTCTCCTACGTGGATTGTATCGCATGGTTTTCATTCACTGCCCAATAGGAGGGCCTCATACCTCACCTGCAAAGGGCCAATCAGTGGCCATCCTCTCTGCGATCAGAAGGGATCTGCTAATCGAATGGCCCAGGGAATATCTCTCCAAAGATCAAGGGCCAGGATGAAATACCCTTGATATAAAAGTAATCGTCTCTCCATCGTAGAAGGTTGGCGAACACAAAAGGCAAGGCTACACACATTCGAAGGAAGGAGGAGTTCGTCCAGAGAAAGAAGTGGAAGAAGGAGCGGCTGCAGCTACCTACCTTGCAAGACAGAAGAGAAGGAAAAGGAGAGGCTACGAAGAAGAAGAGAAAGGGAGCTGCAGACGAAGCTGCAGATCTAGATATACAAAGGGCCAGCGGTGCTTGCAAGAGAAGATAGAAGACGAAGGTGAACCTGTTGGGCTAGCAGGAACTGTGACGAAAAAGCCTCATCCACTGAAGAATGAGTGAAGAGAGAAGCAGAGACATGGAAGAAGAATCTCGCCTGCTGCTGCAAGGAATCTGAGCATCGGTTATTGGGTTTAGGAAGTTTTTCATTGAAGCTATTTTCTATCATTTGTTGTCAAGCTTATCTGTTGTTTGTTTTTGCACCTTTGAATGATATATCCTTGTGTGTGTATTACTGTGCAAGGTTTGCACAGGCTCGGAGCTGAGCAGTTGTGTGAGTGTGTGTGTGTGTCACTGGGTTTCAGACCCAGGACGTTTGGGGTTTATCCCCGTGGTTGTGCAGGGTCAAACCTGCGTGTGTGTATTGGGGCGTGTCTCCGTATGTGCAGGCTTGTCTTGCGTGTAGTTGGAGCCTTGCTCCGTGTTGGGGCGTTGTCCCCATGCTGGTGTTCCAGCAGTGAAGCCTCACTGGGTTTCGGTGAGGGGTGGACGTAGGGAGCCCGTCGTGGTCCCGAACCACCTAAAAATCTCTGTGTTCTGTGTAGCTTGCTTGTGTGATTGTCTCCATATCTTCTACCCCATTCACATGTTTTTATTTCAGTTTGCATATCTCATTTGTTTAAACTAATTTCATCATTGGTTCATGATTGATCATTACACACATCATCGATAGTAAGCTTTCCGCTGTGTGAAATCTGATAAGATTTAAATTGGACATAGTTTTGTAAAGGGATCTATTCAACCCCTCCCCCTCTAGATCATGTTCCTTGCACCTCGGGACCCAACAATTGATATCAGAGCTAGGCTCTGCTGTCCCTAGATCTAACGATCTTCAGAGTGATCCGAGTGCAATTACAATCATGAACTTTTCAGTTGATCATACATCGATGAGTTGCTTACCTATTTTTGATGGCGAAGAGTTTGGTTCATGGTTAGGAAAAATGTGTGGGTTGATTAACTCTGTCAATCCTAAACTCTGGAAAGTGATATATTGTGTACCCTGACAAATTACCTCTGGATGAGACCACATGGTCTGAAGAGGATAAGTTGAGAAACCACGAAAATGTTCGTTTATTAAAGGCTGCTGTGAATCCTGACACATTTTCATTTGTTTCTTCTTGTTCAACGACGAAGGATATCATGGATGGATTGATGAAAGCTCAAAAAGAGAAGGAAGAACGTCTGTGCTTCATGGCTGACAAACAGGACATGTCAAGCAAAGAAAGCTCGGAGGTAAATTCTGATAACAAATAATTTACATTTGAGCAACTCTTTGATGCTTATGAAGAATTATCAGATAAGTACAAGAATTTGAAGTCTGAAAATAAAAAGCTTAAAAAGAAACTTGAGAATACTCTTCATGAAAATCCTACTTGTAATAAATGTTTTGAATTTGAAAATCTATATGAAACTCTTATGCTCGACGTCGATGTGGATAAGGAACAAATTGGTAGTTTGGAAACTGAAAATGAAACTTTACTGGCTAAAATTTTTGAATTAGAGAAAAATGAGATGAAGCTTAAAAGTGAGATGAAATCCATGTCTAATGATCAACACATTCTTGATGAATTGATCTTAAATAAAGAACTTGCTGAAGAGAATGAGAAGTTGAAACATTTAAACACCACCCTGTCTGACAGATTGCTGATTTTTGAAAAAGGTAAGTGTGTGATGTCAGACAGCTTAAAAGGATTGGACAGTCTTAAGATAGAAATTAAAAATTATAAAACTACAAACAAGGTGTTGAATGAATGTGTCAATTACAGCGAATAAGAAATTACAAGTTATGAGCTGCACATTACTTCACTCGAATCTGAAATTAAGGATTTGAGAGAATCATTGTCCAAATTTGTGGAAGGGCAAGAAAATATGGACAAACTATTAGGAACAAAAGTTAATTTCAGAAAATAGGGGTTGGGCTACAATCCGGTCAATAAAAAATCTTTTAAAAATAAGTTGACAACATCTTTTGTCAAAGCATCCAATGTAGCCACCACCTCAAAGGATAAACAGCCCACTATCAAGAGAACTCAAAAGCAAACTGAAAAGTGATAAAAAATGATCACATGCAAAAAGGGCCAAGAAACACTCATGCTAGAACTGTGCATGCTATACACAACTTGAACACAAATACACATGCACACAAAAAGAAAATGTCATGTCATTATTGTCACAAATTTGGTCATTTGATGCATGAGTGTAAATTGATGGAACAAGATGATTTAAATGCAAGTGCAAAGAATGCCAGTAATTCTCATGATAGGAATCATGCATTTAAGCAAAAGAGAATTCACTATTTTTGTTGTGGCAAATTAGGCCACCTTGTTGCTCACTGTTGGCATGCTCAAGGGAGAAGATTTAATTCGAAACCTATCAATCTCCCTACAAATCAAAATATTTTTGATAGAAATAAATCTATTTTTAAAAGAAAAACTTTTGCATGCTTCAACTGTGGAAAGCTAGGCCATAGAGCTAATGATTGTTGGTCAGTTGTTAAAAGAATAAATATGTCCTCTTATTGTGGTAAGCATGGCCATACAGTCAAGGATTGTTGGCATGGGAAAAGGAATAGAGCTTCTCATGAAAGATACGATAACAGGGTTGGTTATGGTCAGAAATTCCATGCTCATGTTGATATGCATAAGAGGAATACAAAACCTGTTGTCTCATGTCATTATTGTGGAGAAGTTGGGCATTCTATGAATAACTGTTCTCTAATGATGTTTGATGATATGAAAGCCCAAAAGTTGTAGAGAGCATCCTTCAGAGATGCTACTAACACTATACGACCCAAGAAATCTTGGGTACCTAAAATTGCAAAATGAGATCTGTGTTTTACAGGAGTGCCTTGGGCGCTGAAGAATAAAAGGGGTTCAATAAAGTAAGGCACCCAAGTGTGGTAAAACCCCATTTCTGCTCTTTACAGGTTTGGTCATTTGAGTCTTCTAAATTCTGTTTAGATAGCTGCATATCATGTTTGGTCTGTTGCATACATGTCCTCATTTGCATCTAATATGAGCATTCATGTCTCTTAATGCATACACTGAGTTGTCTGTAAATATTGAACTGAAAATAAATTACACTTCAAGAATTCTGAATTGACTAAATTTGATGCTTGCATGTTGTCTCATGAATGACCCAGAGGTATATCAAATGGTATAGTGCCAAAGGATAGATGAAGTCTGTCTGGAGGTTCTAACCATGTGTGAGGTGGTCTTTAGACCAAGTCCTCCGTCAAGTACCATGGGTCAAATTGCATGTTAGAGCAGTCTAGATTTTCATGAGTCACTTAAATTTCAGTCATACAGTGCATAAAGTCAAGGGGAGTCTATCAAAATAAATTCTGTAATTAATGCATATTTGTTTGGACTGAGTTCCCTGCACGGTCTTCATGTCATATATGGTGGTTCAATGCACATACATAGGGGGAGATCTTAACTGAACTACCTGCATTTAATCTTTAAGGAAGAACATTTGAATCCTCAAGTCAAATCCTCTGAAAATAAGGTTCTGAGATGGTTCTGAAAATGTCACATACAGTGATTTATCTTGTTTAGATCTAACTTACTGCTCAGTTGTGATCTGCATGCTTACTTCATGAATGCTTTTGACTGTGAGTTGCTGAAGAATTTTGCTCTTATCAAATTATGTGTGCAAGTTTGCTGAATATCCCTTCAGACCTAGATCTGTTTTGACTTAAAATTGTGAGTCTATGACTTGCTTTCCGAATGCTTTCTTGTGCAATATTTCATGATAATCAGGTCACTAGGTATGTAAATCAAACTCTTGCAATCCTGCACTGCACTCTCATGTAGGTCATAGGTTGCATACATTTTGTAAATTGCATATCATTTATATTCATGATAAAAATTTAAAAAGATTATTTACTATGCATGCACTAGAAGTCTAGTCATACATTGCATTTAGTTAGGGGGAGTCAATGCAATTATTGGTGAGCTAATGCATACACATAGGGGGAGCAAAGATAAAATTTGATATGAAATAGTGAGAAATCTGCACCCCAACAATTGGCAATTGGTTCTGAAACTCCTTTCAATTCTCTACATCTTTTGAGGGGGAGTTTGTCTGAAATAATTTGATGGTTTGATTTTAATGATTTCCCTGAGTTTAAAGATAAATGCCTTGAAAAGAATCTGTATTCAGTTTAATAGGCTTTAACCAGCTTTCACATTGTTGTGTCTTGTAAAATCTTCTTGAATCTGAAAATCTAGCATTATGGCAGTCTTTGGTTGTGTTTCTTGGATATAGTACTGATGTTAAACATAGAACAATCTGAAAACACTATAGGGCAGCATGATGAAATTATTTTTCAATGCTCATGGCAGAGCAATGACAAGACTACACTGAGAAACTAAGCCCTCCATCAAAGAAATAGAGTGGACCTAGGCATGAGGTGTCCTTGCTATCTCTGTTCAATCTGAGGCAAGACAATTAGTCTTACTGAGTCTGATCAACGTGTACCCTTAAGTCAAAAGGCCTTGACTACACTTGATTGCTCTTAAAAATTATTCCAAGCCAACAACAAAAATCTGAATTTGTGACCGAAGGTCTATTAGTTGTACTGAAACCCTGAAGATTTGAACAGAACTAATTTTGTGTTTAACTTCACTACTGTTTCGAGTAACTCCTAGAGATGCCATTGGTTATTTGAGTAAGATAATAGGAGGCTGACAAGGCTCTATTATGGAAAATTGATTCACCTCTATTAAACAAGAACGCAGTTCTCTTTTTTTTAAAGAACTTTCACTGCTAAACTCTCAATTTATTAGATTTGAACCATGCATTTAAATAAGGATCTTACCATAACACTTTTATAATGGAAGAGTCTGAACATGAATATATTTTGTTTTATGAAATTAGTATCTGTCTGTGAATTCCTTCTTTCCTATCTGCTACATTGGCCTACATGCAACTCATTTCTGTCTAGTTACCCTCTGGCCTCACTTCTTGATGATCCTACCTTCCAAGCCTTCTTGCTTCACTTCTTCTCTCAAACTATTTCTTTTTGATGTTGTCAAAGGGGGAGAATAGTTTGTAAGTCATTAAGGTCTTTGAGAGGTCAGGTCATTGAGAGGTCATAAGAATGGAGTGATGCATGATGCATAGAGGTCATTGATGATTCATTGATTGGGACTAGTTAGTTATTTGATTGAAAGTGATTGAAATGACGTGTAATGACTCATAGTTTTGCCATCATCAAAAAGGGGGAGATTGTTGTGTCCCTGTGTTTTGATGTTGTCAAAAACTATAGTCATATACACTCTTTAATATGATCAGTCAATGGGCTTACTGATAAAGAATCATGCATATGCTCTCATAATTCTGCTTGTGTTGTAGAGGTGTTCAAGTTGCACAAAGTACAGATTGAAAGCCAAAGTCAATGCACAGTCAACAAAAAAGTCAACATGGTTAATGAAATCAAATGCTAGACATCATCATAGTCAATAGTCTAGTTCGGTCAGTCAAAGTTCTAGCTAGCACTAGCCAAGGTCAGTGCACAAGGTCGGTGCACCTCCTGCCAGGACAAACCAAGGTCGGTGCATATGTGGAAGCAACGTCGGAGCACCTTCACAAGGTCGGTGCATGTTTGGTCATCACTAAACAAAGGTCGACGCTACCTTGCTGACAACTCAACCAAAGTCTGTGCACATCGTAACAAAGGTCGACGCTACCTTGCTGACAACTCAACCAAAGTCTGTGCACATCATAACAAAGGTCGACGCTACCTTGCTGTCAACTCAACCAAGGTCTGAGCACAATTGATATCAAGTCTGTGCACATGTGGGTTCAACGTCACGAGGTCTGAGCACAAGTGGCATCAAGTCTGTGCACATGAAGAACCGAGGTCTGAGCACATGTGGTTTGAGGGTCTGTGCACATGTGGGTTCAACGTCACAAGGTCTGAGCACATATGATTATAAGGTCAACGCATCAACATGCTCAATGCATAGAAGCCAAACTACAAGGTCTAAGCATACTTTGAGGAAAGGTCAGTGCAACCTTCACAAATCTTTTACTAAGGTCGATACTACTAGTCACCCTTATAAGATCAGGTCGGTGTATAAGGTGTTTGATGTAATGCCTGAGTGAAGTCTTGGTTGGCAGCAGCTCACTTAAGTGAAACTGTGCAAACTCAAGGCAGTCACATGGGTTCAGCCAATCATTGGTACTACAGGCAAGTGGCACATGAACCCAGGTGAGCAGTAATGGGCACGTGATCCAAGGAAGGAAGGCACACCATTTTTTAGAAAGTTCAGGTTGAGGAAGAAGCAAGTGTCGACTCTACGAGTCGATACTTTCTTATATGGCTCCTGTCTGCAGCGCAGACAGATCATGGTGAAACTAGTGTCGACTCTAAGAGTCGACACTTCTACTGGCGAACCCATAACCGATTTTCTCCTCTAGTTTGGGCGGTTTGATTCTATCACATGGGATGGCTTGGGCACATAACTGCATGCCCCAATCATTGCAGAAGTTGTTGGTTCGATGGTCCAAGGTTACAAAAGGAATTCATAGAAAAGTAAAATCAACTTTTTCTGCTGGACCAATCATATGCAAGAAGAAGAAGCTTCTATACGGCTCACTCTTTCTCTTGGGGAAGAAGTCTCCTACGTGAATTGTACCACATGGTTTTCATTTGCTGCCCAATAGGAGGGCCTTGTACCTCATCTGCAAAGGGCCAATCAATGGCCATCCTCTCTGCGATCAGAAGGGATCTGCTGATCGAATGGCCCAGGGAATATCTCTCTAAAGATCAAGGGCCAAGATGAAATCCCCTTGATATAAAAACAATCGTCTCTCCATCGTACAAGGTTGGCGAACACAAAAAGCAGGGCTATACACATTCGAAGGAAGGAGGAGTTCATCTAGAGAAAGAAGAGAAAGAAGGAGCTGATGCAGCTACTTGTGTTGCAAGACAGAAGAGAAGGAAATGGAGAGGCTGCGAAGAAGAAGAGAAAGGGAGCTGTAGACGAAGCTGCAGATCTAGATATACAAAGGGCTAGCGGTGCTTGCAAGAGAAGATAGAAGATGAAGGTGAACCTGCTGGGCTAGCAGGAACTGTGAAGAAAAAGCCTCATCCAGTGAAGAACGAGTGAAGAGAGAAGCAGAGACATGGAAGAAGAATCTCGCCTGTTGCTGCAAGGAATCTAAGCATCGGTTCTTGGGTTTATGAAGTTTTTCATTGATGCTATTTTCTGTCATTTGTTGTCAAGCTTATCTGTTGTTTGTTTTTGCACCTTTGAACGATATATCTTTGTGTGTGTATTAATGTGCAAGGTATGCATAGGCTCGGAGCTGAGCAGTTGTGTGAGTGTGTGTGTGTTGTTGGGTTTTAGACCCAGGACGTTTGGGGTTTATCCCCGTGATTGTGCAGGATCAAACCTGCGTATGTGTATTGGGACGTGTCTCCATATGTGCAGGCTTGTCCTGCGTGTAGTTGGAGCCTTGCTCCGTGTTGGGGCGTTGTCCCCGTGCTGGTGTTCCAGCAGTAAAGTCTCACCAGGTTTCGGTGAGGGGTGGACGTAAGGAGCCCGTTGTGGTCCCGAACCACCTAAAAATCTCAGTGTTCTGTGTGGCTTGCCTGTGTGATTGTCTCCATATCTTCTACCCCATTCACAGGTTTTTATTTCAGTTTGCATATCTTATTTGTTTAAACTGATTTCATCATTGGTTCATGATTGATCATTACACACATCATCAATAGTAAGCTTTCCGTTGTGTGAAATCTGATAAGATTTAAATTGGACATAGTTTTGTAAAGGGATCTATTCAACCTCCCCCCCTTCTAGATCCTATTCCTTACACCTCGGGACCCAACACCTTCTATATAATGTCTTGTATTAAGAGCTATTGGAAGTTAATGAATAATTATTTTTGAGAGAAATTTTGTAAGAGAGTGATTCTCTTTTCCTTTCTTGGGTGTGATGCCCTAAACCCCAAAATCCTGTGATGGGATTTACTTGGCGTGTGACTCGCCCCCCTTATCATCCCCTTCCTACTCGTATCTGGATCTAGAAATTTTACTAGTGAAGTTTCTACAAATCAAGAATGATCCAACGCTAGTTTCGTCCCAATCGGAGTTCGAGATCTTCGGCAACAATTCCGACAGTGAAGCCACGCAAATCTGTCGGAGCCTGCCGTCCAGATCTGACCAGATCTCAAATTCTCTGATACGAGAATTATACGGATCTACTCTCAGATCCTACAATTCTGACATTTTCATTGTTCGTAGATCTTCCTATCTTCTTCGCACCGCCGCTGAGCACGCATCATTCTGAGATCCGTGCTGGGTGTGGCGTCGCTTTTGGTAAGACTGCGCAAGCCAACCTGTGCAGATCCGATCTAGAACCAAAGGCAACTTGCAGAAGCTGCCCCGCTTTCCTATTTGCAGATCTGACCAGACCCCTTGGTCAGATCCTTCCTCCAGACGTTGCCGACGATCTCCAACAAGCGGCGATCCATTCAGACACCGGAGCTATTTATTCTGTAATATTTAATTTTCATGTGCAGTTCTGTGCGAGGAGAACCAGAGCCCTAGTGCAGGTGCTGTCACTCCCAAATCTGATCAGATCTGATTGCGCCATTTGATCGAGGTGTTCTTCATCCAGTCACCGACGTGCTTCCACCAATGGCACCCTGATCGGACGTCGGATCCAGCCGTACCAACTTCTGAAAGTTTGCTGCGTCGGGTGACCAGTGCGGGTAGAACCGCTCGGCGATCAATCGGCTCACCCGGTCGGCCCCGACTCGCCTCCCTCGTCTCCTACAAGTGCGGCCCATCAACCCTAGTTCCAGTCACCTCGACAGTGTGCTTGTAGCCCTTTACCTCCCTGCGTGGAGTGGGTAGCGTTCTAAAAGTGTATTATTGATCATTTATTGTGTATCGGGTGTTGTGTAGGAATGGCTGATCTGGAGGGGAGGGGAAAATATATATGCCCCTCTTTTTCCAGATACAAACACGATGCAGCGGAATAAGAAAATCTAGTATGAAAAGCAGGAGCCTAAAATGCAAGATGCAAGGATGAGGATGAGCAACCGCCAAAGCAAACATCTAGCGCACGAGAATCACACAACAAAACAACTTGAACAAGGATTTTAAGGTGGTTCAGACTCAAACCCGAGTCCTATGTCCAACCCTCACTCAAACAAAGTGAGGCTTCCCTAGTGCCGCAACACTAACAAGCTGTTGCACAGCTTAACCGGGGACACCCCCCAAACCACAGACCAGAGAACACCCTCTGTCTATCTTCCTGCACACAAACTGGCAGAGACGGTTCACCACAGACCGGAACACACCTCCGTCTGTCTTCCTACACACACGGTAGGGATGGTTCAAGGTTTCTTTAAACAGAATCAAACTAAAGAGAAGAATAATGAAAACTCAGACAGGAAGAGTGATGCTCAGTGCTAGATGCAAAAGTCCTTTGTCTGAGATGAAGAGAGCTTGAGTTGCTGCGTGGAAGTCTGTTGCTTCTTGACTATGGCTTTATCTTCGCAAAGCAACGAGCAGGAGGAAGAGAGCTTCAGTTCAGCCTTTGATCTTCTTCTTCTTCTTTTTCACCTGCTTGCTCACACTACTGCTAGCTTCTTCTTTTTCTCCAGGGATGCGCCACCTGCTATCGCAGTAGGAGCTTCCTTTTATACAGCTTGGTCTGACACCTAGCTCTCCCTTGTCTCTTTCTTTTTGTGCTTCAAATGCAAGTCTCTTATTTTTGGCACTTTGCAAGGAAGTGCGTGCCTAGATGAGAAGATTTTTCCCTCCAAAAGTCTTTCCTTCAATTGGTCCAGCAGGGACAAGGAAAAGTGTTTTATACTCCATCTCTTTTGACAGCCCACAGAAAATGCTTGACATAGACCATTCTTGATCTTCAAAATCTGAGCATTTAATGTCTCTCAGAGAGGGATAACTTGCGGTCTACCTTCCTATTGGATCTGGTTGACTTTCTACTCCATGTACTATTCTAGGACTATATCCCATTTAATGACAACAGAAAGGTGGTCCTGACAGGAGTCATGTCCTAGGTATGAAAACTGACATTGCTGCCGCCAGAAATGTGTTTTGGTAGGGTAATGATGACTAGACCAAAAGTCAAACATGGGAGCATCTTCCAGACCTCGAATTTTGTGAATTTGGGCACTTATGGTATATAATATTGCTCTCTGGTTCTTCCTTCGAGATGCAGTGATTTAATAGAAAACCAGACTTGAAGAGCTTCTGAAGCACTGTTGCGTCGAAGCAGCAGGCCATTGCATGGATGCAGCTATGAAGGTTTGCTGCTTAGAGGCTCGAGGTCTTCTGGTTCTTAGACGCAGCAGGGTTGATGTGTCGATGCATTGAAACAGGTGTATCAAGGCAGGAAGCTTGATGCGTCGAGGCAGGGAGGCTCTGGCGTTGATGCAGCGTGATGGAGAGGTCGGTGCAACTGATGAAGAAGGCTTGGAGTCTTCTGGTGCGTTGGTGCAGCTGATGAAATTGCTTCAGAGAGGTCAGAGCAGCTGATGAGCAAGGTTGGTGCAACAAGATCACTATGTCGGTGCAGTTGTGCAGACTTGCTGCTTGAGGTCAATGCACCGACCTTGACTGTGCAGGACATGTTCACTTGCACATGTGCACAGACCTTAATGTTCAATGACATGAGATGTGCATCGACCTTTGTTCTTGAAGTGTTGATGTGCATCGACCTTGGTTCACATGTGCACAGACCTTCAGCAACATGCATCGACCTTGGTTCACATGTGCACAGACCTTCCGCTATGTGCACCGACCTTGCCTTTCACATGTGCACGAACCTTCAGTAACGTGCATCGACCTTGGTTTACATGTGTATAGACCTTCTGCTATGTGCACTGACCTTGCTTTTCACATGTGCATAGACCTTCAGCAACGTGCATCGACCTTTGCTTGCACTGGCGAAAGGTGCACCGACCTTGGCTTGTGCTAGCGAAAGGTGCACCGACCTTGTGTCTATGCTCAGTCAGACTTGTCAACCTGCCTTTTTCAGCTTCACTGATTTTTTCATGACTTGACTTAACATTTGACCCTTGCTCAGTTGACTTTGATTGAATCTTTCTTGCTCAGTTGACTTTGACTTAATCTTTGACTCAGAGTGTGTCAAACTGCACGTTCAACTTCACAAAATGCAAGTCAGACCCATCAATGAGTCATAGTCAGACATCATCAAAATAATAGAATTAAGCATGTTACACACATGCCCAACATTCTCCCCCTTTTTGATGGTGGCAACTATGAGTCATTATAAGCACTTTTTTAAGAGAGATGCAATGAAGTAGACAATGACAGATGCAGTAAATGACTCAAAAACTTCTCCCCCTTTGACAACATCAAAAGGAATAGGAAAGGGTGCAGAGAATAGTGATCAGAGCCAGGTTGGAGTTTGTCAGGGATTTCTGAAAGGATAAAACTCAGCAAAGGTAGAAACTTCACATTCTGATACAAATGACATAATACATAGAATATTTATGTCTAGAATCTACCATTATGTAGTCCTCAATTGGCATGGTTCAAAGTTAATGATATCAGAATTGGACAGGAGAATTCAAAAAGATCTGCATGCAAGTTTTAATAGAAAGAAACCAGAATCACATGTTTACCCTTTATATAACCGTCCATCACCTTACTCATTCAGCTTCAATGGCTCCTTTAGGAGTTACATGAACTTGTATTGAGGGTAAACAAGCTTGAAGTTCAAATGGAATTCTTAGGAATTTTTTGCATGATTCTTCAGAGATCTTTTGAGCACAAGAGTAATGTTACGAGCAATTAAGTCCACGCATGCCTTGTATCTTGAGGATACACGTTGTTTAGACGCCATTATCCCTAGGTACTTGGTATGACTGACTGTCATGCCTTAATTTGAACAGAGATTGTATTGTCACCTCATGACATATCTATAATGCCCCGGATTTTTTCGAATCATTTTAGTGGGTCTCGTAGTGTATTTTATACTTTACACGTATTTTTCCCTGATGTGCCTTCGGAACTCTGTGCAGGGCGAACCGTGATGTTCTCCGACTCCGGGACAGTATCACTGCGTTGTGTTCCTCCCGAGGATCGCGGAGGTAATCTTTCGTAATTTTCTAAATTTTCGTAATTTTTGGGTTTTTCTATATATACTAACCCTTTCTCTCTCTCCCCTCTCATTCTCTCTTTCTCACTCTCTCTCATCTCTTTCTCTCCCCCTCTCCCTGGGCGGCCGAAGGTGGCGGAGGAGGGCGAGGCGGCGATGGCGGGAGGCGAGGAACGAGGAACGGGTCGAGGATCGAGGGACGGTGGTGCATGGAAGCTCGGCTGCATGTTCATGGAGCAGCGAGGGTTTCACGGCATTTTCTTCGTGGATCGGTGTCCACGGCACGTCGAATCTTCGGTGGAGATAGGGAGATGGACCCCCAGCTCGTGCATTCCCTTTCTTGCAAGTTTTGTAGGCCGCGATGAGCCGAGCGGGCGTAATCGCATATTTTTGGGAAAAATCCATATTTTTGGGGTGTGAGCCCGATCTATCGTTTCATCGAGTGTTTGGCCTATCCGAGGCCGTAGATGGATGCTAGGGGCTATTTGGGGGCTTCCCCCTTGTTTTCCCCCTCTCCCGTGGTGGTCTGGGGGCGTGGGATGATTTTTGGGTCGTTTCCCACCGTCCCGCTCTCGGGACAGTGTGACGGTCCTTCCAGTGACCGTCACAAGCTGTGACGCCCCAGGGTGGGTGCGTTATGTGCCATGATGCCCCAAGGAGGGTGCGTCACAGAGGTTTGTAGTGTCGGCAGCGCGTCGGTCGCTCTGGCGATCTTACGATAAATTGTTAGAGGGTGTGACGCGCCTGGGTTCGACCGTTACGTCCATTTTCGTGGTTTCTAATTGTTGGGGTCAAGAGCCTCTCACGCACCAAGGGTGGACCGTTAGAGCTCTGTGACGCCCTTACTTGGGTGCGTCAGACTGGATGTGTCCCTTCTTCTAACGCACCTGGATAGGTCCGTTAGGGGTTGTGACGCCCCGAGGGGTGTGCGTCACAACCTGTTTTGGTTGGTCTTCTAACGCACCAGGTTTGGTCCCTTAGAGCCTGTGATGCCCCGAGCGGTGTGCGTCACAGCCGGTTTCTTCTCGCCTTCTGAAGCACTAGATTGGGTGCGTCAGGGCCTGTGACGCACCAGGGCTGGCGCGTCACAGCCGATTTTGCACCGAGTGTCTGACGCTCCTGAGTTGGACCGTCAGGGTACTGTGACGGCCTATCCTTGGACTGTTACAGCTGTGACGGTCCAAAGATAGACCGCCAGGCACTGTGTTATGCCTAAGTGGTTCTTCGTGCTTGCCGCGATCGTTTCGTGTTGTGTAGGTCCCTGGTCGACCCGGTTGGGACCCAGTGGTCGACCTGCGGTCTCTTGGATGTCTCAGACACCGTGTCCGTGTTTTGAGGGTGTTGGGAGGACCGTGCTACCTCGTTTAGCGTGCCCATGGATTTGAGGGTCCGGGTGATCCCTCGCGTTCCGGGCTTTTGTGTTACGCTTGACTGAGGCACCATGCGTCGGTGTGAGTGCGGTGAGGGTTCCCCGCACGCTGTGAGTTTCTCTGGGAAGAGGTTTCCGAGTGGGCCATGAGTAAGGCCTCGGGAACCGGGCTTCTGTATTTCTACGTGGCCGAGTGCGTGGCCCGTGGACTATGAGTCCCGTTTCTTCTCCGACCATGGTCACCGTGCGATGGTGCTGGTACGTGGGACGGTCCCCGTACTTCGTCAGGTTCGGACGTTATTTTCCGTTGACTTGAGAGTCTACTCCTTCAGTGACCCTCCACTAATCGTAGCCTGCTTACACGTTTAGTGGTTCCACCAGGGAGTGGTGGAGAGGCTACCCTGAGGATAGTTTTTAGACTGGTTTCCTTCAGGCCCCGCGTCTTGCAGCCAGAGTCCGACTGAGGGGAAAACCGGTCAGAGGGCCAGACCATGGACGCACAGTATGTGTGTGCACACGTGGTTGGGGGCGGTTGGACCCACGCTGACGGGCGTGACCCCAGATAGTCACTTGCTTTGTCGTTACTTGTACGGTGTCCTTGCCTCCGCCAGGGGCTATCGTGCCAGGCGGACACCTGCGGTGCGGTGTAAGACGTCAGGGGACACTACCGACTGTGCTTCTAGTGGGAGGTACTCCTGTCGAGTCGGGAGTGACAGACTGTTAGTCTCTGTGACTTCGACCTTCGGGTTTTTGGTCGTGTTGACCGTTGAGTTCCGAGTGTTTCGCCGTGACGCGTGTGTCAATTTTCGTGCCGTGAGACTAGTGCTAATAGCTTTATCGGGGTTGCGTCTTGTTGGTGCGGTGTCCGCGACCGGGTGGTCGGGGTTGCACCTTGGACAGCGTGTCCAGGTTGGCCGTGTCCTGGGAGACAGGCCTCTACGGCGGGGTTGCCGTGGGTTTTTACTTCGGTAAGTGGTGCTAGTGTGTTCTGGTTCCCGACTGTGAGATCGGGACTTCTCTTTCTGCTTGACCGTGACAGTATGAGTAGTTGTAGTGCCGAGTTTTGACCGGCCATCGTAGTTACCGTTCATGCTGTTACTGTTGCTCTTGTAGTTACAGCTTTCCGTGCCGCCGTTGTTCTCAGTTGGGGTTCCGCGGAATCCCTACTGGGCCAGTGACAGGAGGCTCACCCCTGCTTTTCAGGTGCGGCAGTTCTTCCTCGTGGTTCGAGGATGCTGTTCAGGTGTTCTTAGTTGCCAGCTCGTCGGGCCGAGTGTTCACTTGGCATGTGGTACGTTTTACTGCTTTAGACTGTACTTTCTGTTGGACTAGACTCTGTTGTTGTAGTTATTTATTTATTTCTGTTAATTGTTGAGTTATTCTGCTTTATTTTCTATTTCTTTGTGCCTCCACACTCCTTTTAGCCCTTCCGAGCCCTCCCGGCTCGTGTGCGGCGGTTCGAGTCTCAGGTTATCGGGTCTTCCCGGTAATCGGATTCTCGGGTCGTTATAGCTGGTATCAGAGCAGTAGTTGTGGATGTACATGGGAATTCGAGATATTGCAGTGATCAGTGTCCATAAAGTCCAGTACAGTCGGCAACTGGCTTAGGGTTTTGTGTTTGTTTTCCACCTTGTTTCTCGCTTGAGAGCTTGAGTGCGCCGCGCGGTGCTGTGAAGGTGGTTGCTGTCCGCGGCTTTCGTGCCGGCGTGGGGTCTAAGGATCGAGGTTGAGAGTCTTCTCCCTCATCGGTGGTGGCCCCGGTTGTGCTGCGTTGGGCAGAGGTTGCCGACAGGTGCGTTGCTGTGGTGCTGCGTTCGAGGAATCTGCAGCGTGGTCAAGTGGCTGGAGAGGATTGTTCGTGGTTAAGTGGTCGTGAGCGTGCTCTGAGGGAGCTGCTGTCAGTTTTGGCCACTCCGCCTTGAGGTTATCCAGCCCCTGAGGTGTTAAGGTCATGGTTTGAGGTGGCAGAGCGGGTGTTCTGATCGAGAAGTGTGCTCGGGTGAGCGGAGGATCTTCTCGGTGAGCTGCTGTTTCGTCGAGCCTGGTGTTCTTGTCATGCTCTGTGGTGTCAGAAATGACATGTCGGTCCCGATTGTTTCACAGATTTCGAGGCAGGAATGGGATGTGGTATCCCAGTAAGTCTTGCTCCTGTGCTCTTGTGTGCGAATGGGTTGTGTTCGCCTTGGAATTGGTTTGAGATATGAAGGTTCCGCGATGAGTTTCGGGACTCGAGGATGAGCGTCGGCGGTTGTCGTTATGGCTCGTGTAGCGGCTCTTGGCGCGGTGCATTGTAGTTCGAGGAATTGCAATGGTGGTGCATCGGCAGATGCTATGATTGTGGTCTGACGTGACACTCATCGAGTGTGTCGGAGGCGCTGACCTGACAAGGTAATGGCTTTCTCGGTGTTGGAAGGTGTTGTTCTCGGCATGCGCGAGGTTCAAGGTCAGGTCGAGCATGGAGATTCTTCCGTTGGTCGGAAGTGCATTCGGTTTCTCCTTTCGTTGGAGAGATTGCATTCGGTTAAGGTTCATCGTCTTGCATTATGTGCCCGATTGGTTGGCCTTGTGTGCCATGAAGTCCATGCGAGACGTGATCCGTGTTTCGGCAAGGTGGTTGCCTATGTGAGTTGTGCCCATTTCCCTTGTTGTGTAAGGCTGCTGGCGCTGTTCTGAAAGGACGAGTGCTGGTTGGGCGGTGTTCGAATTCTTGCCTATGCGTGCGTAGATCAGAGTGAGCAGCAAAAGCGTGGTGGGCTCATGACCCACTGGTTCAGGATCGTAGTGTTGGTTACTACGGATGAATTTTCTGAAGTTACGTTGAGCATTGGAGGATTGGTTCATCGGTGTGAGACGTGTTGTTGCCGTGCCGTTGCTCGAGGTATTATGGTTCTTGGCACTGGCAGGATGGAGTGTTGGGGAAAAATGTTGGCATGTGTGCCGCATGAGTACCCTATTCCTGTGATGGAAGCCATGTCAGGCGTCGGTGTTAGACCCGTTTGGGGTTGTTGAGGATGTCGCCTGACGGTGGTCGAGGACATGATGGTCAGAGTTGGTGGCTTGGTGCCCAACTTATGTTGGAAGTTGTGTCCTCAGATGAGATCGTGTTTTGAGGAAGTGATCTCTGGCAGATTATGGGTTCCAGTTGGTAGCTGCGGGTGACTGGTAAGGCTAGTCCCGTAGTCGACCACGGTAAGATGTGCATTGCTTGGGGACCCGTGTGCATTGGTCGTGGCGTTGATGACCAGATTGCTGTAATTTTGGATGGCACTTTTCTCCCCTTGGGATGTGTGCTGTGAATTGTTCAGGTGGTCTCACGTGGCTCTGTGGTGAGGGCGGAATCGGGATTAGCAGGTGTCCACTTGGATTAATTGAGTCAAGGAATTGATGGGACAAGACGGAAGAGTGACGCCTATGGGCGGATGCCTTTTTAGTGAGATTGACGTCGGAATGGTGGTCCTTGATAGGACGTTGGTGTCACAATGGTTATCCATGTTTTGGTGACCAGCACGGGATGGTTCTCTGTAAGTCTGAGTCTAGTGAGGTGATGACTGAAGACACCAGGATCTTGTCATTTGGTTTCATCGTGCTCCCTTGAGAGGGTCGAGTCGGCGCGATGATTGAGATCGGACGCGGCGTCTGAGAGGAGTGCAGCTCGAGATGTGGTGATTGTCTATGTGAGTCGGCGGATGGCCTGTCATGAGTTGGATCGTGCCAGCTGGGCCGGCGGAAGTTTCCCGTTGACGTGTATCTGGTGACCGATGTATGGTCTTTCACAGACAGAAGATGCTGGTGGGTGCGCATCGAGATTGGTGAGAGCTACGTGTCGGTGAGACCTTTGGTGGTTGTTTCAGTGAGGTGCTTTCTAGACGGGATCTGGGTTTTGTCGAAGTTTATCTTCTGACAGAGTTGGCACAGTGATATGTCTGGCTTTCAACTTGCCATGTGTGAGGTGATTCCTGGTGCTGAGCCGATGTTTTGGTTGCGGTCTGTTGAGATGGCTACGTGAGCCGATGGAGGCTCTGTGTTGGTTGTTCCCTTGAGCAGGGTGCGCGACCAGTCAGCTGGGTGTGAAGCTGACGTGTGATTTGTCCACCGACCATAGGATGGTTCGGTAGCTGTTTCTCGTGTCGAGGGTTGTGTCTCCTCGGTGAGCGAGGTTGTGGCAGCGGTA
Source organism: Amorphophallus konjac (assembly GCA_022559845.1). NCBI lineage: Eukaryota > Viridiplantae > Streptophyta > Magnoliopsida > Alismatales > Araceae > Amorphophallus > Amorphophallus konjac. The sequence continues at coordinate 81,706,036 of CM040126.1, read as the reverse complement.
CCATGATTGGTTTTCGTCGTGGCTGAGGTGATACCAGACTTGTGCTTTTGTGTTGTGCCTGCTCCAATGGCCTGTGTGTGCGGCATGTGGAGCGAGGTGTCGTTCGTGATGGTAGTCTGGCTGTGTCCCTCAGGATCGGTGTTTTCGTGAGAAGCGAGATTTTTTGTGCTGGGGCTCTGACAGCGTTGTCAGTTGGTTGAGGTGTTCTTCCCCTATGACTTGGTGCTAGTCCTGAATTTCGAGGATGAAATATCTTTAAGGGGGGAGGGCTGTAATGCCCCGGATTTTTTCGGATCATTTTAGTGGGTCTCGGAGTGTATTTTATGCTTTACACGTGTTTTTCCCTGATGTACCTTAGGAACTCTGTGCAGGGTGAACCGTGGCGTTCTCCGACTTCGGGACAGTACCACTGCGTTGTGTTCCTCCCGAGGATCGCGGAGGTAATTTTTCATAATTTTTTGAATTTTCGCAATTTTTGGGTTTTTCTAGATATACTAACCATTTCTCTCTCTCCCTCTCATTCTCTCTTTCTCACTCTCTCTCATCTCTTTATCTCCCCCTCTCCCCGGGCGGCCGACGGTGGCAGAGGAGGGTGAGGCGGCGATGGCGGGAGGCGAGGAACGAGGAACGGGTCGAGGATCGAGGGACGGTGGTGCGTTGAAGCTCGGCCGCGGGTTCGTGGAGCGGCGAGGGTTTCACGGCATTTTCGTCGTGGATCGGCGTCCACTGCACATTGAATCTGCGGTGGAGGTAGGGAGATGGACCCCCAGCTCGTGCATTCCCTTTCCCGCAAGTTTTGTAGGCCGCGGTGAGCTGAGCGGGCGTAATCGGGGATTTTTGGGAAAAATCCATATTTTTGGGGTGTGCGCCCGATCTATCGTTTCATCGCGTTTTTGGCCGATCCGAGGCCGTAGATGCATGCTAGGGGCTATTTGGGGACTTCCTCCTTGTTTTCCCCCTCTCCCGTGGAGGTGTGGGGGTGTGGGACGATTTTTAGGTCGTTTCCCGACGTCCCGCTCTCGGGACGGTGTGACGGTCCTTTCAGTGACTGTCACAGGCTATGACGCCCTAGGGTGGGTGCGTTACATGCCGTGACGTCCCAAGGAGGGTGCGTCACAGAGGTTTGTAGTGTCGGCAGGGCGTCGGTCGTTCTGGTGGTCTTACGATAAACAGTCAGAGGGTGTGACGCACCTGGGTTCGACCGTTACGTCCATTTTTGTGTTTCTGACCGTTGGGGTCAAGAGCCTCTGACGCACCAAGGGTGGACCGTCAGAGCTCTGTGACGCCCTTACTTGGGTGCGTCAGACTGGACGTGTCCCTTCTTCTAACGCACCTGGGTAGGTCCGTTAGGGGTTGTGACGCCCCGAGGGGTGTACGTCACAACCTATTTTGGTCAGTCTTCTAACGCACCAGGTTTGGTCCGTTAGAGCCTGTGACGCACTAAGTGATGTGTGTCACAGCCGGTTTCTTCTCGCCTTCTGACGCACTGGATTGGGTGCGTCAGGGCCTGTGACGCACCAGGGCTGGCGCGTCACAGCTGATTTTGCACTGAGTGTCTGACGCTCATGAGTTAGACCGTCAGGGTGCTGTGACGGCCTATCCTTGGACCGTTACAGCTGTGATGGCCCAAAGATAGACCGCCAGGCACTGCGTTGTGCCGAAGTGGTAATTCGTGCTTGCCGCGATCGTTTCGCGTTGTGTAGGTCCCTGGTCGACCCTGTTGGGACCCAATGGTCGACCTGCGGTCTCTTGGATGTCCCTGACACTCCAGGGATTCTGTGTCTGTGTTTTGAGGGTGTCGGGAGGACCGTGCTATCTCATTTAGCGTGCCCATGGGTTTGAGGGTCCGGGTGATCCCTCACGTTCTGAGCTTTTCTGTTACGCTTGACCGAGGCACCGTGCGTCGGTGTGAGTGCGGCGAGGGTTCCCCGCACGCTGTAAGTTTCTCCGGGAAGAGGTTTCTGAGTGGGCCATGAGTAAGGCCTCGGGAACCGTGCTTCTACGTTTCTGCATGGCCGAGTGCGTGGCCCGTGGACTGTGAGTCCAGTTTCTTCTCCGACCGTGGTCACCGTGCGACGGTGCTGGTACGTGGGATAGTCCCCGTACTTCGTCGGGTTCGGACGTTGTTTTCCATTGACTTGAGAGTCTACTCCTTCAGTGACCCTCCACTAGTCGTAACATGCTTACACGTTTAGTGGTCCTACCAGGGAGTGGTGGAGAGGCTACCCTGAGGACGGTTTTTAGACTGGTTTCCGTCGGGCCCCACGTCTTGTAGCCAGAGTCCGGCTGAGAGGAAAATCGATCAGAGGGCCAGACCAGGGATGCACGGTCTGTGTGTGCACACGTGGTTGGGGGCAGTTGGACCCACGCTAACGGGCGTGACCCCAGCTAGTCACTTGCTTTTTGGTTACTTGTACGGTGTCCTTGACTCTGCCAGGGGCTATCGTGCCAGGGGGACACCTGCGGTGCGGTGTAAGACATCAAGGGACGCTACCGACTGTGCTTCTAGTGGGAGGTACTCATGTCGAGTCGGAAGTGACAGACTGTTAGTCTCTGTGACTTCGACCTTCGGGTTTTTGGTCATGTTGACCGTTGAGTTTCGAGTATTTCGCCGTGGCGCGTGTGTCGATTTTTGTGCCGTGAGACTAGTGCTAATAGCTTTATCAGGGTTGCATCTTGTTGGTGCGGTGTCCGTGACCGGGTGGTCGGGGTTGCACCTTGGACAGCATGTCCAGGTTGGCCGTGTCCTGGGAGACAAGCCTCTACGGCGGGGTTGCCATGGGTTTTTACTTCGGTAAGTGGTGCTAGTGTGGTCCGGTTCCCGACTGTGAGATCGGGACTTCTCTTTCTGCTTGACCGTGACAGTATGAGTAGTTGTAGTGCCGAGTTTTGACCGGCCACCGTAGTTACTGTTCCTGCTGTTACTGTTGCTCTTGTAGTTACAGCTTTCCGTGCCACCGTTGTTCTCAGTTGGGGTTCCGCGGAATCCCTACTAGGCCAGTGACAGGTGACTCACCCCTGCTTTTCAGGTGCGGCGGTTCTTCCTCGTGGTTCGAGGATGTTGTTCAGGTGTTCTTAGTTGCCAGCTCGCCGGGCCGAGTGTTCACTTGGCATGTGGTACGTTTTACTGCTTTAGACTGTACTTTCTGTTGGACTGGACTCTATTATTGTAGTTGTTTATTTATTTCTGTTAATTGTTGAATTGTCCTGCTTTATTTCCTATTTCTTTGTCCCTCTACACTCCTTTTAGCCCTTCCAAGCCCTCCCGGCTCATGGGCGGCGATTCGAGTCTCGGGTTATCGGGTCTTCTCGGTAATCGGATTCACGGGTCGTTACAATATCTGTCCTCATTTCTTTGATGAGGAGACATGTTTCTTAACAATTGTGTTATTGCTCTGCCTGAAAATTTTGGTTTGCAGTTTAGTGCAGAGTTAACAGAGGCACCTCATGACACAGCCCCAATTGTCTTCTTAGATAGGGGACATGGTTTCTCAATGAACCAGAGTCATTGCTCTGACAACATATTGCATTTGTGAATTCCAACAGTTCATGATGTTTAAAAATAATACTTAATTTCAGTATCTCAACCAAACTTGCCTTGAGATCAGAATTGGCATATTTCAAAAGTATCATTCAGGGCACAACATGTAAGCACTAGTTAATGTCTATTAAAAGGATAAACACATATGATTTTAAAACCGTTTATCTCAGACTTCAATGAAGTCGTTAAACTTGAACCAATCTTATTGGATGGACAAGCACAAGGTCACATAATAGGATATTCTTACAAGGAAGTTCACTCTATTTTATGATCACAGTATCCAGATTGGAAGCAACTGACTTTCAGATTTTTTAGGGAAGGAGTCAAAACAGCCAGAGATAGATGCGGAAGACAAGAAGATAGATAGCAGACACTCCCCCTTAACAAAATACAGATAGTTCCAGAAAATGATGTGGAAATGCATGCCACTGGTTGTACACTTATTAAAGTTGACAAAATGAAGACAACATAGATGCAAGACCATCTCAACCCAATTTTCTCCCCCTGACACGGTGACCTAATGCAATGTTGGCTCATGGTACTCGATTGAGGTGTGTCCTCATGCATAGTGAGTGCATCCGGGCAAGCATAGCATGCCTTTTTACAAATCACCATTTAATATACCATGGTCAATTATGGAAGATGCAGTAAGCAATACAGTGCACTATGAGTATGAACTTTTTATACAATGCATGGTAATGCATGAGGACATGTATATACATGAAAAACAGATGCATCAGATTTTCAGTGCAACAAAAGCAACATCAGTTAGGGATATCAAGAGAAATTCAATTTTTGTTGACTTGAGACCTGCACAGACCAAGCTCTCTTCTAAGCGTTGAAAACCTATCATTACACAAAGGCTTGGTAAAGATGTCAGCAACTTGATTCAATGTATCCACAAAGTGCAACTCAAAATTTTTCTTAAAAACCTCATCTCTAATAAAGTGATGCCTAATTTCAATGTGCTTAGTCCTAGAGTGCTGGACTGGATTTTTGGCAAGATTGATTGCACTAGTGTTATCACACAGAATTGGGGCACAGCCAAAATCCACTAAGTAGTCTTGGAGTTAGTGTTTAATCCACAACACTTGGGTGGCACAACTCCCCGCAGTAACATATTCTGCCTCTGCGGTTGAGAGGACAACCAAGTGTTATTTCTTGGAGGCCCAAGAAACTAAACACTCGCCTAGAAATTGGCAATAGCCACTAGTGCTCTTACGATCTAGCTTACATCCAGCATAGTCCGCATCTGAATAGGAAACAAGTGAAAGCTCACAGGATGACGGATACCACAATCCTAAGTCTTGAGTCCGTACAAGATATCTAAGGATACGCTTGACGACAATCAAGTGGGATTCTCTTGGACTAGCTTGAAATCTAGCACATAGACATACACTGAACTGGATATCTAGTCTAGATGCAGTTAAATATAGCAGTGAACCAATCATACCTCTGTAGGTTTTTGCATCCACATAATTACCTTTCTCATCTGCATCTAGTGATGTAGAGGTTGCCATAGGAGTTGCAATTATCTTACACTCTGTCATATCAAACCTTTTCAGCAGTTCCTTGATATATTTAGCTTGATTTATGAAGCACCCATCTGCACTTTGACTAATCTACAAGTCGAGGAAGAATTGAAGTTCACCCATTAAACTCATCTCGAACTCACTAGTCATAAGATTTACAAATTCCTCACACATTTCAGATTTTGTGGATCCAAACACAATATCGTCAACATAAATTTGAACAATCAAGATGTCTTTACCTTACTTTTTGGTGAAGAGTGTTTGATCTACTTTACCTCTTGTGTACCCTTTCTCAGTGAGGAATGAGCTTCGTCTATCATACCAAGCTCTTGGTGCTTGCTTCAAGCCGTAGAGTGCCCTGTCTAGTTTATAAATATAATCTTCATGATTGGAATTTTCAAAACCAGGGGGCTGCTCTACATATACTTCTTCCTTGATTAAGCCATTCATGAATGCACTCTTTACATCTATTTATTGTAATTTTATTTCATATGAACATGTAAATACAAGTAAAATTCTAATGGCTTCAAGTCTAGCTACAAGGGCAAAGGATTCTTCAAAGTCTATTCCAAATTCTTGATTGTAGCCCTGAGCTACCAATCTAGCCTTATTTCTTATTATCTTTCCATCTTCACTAAGTTTATTCCTAAAGACCCATTTGGTGCCTATGATAGATTTTGATGATGGTCTAGGAACAAGATGTCAAACATTATTTCTTTCAAACTGGTTTAATTCATCTTGCATGGAATTTATCCAGTTTTCATCTTTCAAAGCTTCTTGAATATTTTTTTGTTCAAGTTGTGAGACAAGAGCAATTTTATCTAATTCTTCAACAATTCTGAAATGTGACCTGGTTCTAGGTGGGTCATTTAAACTGCCTATTACTTCTTCCAAGGGATGATCTTTAAGAACTCCCATATTGATAGAGTCATTACCTACACCGGTAGCTTGATCCCTTATTTTGCTTGATTCCCTCATGTCATCATTTCCTCTTGTCTCTTCTTGTGGAGGATCATGCTTTTCCTTTGTGGATAGGAACTCCCCATCGTCGTCATCTTTCCTGCAAGGTTTGTCACTTTTTGTATCATCATTAAGTTCATCAAAAGTAACATGGGGTGATTCTTCCACAACTAGAGTTTTAGTATTGTAAATTCTAAAAGCCCTAGATCTATCAGAATAGCCAAGAAATATGCCTTGATCACTTTTGGGCTCAAACTTATCCAATTCTCTTTTGTCATTATTATGTACGAAGCATTTAGAATCGAACACTTTCATATGAGACAGAGAAGGCTTCTTACCTTTGAGTAGTTCATAAGGGGTCTTTTTGGTGTGAGGCCTTACCATAGATCTGTTAATGATATAGCATGTTGTATTTACCACCTCTGCCCAAAATCTCCTAGGAAGTTCTCTCAGCATGGTTCTAGCCATTTCTATGAGCGTTCGGTTTCTTCTCTCAACTACCCCATTTTGCTCAGGGGTCCTCGGTGATGAAAATCTGTGTGACATTCCTTCAGTCCTGCAAAGGTTATAGAAGTCAGCATTGTCGAATTCACCAGCATGATCTGATTGAATGTTGGAAACTTTGAACTCACCATCTTACTTTATCTTCATGTAGAGTGCCTGAAATTCTTCAAAGGTGTCATTTTTGTGCGTAAGAAAGAATACCCATGTGAATCTAGAGAAATCACCCATTAAGACATAGCCAAATCTTCTACCACTTAGACTAGCAGTTCTAGTTGGCCCAAACAGGTCCATATGAATTAGCTCAAGTGGTTTGGATGAAAGACTTTCATATCTATTTTTAAATGATTTTCTTGTTTGTTTCCCTAGGACACATGCATCACAGATTTTATTATCTTGCTTAAATGAGAGTTCAGGCAGTCTTTTCACCATTGAATGCTTCATGAGTTTATGCAGGACATTGTAACTAGCATGTCCTAGTCTACGATACCACAACCATGTAAGTTCAGATTTTGATGCAGCAAGACATAGATTCATATGTGCAGGATCATCTAGGTCAATCATGTATATATTATTGACTCTCTTACTAGAAAATTTTACAATGTTAGATTTTGGTTCCAGAATTTTGCATTCGAGAGAGTCAAAAATCACTCTATGGCATTTATCACATAATTGACTTATACTCAGTAAGTTGTACTCCAAACTTTCAACTAACAAAATATTTTCAATGGAGTTGGAGGGACTCTACCTACATTGCATGTACCAATGATTTTTCCTTTGTTGTTCCCTCCAAACGTGACATGTCCTGCTTCTTTCTCTACCAAAAGATAGAATTTTGTTCTGTCCCCCGTCATATGTCTTGAACAGCCGCTATCAAGGTACCATCTATTATGTACGGCTGTAAGACATTCCTGCAAGACAATTAAGCAACAATGTTTAGAACGCAACAAAATTTGGGTCCCATCAAACTCTTTAATTCTTCTAAGTAAGATATCATAGTCTTTGGAATCCATATTTTCTTTTCATTTCTGACTTTCTTGTTTGCAGCTGAATTTCTATTATCATTAATTGTTCTCACATTTTTCTTTTATTTTTTAGCTTTTGATTTTTGATGGATGTTTGAAGAGGGTTGTTTTTGGTTCCATTGTTTTGTTTTTGATTGATAGAAAGTGTGGGAATTCATGGGGGAATGAGTATGATACTTTCAATAGGGATAGGGGTTGAAATTTTGCCAACCAATCGGCTGCATTGACCTGTAGGGGATCCTGCATTGACCTACCCCTTGATTTTCCCAACTGAGCTCTTTTCCATGATGCCACTGCCTCGACCTGGCCCATTGACTGCCTCGAGGCATACCCTGAAAACTGGAGCTATAATGAGTTCTGTTTGGTTGAAAGGTCCACTCCTTATATTTGATGCGTCGATGCATGGGTTGCCTTCTGTCATATTGCCCAGCCATAGTTCTTGGCTACACCAACGCAGGCAGTGGGTAAGGTTGACCTGACTGACCCCTTAACCCAGTTTTACTCTTGGTGTGTGTTGGCTTGGATTTTGATTCATTGTGCTTTGGCTGGGATATTTGAGAGATTTCTTGGGAATTTCATACTTTTCTTTCACAGGTTCTCCCATCTTTTCTTGTCCTTTGTTTTGAGCAGGTTGAGAGTTGGAACTTGAGGTACCTGCTGAGGATACAAAGGTGACAATTTTTAAACCAACCTGTTTCTTATTTGTGGGATTAAATCCCAAGCCTTCCTTATTGAAATTCATTTTAGTGCCTAGCAAGGCATCTAAATTTTCCCTGCTATCTACAAATTTTTCAAGGGATTGTTGTTTGTCAATAAGATCTTTCTCTAGTTTTTTAATGTTTTCAAGAAGTTGAGAATTGACTTGCTTAACAGCTTCATATTTTTCATTGCACAGTTTGCTGTCAGTTTCATAACTTTGCATCTTCATTTTTGTTTCATCAATTTCATTTCTCAAATCTTCATTTTCAACTTCTAAGTCAGCCATTTCTTTTCTACCATCTTCCAAATCTTTAATCAATTTCTTTAGGTCTTCAATTTCAGATTCCAGGGAGATAGTTTTATCACTCATGCTTTGATCATGCACAATTGAGTTAATTTTCTGTTTCAAGGCTTTGTTTTCTTTCTTATACGTTTCATATTTATCCATGAGTTCTATGTAGGCTTCTTCCCAGTCACTAGCAGTGAAGTGCTCGAAAGGAGAATGTACCTCAGAGTCTTCATCTCCCTTGGCCATTAGGCAGAAGTCTTCCTTTTCCATCTCCGTGGAGCTTGTTTCATCGTTATCTTCCTCCTCATCACTCCACGTGCATACCATGGCTTTGTTCTTCTTTTTCCCTTTCCATTGGCCAGCTTTCTTCACCCTTTCAGGGCACTCAGTCTTGACATGTCCTGGTTTGTTGCAAGAGTAACAAATAATCTTGTCAGCTTTCTTAAAATTTTCAGAGCTTGATCTATAACATTTCTTTACCTGTGGCTTCCTTTTCATGAAACCCTTACCTTCTTTTCTCAGAAAACTTCGAACTTACGTGTGAGCATTATCACTTGATCCTCATCTTGCTCACTGGTAGAAGTCTCACCTTCCTCGGAGGTAGTTTGTCGGCTAGGTCCAGCCTTTAGAGCCAAAGGCTTCTTCTTGGTCACTTGTATCACCTTGTTCTTCAAGTTAATCTCATAGGTCATGAGTGACCCTATGAGCTCTTCTACCTTGGTGGTTGATAGATCTCTGGACTCTTCAACCACAGTGGCCTTGGTATGCCATGCCGGGGTTAATGATCGAAGAATTTTTCTTACTATGTCCTGCTCTGTATATTTCTTTCCCAGATCAGTTAGACTATTTGTGAGCGTAGTTAAACGAGCATACATATCTTGAATGGACTCATCAGGCTTCATTCTGAACATTTCGTACTCAGAAATCAAGATGTTAGCTTTGGTTTCACGCACCTGAGATGTGCCTTCATATATTATCTCTAAGCGATTCCACATCTCCTTGGCTGTCCCGCAGGTTGATACTCTTGAAAACTCTACTGGATGAAGAGAGCATTGCATGATGTGCTTGGCACTCCAGTTGACTGTTGATTTTCTTATTTGCTCCTTAGTCCAGACGTCCTCATCTTCTGGAAGCTCGTAGGGACCCTTGCTAATCACTCGCCAGAGTTTATAGTCTTAGGTCGGATAAACACCTGCATGCAATTTTTCCAATACGGGTAGTTAGATCCAGTGAAGTAGGGAGGTCTGTTAACAGAATGTCCTTCGGGCATAAGACCCTTGGACGCCATTCCACCATTTCTCTCAAGGTCGTTGGACCCCATCATGAGAGTTTGGCTCTGATACCACGTGTTGTGTGGGAATGGCTGATCTAGAGGGGAGGGGTGAATAGATCTGCCCCTCTTTTTCCAGATACAAACACGATGCAGCGGAATAAGAAAAGCTAGTATGAAAAGCAGGAGCCTAAAACGCAAGATGCAAGGATGAGGATGAGCAACCGCCTAAGCAAACATCTAGCGCAAGGGAATCACACAACCAAACCACTTGAACAAGGATTTTAAGGTGGTTCAGACTCAAACCCGAGTCCTACGTCCACCCCTCACTCAAACCAAGTGAGACTTCCCTAGTGCCGCAACACTAACAAGCTATTGCACAGCTCAACTGGGGACACGCCCCAAACCATAGACCAAGAACACCCTCTGTCTATCTTCCTGCACACAAACCGGTAGGGACGGTTCACCACAGACCGGAACACACCTCCGTCTGTCTTCTTACACACACGATAGGGATGGTTCAAGGTTTCTTTAAACAGGATCAAACTAAAGAGAAGAATAACGAAAACTCAAGTAGGAAGAGTGATGCTCAGTGCTAGATGCAAAAGTCCTTTGTCGAGATGAAGAGAGCTTGAGTTGTTGCGTGGAAGTCTGCTGCTTCTTGACTATGGCTTTATCTTCGCAAAGCAATGAGCAGGAGGAAGAGAGCTTCAGTTCAGCCTTTGATCTTCTTCTTCTTCTTCTTCACCTGCTTGCTCACACTACCACTGGCTTCTTCTTTTTCTCTAGGGATGCGCCACCTGCTACCGCAGCAGGAGCTTCCTTTTATACAGCTTGGTCTGACACCTTGCTCTCCCTCGTCTCTTTCTTTTTGTGCTTCAGACGCAAGTCTCTTGTTTTTGGCACTTTGCAAGGAAGTGCATGCCTAGATGAGGAGATTTTTCCCTCCAAAAGTCTTTCCTTCAATTGGTCCAGTAAGGACAAGGAAAAGTGTTTTATACTCCATCTCTTTTGACAGCCCATAGAAAGTGCTTGACATAGACAATTCTTGATCTTCAAAATCTGAGCATTTAATGTCTCTCAGAGAGGGATAAGTTGCGGTCTACCTTCCTATTGGCTCTGGTTGACTTTCTGCTCCCTATACTATTCTAGGACCATATCCCATTTAATGACAGTAGAAAGGTGGTACTGACAGGAGTCATGTCCCAGGTATGGAAACTGACATTGCTGCCGCCAGAAAGGTGTTTTGGTAGGGTAATGATGACTAGACCAAAAGTCAAACATGGGAGCATCTTCCAGACCTCGAATTCTGTGAATTTGGGCATTTACTGTATATAATATTGCTCTCTGGTTCTTCCTTCGAGATGCAGTGATTTAACAGAAAACCAGACTTGAAGAGCTTTTGAAGCACTATTGCGTCGAAGCAGCAGGCCATTGCATCGATGCAGCTGTGAAGGTTTGCTGCTTAGAGGCTCAAGGTCTTCTAGTGCTTAGACGCAGCAGGGTTGATTCGTCGATGCATTGAAACAGGTGTATCAAGGTAGGAAGCTTGATGCGTCGAGGCAGGGAGGCTCTGGCGTTGATGCAGCTTGATGGTGAGGTCGGTGCAGCTTATGAAAAAGGCTTGGAGTCTTCTGGTGCGTCGGTGCAGCTGATGAAATTGCTTCAGAGAGGTCAGAGCAGCTGATGAGCAAGGTTGGTGCAACAAGCTCACTGCGTCGGTGCAACTGTGCAGACTTGCTGGTTGAGGTCGATGCACCGACCTTGACCGTGCAGGACCTGTTCACTTGCACATGTGCACAGACCTTAATGTTCAATGATATGAGATGTGCATCGACCTTTGTTCTTGAAGTGTTAATGTGCATCGACCTTGGTGCACATGTGCACAGACCTTCAGCAACGTGCATCGACCTTGGTTCACATGTGCATAGACCTTCTGCTATATGCACCGACCTTGCCTTTCACATGTGCACGGACCTTCAGTAACGTGCATCGACCTTGGTTCACATGTGCACAGACCTTCTGCTATGTGCACCGACCTTGCCTTTCACATGTGCACGGACCTTCAGCAACGTGCATCGACCTTTGCTTGCACTGGTGAAAGGTGCACCGACCTTGGTCTTGTGCTGGCGAAAGGTGCACCGACCTTGGATTGTGCTAGCGAAAGGTGCACCGACCTTGTGTCTATGCTCAGTCAGATTTGTCAACCTACCTTTTTCAGATTCACTGAATTTTTCATGACTTGACTTAACCTTTGACCCTTGCTCAGTTAACTTTGACTGAATCTTTCTTGCTCAGTTGACTTTGACTTAATCTTTGACTCAGAGTGTGTCAAACTACACGTTCAGCTACACAAATGTAAGTCAGACCCATCAATGAGTCATAGTCAGACATCATCAAAATAATAGAATTAAGTATGTTACACACATGCCCAACATCGGGGTTTGTCGGAATCGGCCAAGATTTCTTCCCTACGCGCTGGTCGTGGAGGTACGCACAACGTTCCTACACTCACATTGCTTATTTAGTATACTTTCTATCATGTTGTATTTGTGAGATTAGGGCTGTAGCCAAATTACAAATCACCGCGTTTGTGAGAGTGAGAACCGTTCCTTAACTCCAGTCGAGCACCGAGCTCGAACTGCATCCCCTAAGCGACAGTGGTTCCTTAACCGCTGCGATCTCGCGTTTCCCTCGCAGAGACGATCGTCGGGCTAGAGTGAGTTTCTTGTTGAGAGACGTCTCCACCCGGAGAACGCCACGGTGGTCAGCCGCCCGACTTACCTTAGCGTGCTAGTGCTGGCCGCACATCGAGTTGGTCGTACGTCTTAGCCCCGTTCGAGTCTCTTCCCACATCATCAACTAGGGTTTGGTCATCTAAATTTAATCTCATCATAAATCAACTCATAGGACAATATTGAAGAAGAGGAATGGTGTCACTATTTTTGCATTTTGAGCAATATTATGATGTCACATTTTCTATCATCTTTTTTGTCGCTTTGATCTCAATTGTTGAATCACAAGATCGAATAGTTAAGATGAATAGCTTGCGTTTAGTACTCCCAAACTTAAAGATCAAATTTCAGACAATATGATTTGAACCATCCTATTTTCAAATCATAGGACAAGGAGTGTGGCAAAAAGAATGGTAAAAGGAATGACATTCTTAGCATTCCCGTTTTCTTTTTTGCCATCTCATCTATCATGCTCAACTCAATTATCTTGTTCTGAGAATATTTTAAATATGTCTTCCACTGATCGATTGTAAAAAGAATATAATAAATAACATGGGAAAAAGAATAGTACCGTAAGAAATGACTCTCCAAGTAAAAGGGAGCCTAGCAAAAAGGATGAAGCAATATGTTATGAATGTAAAAAATCCAAGCACATGAGAGGAGAATATCTGGAGTTGTAGAAAATATATAAAAAAGAAAAAATGAAGAAATCTAAGGAAACAATAGCTACTTGGAGTGATGAACATGAAGAATGATTGGACCACATAGAGGACCACGTCACCAACCTTTACCTAATAGCTTAGAAGAAGATGCCACCGTGTTAGAATATGAACTTGATGTAATTACTAATAAGCAGTGGGAAATAGCTCGTGAATCTTATGAAAAGTATAAAAAGGTGAAAATGGAAAATAAGTTGCTCAAGAAAAATTGTGAGAGTAAAGTAGAAAGTCGAGCTACTTGATTAGATTGATGCATTGACTCTAGAAAATGATATACTTAGAGAATAATTCTTTGCTAGCCAAAACTTCTATGCTTGAAAAGGAACTTGCATACTTAAGAGAGCTTCCAATCTAAAGAAAAGGATTGAAAATCTAAATTCTACTCTATCAAAATATGTCAAAGGAAAAAGTAATCTTGATGCCATGCTAGGAGCAAGAATAAATTTTTAGAAAGAAGGGTTTGGATATATACCATCTAAGAAGAAAGTTCTTGAAACAAAATGAAAACATCATTTGTTCATACTTCACATAACCATCATTCACCATATACTTATGTTGTAGCACACCGTAATTTTGTTGCATATAATCTCCGTACATCAACATCAAGAAATATCTTGAATGTAGAATGTTTTTATTATGGCAAATATGGACATTATGCTCAGGGTGTTGGGCACGAAGAAACTCATATAATGGTAGCATTGTCTGGGTTCATTGTCTCTTTTTAAAATTTAGAACTAACCTCCTTGGATTCAGCTATGTTGAGTACTAAAATAAATATCATAAGAATTTTATTTCTTATAGGTGTGCCTTGAGACTATGAAGAATAAATGGTATCTTGACAGTGGATTCTCAAGGCACGTGATAGGTGACGAATCCCACTTCACATTACTCAAGGACAAAGGAGGAGGAGTGGTGGCATTTGACATAGTTGATAAAGGAAACGTAGTGGGCACTGAAAATGTCGGTAAAATTTCTTAAAATACAATTGAGCATGTCATACTAGTTAAAGCTTTAAATCATACCTTACTCAATATAAGTCAATTGTGCAATAAAGGGCACAAGGTGATATTTTAGACCTCTCATTGTGCAATTCTAAATAAAATAACTAATAAGGTCAAGTTGATAGGAGAAAAACATAACAATATTGATACAATTAATTTAGATGATATTGCTTGTGATGATATGTGCTTAGTTACTAAGAGTGATGATAATGCATGGTTGTAACACTGTCAACTTGGACATACTAGTTTTGACGTGATCTCCAATTTATCTAGACATAATCTAGTCATATGGCCTACCTAAATCCACCTATAAATTAGATAAAGTTTATCATACATGTGCTAAGAGTAGATAAACCAAAAATTTATTTAAATCTAAGAACATGCAAACAACCTATATACCTTTCAAATTATTGCATCTTGATTTCTTTAGACCCACTAGAACTTCTACTTTACATGGGCCTTATTCTTAGATAACAAATGTTGCAAGAAATAAGTTAAGATTGATGGTCAAAGGATATAGTCAAAAGTTTGGAATAAATTTTGAAGAATCCTTTGCACATATTGTATGCATAGAGGCTATTTGTATGTTATTTACATTTGCTTGCTTTATGGGCTTTAAATTATTCTAAATGGATTTAAAAAGTAGATTTTTACATGGATACACTAGAGAAGAAATTTATGTAGAACAATCTCTAGATTTTGAGAATTTGTGATTGTTGATAATTTCTCTAAATTTACATGGGTCTTATTCTTAGCTAACAAATGATGCAAAGAATATGGTAAGATTAATGGCCAAAGGATATAATCAAAAGTTAGGAATAGATTTGAAGAATCCTTTGCAGTTGTTGTACACATATAGGATATTTATATATTATTTATATTTGCTTGTTTTATGTGCTTTAAATTATTCCAAATGAATGTAACAAGTATATTTTAAATGAATACACTAAAGAAGATATTTATGTAGAACAATATCTAGGTTTTGAGAATTTTGAATTTACACACCATGCGTTTAAATGACATGAAATCATGTATAGACTCAAGCAAGTCCCTATGACATGGTCTGAAAGGCTTAATTCATTCCTAATAGAAAAATGATTTAAACGTGAGAATATAGATCAACTTTATTTATAAAAATACATTGAAATGATTTATTGGTTGTTAAGACTTATGTAGATGACATAATTTTTGTGCTACTAATGTTTCCATGTGTGAGGAATTTTTTAGAATGATGTAGGGGGGGTTAAAATGAGTATCATGAGTGAACTCAATTTCTTTCTCGCACTAATTAAAATAAAGGAAACTAAAGATAGAATGTTCATAAGTCAAAAAATATATACAAAAGAACTTCTAAAGAGATTTGGACTAGATAAATCAAAGTCCCTCCCCACACCTATGGCATGTCAATGAACATGGTAAGAGTGTTGACTCTAAGATGTTCAAATGAATGATTGGCTCACTATTGTATGTAACGGCAAGTAGGTCTGATATTCAATATAATATATGCATGTGTGCTAGATTCCAGGCTAATTTTAAAGAGTCACACCTAGTAATAGTAAAGAAGATTTTTAGATATCTTGCTTAAACTATAGATTTTAGACTATGATATCCACGAGGATGTAAATTGAATTTAATTGCTTACTTTGATGTTGATTATGTTGTATGCAAAGTGGATGGAAAAAGGACTAGCAAAGTATGTCAATTTTTAGGAAGCTGTTTGATCTTTTGGGTCTCCAAGAAATAAAATTCGTAGTCCTATCAATAGCCGAGGCTGAATATATAGCCGCCAGAAGTTGTAGTGCACAAATATTGTGGATTAAACATCAAGTGATTGATTATATTGTTGACTTGCAGTGTGTGCCTATTTTATATGACAATACTAGTGCAATAAATCTATCTAAAAATCCAAGTCAACATTCACGTACCAAACATATAGAAGTAGAGCACCATTTCTTAAGGGATCATATAGCAAAAGATAACTTCATGCTCAAATTTGTTGATATTGATCACCAATTAGCAGATATTTTCACTGAGCCATTAAGTGATGATAATTTTTCAACAATTCACAGGGAATTAGGTATGTGCAAAATGCATGAGCCCTAAGTGTGTTTGTATTTGCACTATAGGTCTGCACATTCATCATATGCAGGTGTAATTGCATGTCTTAATTCATATTTAGATGTCTGAAATGCATAAGAGGCATTTAGTCAGCAATAATCTTATTTTGAAGAGGTGTATAGAATATATAAGATCATCAAACACCATCATAGTCGACTTTTCCTAAAAATACACTGAAATAATCTGTTCACTAGGAATTCTAGTCGAGGGCTCCCATAGGGAGTGATCGACCGCTTTTTCCAATACATAGGGTTTTTCAAAACCCTATGCAGGGGGTCGACAGTAGCTATCGAGACGGTCGGCCGTTTTCAAAGATCTGTTGAATCAAAAAAGGGGGTGACCATTGCTTTTTGCTTCCCTTCCACCTTTCTTTCCAAACCCTAGTGATGCCCCCTTCACCCTTGCTCTTCCTTCTCCCTCTTTAACTCGAAACCCCTCTTTCCTACTTTAGATCTTGCTATTTCTAAACTTTCCTAAACTCTAAACCCTAGTTTCTCTCCTCCTAGGGTGGTTCTCTTTAAAACCCCTCTCTTCCTTCATTCTAAACCCCTCTCTCTCCCACAGCCGCAAACCATTCCTCTCTCCTTCCCCTACCCTGCATCCCTCTCTCTCAACCTCATTCTCTCTCCTTCTTCCTCTTCTTTCTCTCTTTCCCTCCCTCTTCCACCTCCGGTCACCATAATGTCGTAGATAAAGCATTTGGCATCTAGGCTGCATTCTAGGTCTCGGGGAGCAAGCTTTAGCAGTGCCCTGCCTCCAACAACATCTCTGGAGCCTGCTCCACGCCCTTGCACATGGGGGACAAGCTTCAGCCATGCCCATCCTTTGGAGCCTGCTCCACTGTTCCCATCGTGGTTCGCACCTGATCGCACCACCCCTCCAAGAACGGTAGATTTTGAGAACCTTAACCCCATGCTTATGATCAAGAGTTGCTTGCATCGCAGGGATGGATTTAGTTTATGAGTGGGCATCAGATATTAGCCCTCCTTTGTTCAAGAATTTTATGGTCATATGTTTATGGAAGGTCGGGACATTTCTACTCTAGTAAAGGGAGTAAAAATTGAAGTGATAGAGAGAACTATGTCAAGTGCATTAGATATTAGATTTGGAGGTGCACTCAATAGTTCGCATGTGTCTATGGCTGAGGTGTACCATACTATGACCCTAGACGAGGAGGTTCGTTATGTTCTAGGTCAAAAATTAAATGCCAGCACCTTTTTACCTTGGCTACGATTACTCCATCACATGATAACCACAATTACCTATCTTAAAGGGGGCAGTCGTGATGAGGTGACTGATATTCACCATTCCTTATTCCATAGCATCTTTGCTCATACTTAGGTCAATTTGCCGAGTACGATGCTCAAACTAATTGGCAAAGTCAAGACTCATCACTCCCATAATCTTCCTTTGCAGTGGTTCTTACTTGAGTTTTTGAATATGTTGGTGTTAATTTGGAAGATGAAACTCACCATGTCATTACCAGGTCAAATGTCTATAACCAGCAGTTTGTTAGGGTTTTCATGGGATATGCTTTATATGGTGATGAAGTTCGTAGAGTTGAGAGATATCAGCTTCATCAGGAGGCCCCCACAGCTAGACAAGCTACTGCTGCTGCTGTTCCTCCACCCTCTCCAGGAGATGACGCCAGCCCCCAAGTTGCACCAATGGATGAAAACCGAGCTGCACCTCACGAGTACCGCTATGATGAGATATTCAACAGGTTTGATAGGCTAGACAGTCGAGTCATTACAGTTGAGGATTGCCTTCTTCTGTCCAAGATCATATTTCTAGTGTTCATGATGAAGTTCATAATATCTCTAATGATGTCTCTCATATGCGCATTCAGTAGGACCGTTTCTTCCAAGATTTTTGGAGCTACTACCGACCCCCTCCTCCTCAACCATCTTAGGACTGAGCTAGTCTCTCATATCATCCTACGGTCCTACTTACTCTCTTTGCATGCATTTTTTTTATTTGCCTTAGGTCTCACCTCCCTTTATGATAATGTCAAAAAGGGGGAGTGATTAGTGAAGTCATAGGGGTCCTAGGGCATATTTCATATTTGCTTTCATTAGATCTTAGATTTATGCATCCATTTGATCATACTTTATGGACTAACTTTAAACTAGGGATCACTTTGAATGCTATGTGAGTTACTTACTCTATCTCAATGGTTGTTTATGGTTGATGAACTTCCTATGTGAAAATGGTGTGCTATGCTAATGATTCAATCACTTTAGATGAAAGATGTTCTAATTTGGGAAGTAGTAAAATTACGTGAATTTGAATGGATGCTTGAAATTGAATGAAACAAGTATAGCTTCTCTATCCGTGAATGAACTTCACATGTTTTGTTATCATCAACAAAGTGGAGATTATTATAAAGATTCATTTAATAATTTTGATAATAATAAAACAAATCTTATGGATGATTAATGGGTTGTAACTATGTTGCTTACGAAGTACTCTTGAATGTTTAAGATAAATTGAAAGTCAAAAATGGAAGAGCTAAACCAAATCCAAATTCAAATTAACAAAAGGCAGAAAACTTGAAACCTCGAAGCGGTGGACTGCCTGCGTAAAAAGGTGACTGAAATTCCCAGTATATAGGGCATTCTCAAGAATACATCGGGGCAGTCGACCACTTTACGGGAAAGCAGTGGACCGAAATTTCCAATACGCAATGTTCTCAAGAAATGGTATCGAGGTGGTCGACCGCCTTACAAAAACAATGAACCGCTTATGGTGCAGGAAACTTGTCAAATCTTTCCTGGTTATGAGATTTTGATTTCTATATTTTGGCCAACGTCTCTAGAGTTGATGTTATACATCCTAGTCTATAAATAGGACACAATGGAGTCCCTAAACCTGTTGAAAGCATATGGATGCAACCGGCGACTATTGTGAAAATCGTGCTTCTTCAAAAAGTGCTCTTCTCTTCTTCCTCCTAAAGCTTCAACGACGATCTACTGCTAGAGGAGGACTCGAGAGTGTGTCTACTTTCTACAAGGCATCAACCCCATGTGCTAGAAGTGACATCTACTAAAAGGGAGTTTCTTTCACGACCCTAGTTCATTTCTTGATTAAATCTTCTCTATATTCCATTGGAGCTTCATTGTATCGAGAGAATAAGAAATGGGCAAGTGTGTGATTATGTGTGTGTGGTTGGTGTTTAAAGCACCTTGTCCGGGTGTTCATTCACCCATGTGTGTGTGTGTTTATCATTTGATAAGGAAATGGAAAACCTCACCCAAGGTAGGAAAGTAGACGTAGGTTTCACACAGTGAAATCGAACCACTATAAAAAAATTGTTTGTACATTGATGCAATCGCTCTCTATCTTTTTTTTCTCCTTTTTTCTCTTTTTCGTCATTTTGACATGTGTAATATCTTCAACTGGAGGCTAAAACATTTGTAAAATCATTAAGCTTGTCATAAAGTGAATAGATCGTGTTTAACTATCTAGACCCATTACATCACGTGTTCCACAAGAATCGGACACGATTTTAAGCAAACCCGTCCCCTCCCCCCCTCCTCCTTAGGGGGCTTTTGCCAACATCTTTTCTTTGTTGGTAAAGTTTTCTAAAAGGTAAACCTTTTTTTTTTCATTTCCTTTTCTTCGGATCTGA
Organism: Amorphophallus konjac; assembly: GCA_022559845.1. Lineage (NCBI taxonomy): Eukaryota > Viridiplantae > Streptophyta > Magnoliopsida > Alismatales > Araceae > Amorphophallus > Amorphophallus konjac. The sequence continues at coordinate 81,686,015 of CM040126.1, read as the reverse complement.
GAGTGAAGAAAGAAATCTACTTATGCTTCTTCTAAGATCCTACTTGAGATGGCTCTTCGCATCCCAACTGCTCGTCAGAATCTATTAGATTAGGCAGCATTCATTTTATTTGTCGCTGAAACACTCAACGGACGACACGGTTGTCCGTAGCATCCCAAAACAGTTGCCTACCAAAGGTCTCAATCTAAAAAAGGTTTTCTTTTTCTTTTTCTTTTTTTTTTTTGACCAGTATTACCCTCAAATCACTCATTTAACTGTACACCGCTAGAATCAAGGTGATAGGACAGGTGAGCTAAAAGTTAACCCAACAAGAAAATATCTATTCTACCCTCACAATGACGTCAAATTTATCATCTTTACCATTATTGGTTGGCGACCCCATCCAGCGGTGCGTGTGCGTGTGTGAGTGAGAGAGAGTAGGGGGTCGACCCCCTCTAACTTCTCCGCTGAAACACTGACGAGCAGAGTGCCTAGATGTGTGCAAGAAATCCTCTTGCAGTGGGGGATCTACATGGATGACACACCCACACCCTCTCCTCCGGACCAATTGCCGTGACCCTACCACAGATGGAGGCATTGGGTACCGGCTGTGATGGCAAAACGCACACAGAACAGTCAACCTTCCCCACCTAAACCCAATCGTCTTGAAGGGGAAACGAGCACAATGTCCGAGCCATTGGATCCTGTTTCAAACCCGTCAGCAGATTCAGACCATAGCCGAAGAAGCAAAAGTGGAGAAAAGTCGGCTTTACTAGCTGGCTGTTGCATAGTCCGATGAGACGACTATGATAATTTCCTGAGCATTAATGGACAAGGTCTGTTGGCCTGGGGATTCTACTTCAACTAATAATGTTTTATGCATGGCACCGTTACTACTACTACTACTACTACATAAAATGATGAAGGCGGCCATAGAGGAACAGCTTCTGGTTTTTGGTTCAACATTAGAGAAAATGGCCTCACAATCACATGAAAACATAACCCCGTGCAAAAAAGGCATGCATCGGTTAATACTTGGGGGCCGGCTTTTGTGTAGGGAGAAGCCCAAACCGTTTCTTCAGTATAACCCTTTGCCTTGAATACTTGTCATCTGGGGAAAATCGGGCTGCATCGACCATACAGTGTCAATCAAAACAACAATTAGATTGTTCCCTTCATAATAAAAGGATTATATAGATCATCAAAAGGCACAATGTTACAGTTTGCCATGATGAGGAAATCAAGCAGAGTACATGATGTGCGAAAGAGGGATGAAGAATTCCATGTCATCTCATGATCTCATTCTCCTCTATCATTTCTTCCTTTGTTTCTTATTACAGAATGACAGAATCAGTGTAGTTTCTCTTCATTTCTCGCAATCCTAACCGATGACACAAATGAGACGATCAACCGAGTTTGTTGTTTACTGAAGAACCTTGATCCTGCTATTTAGTTTTTTGCTTCTTTCTTGCTTCTTTTTTTTTTTGGTGGGGGGCGGGGGGGGTTGTTAGGCTTAGACCTACTCATTAGATAAAAAAGGTCTTGTCAAACTGCATATTAAGGACCATTTAGGTAAATGTATGATGAAACATAAACCAATTAGAGACTGCAAGTGAGAAAAGACCGGTGCAAAATGCCAATAACCAGGTGGCCAGCCAATCCAGGGTGCCTAGGCAGCCACCTTCTGAAATGGTGCTTCCACGACACAAAGTAGAAAAACCAAATCACATGCAGTCCCTAACTTTTTGTCAAATAGAAATTAGGAATTTTGCATGTGACTCTATGAATCTTGAATGTAAAAATAACTTTGCTGTAAGTAAAATTACCAACATGGCCTTCTTAAATTAAAAAGCACGTACATGTGCTTTGCCATTATATTTCATCAAGATATTTAAGGAATGTTCACTTGTTGGATGCACCAAGTACATGAAATGTCTTCATACATATAATTCACGTAGAAAGAAACCCATATTGCCACTCATTTTTCATCATTTGCAACCATTATTGAGTCTATAGATCCAGGGGGGTTAAAGGATGATAGACACAATAACTATATTTGAGAATGTACGTGTATATAATTAATTGTATTTCCAGCATTTCATGTTTGCACTTAGGTTCTTAGAAGTGGCATACATTAAGAAACCCATGTAATTATCTGAAAAATGTCATGAACTATATGATCAACTGAAAATCTTCTTAATCATCTCTACCTATTGCATTTGATTCCACTTCTCACTCCATTCTTTGTTATTACTTAGATGAATGATTGACAGCTGTTCCCAGGAGGAAAAAACCGAGAGATCATGATGGAAAAAGGAGTTCCATTATTTTCATACAAACTACTGAAGAGGTGAAAACAGCAAATACTCCCAAGTTCTTGATTTTGAGTACGCCATGTTAAACCATCATGGCTCTACGAACACAAGGAGCCAACGTGAACCTGAAATACCAGCACCAACCCACTTTTTTCTTCTGTCAAAACCACCCATTATCACCTCATCATTTTGGAAACATACATCATTACCACCAAGACATCCACAAATTGAAGTCAATCACAAGTACCAAGAAATTTAGTACCCAGATCTAGGCCATATATCTGTGCATTGATCAGTGCTCCTAGCTTGGATCCAAGCCAGTTGATATAGATTTTGGCTCAGAAGCCCTGGAAATCAAACGAGTTGGCTGGGCTTAGCCTGGCACATTCTCGGGGTGGGTTTCGACTTAGCTGGGCACAGAATGTAGGGATTCGTCCCCTGCTACACCCTGACACCTCCATCCATTCATCCTCCTGTTCTGATGTCCCCTCCTTATCCTCCCCATACTCTCCTCCTTCCTACCTTGGATGGTGAAAGGATGGGCGGATCAGGCCCATTCTGGGCCATCACACACCAACTCCAGAAATATGAGGAAAAACTAACATCTGGTCTATGATTTTGTTGGATTACCTAGTGGATTGATTGATGTGGCATCTCCACAACAAGATCAAAAAGAACCTAAATTCACAACTGCAGTCAAATGATTCAATAGAAGTTGCATCATATTTCTTTCCGTTCTTACTCAACTAGAAAAATCCCCAAACGCCACTGACATTTTTAATTGGAGCTCACTCATACCCAATTCTACATGGGACATGTATGACATGGATGCTTCCCTGATTCATTCTCATTCATCTTTTACTTGATTCCACATGCGGATATCCACACCTAAACAATTGAATCCTATATGTTATGTTTTACAATTATCAATAAAACCATCTCTTGTTTCTCTATCTCAAATAAATATAAATATTTAACAATAATTTTCCATGTATATAATGTAGCATCCATTCTAAGCCAAACAATAATATTGAAAAAATGCTAATTGTACAAACATATCGTATATAGCTCAGAAGCTCCATAGTTATGTCATTGAAAGAAAGGGTATATCGGCTTAAATTATGTGCTAAGAGCATCGAAGATGGCAGATGTAGATGAGACAATGAGTCAATGACAGTAATAACAAATATCATTTGTTACACAACAATGCTCTAGAGTTTGTGACCAAAAACTTCTTATATAAATAATGGAATTCAAAATCACATACCAATATTTTAGGCAGGTTCTTCTTACCTGGATGAGCTGATTGTGTTGCTATTCCAAGCGGTGACTCTTTCTGTCAAAGAAAAGGCACAAGGCAAACTCTGAGTGGGCTTTCTTTTCACATCAATAATAAAATCCAACACATTCCCTTTCCTACTAAAATGAAGCTAAACACATCCTTGACCCAGCTTTTAATGGATCTTAATAATGTTTTTTGTGAGAAAAGATAACAAAGAATATAAATCAATAGTAATGGTCCATGTGAATCAGATCATCCTCATCTGTATTTCTATACCATTTACGCTAGCCATTCATTGATGCTCTTCATCATAAACTTCTCTGTAGTATGATCAAACAGCTACCAGTTCTGGCAGTCAACCAGATGCTTACAAACACATTCGGAAATTCAACCAACTGATAAACACTTGCATGATATTAGCCATACAATGCGCCACTTCTATGGCATGCATCACCATGTGCATAAAAGATGTACAGGATTTCTTCAGATTTTGCAGCATGGGCAAGCCATGCTTCTTTCCAAAAAAATAATTGCAGCAACAGTTACAGGCATCATAGAACATAAAAGTAGAGTAAATTTTGATGCAAATATTGAACAAATACGTATAAAACCACATACAAATGAAATTCAGCCTCAATAATTCAATTAAATTAGTGTGTGTCGACATTAGAAATCGTGATGTGCACAAAATTCATGTAAAATCATTATAGTGATTTCTATGTAGTCTAAGGCAAGAGGCAACTAAGGGGACCAAGGGATCGCCATAGCCTCAAATGCCTAGGTGATGGCCTAGACATTTGTGGCAACATTATATATATATATATATACACACACACACACACACACACATCTAAATTCATTCATTCAAATGTGTCACATTATTGTAGAACTTAACAATTTTATGTAAAATTTAAACAAACTAAATTGCAATTATCAAATTCACACTCATACATGCAAATACACAAAACAAGTGCAACATCATAACAAAACCAAAACAAATAAATAACTAAAAAAGTCTATTACATGATCCTACAACACAGTGTTTGAAAAAGAAAGTGAACAATATTACAACACAATGACACGTCTTTTGGAAGGTGGCCTGGAGACCACGAGTTCATCTACAGCCCAGAAAAGAGCGAAATAAAAAAGGCCATCTACCAAGATGGTAGTGCCTCGATGAAAAGGAAGAAACCCATTAAACTGCAAAAAAAAGAAAACAACCTGAAAGGGTTACAAAATGAGCTTAGCCCAGCCTCCTAATCTGAATTAAACAGAGGATTGCTGATATAGGACCCTGCAACTCTAAAATGCCATTCATTAAGACATTTGATGCAGTCCAGTTTAACAAAAGAAGGGTGCTTCAAGTCTTCTCTGAACAGTCCGTTATTTCTCTCTCCAGATCTGAAAGAGTGAGAGAGGGTCGAGCTATGGAGATGTGGCAGGGGCCGGCCCCGTCAAGGGCTGCCGGAGGTCCCCGAGTCGGGGCGAACCTCTGCCCAGGCGAGAGGAGCCGGCCAACCACCTGTGTTTCCGTTGCCGGCAGCTTGGACATCTGCAGCGATCCTACAGGATGCTAGCACCCCGTGTCAACGGTAGTGGGGAGATGGGAGGTCCTCGGAGGTCTTATGCGGAGGCGGTCAAAGGTCCAGGCCCATTGCGGGGAGGGAAGAGTTGCTTGGAGTTAGAGGCCATCCGCCCGGAGCTGTTCGTCGGCCAGTTCGAACGGCTTAACAGGTATCTATTCTTCTCACCGCTGGAGGGTGTGGTGGAGTCCGAAGATCTGAGGGGTGTTTTGAACACCCAGTGGGGGAAGCGGGGGATCTGGGATGTCCGTCAATATCTAGTCTCGGGTTTGCTTGCAATTGGGCCTGACAAGGAGGGGCAATGCGGGAGGTGGCAGAGCTAGGTGTCTTGATGGTGAATGGTGTCACTGTCTGTGCTTGACCGTGGACCCTTAACAGAGGTACATATCCAAACCCGAGAGAGTCTGGCATTCGTGTGAAACTCATAAGCCTCCCCATCATGTTATGCAAACAAGCAGGGGATCACCTACATCCTGCACCGGCTGGGGGAGGTTGAACCGGGTAGCAGCTCCATTGTACCAACTGGCAACCTACTGGCTGTGGAGGCTACGATGTGGGCAGCTACGCAACTGAAGTTGTTGCCGGTCATCTCCCTGTCTATCGGGGGTGTGGAGTTCGTCATCAGGGTGGAATTCCAACCGATGGATCTGCGGCGACGAAGCCTCAACCAAGGGGCCTAGGGCAACCCCCTTTAGAGATGGAGGTTGAAGACGAAGGGGGGGTCTACCGTGGGGCCCCCAGCCTTTGAATTTCAAAATGCCAACCACCGGATGCGCCAGATGGGCTTTCAAGTATGGGTCAACCTCTGATTCCTGTAAACGCGGATCCGGTTGGGCTTACCCGTGACTTTCCCAACGGATCCCGTGAAATGGCTAGTATCGGGTCCCGCGGACCATATACGACTCTGCTTCCCCACCTGACTTCAACAACTGGTACGGCCCTTCTTCCCGCCCCGGTGCTTGCGGATGAGAGTGTCCAGTGAAGGGCAAGGCACCAGCTACCTTTGACAACCCACCCCGACGTTCGCCAGCGGTGGCAGCTTCTCCACCAGGTCACTGCGATGTTTAAGGCGTGTGCTTGGAGCTGCGCCTCTCCCCACCAGTATCTGCAAGAGCGGCGGGTACCTCGCCTAGTGAGTTGAAGGGAATGGAGTCCTCACCCCCGACACCATCTTCCCAAGGAGCGGTCGCAGTGAAGGGTACCTCGCCTAGTTAGTTGAAGGGAATGGAGTCCTCGCCCCCGTCGCCATCTTCCCAAGGAGCGGTCGAGCGGTCGCAGAGAAGGGTACCTCGCCTAGTTAGTTGAAGGGAATGGAGTCCTCACCCCCGTCGCCATCTTCCCCGTCGCCATCTTCCCAAGGAGCGGTCGCAGAGAAGGGTACCTCGCCTAGTTAGTTGAAGGGAATGGAGTCCTCGCCCCCGTCGCCATCTTCCCAAGGAGCGGTCGCAGTCTTGTGTGGGCCGCTTCATCGACCACAAGGGAGCGAGCCCCAATGGGATGCACTGCAGGCGACGTTGCTCACTGCGATCCATCTACTGGAGGCGGTTGTTAGCGGCGGTGAGGTCCAACTGTCGGATGGTACTAGCATGACGGCCCTACTCACAGGGGATCCAAAGGAGGCCGTTGCTACTCGACGCCCCTCAGAAACCTGTCGTTCGGCTGCCACTGCTACAGGGGCCCCGACGAACGTGTCTTCAAAAGATGGCGGGCACGGGGAGGTAGTGGATCCAGAGCAGGCCATCAAGGAGGACCCAGTAGGCCTTGACCAGGGGTCTAAGGTGCAAGACAGTGAGGAAGAGTTTTTTGATGAAGAAACTGCCCTGTCGGCTTTGCCAGGAGCGTTGGTGGCACTAATCACAGTAGGTCGGGAGCAGAAGAAGAAATACCACATGACTAGGGAGGAGGTGAGGGCGTTGATGTCTGCCACTCATAAAATGATGGAAGGCCAAGTGAGGGAGATGGCTGATCAAGTGGGAATCTTCTTTGAAGTAGGAGCTAAGAAAGATGTGAGAGGGGCATGTACTAATATCTGTAAGAGGTGATGTGCCGCTATCTTACAGAAGGAAAGGGCTCAACAGAGAGGGTAAGGGAGGAAGGGGAAGGGGAAGGGGAGGAGAGGGTTACCATTGCGTCCCCAAGAGGATAGTCTCCTGGAGTGCGAGAGGTTTAGGGAGAGGGGAGAAGAAGAGGGCAGTTAAAGAGCTGGTGAGAAGATGCAAGATTGATATTCTTCGTATTCAAGAAACCAAATGTGAAGGGGATGTAGAGCTTCTGATGAGCGAGTTGGGGGGTGCTAGACTCTCAAGGGATGTTGTTTCCCCGGCGGAGGGTAGGTCAAGAGGCATTATAATCCTACGGAACCCTTATGAGGTTGATGAGGTGGTGGTGGGCAGACATAGTACCAAGTGGGCCATCTCCCTCCATTTCACTTCGATGAAGGATGGTTTCTCGTGAGACTTCACCGAGGTGTATGGGTCTCAGGGGAGAGAGAAGTAGCTTTTATGGGAAGAGTTGATCAGCCTACACCTGTCTTCTGGGAGGCCATGGTGTGTTGGAGGGGATTTCAATGTCGTGACGGCCCCATGGGAGAGATCGGGAGATAATAGTCACACATGGGACATGGATGACTTTACTACTTTCATTGAGGAGACATTGGCATGACACATGGTCGTTTTACCTGATCCAACATGCGAGCTTGTTCGAGGCTGGACAAATTCTTGATCTCCGTTGATTGGAAGGATCATTATCTTCATGCGCAGGTGCTTCCATTGGCTAGATCTGTGTCGGAACACAAGTCAATCTTCTTGAAAACTAGTCGTTTGCAAGACATGAGGTTCACCTTCAGGCTAGAGAAGTTTTGATTCAGGGAGATAGACTTCATGGATACTATCAAGAAGCTTGGTCTGCACAGGTTTCCGACAGCTCTGCCATGGCGACTCTTGTGTCCAAATCGGGGCATACTGCTTATGTTCTCAAGACCTAGGGGGCGGACAAAACCCTCCCGGGGAGGATAGCAAAGGACAGAATTCTTCAACAGATTGAGGGGCTTGATAGCTTGGAGGAGACAGAACTTATGGATGCAGAGGAGAGGAGACTGAGAGACACCCTGAGATGTCAGTTCGATGAGATCCTTTCCAAAGAGGACATCTATTGAAGGCAGAGATCGAGGGATAGATGGATCAAAGAGGAAGACAAAAACACTACTTACTTTCAGCTCATAGCATCGGAAAGGAGGAGAGTGAATACCATTACCTGTATTCAGGAGGGTGAACTATCTCTCTCTTTGGATAAGCAGAGCAGGGGTCTAGCGATAGACTTCTATTCCATGCTGTTTTTAGAGGAGAACCACTTTAAACTGAGGATTGTCGATAACCTTCTTCCACGGCTTTCCCAAAAGGAGAGGGATGCCATAACACAGAGCTTCACTGAGGAGGAGGCTCGACATGCAATTTTTTCTCTTGCACGAGATAAAGCTCCAGGTCCAGATAGTTTCTCTTTGACCATCTTTCAACAGTGTTGGATGTCATCAAATCTAATCTCCTGGCAATAGTTAAGGAATTCCATAAGGGTAGGGCACACTTGAGGGGCATTAACAAAACCCTCATTGTTCTCATCCCCAAGAAACAAGGAGCCTAGGGATTCTATTACTTCAAGCCTATCAGTTTGTCGAATGGTACTCACAAGATCATCACTAAGTTACTGACATGGAGATTGGAGAGAGTTATGGATAGGGTGGTCAGTTGCTTCTAGGAAGCCTTTATCAGGTGACGTCATATTTAGGACATTTTTTTGTGGCCCATGAGTGCTTTTATGTCATGAAAACTCAAAGAAAGAGAGGGATGGTCTTGAAACTGGAAGCCTATGATAGGGTCAAGTGGTCTTATCTGTTTGATGTGTTTGACAAGATGGATTTTGAGAATAGATGGATCGAGTGGATTAGATCTTGCATCTCTTCTGCATCATTTGCGGTTCTTGTTAACGAGAAGCTAACTTCTTGCTTTCTCAGTGGTAAGGAGCTTAGGCACGGAGATCCTATGTCTCATCTCTTTTTTGTACTTATGACTAATGTTCTGAGCAGGGTTTGGCAGAAAGCAGAGTCTGCAGGTTTGATCAGAGGACTCCAAGTTGAGAGAGATGGTCTCTCGGTCACCCACTTGTAGTATGTCGATGATACCATATTGATCCTGGCAGAAGATGAAAAGCAGATGTATGTGGCGAGAATCTTGTTAGAGCTGGTGGAGGAGACTATTGTTGGGGTTAACATGGACGCCAGACCACTTCACAAGACCACTCACATCTTGGGATGTCAGATAGGGGCTTTCCCTATTTCTTACTTAGGTCTCCCTCTCACCCCAAGGATTGTTCGGTGCGTTGATTAGCTTCCTATTATCCAGAGATATGAGGCTAGATTGACTGAGTGGAAGGCAAAGCCGCTATCTTATGAGGGCATATTAGTCTTATGTAGATCGATGTTGGACAGTTTACTTATCTACTATCTCTCAATGTTCTGCATCCCGAAGACGGTATTGAAGAAGATCGAGGCCATTCAGGGAAGGATCTTCTAGCATGGAAGTGGGGGGAGGTGTAGAGATTGCACGACATCAGGTGAGGGAGGGTAGCTGCTCCCAAGGAACGAATTGGGATCAAGAAGGTGGGTGACTTCAATGTGACCCTCTTGAGTAAGTGGATATGAAGGTTGGGAGAAGGGGATAAAGGCCTTTGGGCACAGCTCCTTAGGCAAAGATATTACAGGAGAAGGAGAGTTGAGACTTGGACTTTCCAGCTACAACTCAGACGTCTCCTATTTGGCGTGTGTTGAACCCCACAAAGTTAACAAGTAATTTCTGATATTTTCAGAAATTTTCAGAAGTGAAAAGATTAAATGCACCATGTAACGGCCATAAAATGATATGAAATCGTCGTCATCACATGAGTGCCTTTAAGGGTCCCGCTAAATGGGGCAATTCTCAAATTTACACGTGCTTCCGCACACGAAAAATTTTATCAAATAGTTGATGGACGGAGTGGAGTTAGTCACTCACACGAGGAATCGACTATAAAAGGAGTTTTGAGGCCGTTTAGACCAACTTCAGCGCACCGGAGAGTTGTTCCCCACGTGACGGCTGTCCCGTGCAGCAAAAGTGGCTAAAAGTAGACAGAGGAGGAATTCTCCATGTGATGCAGCCTAGAATCCAGCAATAAAAAATAGATGAAAGGAATGGGAGGTCCCTTTTTTGTAGCCACTCCAAGCACCAAGGGGGCAGAACCCCCCCCCCTCCGCCCCTCTCTCTTCTCTCTTGGATGACGCAGGGACCGGAGGGGGACCCCCTCCGATCGGACAACACCGAAGGGGGCCCCCTCCGGTGGTGTTAAACTGGAAGGGGAACCCCCTCCGGTGACTAGCAGACCGGAGGGGCCCCCTCCGATCAACACAGACCAGAGGGGGGGCCCCTCTAACTTGCCGCAGACCGGAAGCCCCCCCCCCCCTCCGGTGGTGTTAACAGGAGGGGGAACCCCCTCCGGTGACTAGCAGAGCAGAGGGACCCCCTCCAATCATCATACACCGAAGGGGGACCCCCTCCGGTGACTAGCAGACCGGAGGGGCCCCCTCCGATCAACACAAACCAGAGGGGGGGCCCCTCTGACTTGCCGCAGACCGGAAGCCCCCCCCCCTCCGGTGGTGTTAACAGGAGGGGGAACCCCCTCCGATGACTAGCAGAGCAGAGGGACCCCCTCCAATCATCATACACCGAAGGGGGACCCCCTCCGATACATGGCATACCGGAGGGACCCCCTCTAGTCATTGCGTAATCAGAGGGGGGGACCCCCCTCCGATCCCCTTTGTTCTGTGCAAACCAAAAAAAAGAGAAAATAAAAAGTAATTGAAGAACAGAAAAAAAATGTGCAAAGGGGGGAGGGGGTCTATACTTTGACTCCTCACCTTCCACCGGAACTACTTCCCACCGGAGTGCCACCCCCTCCACTCCACTTGGCAGAGCCTATAAAAGAGAGAGGAGGCTTCGAAGAGAAGGGGGATCAAGAGAAGAAGACCTCAAGCTCTCAAGACTCTCAAGAGAGAATAAGACTTCAAGAAGAAGAAGAAGAGCAGAAAAAAGGCCTTACTAGGGTATGATTGACTAAAATAACCCCGGGTATAGAAGAAGGCCTTGTATTGTTTGAAATATATCATGAAAATTAATACAAATGGATGGATGTTAGAAACGTATCAAAGTTTGCTACATTGATGAAAATTATGAAAAAGTCCCTACATAATTTAAGAATTATATTTTTGTCCTTAAATTTTACAAAATTGCTCAAGTATCCATGAAATTCAAGGAAAACCCCAAAAAATTATGAAATTGAAGAAATGGTTCAAATGGATGGCATTGTTCCCCAAATTGGAGATAAACCTGACTAGGTCTTCTATGAATGTGGATTGCGACCGGATATTAGCAATAATACACCCTTCTTCTTATGTATCAATATCTAGATTCAAGTGTGCAAAATCTTCTAGAAGATTGGTCATACCTTTCCTGAGGCTTGATAGAGTCGCCAAAGGTTTCCTACTGAGAGCATCTGCTACAGCATTTGCTTTACCAGGGTGGTATTGAATAGAGAAGTCAAAATCTTTGAGGTATTCTTGCCACCTTCTTTGCCTCATGTTTAACTCCTTTTGGGTGAAAAGATACTTCAGACTTTTGTGGTCCGAAAATATAGTGAATTTTTCCTCAAAGAGATAATGTCGCCATATCTTTAAGGCGAAAATGACAACAGTCAGTTCCAGATCATGTACGGGATAGTTCTCCTCATAGCAAATTACTTTGCCGTGTTGCATAAGGACACAACCAAGGCCAATGCCTGATACATCCGTGTAGACTTCAAAATCACCACCTTCAACATGTAGTGCCAGTATGGGGGCAGTAGTAAGGTGTTCTTTAAGAGTCAGAAAGCTATCTTCACAATCTTTTGACCATACTAAAGGACTCTCTTTTCTTGTAAGCCTAGTCAGTGGAACGGCGGTCATTGAGAAATCTTTGATAAACCGCCGGTAGTAGCCAGCTAGACCAAGAAAACTTCTGATTTCAGAGACAATTGTCGGTCGGCTCCAACTCTTGACAGCTTCCACCTTAGAAGGATCTATAGCGATACCTTTGATATGATGTGGCCAAAGAATGAGACCTCCTTTAGCCAGAATTCACACTTGTTGAGCTTCGCGTAGAGTTGGTGTTCTCTTAGTGTTTGCAAAACTATTCTTAAGTGTTCTCCGTGTTCTTCCTTGGTCTTTGAATAAATAAGAATGTCATCAATGAAAATGACCACAAATTGGTCTAGATAAAGCTTGAAGACATTGTTCATAAGTTGCATAAAAGCTGTAGGAGCGTTGGTTAACGCAAATGGCATAACCACAAACTCATAATGCACATATCTGCTACGGAAAGCAGTCTTGTGAACGTCCTCATCTTTGATCCTTAATTGATGGTAACCCGACCTGAGGTCTATCTTTGAAAAATACTCCACCCGAAATCTGGTCGAATAGTTTATCAATACGCAGCAGTGGATACTTATTTTTTATTGTGAGTTGATTTAATTGTCGATAATCGATACATAACCTGAGAGTTCCATCATTCTTTCTGACAAATAAGACCGGCGCACCCCAAGGGGATGTGCTGGGTCGAATAAAACCTTTCTCCAGTAGTTCCTGAAGTTGCTTCTTCAACTCCTTAAGCTCCGTGGGGGACATCCTATAAGGAGCCTTTGAAACATGTACTCCTCTAGGGATAAGTTCAATGGAGAAGTTTACTTCCCTTGCGGTGGTAACCAAGTAATTCGGATGAAAAAACGTCAGGAAAATCTCTTACAATGGGGATGATGAGGATCGTCAAGCAGCATGGGCAATTATCGATTTGTATTTATTTTAAGTGTTTTATTTTTAATAGGCCACATTAGTGGACCTATAGGTGTACTTGATATGTCACCATCATATAATAAGTCTTTTAGTGTCTTAAGTATTCCCACGAGAATTATGATAGGTAAGAGTTGTTAGGTGTTAGGTGTTCAATGTCAGAGATGTTAGGTGAGGTTTGAATAAGATGTTAGGTGAGGTTTGAATAAGTTGTCTGTATGTCATGTGAAGAATACCCTTGTTTCATCTCAGTAGGTCCAAAATGATAGTTTTACCCAAAGCTCTTACAAAATTGCACAAAGATCCAAGAAAAATACAGAAAAATAAAAGAGAAGAGCAAAAAATCAAGGGATATCCAAGGATGCACTAATTATGAGAAAAATTGCAAATAAAATCATACTAAGGGAAAAATTGCAAATAAACTTCTCCTAAGGGGAAAATTGCAAATGAATCCCTCTTAAAGGGAAAATTGCAACTAGACCCCTCTCAAGAGAAAACTTGCGTATAAATCCATCTTAAGGAGAAAATTGCAAATAAGCCCTCACATGAAGGGAAAATTGAAATAACACTCGGAGACGAGGGGATGTCTCCCCACCAAAGCAAACACAAAAAGGAAAGAAAAAAGAATTCTTCATCACAACCAGTGCCTTTAAGGGCAAAAGAGATCTTAAGCAGTTAATCAAAAATGTTCGGACTCGGTCCGATGTAAATTAACACCGCCTCCGACCAGTGGGGAAAAGTCCCGTACACAAATCTTAAATCGTCTGATAAATCACGCGCGCAAAAATCATAATGTGCAAGCTAAATGGCCTAAATTTATGAGCAAATTCTCCCGCCATTATTTATTTTCAGTGCGTGTGTAAACAGCGTAGCAACATCTCTTACAAGAACTTCATTTCTTCTAGCATTCGGGTTCGTCTAGGAAAAGGCAAGCATTGTCTTTTCTAGAATGATAGATCGTGCAACCACTTCACTTTGAAGGCCTCCTTTCCTAGTCTGCTTGCAATCTCGATTGATCCTTTGGGGTCGGTTGCCAAGGCATTTGACTCCCACCTCTCTGGGGGCACCTGGGCCCCGACTTTCAAGAGGGACATCAAGAGTGCTGAGTTGGAGTAGTTCCAGGACCTCCTCCTGACCCCCCTTGACTTTGCCCCCACCCCCTCAAGAAGAATGTGTGGACTTGGAGGTGAGATAGGGAGGGGACCTTTTCTGTTAGGTTTGCCTACTCCATCATCTCCGACAGCGAGGTGCAGCACAGCCTGACTCCCCACATCTGGAGACCGAGGAACCCGTTGAAGATGAAGTTTCTGATCTGGAGGATTTCACATTGGAGGCTTCCCACCAAAAATCGGCTCCTTCACTTCCTACCAGGTATCCAACCGACCTGTTACTTCCTGCCCTTACTCGCAAGTAGTGTGGGAGGGTGTAGCTGTGAGTGCCCGATGTGTACTTGGTCGGTAGACTGATGTGCAGCCCTTCGTTGGTTCTGGGGTAGAAATTGGCCCCTCAGAGGTGATCGGGTGGTTTGGTTGCTCATCTTGCATGCCACCCTTTGGTCTCTATGGTGTGAAAGGAACAACAGATTTTTAGGAGGGAGGCTAGAGTGGAGAGCTCCCTTATTTCCTTCATTTGTTCAAGAGTGAGGAAATGGGTGGAGTTACCATGTAATGTGAACGCCCTCAACTCACCTCTTTTTATTTTGTTGGGGGGTAGACTGTCCCACAACGCTTTGGTGTGATTTTTTTTTGTACAGGATCTCTTTTTGGGAGCTTTTGACTACACTTATACATCTTCCTTTTCATTTAATACACAGTGGTACTAGTCACTTTCAAAAAAAGTTATCTCCAAATTGACCAGAACATAGTTGCAAGACATTCCACCATAGCTCTCTCTCTGGGTTTGTTTGTTTGCAAGTTAGGTTAAGCATATTAGCTTAACCACAGGTAGGGTATTCCACAAAATATACTATTTTACTTTGATTGGGAGATAAGATAACCTAGAATACCTCCTCGAGAACTGTGAAAAAATTTAACCCTTCTTATTCTACCTTTTTCTTAGAACAACCTACCCCACCCTTAACCCGGATAAGAGTCTATACATCCTAACTCAACTGAATACCTTGTATGAGCACCCAAATCAGTTAGGATGGATAAGGGTCCTCCAAACAAAACAAGCTTTTAAGAACTAGGTTGAGTTTCATCCAATCTGTCATCTATACTTCCAAATACGAATTCCTTATGCCAGTAAGATTTAAAGCCTTGAAAAATTGGAGCCAAACAGACTGAATAATGCCACAATTTATGAAAAGATGGTCCACAAACTCCTGGTAGCAGCCATAGAAAACACACTGAAGTTTGATATCAGGTTTGAGCCTATGCACTCTTATCAGTTGTAAGAATTCTCCTCCAATCAATCTTCCAAAGGAATATTTTGATTTTTATTAGGAGTTTATTGTTCCACACCAACTTATACAAGAGACTTTCCGTCCCCTTGAGCCAAAATCTGAGTGGCCGATCTAATCGAGAAAGTCCCAATTTTTGTCCCATTTCCATCTTTTGATATCTCTGGCTCCCTGGATAATATGTATATTGTCCAGCATGTGAGAGAACCAAAGGAATTCCTCCTCAGGTATCTTCAAAACTCAATGCTCCATCCCGAATGCTCTTCAGATTGAGACCAGAGAGCATTTATCTTGACCCCCTTCCTACAAACAATAGCAAAGATATTTGGAAAGTCATCCTTAAGATGCTTGTTTGTTTTTGAAAGTGGTTGGTGCCACTATTGTATTAAATGAAAAACGGGATATACAAGTATAATCAAAAAGGTCCCAAAAAAACCCTATACAAAAAGTCACACGCAGAGTGTGGAAAACTCTAACCCCCCAACAAAACAAAAAGAGAAGAGTTTAAAGAATTCACATTACGAAGTAGCTCAGTCTATTCCCTCACTTTATCAAACAGAAAGAAGACAACTGACTCCACAGCTCTAGAATCCTTCCTAAATATCCGGTTGTTGTGTCCCCCCCGTAACGTCGACAAGGTGGCATGGAGAATGAGTCGCCACACAATCTTGCCACTTCTAAGGGCCAAACTCTTGCCCCAATGCTCCATTAGATAGTGCACCTAGTTGTGCCAACCGAAGCCTCTGTGAGTCCTCCTAGCAAGCTCATCTCACACCTCCTGTGAGTAGGTGTAGCCTACAAACATGTGGTCTAGGGTCTCGACGTCCACTCCACACAAGTAGCAAGACGACTGGACTCCCAGGGGAACCGACTCAGTTTGTTCCGAGTAGGTAATCTCCCATGAGAGATCTTCCAAGTGAGTAGCTTCACCTTCAGCAAACTCTTCGAACTTCAAACCTGTGAATAGAGACCATGAAGAACACCACCATTAGAGATAATGGTGCAGGCAGACCTGACCGAGAAAGTACCCTCCTTTCCCCACCTCCATGACCATTCATCCTCTACTTGGCAGAGGATTGAGTTGCCCCATCTCATCATCCCTGAGGTCCCTCCTGAAGGTCAGTGCTCAGGTACCCCAGATAGTTGGAAATCAAATACCTGGGAAACTGTCCCCAAGGGGGTGTCTGAAGCCGCAAAGAGGCGGGGGAAGGAGGCCTCCAAGGTGAAATCACCACACCATCTGTCCTTCCAGAAAAGGCTCTGGTCATCTCTT
This sequence comes from Amorphophallus konjac, assembly GCA_022559845.1. Taxonomy (NCBI): domain Eukaryota; kingdom Viridiplantae; phylum Streptophyta; class Magnoliopsida; order Alismatales; family Araceae; genus Amorphophallus; species Amorphophallus konjac. The sequence goes on along the minus strand of CM040126.1, from coordinate 81,669,279 downwards.
TCTAGTCGGACTTGGAACGCCGGAGGAGATGAAATCCCTGCAAGTCAAGATATTATGACAAAAGGAGATGTTCTATGCTGAAGGATAGGACTCAAGTCTCAAACTCTCCTCCTCCCATAGTATATATGCCAGACCACCTACGCCCACAACCCATCCCCCCTGCCCCCAACCTCCACAACCACTTATACAAGAGAGCAAATTTAAAGTCCCTCACATCTTTGATCCCCAACCCTCCCACTTCCTTGTCCGTAGCCACCCTCCCACTTCCTTGTCCGTAACCACCCTCCCCCAAGCAATGTCATGCCACCCCTTGCATCTCCCTCCACTGTCATGCCAAAAGAACCGCCCCTAAGTCGACTCAATCTTCTTGACCACTGTCTTCGAGATTCGAAACATGGAGAGAAATAGATAGATAGTGTATCTAAAATAGATATGCACAAGACAAGTTTGCCCCCATAAGATAGCAACCTTGTCTTCCACCCAGCTAGTCTGGACTCATATCTCTGAATAATAAGAAGCCAATCTACACAGTGAAGAGCACTCAGAGACAAAGGTAAAGACCCAAGTACGAGATAGAGAACTCTCCTATCTTTCACCCCATAAGGCCGCCCTCCAAAGAGACCACTCCTTCATACTCAACCCCACTAGCAAGCTTTTATTGAAATTGACTTTAAGGCCAGTCACCTCCTCCGACAACTCCAACAAGAATCTAACCATGTAAAACTACTGCTCTCCCTCAGCTAGGAACAGGATGGTGCCATCTGCATACTACAAGTGAGAAAGAGTACCCCACTCTGTCAACCTGAAATCCCCTGATCATATCAACTGCCTCTGCTCTCCGCCACACCCTGCTCACAATATTAGCGACCAGCATGAAGAGAAGGGGAGACATAAGGTCCCCCTGATGGAGCCCCCCCTCCCCCACTAAAGAAAACGGACGATGACTTCCCATTCATAAGGATCCAAAAGAGGCTGAAGAAATGCAAACCCTAATCCAACCAATCCATCTCTTACCGAAGTTCATCTTCTCCAGCACATCAAACAGACACTGCCAATTCACCTTGTCATAGACCTTCTCGAAGTCCAACTTCAGGACCATCCCTTTCTTCCTCTGAGTCTTCATGGCAAGTAAACACTCATGGGCCACCAAGAAGTTATCTTGGATATGTCTCCCTCTGATGAAGGCCCCCTAGAAGCTATTGATCAACCTATCCATCACCCCAACCAACCTCCCGGTCAACACCTTAGTGATGATCTTGTAAGAGCCATTATGTAAACTAATGTGTTTGAAGTCGCGAAACTCTCTAGCACTTGGCTTCTTTGGAATAAGCACTAATAGGATTTTATTGATCCCCCCAATATGCCCTCCCCTCCTGCCACTCCCTCACAGCTGCCAATAAGTCATCCTTGATGATTTCCCAGCACTTCTGGAAGAAAGCCGACGGGAAGCCATCCAGCCCAGGAGTTTTGTCACCTACAAGAGAAAAAATTACCAACCGAACCTCCTCTAAGAAACTCTAGGAGGTAGCATCTCTCTCCTCAATGAGAGGCAAGGAAGTAAATCATCTGAAATCCTTGACCTGTAATGCTCGCCCTCAGTGAACATCCTAGAACAAAAGTCTCTGGCTGAACTCTTGATATCCTCTCAGAAGAGAAGGAGAGGTAACTGTTTACACACGGAAAATTTTCGGACACATACATATCCAATTTGTTGGATAGATGAGCGCATATTTTTAGCTAATTACTATGCAAATTTGGATTTCCGCGCGCGTAGTTTGTCAGACGATTTAAGGTTCGAGTACTAAGACATTTCCCCACCGACCAGAGTCGGTGTTAATTTACATCGGAGCGAATCCGAACACCTTTGATTAACTGTCCAAGACCTTCTTGCCTTTACCGTATCAGCTTCGCCAAAATTTTAGTCCCGGGGGGGGACTCCCTTGCCTTAAGAGAGGGCATCATTGTAATTATCCCTTTATTTGAGGGCTTATCTGTAATTTTCCCTTTGGTTCGATGTAATTTTTCATTTTTGAAGAGTTTAGGTGCGATTTGCCCTCTTGGAGAGACTTATATGGAATTTTTGCCCTTTTGGAGGGACTTATTTGCGATTTTCCCTTGAAATTTTGATTTTGTAGAGCGAGTGTGCTAGACTTTGTGCCACCCTTCTTGTGTTTGATAAAATGCCCATAAGGGTGTATATGACAGTGATGGCTATCCATCGCTCCTTGTCATGTCATGATACTTTTTTAATTTCTGATAATTTTAACAGTAACCCACCCTAATGCAAGTGATGGAGTTGACCCTCCTCCTCCCCAAAGCTATACGTTGGAAATAAGCAATGTTCCCGTCACTTTCTTTAATCCACTGTCTTTCGATCTCTGTCTCTGGTAGATCTCCTCCTTAGAGAGGATCTCATCAAATTGTGCTCTCAGGGAATCCCTGAGAACTCCTATCCTCCTCATCCATAAGACCTGCCTCCTCTAGATAATCCAACCCCTCGATCTGTTGTAGAATCATGTCCTTCGCCACCCTCCCTAAGATTGTTTTATCTGCCCCCCATGCTTTGAGCACCTAAGCAGTACGCTACAACTTCCTAACAAGAGTAGCCATAGCAGAGGTGGACCTAACATGAACATTCCAAGCACCAGAGACAATTTCCATAAAAATAGCCTCTCTGAACCCCTTAAAGGCTTGTTATTAATCCATAAGTCTTCCCAGAAGTTCATTTTGCATTCGTCTCCAACCTGAATTTCTATCGAACAAATGTAGAAGTCCCTCAAGCTCAAAATGCTTCTCCAAATATTAGACAAATGATAATATCTACATTCATGAGAGACCCAGCCATCTTGATCACCAAAATATTTCTGCACCACTATTGATCTCCACAGTGCTCGAACCTCCATATCTGTCCTCCAAAGCCATTTCAGAAGCAAGGCTCTATTAAAAGTGTCTATGGGGGTCAAACCAACTCCGACTTCGTCCTTGGGTCTGCAAACAGATTTCCATGCAATGGGATAACCCCCGACAACACAATGACATATAATTTTGTCTTAACTCTCAAGCCCCATCACTCATAAAAGAATCATCATCATCTTCAACTGGAAGCTCATCCTCTGATCTCTCTTCAAAGTCAACATCAACATCATCTATGGACTACAAATGGGAACTTCTGGCAACACCATTTCCCCTTCCTAAGGGACACTTCTTAGTTGCCGACCTTGTGCTTGGACCTTCCTCTTCATTAAGATCTACAGCAATTTCAACACCTAGCCATGCGAGGTCCTCATCTTCATACACAAGATCTTACACTTCAGAAGGATGAGTTATCCACTCATTACAATCATCAATGTCCTCCAAAGAAATAAGAACAAGGACAAGTTGCTGAACATGCAGATAACAAGCTCGGAGTCGTTGATTATATTGCACATAAATAAGATCATTAAGTTTCTTTTGCTCCAACCTATTCCTTTTCTTTATGTACATCTATAAAAACATTATTTTCACATCAAGAAAACAAAAAAGAAGCATAGAAAGAGCATTTTTCATGTACTATTCCAATATATCTGAAATGTTTAAATGCACTCCAGTTGTGTTCACAACTAGATGCATTACAAGTCAAACTCCATATCCGAATGGCCATCTTTTGTAGGTGAGGATCTGTACTTCCATAGTCAAACCACCATTTAAATACACCATATACAAAAAAGGCACAACTCATAATTCACAACATAGTAAGAAGCTTCATTCTATAATTTGATAAGAAAATTCTCCATACCGGCGCTAGACGCAGTGCGTTGCCTTATGGTCATTGCTATCCCAAAAAAGCCAAGGGCATTCTTATAATATGGCACTTCCTTTGCAATAGCATCTTGGACTTTAGTATCATGAACTAACTTTTCAATGCAATCACATAGCCCTTAATTTATTATCCTACTCAATTTCTGGTTTCGAATAAAAGAATTTTGGATTGAGATAAAGGGCAGCCGCATACAAGGGATTGTGCAATTGAAAGTTCCAATGTTTAGCAATGATATCCCAAATTGGACCATACTTGCTAATCTTTTCATTTAATACACTCTTGATACTTTCCTTTGCACGTTCCATAGCTTCATAGATTTAACCCATAGCTGGTCTTTCTCCATAAACCAACGGCAAATCTGCAACAAGGGGCTTCAATACTTTCAAAGAATATACTACACCAGCCCAAAAAGTAGTCTCCAAAACTGCCTCAACTACCTTCTTCCCTTCATTTTTTCTTGCTGGTCGATTGCCACTTGCTACCCAATCAACAAATGTAAACATTCTCCTCAAACCATCCTTGCAATCAAACTTTGTAGGTTTACATAGTTGGTGGCAAAGGGGGTTATAGCTGCATGAGCAAGATTCTTCTATTTTGTGTATTTCCTCATCATAGCAAGCATCCTTATGTGCCCATAAATAAATATAGTAGCCATTTTCACCCTCCAAATGGTACAATTGATTGGAGATATTTTTGAAATGTCCTCCAATATCAAATCAATGTAATGGGCACATGATGTACAAGATAAATGAAGATAGGTTGCCATCAACATTTTTCTAGCTGTCATATAACTTGACTCATTAACTGTGACAATTGGTGTCACATTTTCAACACCAACTTCTCTCACAACTTTGTCCAACAGATTCTATATCAACAAGAATTAAGGATTCTCTCTCTAGCTTCTAGTGAGAGAAGCTCTGGTTCGTATTCCTCCCACCATCGCTCCCCCTTCTTTCTTTGGCGCGCCCCCTCCTTGCTGGCCATGGCTGGTGTGGCGGGGGTTTCTCTGGTACCGCAGGAGGCAGCCTCCTCGTCTTCCCAAGCAGCTTCCCGTCGGACCTTCGCGCAGGCTCTAATGGAGTCTAAGCAGAGGCCGAGGATCTCCATTCCGGTGAAGGATCCAGCCTTCACAGATCGGGGCGAACCGGCGGTGTTTTTTTCCAAGGGTGACATTCAGGCATCTCTGAACTTCTTGTCCTTTGCAATAGTGGCTAAATGTTCATATGGCCGGCCAGCGTTTCCAGAGATCAAGAGTTGCTTGGCGCAACGGCTGGCGATCTCCTCAGATTTTACCATTAGTAAACTTAACCCGCGGCACCTTCTTCTTCGTTTTGATAATGAGTCAGACTTCATGAAGCTCTTAATACAGAAAAGCTTGTACATAAAAGGTTTCTTGTTTCGATTCTTCCGATGGACATCGGACTTCAACTTTGATGCAGATCCGCCGACGGTGCCGGTCTGGATTGGTTTCCCAGCTTTGCCGACAAACCTGTATCATGAAGACTGCCTGCGTTCAATTGCAGGTAACTTCGGGACTGTCCTGCGGATTCATAAGAGAACCTTAGCATTGACAGATACTTCGGAGGCTTTGGCATGTATTGAGTTAGATTTGTCAATTCCGCGAAGGGAGCGATTGTGGATAGACCTTGATGGTGAGGGTTTCTGGCAGCCGGTTAACTATCATCGAGTTCCCACCCTTTGTTCATATTGTCACAAGCTTGGTCACTCAGTTAATGATTGCAAGAAGAAAATGGGAAGGGTTGGCCGCGCCCAGTTGTTTCAAGAAGTAAACTCCAAGAATCCCAGGCAGGTTTTCAAGCCTCGGCCAGTTGACCCACCGGCTGCTGGACATAATGTGGCCTTAGAAAACAAGTTTGAAGTATTAATTCAGGCTGTGGAAATGCAGGAGCTGGTTAATGCTAATTCTATAATCGTGCAGCAGGAAGGATCTACCCAGGATCCGATACATCTGGAGGGGAGAGTTCTGTCCCAATCCCACAGCAGATGGTAGCCCTGGAGCCCTCCTTCTCTAGAATACCTACTATGGGAGAAGTTGATGGAACACAATATATCAATATGCAGGAAACTGGGGGTTGCCATCAGCTAGAAGGAGAGGGGAACATCAAGCCTCCACTTCAAGAAGGCCCTTCTGAGGACAGACAGAGTTCTGAAAGTAGACAACCAAATGAAGCTCATAAGGCTGTGGCATCACCAACAGCTGTTAATCCTGCTCTGTCTAAGATACTTCTGATGCAGAGACTCAACATGATGTGCAAGGTCAGGAGCTCTTAAAGATAAGCAAACAAATAGCGGAGAAAGCCAGAATAGACAATCTCTTAATGCAGACTACAATGCCTGATAGGGGTGATGAAAAGGTTTGAAGGCAGAATGAGGAAGGGATGTTGACAAGATCTAGAGCTAGATCGCTGGAAGATATTAAATGGACTTCTTAATGATCCATCCCATTCTAATCTGGAATATCCGTGGGGTGGGGAACTCTGGTTCCCGAAGAAGTTTAAAACATCTAGTGCAATATCATAAGGTCAATCTGGTGGCCATTAGTGAACCGATGCTGAGTTTCAATAAAGCTCCTTTGCTTGGTAGATATCTCAAGCTTGGGATGTATGCAGGTAATAACTCTGCTGACTCCAAAATCTGGGTTTATTGGCATGATAGTTATAACTTGGAGGTTATAGCCTACTCTTCTCAGTATATTACTCTAGGCTTAAAGGTGGATAACTCATTCTGTACATATTATTCTTTTGTATATGCTTCATGTGACCACCACCTTAGAGAGTCCCTTTTTAGTGATCTCATTTTTGCTGCTAATGTCACTATTCCCTGGTTTGTGGGGGATGACTTTAACTGTGTTCTTCGGCCCTTGGAGAAAATTGGTGGAGGCCTCCCTGCTCTAGCCTCTATGTCTGCTTTTAATGCATTTCTTTGTTCTGCTGGCCTTTTTGATGCTGGCTTTAGTGGGCCAACTATGACTTGGACTAACAATAGAGGAGGTTCTGCCAATATCCGGGCAAGGCTTGACAGAGTTCTATTGAATAATTCTGGCCTCTCAATGTCACCTCAGTTAGTGGTAAAGCATCTTCCAAGGGGTCCTTCGGACCATGCTCCACTGCTGCTCCTCTTGGACAGTCTACAATCTAGCACTGGCCGATTTATTTTTCAAAGATGTGGTGCACACACAGCTCCTTTAAGCAACTGGTTGCAGATGTGTGGCATCAGGCCCAGGTAAACCATCCTAATGCGTTGGTCAGATTGTTTGTGAAGCTAAAAACTACCAAAGACTCTCTCCGGAAATGGAACAAGGATGTTTTTGGGGATGTTTCTCTAAACATAAGAGTGGCAGAAGCTGAGGTAGAACAAAAGCAATCTGCCTATGACTCTGACCCCTCTCCAGTGAACAGAGAAAGCCTCAACTTAGCCAATGCAGGTCTTCGCCTAGCCTTACTCAGAGAAGAAATGTTTTGGAATCAAAAATCCAGGGCTGACTGGATAGAAAGTGGGGATAGAAATACCTCTTTCTATCATGTTGTTGCTCAATGTAATAGGAGAAGGAACTGTATTAGAAGGTTAAAAATTGGAGATCCTGAGGAATGGTGCTCAGACCAAGATGTCTTGTGGCTTCATGCTGAGAACTTTTTCAATAACCTCTTCTCCTCTGAGGAGCATCATTTGGATCACTCAATTATGGAATGTATACCACAAGTAATTACAGAGGGTCAGAATGCAAGCCTATGTGCCATTCCGGATGGATTGGAGGTTCAAAGAGCTGTATGGTCTCTGAAGGGATCTAGTTCCCCAGGTCCAGATGGTTTTTCTAGATAGTTCTATACATCAGCCTGGGATATCATAGGGCAGGATGTCATAGATGATGTCAGAGCATTCTTTGAAGGCTTTCCCCTTCCTAGAGGAATTTCCTCTTCCCTGATTACCCTGGTTCCTAAGGTGCAAGACCCTAACTCTTTTAATGAGTTCAGACCTATCAGCCTTTGTAACTTTTCATACAAAGTTATCTCCCGAATTATTGCTGAACAACTGGCACAGCTTTTGCCCAACATCATTTCTGTGGAGCAAGGAGCTTTTGTAATCGAGAGATTCATTTTAGACAATGTAGCTCTTGCCCGGCAACTCATGATGGATATCAATAAGAAGGTCAGAGGACATAATGCTATTTTTAAACTTGATATGGCTAAAGCCTATGACCGGATGGAGTGGGACTTTATCATTGCAGTCATGAGGAAATTTGGTTTCAGTACCAGATTTACTTCCTTGATAGGAATGCTTCTGTCCAACTGCTGGTTCTCAATAAACTTCAATGGAGCCATGTCTGGATTCTTCAAGTCGAGCAGAGGGATTAGGCAAGGGGACCCCATAGCTCCCTACCTTTTCATAATTGCTTCCGAAGTCCTCAGTAGGGGCTTGGCTGCCTTATTTCAGTCAGGGGCCATTAAGGGCTATAAAGGGCCCAGACAATCCAAGCAGGTATCCCACCTTCTATATGCTGATGATACCCTTATATTTCTAAATGCTAGCAGACAGAACATAGAGGTTTTCCAACAATTTAATAGAAGATATGAGAACTGTTCAGGGCAGAAAGTAAATGCCAATAAGAGTAGTTTCATTTTATCTGCTAAAGCTCCTCTGGTCCTAAGACAATCCATTCATGCTCACACTGGTTACAAGTATCAGGCTGGTGGCATTAACTATCTTGGAATTCCTATCAAGAAAGGCAGATATATCAGCTCTGACTTTAAATTTCTAATAGATAGGGTACAGTCCAAACTAGAAGGATGGAAGTCAAAGATCCTTTCCCAAGCTGGCAGAGCAGTCCTGATTGATTTGGTCCTCCGCAGTATGCCAATTTACCTTGCTTCGGCATGTTACATTCCAAAGAAAGTGATCAATATTATTGACCGACTGTGTGCCAATTTCTTCTGGCAAGGAAACGAAGGCACCAACCGACGGCACTGGGTAGCCTGGTCGGATATTCAGAGGCCACGCCTGGAGGGGGGCCTTGGAATAAGGGACTTACAGTGGATGCAGGTATCCCTAGCTGTCAAAACCCTGTGGAACATTTTGCATGGATCCTCTCTATGGTCTCTGTATGCCCGGAAAAGATTCATCAAATCCCATTTTGCTGACTGTGTCAAACCATTCCCAGTAGGAATGCCTCTAGCAATGTTCAGGCAGGCAAAGGAATTGATCATCTCCAAAAGCAGATGGATTTTAGGGAATGGGGCTGGCACAGACTTCCTGAGGGACAATTGGACAGGGAATGGTACTGTAATTAGTGGTGCTCTTGCCAACAGCAGTGGAATGACTGGATTCCCTGTAGCATCGGTCAGAGATGTAATGCAAGATCATCAGCATGTAGCCCGGGGTCTCCTCGACAGTGACTTTCATCTCCCCAGTCTCCAACTTAGCAATGAGGAAGATACTTGTGTATGGACTGGGACCCTGAAAGGAACTTTCTCTGTCAAGTCTACCTGCAATCTGCTGCGGTCTAAGGGCACTAGGAGGGCCCCATGGGCTAAGCTGTGGCACCCAACCATTGCCCCAAGGGCAGCTCTTTTTATTTGGAAGCTCATCCACCGTGCAGTGCCAGTCGACAGCAGAGTAGTGGATTGTGGTATTCTAGTAGTCTCCAAATGCAGCTGTTGTTCTTCCCCGGGCCAAGAAGATCTGAACCACCTCTTCATCAATGGTGAGCTGGCTTCCAAGCTGTGGGGCTGGGTGCATCCGTTGATAAGTAACAGGGTATTCCTTAGTGATCAGATCACAACCCGCTGCTGGAATCTTCTGACAGCATCTAATATGCATTCTGCCTTCAGTTTTATTGGGTTATATGCTGTGGTTCTGATGTTGTGGGAAATATGGAAGCAAAGATGTGAAGCAAGATTTGAAGGAAGGCCTTTAAACTTTGGCATGATAACGAAGAGGATTCACTCTTCTATTGCCTTGGCGCTGGATAGGCAAAGCTTTCACAAACCACTTTCCTCAGCTCAATTAAGCTGCCTGACCTCCTTCAATCTGTTCCCACGGGTTCTCTTAAAGCAGTCACTTTATATTGTCTGCAGTCTAGCCCCACATAAATTAACGTTGCATGTTGACGGGGCTTCCAAAGGTAATCCTGGCAGAAGTGGAGGAGGGGGCTGTGTTCGGGACCACCATGGTGGGCTGATTGTTGGCTTCTCTTTCTTTTATGGCAGTGGTAACAGTCTATTGGCAGAGGCAAGAGCATTATATGATGGCCTGTCTATAGTGAAGCACGGAGGCCTTTGCCTGGCAGCCATTTTCTCGGACAGTGCCCTCCTTGTTGAGGCAGTCCGGAAAGGAATAGCCCCCAGTTGGATGGTCCTCCCTTGGTGGAGAGATTCTTGATTTGCTTCATGAAAGTGGATGCTCAATTCAACACACTTATAGAGAGGGTAACCAAGTTGCAGAATCCTTGGCCTCTCACGCTTGCCATACTTTAGAAAATAATGTTTACACACAAGAAGGGGATTTGCCTCGGCTGGCCAAGGGTGCTCTTCGGATGGACAAGACTGGTCTCCCGGCCATTCGCATCCCCTAGTATCCATGTCCTCCTTTTTCTTAGCTTCTTAGTTTCTCATTTGCTCCCTGCAGGGACGTACACTATATAGTTTTTTTAGTCTTTGCTCTCAGGGAATGCCCCGCAGATCTTGTATTCATTCATCATAATCAATAAAATTCAGAGCCTCAGTCACAGCCTGGGGGAGTGAGAACATCTTCCCTCTCTGAGGGAGGGTGCACTCGAGCAGTACCTGTACTGATGGTGATTTTTTGCTTAAAAAAAAAAACCTTTGTCCAACAGATCTGCTAATAATTTAGCATCTTTGACATGTGAGGAAGCATCCACTAATCACAAGAAAACAGTTCCACTTGGAGAATGCACTAGAAGTTGATCAACATTCGCTCTTTCCCATCCGTCCAAACATCAGACATCATACTACAACCATAGTGCACCCAACTTGCTTTTTGTGCATCTACGAATTCTTGAGACTTCTGTATCTCTTTTTGCAAAAGGGTCCCACAAATCTCATGATAGCTAGGGCCTTTTAATCCCATGCCGAATTGCCCTATAGCTTCTAACATGGTTTGGAAGCTATCTAGGCATACAGTATTGAATGGGATTCCAACTTGATATATCCACCTAGCCATGTACTGGATGACCCTTTCCCGATTCTCCTTCGGATGTTTCTTGTCTTTGATGGACTTCCTCTTTGACTCTTATAGATCAGAAGTGCAGAACCTATCCAAGAAACCCTTCATCTGTAGAGACTTTGTGAATATATCACCAAGTTGATTAACTTGATACACTTCTATGGATGAACCTTTGGCAGTGAAGTCCTTGAGGAGATGATCTCTACTTTCTGCTTCCCTAGTCATACATTTCTTCTCGTTTCACCTCAGCCACCTTTGATAACATAGAATGGGATAGGGCAAGGAACAGCTACTCTCATGCCAGAAAGTAATATCAACATGAAGCATACTTGCATCATGCAGAAAAAAAGCATCTTCATAATATGCTTGCAACATCAAAAATTTGTCTACAGGCAACTAGTCTCTTTTTGTAGTATTATTTTATACAATGATTTAAACATGATCAAATGATTTCAGAATTGAATTTGTTCATATTATTTTTTATCAGGTTCAGAAGTACCTTTTGATATGTGCATCAAAAGCACAAGGAAAAAATATACTTGAAATGTCATAAATATCAATAAAATATTAAGTAAATGTTTTGAATCAAAAATTTCACAAAAAAAAGACAAAATATACTAGAACAAGAATTCACAAAGTTGAGGAATTGCTGGTCCCACTAAATACTTTTAAGTTCATCACATCTAATTATTCTCACAAGCGAATGAAGACAGAAATTTATCTATAAAACTGAAAGAAGCACAGAATTTGCCATCTATTATAAAAGAATTTTAAAAAAGCCTAAAAAAACTGCATGTAAACATACTCCAAATTACGCTGCATCCTTTCTGATATGCTGTCTCCCACCCCAACATCAAGCAAAACAACAGATTTCTTCCTACAAATGCAAGAACAAGAGCATTCAGGGTGCAACTAGGGCAAAGCAGTGCACAGACTGGAGCAGCAGTCAAGAATCATGTTATCAAAAGCGCCAGAGGCACTCCCCTAGGCGCTCCTCACGTAGCCCAAAGCACCTAGGCGATCGCCTTAGGCACTTTTGGGCCGCCTCAGACGCCTCAGTGCGCTTGGCCCGCTTCAAATGCCTCAGCCCACGTTGCTAGCCAGCCCGCGAACCGTCAAGACCCAATAGCCCGTCCGTGAACCAGATCCAGGGTATAAAGCATTGCCTTCTCCCAAGGTTTCAATCCCCGATCCCTTGCATTTCTTCCACCCCCGATTTGAAGGGTGAAACCCTAGGCTTCACCCTCTCTCACGTCTCCACAGTGCCCCCTGCGACGATCGGTGTCCAGCGAGAGGCAATCGGCGTCTGGCGAGCGGCGACCGTAGAGCAGAGGATGTGGCGAAGATCGCCTCTCTCCCCCTCTCTCTTTCACAAGCTGTAGGCGATGATACTTCTCTCTCTCTCTCTCTCTCTCTCTCTCTCTCTCTCTCTCTCTCTCTCTCACACACACACACACATGCACAGAGAGGGGCTCAGCCGTTCTCTCTCTCTATCTCTCTCTCACACAGACAAGGACTCGACCCCTCTCCCACTCTGTCTCACTCTCTCTCCCCCTCCCTCTCTTGCATGCACCCTCTCTCTCTGTCTCCCTCTCTCTCTGTCTCTCTCACACGCACTAACACATACACACCCATAGCCCCAGCCCGGCATCTCTCTCACACACACATGCACGAAGAGGGACTCAACCCTTCTCTCTCTCTCTATCAAACTCTATCTCTCTCACACCAACCACGCACAGGGGATCACACACACGCACAGCCACACCCCGGCATCTCTCTATCTCACTCTCTCTCTCTCACACACACACACACACAAAGAGGGGCTCGGCCCTTCTTCTCTCCTCTCTCTCTCTCTCTATGTCACACACGCACAGGAGCTCAATCCCTCTCTCACTCTATTCATTCTCTCTCTTGTTATGTAATTGACTTGTTTGGTTGTTTACTTGCTTTAGTTTTGTTATAATAATATAATATTGCACTTGTTATTCTTGTTTAGTGTATTTGCATGTATGACAATACGAGTGTTAATCTTGTTTAGAATGAATGAATTTAGGAAATGTATTGGCTTTATGTATGCAATTTTTTGTTATTTATTTTAATATATATATATATATATTTGTGATATTTAGACATATAATTTAATTTCTAAATTATAAATATTTACTTAATAAAATCTCGTCTCAAATGCCTAGGCATTTGAGACATGGGCCATGAGGCGACTCCCTGGTTGCCTGGGTAGCCTCACGCCTCTGACTACATAGGTCAAAATGGGCGATATGAGTTCCAAAGGAAGCAAAGCTCAACAAGGACACCGAATGAAAAAAACAGTGAAAGCAAAGCTTTCCTCCGACCATCAACACGACACGAGCAATGGCAAACATATCGGAAAACTCAGAGCCACGCTTGCATTTTTAAACATCAGAAAGGAAAAGGAGAACGGAATCCCCGAACAAAAAACACAGCATGCGAGATTTTCCCCAGCGAAAAATATAGCCGTCAAGGAACGATTTTTGGACGAGCCATGAGGAGGGGAAAGAGAAGGTTAATACCTTTGTGGTGTAAACCTTGTCCCCATTTTCGTTGATGTAGTACTGTAGATACATGGACGCAGTTCCAAGACGCACGACCAAAAAGATCCACTCCTATGGGAGAAAGAAAACAAGATTGCGAAGATCAAGTTACGAACATTAGGAAGAAGAACAGAACGGGAGAATAAAAAGCCGACGAAACAAGAAAAGGGTCCCGATCATCTCAAAGGCCCTCAAGATTTCCGCAAAGCTCCAATCCAGAGGTGAAGAAGGACGGGAGAAGAACCCTACCCCGGCAGCCGAGACGGGAGAAGCCGAGAAGGGGACCCGGAAGAGGAAAAAGGAACAAGAGTTCAAGGAGCTCGCCCCGTCCGTGCTTTCCCCCACCCAGTGGACGAAAACCCTAGCTAAACCCGTTGAGGCACGTGAAAGAAGCTTTGTACTAAGGGTGTGTTTGGTATCAAATTTTTAAATGGACTCGAGGGTTTAAAATGGGAGACATGAGATACAATTATATCTAATGTATTTTTAAATTTTTAATATTTAAAATATATTCTTTATATTTTAGAGAGCTAGACATAAAAGTATAATCTTTATTTTCTCGTTAAAGTCTCATTTTAAATTTTTTTAAAAAATAAATAAATTCTCAATAATTAAACGAGGCTCACATATTTTCACAATACTCACGTCAAAAAAAATTTACTCTCACTCGTCTTACCAAATGCAATCTAAAGTACTGTTTGGAAATAATTTGGTTTCGAATTTTTTGAAAAATCTACAAATGTTGACAAGATGGCGAATTTTCATAAAGTCAAAATTGCAGCAGTTCATTAACGTCAATTTATGAGGGGGGAGTTTAAAATGATGATTTTTACACTATTACACTTTAAAATTTTAATTAGTAGGGTTCATGATAGTTTTTATCTAAAAGTTTATTAGTTTGAAGACAAATTTTTGAAACTCCCGCCCTCCCCGTGTACATCTATTGGTTGGCCAATCGAGCCACTCGCCAAGAGTCAGGCCGACAAACCCCAATAATGGATATCGACAAGTCAGCTCCTCACGGAGAAGTGACCAACTGGCACCCCAGTACAGCAGACTATGGACTACGCCCGTGACTATAGACCTATGTAACCCGGTTGAGCTCAGAAAGGTTCCATTCAATCTAGAACGAGACTATGATCGTGTGCCTCTCACTAGTGCTCATAGAGGTTTCATTTGTTTCAAGGGCTACGTCCATCAACCATGGACCATGTGCCACCTCGTCGAGCTCGAAGAGGTTCCATTCAGTCTAACACGAGACTATGAACCATGTGCCACTCACCAGTGCTCCAAGAGGTTCTATTTGTTGACCCGCCTGGTGCTAACAAACCCCGGCGAGCGCCAAGGCCTATACAACCCACGGCTTGCACCCTCTCCTCTCTCGTGACTCTTGCAGGACGGCGCCCTCAACTTACCAAGATAGAAGAAAGACGCGAAGAGCGTGGCGACCACAAACGTAAGAAAGAGAAGAATAGAGGAGACCATTATTACTTCCTCGGAGGGGAGTACAAAGAGAGGACCTAGTCATCAGACTCAGACCCATACAAGTTGAGGGTGATGTTCAACTCCCCCTTCAAGGCATACAGACGGTGGACTTTGTACAAGGCCGCCTGCCAGCCCCCCAAATAACCCCCTCTGAAAGGCGGTAGAATTTCCCTGCTCCTACATGCCCTGCGATGAGATCGTCTCGGGCAAGGGTTTCTCTATGAGGCGGGGACGCTTGGGCAACATATTCTCTGTGCTTGAAGATGACTCTTGTGCCCGACTCACCATCTCTCCGGCCAATAGAAGGTCTCCCTAAAGAATTGCTGGGACCTCTCCCAACCTTGTGCCCCTTGAAGGCCCCCATTTATAATAAGTAGGGGGCATCCATGGGGGACACGAGGAGGCCTCCCACTAGCTGGCACAGGCATGCAGGCCTCAAGCCCTGCAACAAGTTGTGGAGCGACTCCCTTCGCTACTCCGTTGGCGCCGATGTGATGGTTCAGGGATTGGGACACCTAGAGACTAACAAAGCCCAGTGGAAGACAAAGCGATCCCAGAGCCCAGAAGACCATGTGAGGAAACATCAAGAAATAGTGGATGCAAGGGGTTCCATTTCATTAAGCAAAGTGATTTTGCATTCATGGGCACGCCTACATGGACGTGCCCCTCAAAAAAAAAGAGAGAGAGAAGAGAAAAAAAGAGAGGAGAAAAAGGAGAAAACAAAGGAAAGAAGATGTAGAGTGTGCGACATCAGTCAACGGACCCCTCCTTAGCCATCGACGGAGCACTCGGATGCGGTAGTGGGAGTTGGATCCTGAGCAGCACCTCCGTGCGCCTGGGGGATATTGGGGACAACCACTAGCTCGCCGGCCGCGGCCTGGGGGGCTTTTACTGCCCCTGCTACCACCTCACCATCTGCGATAGGAGTGGTCACCTCCTCCTCCTCCTCCTCGGACCCCACCTCGTACATGACAGTGAAGGGCTAGAGCTTGAGCACGGGAGCACCGGTGGCCTCAGTGACAACATTCAGAGTAGCGGTCCATCCATAGCGAAAGCCGACCTCCCTGGGCGGGCAGAATATGATATAGGCCATGCCGTTCACATCCTCGGTGTATGCCTAGGACTCTCTATATTGCTTGACGATAGTCACCGCCGCCGCCACCTCCGTCCCTCCTGCCCTCACCGCCGCTTTCACCGGCTTGGCCGTCGCCTTTGCCTTCATCGTTGCCGATGTCGCCTTCACCCTGGACTCCATGGCCGCCACTTCGACTCAGTTGTCGCTGCCCTTGCCTCCGCGGGGATCCACGCCGCCTCCGCCCATTGTTGCTCATCCCGAGCAGCTGCCAGGTGCCGCTCGATCACCTCATTGGCCTTGACTAGGGAGTCGGGAGTGCCTGGAGAGTCTGCTTCTCCTCCTCCCACGCTAGCACATGTTGTTGCAGCTCATCTTGCATCTTCTCCACCTTAGACTCGTCCACTTTGGGGACCCAACAACGGTCGTCTAGGGGAGCTAGTGAGCGGGCCACATTAGACAGTCCCCGCGAGGCCACAATCCTCCATTCATCGAACACCAATGAACCATATGGGCCCCCCTTGATCCTCCGATAGCAACAACTTCATCATGAGCTCAAAGGCCACCATGTGGATATCATGCGTGCCGGTGGGGGGGGGGGGGGGGGCTTTATATCCGTGGGGAACTGTGACCCGAGGAGATGACGACCGACAAGCAAAAGGCGGGGATGATGCAGCAACCATTGGCTCAGCTGGCTGCTGCGGGGGGTGGGGGGAGGCATGGACGTCTTCAGCTTCTTCAACTTTCACCGCTCCCGTGCCATCATGTCCTCCAGGCTCGGGTCCCTACGCTTCTCGTTAGACATAGTGGGTGATCGGCTAGTGCTCAGGATCTCCTGCGGCCTCGGTGAGTGGCTGGGGACGGCAACTAATGAGTGAGCAAGCGAGGATGGCATTGGCACGACTGACGGCCCCTCAGAGGCTTTCGCGACCAACAAATGGTAGAGGAGTTGGTCCGAGGCAAAGCGACAACGTCAACGACACTCCAATTGACACCGCTTCTTGAGTGTGCTCGGTGGTCGGGGAAGCTTGGACGGTGGCCGAAGAAACTCGAGAAGCCCCGGGCAGCGGTTGGTGGTTCCGAGGACGAGGCTCCGACTACTCTAGCACCAGAGTCTCGAAATGGAGCTCGGGGTGGACCAACCTCGCGCCTGGTGGTGGATCTGGTACACCTGAAATGGCAGAGCAAGGCACTATTAGACCACGGTCCAGACAACTACGGACCTAAGCACTCAACCCTATCAAAGCCCTACCGGTAGGGAGAGGGGGGCTCAGCCCCAGCAACCTCAGTAGAGAAGGGGTCAGCTCCAGGTCCGCCTTCAGGATCAGCTCCATGTGGATCTCATTGATCTTCGCCCTCTCTCTGTGGGTCGGCATGGGCGCTACACTATGGGCGAACCGACGGTTAAGGTAACCCCAGTCCCCCCCCCCCGACCTTCGTCACAATGACGAATCGATCGTGCCAGTGCTTCATGTTCGACACAGTTAGGTAAAAGATAAGAAATTGCATCCCTACTTAGGCCCTGAAGTAGAACTCCGATTCATGGGAGCCAGGGCAACATTGAAGGCAGAAGAGGTTGTGGAAGAGCTCGACAATCAGACGGACCCCTATTTGGCTACAACAATAGACAAAAGTGCAGAGTATCCTCTAGGAGTTGGGGTTAGTTGCCTGGGCTCCACTTCATGGAAATGCATAATCTGGTTGAAGAGACCAGGAATAGGCAGATGGAAGTTGGCTCGAAAAGACTATATCGGCACGACAATACCCCCTAGAAGACGGACTCCCAGCCGCTCCTCAGTGGTATGGAGGAGGATGTCGTACTCGGAGGGGACCTGGAACGCCTCCCTAAGACCTACGGTGACTCGGTAGGAGACACATGTAATGGGAGGACAAGAATGAGCCCCAGAAGTGCTTGGGGCGCTGCCAACAGTTGCCTCCGAGCCGCTTGTGGAAGGCTTAGACTCCTCAACTAAAACCAGCCTCCTACGTGGGGCCATGAGTGGGAGAATGGAGGAAGAAACCTCACTGGAAGCAAGGAGGAAGAAGGAAGCAACAAGAGCCGATGCCGGAGAAGAAACAGAAATACATCTCCCACCACTTTCCGCGCCCTTTTAAGGGAAAGGAGATTGTTAGAAAAAGCAATCGGCGTCAACGACCTAGATCGCACCACCAACGAGAAGACGAATCGCCATCATCAGTCCGAATAGGATGGGAAACCCTAGGGCAGCGACCCCCTCTCCGCCTGATCCCACGTCCCCATGACCGACATGAATCCGCCATCATGAGGGTGATGTCACACCCACACGCTAGACAGACTGCCCTAACAGTTCGACTAACAGGGCGGTCAGGCGCATTTAAGACCCTATGCCCTAGCCCCAAGATGTTGGGCATAGAGGACCGAGCACCACTTAGACACTCTCCACACTGGCGACAGACCTCCCAAGTCCTCCCGGGCATCTAGCGCCGAGCGCCCATGCTACTCAGGAGTGGGAGGCTAGTGAGGGTATAATCTACTAGCCTACTAAGGCCCGCTTGGTCGGCCCACTACAGAGGCCCAGCCTTTTGGGGCCCAACACTCCAGCTCAACACGCATTCTGCCTTGGCATGGGCCCAAGCTCAGGCATCGAACCCAGTGCGTCTCCCTCATCAGCGACCACGACGCACGTACATGATAGGGCATTAATGGTGGGAGGCACACCAGTCTAACAACGGAAAAATAGAGGATGCCGCCCATGCTGCTCCCCTTGACAGGTCAGTCCCACATCTCTTGCGAGCCCTATCGCATTAATGGTTGAGCTACCCCCTCCGGCAAAGGAATGGCGAGCCAGCGCCCACGCATTTCTACCTCGTCAGGTATGTAGGTAGGGCGGCTCACGTCTCCCCCGGTCACGGCAACCTACGACAGCAATGGTCAACTCCACGACGACGGTATAAATAGAACTTTGGCTCGACAACCAAGGTGGTATGCGACCTAACCCCCTCAAGCTCTCACCCTGTCACTCTGGTCTCCCTCTCTTCTCGAGTGCTCACCTTTGTCTTGCCAGTTGTCTAACTTAATCGTCAGAGGATTGTCTCCTGGGATAACTCCCAGAGCTCCTTTTGACCGTTTGCCCTTGGCTGTCGGTCCCTTTCCGGCGAACGCTCCTTTATGTGCCCATCAAACAAATCTTTGAAGGTGTGGTTAGTACTTTCGGTAACCAATCTCGACTGTTATACTATCTATTAAAAATATTATGAAAAATTAAAAAAAATAAAAATTTTAAGGTGAACAGTGAAATGCCAACATTAATTTACTTAAAGTAGAGTTTTTTACACTGTTTAAAAGTTGCTTAGGAGTGTTAATGATACTATTTATAAAAAAATTATTATTTTGGCTACACATATATTTTATAGAATCTATTAAAAATAATTTAAAATAAAAAATAAAATAAAATATCCAAAGTTAATAGTGAACGCAGTTAACGCAAACCCTTTTGACACTCAATTTTAATTACAAGGCTAAAGAGCAATTAATGATTGATATACATCGAAAGCCTCCCATAAGTTCGTTGGCTTTTTTCATGTGGATAGATCACCTGTCTTTCTCTCTCTGTGTTAAAAAATTTATTTCGCCTCAGAAGCCAAGGTGGAGCATCTCATTTGTTTGGGTTATTTTCCTATGAGACTTCATTGTGATTGGAAGCTACTTTTTAAGCCCTTCCAAATGAGACCTAAAGACTTTTGAGCGGCCTCCCACTAGTGACAGAGTGGACACCCTTATTTTTTGCAAGGGGACGATCCTGAGTTCAATCCTAAGGACGCGTCTGATAATTCATGTGGATTTTGACTTTTTTGAAGAAATCTCTAGAGAGAGAATATGATCTTTTATAGGAGTTTTTTAAGATTTTCAAAAGATGGATGACTTATAGGGTGTTTGGTTACAGTTTTTTCTCTCTTTTTTCTCTCAAATTATAATTAAGGAAGAGGAGGACACTAAACACGTTTGGTAAGACCTATCCTATTTTTGAGAGAGGAATCTTACCATGTGTAAACCTTCCTAAAAAAAAAGGTATGGGGCAATTCTTTTTTGAAAAGTGCCCACGACGCCTCGGGACTCCCACTCCCTCCCATGCGCGACCCCGTCCCCCTCCCCTCCCCTACGCCCCCCCTCTCCCTCCCGTTCCCTCCCTCCTTTCCTCTCCCCTCCCCTCCCCTCGTGTTTCCCCGTCGCCATCGGCCTCTCCCTCCCCCTTCCCCACCGTCCAGTCTCTCCCTCCCCCCTTCCCCCTTCATTTCCCTCTCACCATACCCATCTACATCTTGCGTCTTTCCGCGACCATCCTCTTCCAGCAAGACCCGTCTCCGCCTTCGACCCCTCCGCGGAGCCGCCGCAAGCGCCAACGGCCATGATCCTGGGTTCCACCCGACCCCTGCGGAGGCGGGCCCTCGGGAGGTCCCAGATGGCCCCTCCTCCCGCGGTGTCCCCAAGATGCAGCCTTTCAGTTTGCAGGGCTCCGGAGCCTGCGAGACCCAGGGAGAGGAGGAGGTTGGTGAGAACCCAGACTCAAATGCGAGGTAAACTGCTACTCAGGTTATGATACCCATGTTCATAGTTCAAGGCGATCTGCATGTTGTGATCACAGGAATCCAACATGATTCGAGGAAGGTCAGTAGGGGTAATCTCTTCGTCTGCTGTGTGGGTTCCAAAACTGACGGACATTTATATCTGGGCGAGGCTGAGAAGAGAGGAGCTGTTGCGGTGGTGAACACTAAAGGGACCAGCATGGATGGAGCATTGGGCTGCAAGGCACTGGTCATTGTGGAGGACACCAATGCTGTGTACCGGAGCCGGTGAGAGAGGAGTTAAACCCTTACTATCTCGACGGGAGGATTATTATACCAAACAGGTTGACATAAAATTTAAAAATTATATCGATTTTACCAAACATATAAATATCTATTTTTGTCAATTTTAAAAATTAAGTTAAAAATTGACATAATATAATTTTTTAGATAGAAAGAGTTTTTTTTAGAAGTGATCTCAAACACCCTATTAATTATTTGTTTCTATATCTCTCTAAAGACTGCTGTCCCCCATCATCGTCTCACCTCACCGTCTTCCCTTGTCGATCACTCCCCTCACTCTCTCTATGCAGTCGTCGGCCCATCTTGCCATCCTCCCACCACACCTAGGTGCCCTATATGTCGGCCCACCCTGCCGGTCACCCCCCTCACCCTCTCTCTTTTGTCGCCGTGACGACGTCACTTGTCGTGCACTCAACACTGTTCCATCTGCTACAAGTGGGGAAGATGAATAGTGGGTCGTATGGAACGGGCGACGAATCCCAAATTCCAAATGTTCCCCCTCCAGACATCCCAAAATCAATGGCAAGTGAGGTAAATCGGTAATTTGACCGTCTATAACTCACCTCCTTGATTTTTTTTTGAAAAAAAGTAGCCAATCTCTCTGCAAAACGTCAAATGAAAATTTCGAGTCGCTCACAAGTTTTGGCAGTTCTAACTTTATACGGAGAGGTGGATTTTCAAAAAAAGTCTCAAGATAGAAAGTGTGTTTTCAGACCGAGTCTAAATTTAAAAAATGATTTTGGAAAAAAAATTGACGTGATAATGACCCATTTGTTTTACCTTTCAGAGGTGTGACTTCGAAACGCCCCCTAAGTTCATCCTTCCCTTAAAAAAAAATACTTACCGAAAAAAAGAGATTCTGAAGCGGGTGGAGTACTTGATTAGACTTTTTTTGAAACAAGCAGGGTTAGTCATCAAGCTATTTTGTCTCCTATAAAAAATAAGAAAAATTAATTAACACTCCTTGTCATAGAAAGTATTTTTATTATTTTTTATCAAGGGAAACGAGATATAAGGGAGATCTCATGTTTATCTCTCCAAGAAAAATTTATCTAACTGACGTTTAATCCTCAAAAGATATAAACCCGAGACTTACTATTTTTGGATAAAAGTGATATGCACGAATTAGACGTCGCTGTATTTGAATCCAGATCTATCGAACTCCGTATAGATCCAAATATCACTCCGCTGAGTTTACCATCTCCAAAAACACGTGGTTGCGGTGGTGGTACGAGTTACCTGTGTCGGATGTGGAAGGAGACAGCTGACCATAGTTGACCCAAAAGAAGACACATCCAATATATAAGAAGCATGGGAGATTAGCATGTGGCTGTGGAACATTCACGATGTTCGATAGTTGACATGCGGACTACCAGAGGAGCATTAACACAGCGACAAAACTAGCGTGTTGGTGGTGGATCAACAGACAAAACTACCAGAGGGGGGGATTAACACAGCGCTCAGGACAATATGCATGATGAAACTATTCTTTCTAACTTCTCCATGATACAAGACCTTGACTGTTCTCGGTAAATAAGCACACAGTTTCGTGCATATTTATTAGTTAAACTGTTCTACAAACGCTGTTCATGTGGATGTTACTTTGCAGCGTAATTAATATAGTATGCCTTTTCTGAACCATTGTAGGGGTTTCCAGTTATACTAAGAATACGTTACACACACACACACACACACACACACACACACACACACACACACACACACACACACACAGAGAGAGAGAGGATTATTAGTATCGCCTCACTAACAACACATTACTGGCAAAGTAGTGACAATGTAGTCCCTATAATCATGTTTAAATATGAGATATCAACAGCGCATTATTAGTAATAAAAAGAAACAGATATTATGAGAGAGAGAGAATTGAATAAGAGAGAAGATTCAAGAGAGAGAGAGAGAGAGTCATGTAAGGACCTACATCGGGATCAGAGGAACACAGCAGAAACACAAATTAAAATTTTTTTTCGACTCGTGTTGATCGCTCTGACATGATTTTCATCAACTATTTACAAGTAAGGATGTGATTTTACTTCGACGATACACATATCGCAGCAAAACAGAAAGTGAACTCTCATGGTGGAAATAAATCGCGCAAGTGTGAGATCTCTAGCGGTATCCACATGAGTACAAACGACAGAGTTCGCTCCATGCACCACTCCCGAATGATCTCCTTAGTGAAGATCTCAACACTTGAGAGGGTAGAGAAGAGAGAGGAGGGGGGCTCTTGTCTAAGGAGACAGAAGAAGGAGATAGCCCAACTGGAGAAACTCCTAGATGCTTGGCTGAGGGTTCCTCTCTTACAATTATTTATAGGTCACACTGGAGTTTATCACAAAAACCATCATAAGTTCATCATTACGTGTGTGCGACCCTCTAGGCCTATTGTTAGTCTGATTTTAGGTCTATTAAGCTTCAAAATTTATTCTTAACTTATTCGTGCTAACACTTGATACAGAATTAATTATTTAATTATCTCATGACTTTAATAATTAGTTCATCATCTCATGATGGATAGTCATCCCATGATTAATTGTTATTAGGTTTCGAGGCCATGGTAAGCATCAAGTAACACTCTGTGACCGAATAAGTAAAGAGAGTCAATACCCACTCTGAGACTTTTCCATCAACAGTTATCACACAATTATAATCATTCATTCACACAATACCCTTGACCATAAATAAGGGTATGTGATACTGTCACCCTTCTTGCTTATAGCCTGGGGAATCTCGTACTCAAAGTCCCACTAGAAAATTCTTTTTACAGTGAATTGTGCAACCCTGGTCAAGGATTTTCCCGAGTACCATTTATAGGGTATTCTCTCTCATACATTTTCTGAGAATGAATGATCTACTGTTGTCACTCAATTACCTTCACATGTATTTCACTGTATCCAAATACCAAAGCATCCAAAACTTGTGACTAAAGTCTCTTTGATAGGAATCAAAATATAGGAGTCTCCATCCTTGGTGACTCATATCTAATGACCAACTATGCTACTATGACAGAAGAATCTTTTGTTGCCCAGTAAATTGATGTCTACCCAGAGGGGGGTGAATAGGTTATTAAAAGTTAATCGCAATGAGATGTCACTTAAGCACAACGATATTGATCAATTAAAATCAATCATTATATGATAGTGGAAACTTGTGTCCACTAGAAGCTAAATATGCATGAGTATAACAACAAAAGCAATGACACAAGGAACGTAGGGAATTTATACTGATTCGACACTGATCTCTATCAGCTCTATGTTCAGTACCCAACAACTACTGAGATTTTCACTATCTCCTCCAAATGGGAATAGTACACATGCTATTTTTGATCAAGTGTTTAACTCACCACGGGCACCCTTACACAAGAGCCCCAACTGACTTACGGGTTAGCCAGACCCGGTCATTTTTGATCAGGTGTTCGGTCACACCACATGCGTCTTCTCACTGAGACCCCGACCAATTTACAGGCTTGTCAAACCTAGCTGTTTCTGCTGATGTTCAGGCATACCCGGGGCACTCGCTCACTGGAGCCCCAACTGCTTTCAGGGCACAGTCGAACCCAATATTTCAAGCCTCCTATAGGCACTCTTGCCCACAAGCAAGGATAGCTAATTTATAGGCATTAGCAAAGCCTGCAAGACATCGACCTCCTGCGGGTGCTCTTGTCCGTTGATAAGGATTACCACTCTAATGGTGGAATACAATGCAAGCAGTTCAAGATAGAAAGATCAGGCTTAAACACTGCTATCTTGAATAGAAAATAAAAAGGATTCTTAAAAGATTTAGGGAATTACATAAGGCGGTTAAGAAGAAGCATTACTGAAATTGCGGTTACTTCTTGTTCTTCTATTTCTTGAGCACACAACAGCAGATTGGTTGAGGATGATGATTAGCTTCTAATATCTCTCAACGCTTGTAAGGAATGCTTGTGTTGGTGGCTTGTGGAGTGGATGTGATCGTGTAAGCTGAGCTTGACTTCTTCTTTTCTTTTCATATATTCTCTTGTACAATTCATTCTATCTACAGCTTCATTTTACAGCTCTCTTGCACTGTTAGCCTGTTAGATGCAGCTTGAGAGACCTTAGACATATCTTTTGTTTCCGTTAGACTCAGATCGATGAGCGTTAGATACATTTAAGAGTGAGAGCATCTTTGTTTTCCTTGGACTCATAGCTGTGCAGAGCTTTCTTCTTCTTTGAGCTTTCTTGGGTGAGCACTCTCTATGATAAGTCTATGAAAGGACTGAACGTATATCTCTCATTTTATTCTTTAAATATATATATTTTCGAGGAGAGGATCCTTCTTTTCAATGTATCTTTTTACAGTGTCCTTTTTGTAGGTTCTCTTTTCCATCCTAAGACGGTTAGACTGCAGGGGTCAAAAAGTGTTGCATAAAATATTTACTACTCTTCTACATGTCTTGAAACATGTCCCTTTGAATTTGCCATTGTCAGTACAGCCTGAAATAGAATAAACAATATGCCTTTCATGGTTGTTAGTCAAGTGTACATCAGTGTAGAAGAACAAAGTACTATAATACAACGATAGTAGATGCATTTGAAATTTAAATTTTAGGTCACTCAAACATAGACTTAGTCGATATGTCTTCAACTAGAACACAATAAGATAGTCAATATGTCTTAGTTCATTTTGTTACAACAATTAAGTTAAGTTTATGTAATATACTGCAGCTATCAGGAAATGTTTTATACTATAGCTATCAAAAGTTAAGAGATATAATCAGATAGCTTGACAATTAAGTGCAGGTAATTATTTAATCATTTATCTTAGTCAGTTAAGAAATTTCTTTCAGTATACTGACTAAGTTGATTCTAGAATATTTCAGCTATCAAAAAATATAAAGTAATGTGGGAAAGATAGCTGATATTTGTTAAGGCAGATTTGTATAGGAATGCAACTATCATATATATTTAGAAATGATGCACGATCAGATAGCTGGTATACATTAATCTCTTGATCAAGTCAAAATTACAATTAGTATATACAGCTATCATAGAATAGAGAAATAAAGACATATAGCTGACATAAATAAAGTTTTGCATAACAACTATCATAAATGATAAAGAAAATATAGACACAGATAGCTGAATAAAAATTATGTCCTAGAAAGATTTTATCAATTAAGTTTGTTAAATTAGTTATTAAAGATAAGAAAATAAAACTTAAATAGCTGAAGGAACAGTGCACCTAAGTTACCTTTAGATATATGATTTAAATGTTAAGATAGGCGACATGAATGAGATAGTTGAAGTTGATTCAATAAGATAGGCGGAGTTCCAAAAGATAGGCGAAGTTTTTCTAAGACAGACGATGCCCTTAGGATAGGCGAAGTGAAAGGTAGATGAAGTGATTTAGTCGCCTAAGTGAATGAGATAGGTGGTGACCTTTCGCCTAAGTCGATGAGATAGGCAAATTAGCGCTTATGTTGAGTCTTATAGAAAGATAGGTGATTTTAATGAGATAGGCGATCTTGCATCTATGTTAGTTAGATAACACCTAAGTGAATAGATAGTCGAAGTAAGTTCGGCTATGTTTAGGACAGGCAAAGTTGAAACAAGATAGGCGAAGAGATAGTCGATATAATGCCTATGTTAAGTGTAAGAGACAGATAGGCGATGTTGTGCCTAAGTTAACAATGCCTAAGTGAACAAATAGTCGACTAAGTTAATAACTTAGCCGATATAATGTTGTGCCTAAGTTAATAACGCCTAAGTGAACAGATAGTCAACTAAGTTAATAACTTGGTTGATACACTAGCTATGTGAGCAATGAGCTGAGTTCTTTTTATATCGCATAAGTGTGATTTTAACGCCTATATTATCTGTTTGCGACTATTTTATACTTAGCCAATTTGTTAGAGTTCTTCTGCTTCTTATGTTCTGTTTCTCTTGTCTTTCAGCCATTTCATTCATTAGTCATTTATGATCTTATTATCATTACTGAATAATATGTATTCACTAGTAATTTTGTTATCACCAAAACTGATAAAGATAATATTTAGATCTGCCTCGAATATATCTAACAATCTCCTCCTTTTTGGTGATGACAAAATTCTTGAAAGTGATGACAAAATGATTGCTTTAAAAATTCTATCAAAAGGATAGTTTACAAAATTCCATCTTCCGTTATTAATTCATTGCAAAAATAGTTTTGACTTTTATTTTTGTAAGTTTTTATTTTCTCCCCATTTTCCATATTTCTCTCATTTTTCGTCATTGGTGTCATTGACATACATTCTTACCCCTTTAATTGTGACATACATTCTCACCCTTTTTTGTTATCGATATTTTCTCCCCCTTTTTGTCATTCAGTAAAAAAGGTTTAGTATAAAGAAATGAGCGAATCAGACTGATAAACTAGAGTAGAAGAATTTGACAGAGAAAATATAACTGTTCAGAAGTTAAGTTTACCGAGAACGAGACAAGAGATGTTTTGTTTTTCTGAAATATTGGAGAGAAATCGAGGGAAAATTGGAGGGATGAGATACTGGTGGAGGATATACACCAGATGCTGTAAGCTCTTACTGATACTCCATTTCTCGATCCAAAAACATATCAAAGGAAATTAGATCTAGCCTACTGTTTGCGACATACGCGGAACAGTAGGAGTGTAAAATAATATAAGCATATATATGTGTGTGTGTGTGTGTGTGTGTGTGTGTGTGTGCGCGCGCGCGCGTGCGTGTGTGTGTGTGTGTGATTTGCTGGCTGAGACTAGGTGTATGTGTTTTGTGGGCATGCCAGTCGAATTTCGACAATTACCGCGAAATCGTGTTTCAACAGGGGCATGTCTCCGGGACACGACACATGTGCCAGGACATATGGGCGACATGTGGATATGGTCTATGTGCGCATGGTAGCTATTTGGGTAGCTGGCGTATGATTCCACGAGTGAAGGTATATCAGGCGATATGTGGGGGTTTGGGTGCAGGACATTTCCCCATCGACCGGGCCTTTCAACTATAGTCGATGTTAATTACATCGAACGTAATCCGAACACCCTTGTTTCTACTACCGAAGGAAGAGAGTTAGGGACCTTGAGAGCCATGACATTGGGAGGGCTTGACCCGTGCAACAGCGACGAAGTAACAATAACTCAGCACGCAGAGATGAGTGAAAGTGGGGAGGCCGGTCTCAGTGTGGACGTTGGAGAGGGCACGGACTCCAGGTTGGTGAAAGCAAGGCATTGGCTCAAAGGATGGAGCCGCGAACGCTAGCTCGACAAAGTGTCGACAGGTTCTTCCTCGGGTGCAGAGCGAATGGCATTGACTTGGCAAGGGGGCGGCAGGTGCTGGCTCAGGTGCGGGGTCCATTTCGTTGACCGGGTAGGGACCGAGCTATGAGGAGGGTGACAATCTGACCCAGGTGACTGAAGAAACTGGGCAGTCGGGTGCCGTGGGGCACCGTGGTGACTGAAGAAACTTGGCAGTCGGGTGCCGTGGAGGACCGTTGTGACTGAAGGAGCTGGGTAGTCGGGTGCCGTGGAGGACCGTTGTGACTGAAGAAGCTAGGTAGTTGGGTGCCGTGGGGCACCAGTATGACTGAAGGAGCTGGGCAGTCGGGTGCCGTGGGACACCATTGTGACTAAAGGGGCTGGGGGAGCTGGGCAATCGGGCGCCATGGGGCACCGTTGTGACTGAAGGAGGTGGGCAGTCGGGTGCCGTGGGGCATCGTTGTGACTGAAGGAGCTGGGCAGTCGGGTGCCATGGGGCACCGTTGTGACTGAAGGAGCTGGGCGGTCGGGTGCCAAGGGGCACCGTTGTGACTGAAGGAGCTGGGTAGTCGGGTGCCGTGGGGCACCGTTGTGACTGCTTTATTGCGACTGGAGTAGTGGGGGTGTAACTTATCCGGAGCAAAACTGGTGGCTGGAAGGCAACAAGTGTCTAGATCATAATTGACTGGAATGATGGTCCGAACGGGGGGCAAGAATGGTAGGGACAATTATATGAATTAAGACGGTTGAATTGGTTAAGGCGACTGTATGAACTGGGATAGTCGAATCAACTAGACAATTGAATGATTATAACAACTGTATAAACAGAATAGTTGAATTGTAGATGAGTTAGCTGGACTGGGCCATTGAATGGTTAAGACAACCATTTAAACTGGGACAATTAAATGGTAGGCAGAGTTGATTGAATTAGATTGGTGGATAATATACTGGACTGGGAATACGTCATAGCCAAGGATGACTGAGGTCAAACCAAGTTGACTGAAAGTCTAGTGATTGGTAGATGATTGAGTAAGACTGACTGGGGCCGAAGATCGGATAGTCTTTTAATCGGAGAGAAATTAAGACTGGCTGGGCCGAAAGTCGGACAGTTTTATCTCGTAGAAATATAACTAGCATCCCACCGAATAAGCTCCCTTTTTATTGTAAAATATGTATCATCTTCAACAACTACAATGGGCAGCAGCAGCAATATACCCCAAGATGTGGAAGATGTAGAAAAATCAGAATATGAGAAATCTCCTTAGCTCCTGCTCACTCATCGGTCTGTGTCTTGTGCATCCGTGTGTCGACTTCGCATCCCTTTGCTTGTTGGCCTTCCCTTTGTATTTATAGGCGAGGGAGAGGAGTGTTAAGAGTGCTGGAACGAGCCACCTTCACCAAGTGGGGGCGCTCTGCGATGCAGATCCTCAATCTCACCTTCACTACTGCCCTTAATCCGTCAGGGTAGGGGCGCTTAGCGCCCTCACATGTTACAACTGCCCCAGGGAGCGGAGCGCTCGATATCGGAATGGGTTAGGGTAAGGGGGGCTGGAATTGGGATTTGCTCAAGGTGCTCAATATTGGAATTGGTCAGGGTGAGGGTGCTCAATCCTCAAATGGGTCAGGGTGAGGGCGCTGGATTCTCAAATGGGTCAGGGTGAGGGCGCCCCATTTGGAAATGGGTCAGGGTGAGAGCGTTGGTTTGTGGAATGGGTATGTGCTGGTTTGTGAAATGAGTCAAGCGCTCCTTTCATGAGTTTGTTCAGGGTTGGGGCGCTCAAAATGGGATTTGGTTAAGGTGGTGGGCGCTAGATTGAGGGAATGGTTTGCAAAGGGCACTCAAAATGGGATTTGGTGAAGGTGGGGGGCTCTAGAATGGACATTTGGTCCAAGTGGGCACTGTAGAGTGAGAAGAGAGAGATAGAGGCGCTCAAATGGCGATATGGTCAGGGTGGGGGGGCGCTAGGCGCCCTTACCTTGACCAGGTGGGGCCGCTGGGCGCCCTACCTTTGTTTAGGAACTCCATCTTGAACACGGTCTCCACAGGGACCGCGTTCACAAGAACGCGGTCCTCATGGTGACGGCAACCAGGGGCGGTGAAAAGGCCCACCCGGTCCAAGTGGGTTAGGGGAGCGCCCTTAAACGCGGTCGTCATCACGACCGCGTTTAATGGGTCACACTCGGTGTTGAGACCGTGACTAGGCTGCCTGTTGCCCTTTTCTTCGGAGCCCGTGTCCGACCAAGCTGTTAGTGTTGTCGACGTTGGGCCACTTGGGAAAGGCACTTTAGGGATCTTCCTGGGCTCTGGGTCGAGCCCATGAGCCGTAAGATGTCTGTCATAGCGCCGCTCACCAAGTGGGGGGTGCTCCCCTATTCATTGCGCCATGTCGTGGCATCCCGATTCCAACCTTGACTTGACCGGTCACGGTTGTTGACATGTTTTTCCCCCTCTCCCTTCTTCTTACCCTTACCTTTCTAAGTTAAGATGTAAAGGCAATCAAAGATGAAGGAAAGAAAGGTGGAGAGGTGTGTGTGATCGTGATCGCCACCAAGACACGGGGTACCGAAAAGTACTACATACCTTGGAGAGGGAGAAGACACTCGCCCAAAGTGCAGCGCTGGCAGTTGTACACGGTCTAGAGAGAACCGCTCAATGTATTGCGCGGTCGCTCGATAGGCCGCTCCAACGCTGGAAAGGGAAGCGGGACGAAGGTTGGACTGGCTCCAAAATGGTTCACAGACGGCCGCTCACAGGATCCGGACGGTTCGTGGAGGACCGCTCTTCTCTGTAGACAGACTGAAGAAGGCCGTTCAAAGTCGCCAGACTCCAAGTTGTAGGACTTGATCCTCCACCCCTTCCGGTCGGCCAGAGGGGATGGGCCTCGTGCTGTGCTGATGCTGACCTGCAAAATCACGTAGACAACAAGCAAAAAAAAACCCAAATTAGCCTTGGAATGTGTAGCAAATATAAAATAGAACGAAAAATCAACATAATGGCATGGAATGGGCGATACCTGGGGTGGTTTTTAAACCTTTATAGGGCATGAAAACAATAGGAGTGATGTAAAATGATGTTGACAAGTGCAAAACGTGGAAGAAAAGCAATGGAGATGAGCATGCAAGGATGAACTAATAACTAAACACTGAGACTAGAACATAAAACGAAAGGCTACTCCCTGAACCGGAGGCTTAAAAGGATGTAGAAAGCCTCCCTCCCTAGCTACAGCTCGCTCAAGAGTTCGGCAGAGCTTCGACGTCGACGTTGGATGTAATATCCCGGACCCTTCGGATCCTTCTTTTTGGGTCCCGAATCTGCTTTCTCGGAGTGTCCGGCTCCGTTGTGTCCGAAATTGTGTTTCAGACATCTTTCGTGTTCGGATCCGTGCGATCCGGATCAGTTTCGGAGGCCCGGAGCGTGTTCCGCGGCTTTTTCCGCGTGTTTTCCGATTTCCCGTGAGTGTTTCGGTAGGACCTACGGAACTCCGTAGCGGATGAATCGGGCCGTTCACCTAGGCACGGGTGGTACCGTTGCGATCAGTGCGTTCCGAGGATCGCGAAAATATATTTTTTAATTTTTTGGTATTTTCCAAAATTTTTGGATTTTCTATAAATACCCCAAACCTTTTTTTTCTTTTTCTACATTTTCTTCTTCTTCTTCCTCTTTCCTCTTCCTCCCCAACGTGGCCGGCCCCTTCTCTTCCCCTCTCCCGACGACGACCGTGACGACCCTCTCTCTGGCTGCAGACGGTGGCGGGGCGACGGTGCGGCGACGGCGGTGTGACGATCCCGGTGGCGTGCGGCGTTCGTGGGAAGCGTGAGAAGAAACGAGGGTTTAAAGTGTTCTTCGCGGTTTGTGGACGATCCGGCATGCCTCGAGGCGAGATCGAGGTAGGGTGACGATCTTGACACTCCCGCGTTCCATTCCCGTGATTTCTAGCCCGGTGTGAGGCTGAGAGGGGTCATTTCTATACCGGGAGGAAAAAACCATGATTTGGGGAGAGTTCACCCGATCTACCATTTTAGCCCGCGATTTCGTGATTGGATGGCCTAGATGCCTGCTAGGGGTCCCTGGGGAGCTTATCCCTTGTTTTCCCCATCTCCCATGGAGGTATGGGGGCGTGGTTAGAATTTTTGAGACTTTCCCGCCGTCTCGCCGTCGGGACGGTGTGGCGGTCATTCCAATGACCGCCACAACGTGTGACGCCCCAGGGTGGGTGCGTCACACCCTACTGTTTTGTCAGCAGGGTGGCCCGTGGGCCTGACGGTCCCACGATAGACCGCCAGAGGGTGTGATGCCCTCAGGTTAGACCGTCAGAGTGACGATCCGACCGTTGGTTTCCGACCGT
This sequence comes from Amorphophallus konjac, assembly GCA_022559845.1. Classification (NCBI taxonomy): domain Eukaryota; kingdom Viridiplantae; phylum Streptophyta; class Magnoliopsida; order Alismatales; family Araceae; genus Amorphophallus; species Amorphophallus konjac. Next base: position 81,636,714 of record CM040126.1, on the reverse strand, counting down.
TGCTTTTTGACCGTTGGGGGTCAAGGCCTCTGACGCACCCAGGGTGGGGTGTCAGAGCCTTGTGACGCCCCTGTGTGGGAGCGTCAGAGCCGATGTGTTCCCACCTTCTAACGCTCCTAGGCAGGACCGTTAGAGCCTGTGACGCCCCGAGCGTTGTGCGTCACAGCCGGTTTCTTCTCGCCTTCTGACGCACTGGGTTGGGTGCGTTGGGGCCTGTGATGCACCAGGGTTGGCGCGTCACAGCCGATTTTGCACCGAGTGTCTGACGCGCCTATGTTGGGTCGTCAGACCGCTGTGATGGTCCAGAGGTAGACCGTCAGAGCCTATGGTGCACCAGTGTTGGACCGCCAGGCTCTCGGCTGCACCGGGTGGTTCGCAGTCCCGTTTCTTGTCAGACCGTACTCACCGAGAGTTGATGTCGGTACGAGGAACGGCCCTTGTACTTTATCCGATTTAGACGTTGTTTTTCGTTGGCTAGAGAGTCTACACCTTCAGTGACCCTCCACTAGTCGTAGCCTTCCGACACGCGTGTGGTCCCACCAGGGAGTGGTGGCGAGACTACCCGAGAGACAGTTTTAGGCTGGTTACCGTGGGCCTCCTACTGTGGCGGCTCGAGTCCGGGCCGGGAGGACGAACCAGCTAGAGAGCCTGACTTAGCGCAGTCAGTCAGTGTGTGCACACGTGGTCGAGGACTTCGGACGCGTGCTGACGAGCGCGACCCCGACTAGACCCTTGTTAGTGTTACTTGTGAGTGTCTCAGTTTCCGCCCGGGGCGAGTAGGGAGACACATTGACGCGGTGTAAGTCGTCAGGGGACGCATCCGACTGTGCTTATAGTGGGTCGGTACTCCTGTCTTTGTCTAGTAGTGACTCTTGGGTTTTCTTTGGCCTTTGACGAATTGTCTCGATTTTCATGCCGTGTGTTCGGTACTAACCGTAGTCGTGGCTCGCAGTTACTTTCCACGCAGTGTCTCGGTTTGCGAGATGGGGACCGGATAATCCCTACTAAGCCTTGTGTTTTGAGGCTCATTCCCTGCGTGTTTTCCATGTTTCAGGTGAGACGCGACTTTAGGGGAGCGCTTCTGAGGCTCCACGTGGTTTAGGTGCCCAGGGTTAGTTGCCAGTTGCTAGTTCCGGGGTATGTCCCGTGTAGTTGTACTTTTCGCTTTGGACTGTACTAGTTGTGGACTACTATCCTTTTGGATTGCTGTTATTATTGTGGACAATGTAATTTAATTAATACAATTTATTTATTTCCTATTTATTCATATAAACTGTATAATTATGCAATTATTTTAGATTCTTGTGCATCTCCACACCATCCTTTCAACCCTTCCGAGTCTTCGGGCTCGTGGGTGGCGGTTCGAGATTCGGGTTATCGGGCCTTCCCGGTGTTCGGATCTCGGGTCGTTACAGCTGGTATCAGAGCATGTTTGTGGATATGTATAAGAATCGTAAATAGTTATGGTGGTCCACTAGTCCACAATGATGATGTACAGTTGGCACTGGCTTAGAGCATCGTGTGTTTTATTGATTCCGTTGTTTTCCGTGTCTTCTGTCTGTTTGCAGTAGGCGAGTATGACTTTGAGGCGGAGAACTCACTCTCAGCAGGGACAGTCGGTAGGAGAGTAGGAGGAGCAGAGTAGAGTGCCACCAGTTACCACCCAGGCAGAGGATGCATCGAGAGTTCCGGGGGCCGAGGATTTCTTTCGGAGTATGTTTCAGGCCATGGCTTAGCAGTTTGGCGGTGATGCTGGTGAGGGCTCGTCGTCCAGGGGTGGATCCAGTCGTGCTATGAGGGACTTCTTGCAGTTTCATCCACCCTATTATGAGGGCCAGCCAGATCCCGATGTGGCCAGATGATGGCTTGATGAGATGGAGAGAGTGTTAAGTTCCATGCGCTGTGTTGAGAAGGACATAGTGATGTTGGCTTGTAACCAGTTGCAGGGTACGGCTCGTGATTGGTGGTCTTCGGAGTGGAAGACGTCCTTTCGGTCTCGTTCTCTTCAGGAGATCATGTGGAAGGACTTCGTTACGGTCTTCGAGTGTACTTTCTGCCCATCCTACGTTGGTACGCAGAAGATGCGTCAGTTTTTGGAGTTGGTTCAGGACGACATGTCAGTGTTGCAGTACAGGGCTCGGTTTATGGAGTTAGGCTATTATGCTCCCCATATCATGGAGCATGAGAGAGTGAAGATGGAGCAGTTCGTGGAGGGTTTGAGGCAGGAGCTGAGGCACCTCTTGATGGCGAACGCTGCTACTGATTTAAAGACAGCGTCTCGTGTGGCGGCATCTTTTGAGCTGTATATGCAGAAGGTCCGAGGATCGGGAGGTCAGGGGCAGTCCCAGTCAGGGCGCAGCAAGCAGTCGGCTACCCAGCAGCATGGCTCCTTTCAGCATGCGACGGGTGGTTCAGGTGCGTCGGCGCTGGCGGCGTCAGCGACATGATCTATGACTTTTGACTCGAAGGTTAAGAGGTTCTTCAAGAAGAACTTTGGGAAGAAGCGCAAGGACCAGAGGCAAGCGTCATCAGGCAGTGTACAGCGGTCGGTCCCTTTTTAGCGTCAGGGATCAGTGGGTGGATCGCGGGGAGGGTGTCCCTGGTGTGTCGAGTCGCATCCAGGCAGGCAGTGCACGGCACCGGTGATTTGTTTCAGGTGTGACCAGCCAAGGCATATGGCGCGTGACTATCCTCAGAGGCAGCAGCATCAGCAGTTTCCTCCGCAGCAGTAGTACCCTCAGCAGCAGAGGTAGTAGTAGCAGCCTCAGCAGGGGCAGTATCCGCCGCTACCCAGGTCAGCGAGTGTGGGTGGCAAGCAGAGATCCCGAGGCCAGATTACACACATGACCAGGGCAGAGGCAGTGGCGTCGCAGCTCGTGGAAGGTACCGTTCGGATTTTGGGTTGTGCGGCTCGAGTTTTGTTTGATTCTGGGGCGTCTCATTCGTTTATTTTGGAGGATTTCACGCTGAGTATTGAGGAGTCGGTGACCCAGTTGTCTTGTGATTTGGTAGTGGAGTTGCCTTCTGGTGATTTTATGATCACTCCGTATTGTTTTGATGAGGTTCCCGTGTGGGTTGAAGGGCGGAGTTTGCCGGCCAGGCTTTATGCATTGCCACTTCAGGATTTTGATGTGATTTTAGGTATGGATTGACTCGAGGCACATCATGCGTTGGTGGATTGTGGCTCGAAGAGGATTTATTTCCTGTGACTTCGTGGACCCACCTTCTATTTCCAAGGTATTAGGTCTTCCTATTCCCGCTTTCTTATTTTGGCTATTAGGGCTCTTCGTTTGCTTGATACGGGTTGTTAAGATTTTTTCGCTTCTGTGGTCATGGTGGACCAGTTGGAGTCGGATGTCGAGAACATTCCGGTGGTGTGCGAGTTTCCTGATGTTTTTCCCGAGGACCTACCTGGATTGCCTCCCCAGCGGAAGATTGATTTTGTGATCGAGATTGTGCCTGGTACGGGACCTTTGTCGAAGGCTCCCGCTGAGTTGAGGGAGTTGAGGGCGCAGTTGCAGGAGTTGCTGGCCAAGGGGTACATTCATCCTAGCTTTTCCCCTTGGGGTGCGCCAGTGTTGTTCGAGAAGAAGAAGGATGATAGTTTGAGGCTGTGCATTGACTATCGGCAGCTTAATGATGTGACCGTTAAGAACAAGTATCCGTTGCCACAGATTGATGACTTGTTCGACCAGCTTCAGTCTGCTCGAGTGTTCTCGCGGATTGATTTGCGGTCCGGTTATTATCAGTTGCGACGTTCAGCTCGAGATATGGTCATTATGAGTTTCTGGTGATGCCGTTTGGGCTCACCAATGCCCCCGCATCATTTATAGATTTGATGCAGAGGGTGTTCCGTCCGTGCTTAGACCAGTTCGTGGTCGTGTTTGTTTACGACATCCTTGTGTATTCGCGGCCTGCAGATGAGCATGCATATCATTTGAGGGTTGTGTTACAGACTTTGCGAGATCACCAGTTGTATGCTAAGCTCAGCAAGTGTGAGTTTTGGCTTCACGAGGTGCACTTTTTAGGGCACGTGATTTCTGGTGATGGTATTTTCGTGGATCTAGCCAAGGTCGAGGCAGTGATGCAGTGGCCGAGGCCAAGGTCCGTGACGGAGATTCAGAGTTTCTTGGGGCTTGCAGGCTATTATCGGAGGTTTATTCAGGATTTTTCTCGTGTTGTATCCCCGATGACCAGGCTTACGCGGAAGGATGTGCCGTTTGTCTGGACTGGTGAGTGTGAGCAGAGCTTTATGGAGTTTAGAAGGTTGCTCACCTCGGCACCAGTGTTGGTGTTGCCTTCTGGATCGGGAGGTTTTGTGGTGTGTACGGATGCTTCCGGGGTTGGATTGGGTGCTGTGGTGATGCAGCACGGTAGAGTGGTGGCTTATGCATCTCGGAAGCTAAAGCCCCATGAGGAGAACTACCCTACCCATGATCTTGAGTTAGCGGCTATGATCTTTGCATTGAAGATCTGGAGGTATTATCTGTACGGTGAGAAATTCGAGGTGTTCACAGACCATCAGAGTTTGAGGTATGTGTTCACCTAGAAGGACCTTAATCTCAGGCAGAGGCGATGGATGGAGTATATGAAGTATTACGACTTCACCATGTCTTATCAGCCGAGCAGGATGAACGTCGTTGCCGATGCCTTGAGTAGGAAGGTCGTTGTCAGCACCATGATGATGAGGAAGTGGAGGCTCTGGGAACAGGTGCCGACCGTGACATTTAGGCTTAAGGTTCCCCAGGAGCCGAGGTCAGCTGTTCTTATGAGCTTGACTGTCACGCCTGTGATTCATCCCCAGGTGACGAATGCTCAGCGTGCAGACCCTAAGTTGCCCCAGATTTTGGCTTTGACTGATGTGGACTACGACGAGGACGGAGCTGTGAGATTCCGTGGTAGACTGTACGTCCCAGTCGAGGAGTAGGTGAGGCGTGCGGTGTTACAGGAGGCTCATGGGAGTCGGTACACTGTGCACCCGGGCGTGACGAAGATGTATCGGAACTTGAAGAGGCAGTTCTGGTGACCAGGCATGAAGAGAGATATTGCCGAGTATGTGGCCCGATGTCTGACCTGGCAACAGGTGAAGGCGGAGCATTAGCGACCAGGAGGTACTCTTCAGCTCTTGGAGGTTCCCACGTGGAAATGGGACCACGTGACCACGAATTTTGTGGTGGGTTTTTCGAGGACTCCGAGTGGGCAGGATAGCATTTGGTTGCTGGTGGATAGGCTGACGAAAGTGGCTCGGTTGTTACCAATCAAGGTCAGCTGGAGTGTGTCCAAGTTGGTTTGTATGTATGTGGAGCGGATCGTTCCTTTGCATGGAATTCCCATTTCCATTGTGTCCGATCGAGATCCGCGTTTCACTTCTGGATTCTGGAGGAGTTTCCAGCGAGCTCTTGGCATGGAGTTGACATTTAGCTCAGCGTATCATCCTCAGTCAGATGGTCAGTCGGAGAGGACCATTCAGACGTTGGAGGATATGTTGAGATCCTGTTGCCTAGAATGGCAAGGGAGTTGGATTCACCATCTACCATTGGTGGAGTTTGCCTAAAATAACGGCTATCATTCGAGCATTGGGATGGCTCCTTATGAGGCGTTGTACGGGCATCCTTGTCGAACTCCACTCGATTGGTCTGAGGTTGGTGAGCGTGTTGTGACGGGACCGAAGCTGGTGCAGCAGTGCATTGATGTGGTGCATCTGGTCCGTCAGGACATGTTGGCGACATAGAGTTGGCAGAAGAGTTATGCCGATCGAAGAAGGCATCCACTCTATTTTGCGGTCGGTGACCGTGTATTTTTGAGGGTCTCTCCCATGAAGGGAGTGATGAGATTTGGACAGCGTGGGAAGTTGAGTCCCCGCTACGTTGGTCCTTTCCTCATCATGGAGCGCATTGGCGAGGTTGCTTATCGGTTGTAGCTACCTCCTGAGTTTGCAGCGGTGCATGACGTGTTCCATGTCTCGATGTTGAGGAAGTATATGCCTGATGTTTCTCATGTGTTGGAGGATTCGGTTTTGCCCGAGGTGAGTCCCGATCTGTCTCTACCGGAGTTCCCTATCCGTATTGAGGATCGGCAAGAGCAGCACCTACGGAACAAAGTTATTCCTCTTGTTAAGGTGGTGTGGCAGCGGCACTCTGGTGGTGAGGTTTCTTGGGAGCGTAAGGACGAGATGTGTCAGCAGTTCCCTTACCTATTCGAGTGAGTATCCCTTTCTTTTCTTCCCCTGTACTTGTTTTAAAATTTCGAGGATGAAATTTGTTTAAGGGGGGAGGGCTGTAATATCACGGACCCTTCAGATCCTTCTTTTTGGGTCTTGGATCTGCTTTCTCAGAGTGTCTAACTCCGTTGTGTCCGAAATTATGTTTCAGACATCTTTCGTGTTCGGATCCATGCGATCCGGATCAGTTTCGGAGGCCCGGAGTGTGTTCCGTGACTTTTTCCACGTGTTTTCTGATTTCCCATGTGTGTTTCGGCAGTACCTACAGAACTCCGTAGCGGGTGAACCGGGCCGTTCACCTAGGCACGGGTGGTACCATTGTGATCGGTGCGTTCCGAGGACCGTGAAAATGTAATTTTTGTTTTTTTGATATTTTCCAAAATTTTCAAAATTTCTATAAATACCCCAAACCCTTTTTTTCTTTTTATACCTTTTCTTCTTCTTCTTCCTCTTCCTCCCCAACGTGGCCGCCCCCTTCTCTTCCCCTCTCTAGATGACGACCGCGGTGACCCTCTCTCCGGCTGCAGACGGCGACGGGGCGACGGCGCGGCGACGACGGTGGCGGTGTGACGATGCCGGTGGCGTGCGGCGTTCGTGGGAAGCGTGAGAAGAAACGAGGGTTTCAAGCGTTCTTCACGGTTTGTGGACGATCCGGCGTGCCTCGAGGCGAGATCGAGGTAGGGTGACGATCTCGACACTCCTGCGTTCCATTCCCGTGATTTCTAGCCCGGTGTGAGGCCGAGAGGGGTCGTTTCTATGCCGGGAGGAAAAAATCATGATTTGAGGAGAGTTCGCCCGATCTACCGTTTTAGCCCGCGATTTCGGGATTGGATGGCCTAGATGCATGCTAGGGGACCCTGGGGAGCTTCCCCCTTATTTTCCCCCTCTCCCATGGAGGTATGGGGGTGTGGTTGGAATTTTTGGGACTTTCCCGCTATCTCACCGTTGGGACGGTGTGGCGGTCGTTCCAGTGACTGCCACAGCGTGTGACGCCCCAGGGTGGGTGCGTCACAGCCTACTGTTTTGTCGGCAGGGTGGCCCGTGGGCCTGACGGTCCCACGATAGACCGCCAGAGGGTGTGACGCCCTCAGGTTAGACCGTCAGAGTGACGATCTGACCGTTGGTTTCCGACCGTTGCTCTTTGACCGTTGGGGGTCAAGGCCTCTGACGCACCCAGGGTGGGGCGTCAGAGCCTTGTGACGCCCCTGTGTGGGAGCGTCAGAGCCGACGCGTCTCCACCTTCTAACGCTCCTAAGCAGGACCATTAGAGCCTGTGACGCCTCGAGCGGTGTGCGTCACAGTCGATTTCTTCTCGCCTTCTGACGCATTGGGTTGGGTGCGTTAAGGCTTGTGACGCACCAGGGCTGGCGCGTCACAGCCGGTTTTGCACCGAGTGTCTGACGTGCTTGTATTGGGTCGTCAGACCACTGTGACGGTCCAGAGGTAGACCGTCAGAGCTTGTGGCGCACCAGTGTTGGACCTCCAGACTCTGGGCTGCACCGGGTGGTTCGCAGTCCCGTTTCTTGTCAGACCGTTGTCACCGAGAGTTGATGTCGGTACGAGGAACGACCCTTGTACTTTGTCCGGTTTAGACGTTATTTTTCGTTGGCTAGAGAGTCTACACCTTCAGTGATCCTCCACTAGTCGTAGCCTTCCGACACGCGTGTGGTCCCACAAGGGAGTGGTGGCGAGGCTACCCGAGAGATGGTTTTAGGCTGGTTACTGTGGGCCTCCTACTGTGGCGGCTCGAGTCCGGGCTGGGAGGACGAACCAGCTAGAGGGCCTGACTTAGCGTAGTCAGTCAGTGTGTGCACACGTGGTCGGGGACTTCGGACGCGTGCTGACGAGCGCGACCCCGACTAGACCCTTGTTTGTGTTACTTGTGAGTGTCTCAGTTTTTGCCTGGGGCGAGTAGGGAGACACGGCGGCGCGGTGTAAGTCATCAGGGGACGCATCCGGCTGTGCTTCTAGTGGGTCGGTACTCCTGTCTTTGTCTGGTAGTTACTCTTGGGTTTTCTTTGGCCTTTGACGAGTTGTCTCGATTTTCATGCCGTGTGTTTGGTACTAGCTGTAGTTGTGGCTCGTAGTTACTTTCCACGCAGTGTCTCGATTTGTGAGGTGGGGACCGGATGATCCCTACTGAGCCTTGTGTTTTGCGGCTCATTCCCTGCGTGTTTTTCGTGTTTTAGGTGAGACGCGGCTTCAGGGGAGCGCTTCTGAGGCTCCACGTGGTTCAGGTGCCCAGGGTTAGTTGCCAGTTGCCAGTTCCGGGGTGTGTCCCGTGTAGTTGTACTTTTCGCTTTGGACTGTACTAGTTGTGGACTACTGTCCTTTTGGACTGCTGTTATTGTTGTGGACCATGTAATTTAATTAATGCAATTTATTTATTTCATGTTTCTTCATATAAATTGTATAATTATGCAATTATTTTATATTCTTGTACATCTCCACACCATCCTTTCAACCCTTCCGAGTCTTCGGGCTCGTGGGTGGCGGTTCGAGATTCGGGTTATCGGGCCTTCCCGGTGTTCGGATCTCGGGTCGTTACATTGGATCTCTCCCTCCTCAAGCCTGGACTAGGGGTTCTATTTATAGACCCCTGAAAGTCCAGCCCCGAAATTGGGTTTTCCACTAGATATTAATCTGAAATTATTAAACAAAATCCGTAGATAATACTCTAATCTTTCGCCCAAATCAAACGGCACCCCATTTGGTGGAGAAACCGCGGAGAAATGAGTGGGAGAAGTTAGGGATTTAACCACGGATGGAGAGAGAAAATTCAATAAAACCCAACATATCGGGCCTGTACACAGTCGTTCGATAGGCCGCCCAACACTGTAAACGGCCCATTGCTAGACCGCTTAATGCTGTCGGTGATAAATAAATAAAACAGCAAATTATCCAATTATCCACCGAACTAACCGGCTGACCCGGCGCTGGACTCTTTAGGATAAAACGGTCTAATGATAGACCACTCAATGAATGGCACGGTCCAATGCTAGACCGTGGAAACCGTGTCGGTGATAAATCCAGAAAAATAGGATAAATAAATAATTATCCGAAAAACCAACCGGCTGAGGACTCTGGGAATTGAACGGTCTAAAGCCACGCCGTTCAATGACAGTAAACAGTTGCACTAAGACCGTGCAAAGGCTTGTCGGTGGAAATTCAGAAAATCAAATAAATATCCAATAAACGTTCTGAGCTTGTAAACGGTTCCAAATAGACCGCCCAATCACTGAATGGTCCATCCTACGACCGTGCATTTAAAACAACTGCCCATGAAAACAACACGGTCGTGTAATGGTCTGTCCAACACACTGAACGGTCGAGTGACAGGCCGTGTGGGTGGAAATGTAGAAAAGTCAGAGATAAATCACCGTAAATTTCACACGGTCCCGAATCTGACCATTCAATACATACATGGCCTAGCGATAGACCGTGCAATTGCTGGGCGGTTGAAATTGATAAATCACGGTAAATGAGCCCATTTAACCTAGAAACCAAGCGAGATCATGGCCCTATAAACTCGAATTCGAGAATAGACCTAGCCAGGGAGGGAGATACCCATAGAATATGCTCAAAGACGAGCCTGGAAATGGCCCAATGAATAATGGACAACTTGAGGCATCAAAAAATGGTGATAAGAGGAAAGACCCAAGTCATAGATAAAAAATGGGTGTCAACAGATGTCCCTCCTTAACGTCCTCTTTGGAGGGGAGCGAGCGGAGGTGAAGCGAAAGTGAAATAGAATATGGAGATGAAGTGGAAATGAAGCGGAGCGGACTGAAAAGTGGGCGTTAAGGTAAAAGACACCCGTTTCATCGCCAATGAGTGATAGGAATCTTCCGGAAAACTCTGAACCAAACACAAGGAATGATCGGACCAAAACAATGCATGTCTGGAGAAACTAACTAAACGAAAAGGAACACACACGATCAACCTCATGGGGGAGATAATCCCTCGGACCAATGAGGGGACCGGAGCAAGCAACAAATGGAAACAGACTAAAACTTCAGACAGGGACCTTCAGTCAATCAAACCCGGTGAACTGACCAGAGAAAATCTTCCAACTCTGAGTGGAATAGTTCCTCTTACTTGAAACCATGAATGCACAATCATCCATCACAAATGAGATACTTTCATGGGTCATGAATGCTCAAAAAGATGCGTATGATGCATGCTGGGCTAAAATAAAAGAAATCACAAAAACGAATGCCAATAAAGCCATAAAATATAAAATACTTGAGAATAATATTGCTAGACCGGAAGAATCAGGGTCAAGACACTATCCGCAACCACGGCGTGCAAAATAGAACCATCATCCCCTAATTTTCCCAACCTAACGGCCTATCCGGTGATTAAACACGTGCACCTAGATCATCATCGTTTTTGTTAGAGGGGAGCATCAGATCCTGGAGCACGTAGATAACCAATTGGTTCTCGAGATAATATAATAATATAGATACCATATAGTAATGCAGCAATGAGAAGGGATAGAAGGCCATACCTGACTTACCTGTGCAGGCGAAACGACATTTTTTTTGGATTTTTGAATAAGACACAACCACATGAACAAGCATGAGGATAACATAACATAACTGAACATGAATTAAACATAGCATCACAAAAAACATAACAAACATCACAAGAACAAATGGCAAGTATGCGTGAGATTGAAGAATACGGTGGAACAAGACAACACCACAGCATGGTGGGACAAGGACATGGTGGGACAAAGACACGTGGGACATAAGACAGCACGTGTGATGACACGGATGGACAAAGGCACGCGTGACAAGGACAACACGTGCGAGACATAGACACATGAAACAAAGACATGACATACATAAACACATGTGACAGCCAACATGGGGGACAAAAGATAACAAACACATTCTTTAATCAAAGTCCCAAGATCGGATGAAGCAGAACTTGCCAGGTTCAAAATCGTGAGGCAATACCCTCTCATAGACACATGATGAGATGAAGCGAGAGTTGAGAAGGACACAAGATTAAGAACAAATCGAGAGATATAGATTGAAGAAGAGAGAACAGATCAGCAGTCGTGAACAGGAGACAAAGCGAAAGATAGAGTAAGGAAACTTGAACACCTGCAACCTGCACACTTAGCAAACATATCACGTATCCATCCTCAAAACAAATAGATAGAAAGGAATAAAAAGACAAATATTTTGAGGGTTTTCAATTTTCCTGATTTTTTAAAATTTTTAACAATATTTGATTTTTTTGGTTTTTGAATAATATTCGATTTTTTTAGACTTTTGATAATATCTAATTTTTTAGATTTTTGGTCATATTTCTTTTTTTTGAAATTTTAAAATAGCAATCCGCAGCACCCAAAGACAGGCTCGAACTACTAGCCAGGGACTGTCGTTCCTACCCCTCTCATTAAAGGCTTCCCTTAAGCAGGGCGTGCATATGAGGGTGGCTTGCCACAACCAACCACCTGTAAAGAACAGTGCCCCTACTAAGGCCATACTTGGGATACAACACAGCCTAAGAGGGAGAAATAGAAGAAAAATTGGAGATAAGCTTTATGCAGGATGGGAGATATTAGGACTCGACTTCCTTCCAGGGCACTACCCCTCAAAGATACAGTCTGTTGCACCGGGGCTTTGTGTCTTTGATTTTTAGACCCATATTTATCAAGCACGCATGCGACCGGGCTCATGACTGTTGACACCCATTTTATGACCAATAAGTCGGGTCATCTCCTTGTTCATTCTATATGATGCTCCGAGTTGTTCACCTTTATTGAGCCTTCTTGGTCAATTTGAGATCTATTTCATGAGTCATATCTCCTTGGTTGGGTCTGGTTCCTTATCCCTTTCCGCTGGACGAAGCTTAGCAAGTTTTCATTTCACTAGCACTCTATTATCTTTAAGGATCCTTTGATGGGGCGTTACAGTCCTCTAACGCATCTACCATGGTGCGTTACATCCTTCTAGAGTCCTTAAGCTTAAGGCTTCCTTTCAAGCTTATCTTTTGTCTATCCGTTGAGTGTGACGGTTTATCGTACCGTCATTACATTGGTTGTGACGCATCTACCCTTGGCCGTTACATTCATCTAGAGTCCTACGTTCATAAACTTCTCCCGTTGATCTTATCTTATAGTGGATAGGGTTTTGTGACGGTCCAAGACTGGAGCGTTACATTAGTGTGGCGGTCTATCGTGCGGCCGTTACATCCAACGGAGAGTCCTGACAAGCCTAGCCTTTGCTATGCTATTTCCATGATCGAACTAAGAGTTTGGTTTGAGGGTTTCTCTCTCGATACTCATCCTAAGAAGCTTCCGTTTGTTTCAGTGGACTCTTGAGAGTATTATCTTCAAGAGTTTGCTAAGAAACGTCCTACTTTCTAGCTGGATTATCTCCTAATTCGAACCTAGACTTTGAGGGTCTATAAATAGAACCCTTGACTTCATGGCTTAAAAAGGAGACATCTGGAGTTCGCGTCGAAGTGCTGCCGTATCCTGGAGCTAGAACTAACCAAGGAGAGCTGCTTCCCATGTCCATCTACTTCCAAAGTTTAGGGAGTATCGTTTCCAAGGGTTTAATTCAGTCAAGTTGTGTTCTTAGTGTCTTTTCTCTCTTTTCAAACATCATAGCAATGTCCCTCTCCATTTCCCACGTTCTTGCACTTGCTGCATTCATTTAAAACATCCTCCCATCTTTTAAAATGCCCCAGAGGGGTTAAAAAACCAACCTCCCCGGTTTACAGAGTCCATATCACGAGGCCCAAGCTCTCTGGCTTGCTGGAAAGCTTGGAGATCAAAAGATTCCCAACTTCTTATTTTGCAGAAGCTCTGACGCTCTGGCACAGGCGCGTTAGAGCATTGTAGCGGTCTATCGTAAGACCGTCACACTTGCTGTGACACATCTTCCTTCGACCATTACATCTGACGGAGCTGCAGTTTCCTGGTTGTTCTCTCCCGTGGGTGGGTGCATCATCCTCCTATTCTAAGTTGGCATCATAGCCCATCTTGCAAAAGAAGGGACACATTAAAATCAACAATTTTTTTGGCGATCACGATGGGACATCTAGTGCCAATTGTGCTTTGAATCTCTATTAAACATGCTTCCCTTTGTTTGCCCTTGTTGCTCTAGTTTTTCCCCAGATTTTCCTTCTATTTCTCTGCTGTTTCTGGTTCTCTGGCTCCTCTGATGGTCTCCTGTGAATGCGTTACATTGCTGTGACGGCCTGGTCTTCGACCGTCACACTCCTCTGACGCAGGTAGTCTAGACCGTCACATACTCCAGACAGGTACGCATCCCGAGGTGTAGTTTACTTCTGCAGTTTTTGCTGTGATTATCATGCTTGGGTGCTATTTGGTCTCCTCCTTGGTTAGTTCACATATTCATATCATTATGTGCATATTTGATTGTTAGATTTTAGGCTAGAATTTGCATGAACCTCGGTGGACATAGGTTCATGCATATTTTCATACAGTAGATTGCATTCTCCTACCTTGGTGCGTGGACCTCTCGTCTCCATATTCCTTGGGGCCGACCAGGAAAACAAATCAGGGACCTCCATAAGTCCCCGTGAGTCGTGGATTCCCACACGGATACCGGGCCGGTTGTACCTTTCCTACCCCGTGTCTAGGATTGCATAGGTGAAGGAGTGATTACATTTAGAGTCAACCAAGCCGCACATCCTTTCCTATTAGGAACCTACTTGTGGAGAGCACATCCTAATCAAATCACTAAGGTTCTAAAGGAAGAAATCATAAAAATCTTGTTGCATCATCTAAGTAACTTGGTTGAATTTAAGTGCTGTCATCTCGTTTTCACTTGCATCTTTGTCAAAGTTATCTAAGCTTGATCACTCATTGTGTGTTTGTTGTGTGTTGTTTGCTTTTGTTAAAGGTTTTCCGTTGCATGTGGAGTTGTCTTCGTCCATTAGAGTCATCTTCTAGGGTCAATTCCTTCTCCAAATTCTACTCCAATCCGCTCTTCGAACCCATCATGGCTTTTTTCAATCCTCCCCGTTCCCAAGAGGATTCTCTTCCTCAAGGGCTTCTTGAAAACCCCTCTAGGGTTATCTCATTCCCGTCTGGAGAGGGGTCCGCCCCTCTTCCGTCCTCCGTCCCTATGGAGGGCGGCCAAACCACTCCTTCCTTCTCTTCTCCTTCTGCTGGCTCCATTCTCCAAATGATGGCCCAATTGGATCCGGCCCAACTCCAGGCTGTCTATCAGGCCATGCAGGGGTCCGATACCCACACCCCACGATTGCGCAAAGCCAATCTAATCTTTCCATCGACCAGTTTAGAGTTGGTGGGCCTTCCATCCAGACCACTCCAATTGATCTTACTCCCGTCCAACCTCGGACCATCACCTTTTATGGTATGGAAACGGGCCAATCTTCCGCTTCGGCCCAGCAATTTTCTGATAAGGGGAAGTCTACTCTCCCTTCTTTTATCCAGGTGGATCATCACATGCCCAGCCCATCGGTGCCACAAGTCCTTGTTGGCCCTCCAGATTTCTTGTGCCCTCAGCAAGGGGTTGCCCAAGTCCATTCTAATCTGGGTCCATCTTCGACCCAATATCCTTCTTATGGGCTCCCTACCTTGGCTGTTTATCCTTCTACTCCTTCTTATGGGTTTTCACCTCCTACAACAGTCCATCCTTCTGCTCCTCAATTTCAACCTTCGTCTCTCACTACCCCTACTCCATCCAGGGAGCAGTAACTACTTGATAAGTGGGCCGCCATGCAACAATAGATTGATTTCCTCCAAAAGCGAGTTGGCCCACAATCCTTGGCAGATGTTCCAGTCCCCAACTTCCAAAACATCCGATTCCCTCCGTAATCCGAGCTCCCTAATTACCGCAAGTATGACAGGAACGATAATCCCTTTATTCATGTGAGGGACTTTTTATATGAATCGGCCCAATTTCAGTATGATGATCGCCTCATGGCGTATTTGTTCTACCGATCATTGGATGGCGTTGCATTGGAATGGTTCTATTCCCTGCCGCTAGAGGATGCCGAGAGCTTCAAAATACTGAAAGACAAGTTCATCCAATGGTTTCAAGACAGGGTCGGTCCAGAATATTCTTTCACAGACTTGGTGGCCGAGAAAATGAAGCCTGGTGAGAAGTTTGCAACTTACGCTGATAGATGGAGGCAGATGGCCGCCAGGGTGCCAGGCCATATTCCGGAGGAAGAGAAGGTCAAGCTACTTATTTCCAATGCTACTCCGACCTTCCGAAACATCTTGGCGATGAATGATATAGCAAACATGCACCAACTTTATAGCCGGGCGCGGTTCATTCAAACGCAGTTCAAAGACTCCCCCATCCACTCGCTCTTTGAGAACCAAAAGCTAAAATACCACAAGAAACCTCAAGGGCCTGTCACCGAGGGGGTTCAAACCAACGAACAAGTTCAAGCCGTTACCTTCCCTTTCCAAGCCGTACCTTTCCGCTTTCCGCAAAACCCCCGCACTCCTCAAAACCCCGTTCCACAAAACTTCCCAACCATTCCACAAAATCCTCTGCCTACCTTTGCCACTCCACAGAGTACCTTTACCGCTCCACAACAACCTCCACAGCCTTCGCAATACAATAATGTCCCTCCACCCAACGGCTACAACAACAACAACAAGCGCCCGGCTCCTAAAAGAGCACAGTACCCACCTCTGCCAGAAACCCTCACGGATATCTTCTCAGCTCTCATGTCAGTTAATGCTATACAACTCCCTCCGAAACGGCCTAACTGGAACCCGGCCGTTGATCAGACAAAGTACTGTATGTTCCACAGGCAGCCGGGACATACTATTGAAGGGTGTTTTCAGTTTAGGGATCTGGTCTATGACCTCCATGAAGGACAAAGGATTGATTGGGCCGAAATGCACAGGGCCATTACGGATATTAAAGAGAAAAGAAGGCAGCCGCCGAGGCAGCAAGTGCAGCAACAACAGGCACCGCAGCCGCAGCAGCATCCGCAATAGCAACAGCAGCCAGTTCAAGACTTGGGGATCCATCAGAACCCAATGCCGAACCATCTTCCCGCTCCACAGCCTCAGCCACCGGCGCCGGCCCAGGTCAATGTAGTTAAACCCCCAGCCCCTGATGCCGGGTGGTCCTTTGATGATGACAGCTCTACGCCGCAAGTCATGGCCCTTCACCACAACTTCCGCACTCCTTCCGCTCCTACCATCCTTACATACCAAAACCCTCCTCCGCCCACTACACCGTTTATCCTTTCATCTGTTCCTACTCCACCGCCCGTCTCTCACACATTACTCACCCCCGCCATCACCGCACCTCCATCTAACCCTCCACTCATTACACCTCCGCCTACCTTTATATCCCCACTTCCGCTCGCACCCGCTACCACCAACCCCTCACCCATCATCCTTTCCACCACACCCTCTTCCGCACCACTTACCTACCCCATCGGGCCTACTAAGTCACTTATCTTGAGCCCATCCGAGGCCGCGGTAGCCTATAACTTCGCCTTGCGGAGCGGGCGCATGTTTCAACGCAATTATCCTTCCACCTCCAATCCCCAGTCTTCCCAACCGGCTGCTGAACAGGAAGAAGCCGAGCCATTACCAGGAACCCAATACGATCTGTTGCATCACTTGGATCGGGTTCCCGCTAAGATATCTGTGCTGGAGCTTATCAAAAGATCTACCCTTCACCAAGATGCTCTCAGAAACTTCCTTCAGAAGGTGATGGTTAGTGAAGACGTGGCAGTCGACAGTTTACCTACGGCATTGGCAACTATTTCTAAAGGACAAGCTATAACCTTCTCTGAAACCGAGCTAGCGCCACCAGAAGCTCGGCAAATGCCGCTTTGCATCACCGTTATCTTGAATAAAGTCAACATTGATGCGGCATTAGTTGATACATGGGCATCTATCAATGTGTGCCCGCTCAGCACTCTCAGGGCCTGCAATCTGTCAGAAGAACTTCTACGCCCGACCCCCACTACTATAACTGCTTATGACAATTCTCGGAGGGAATGTCACTGGATTGTTACTATTCAAGCCGAGCTTGCGCCTCTCACCATGCCCATTGAATTCTATGTGCTGGACATCGACCCCATGTTCAAAGCTATCTTGGGTCGTCCGTGGATCGACACTCTCAGTGCCGTGCCCTCCACCGCGCACCAATGTCTCAAGTTCCCTTTTCAAGGGAGGGTGGTTAAAGTAAAAAGCTCATCCATGGCCCAGTCAGTCAAAGTCATTTCAGAGAAGATTCTGCCCACATTATGGCCCAGCAGCCGACCCGTTATTTCGGTACTAGATCTGGATTTCCCTTGGACTTATACACCACGCAAGCCCGCTGCTACACTCGTCAATATCAAAGTGAAACCCCAGATCCGAGATTCCAAGGGTTGGGATATCATATCGAAGCTGGGTTATCAACCGGGGAGAGGCCTCGGTGCGCAGTTACAAGGGCGAACTAAGCCAGTACCCAAAGGAAGAAAAATGAGCCGGAGGGGTCTCGGTTATCGAGAGTCCCCACTCTCAATGATGGGAGACTCAGGGCCACTTACATGGGACTACCGCCAACACTTTATAAAAGGACCCCTCCAACCGGGTACACTGAATCCACAACCAGTGCAATCAGAAAAGAAAGATACAGCTTGCACAGTTGCTAGTCCACCTCTGCTATCAAAAGGGCCTGTTGATGATATGCCAGATTTCAGTCAGTCATTTACCAGAATGTTCAGCGAGCCAGATAGTTATGGTCAGAAGGAGAGTCAAGAAGTGCGGCTCGTTCAATGGAAGCCAAAGCCACCTGGCCATCTACAGAAGAAGGGGAGCTCGTCCTGTAAGGCCCGTGTCTTGACGGATCTTTGATGGTTCGGGTTTAAGATTTATTTCGCGAACCTCGGCCATTTTTCTGGATTTTTAGGCCATTTACTGGTATTTATTCGGATTGAGTTATAATGTTTATGGTTTTTAGTGGGCATTTCCCTAATTTTGGTAATTTGGGGGTCTCGTTGCAATCGGTGGCTTTCTTTAAAAAAAAATGTGTTTTACCCTTCTTTTCTCCCCACCCACGTTGCCACCTTACTCCCCCTCTCCACCCCTCTCGATCTCCCTCTCTCCCCATTTCCTCTCCCCCTCTTCCTCACGATCTCTCTCTCTCTCTCCCTGGGCAAGCGGGCGAGACGGCGACGGATCGCGGCGTGGAGGGTGCCGTTGGACTCGTGGCGACGAGTGGAGCGCGTTGACCCCCACCTCGGCACGGATCGTGGCCCGAGGAGACGGGACGGGGCGAGGAGGAGCGTGAAGGTTTCACCCTTGCATGCGTCCGGTCGTCCACTTTCGACTTGAATGAGGTAGGGGGATGGAATCCTTACCTGACTAGGATCGTTTGGACACCATTTGCACCGCCATGCACGGCCGTTTTCTCCATTTCCGGTGAAATTCCCATGTTAGTGTGATTTAGCTCAAATTCATGAAAAATCACTCCTTGGGCTTTGTTTTCATGTTTCCTAGTGTTCAATTGTTGCTATGGATATGTGCATGAGCAGGGAATAGGTGGTAAGCGCGAGCCCCGTCGATTTCGGTCGATCGGGGGATGTTCCGATTTCAATACGGACATACTCGTAACCCAGCTCATGTGATGGTCATCCCAGTGACCGTCACACGCGTAACGCACCCGACCCGGTGCGTTACGTGAATGTGACGGCCCCATCCGGGTGTGTCACAGCTTCTGGGCAGCTGGGTGAAGGGTCCACCTAACGGACCTAGATAGGGCCGTTAGGGCATTGTAACGCACCAGCCTAGGTGCGTTACATTTCCCTGATACCTGTGTTGTCACGCCCTGAACAAGGCGGAAATATCGGGACGTACAGTTAGGGACACGCTGGCAAGAGAGGGAACTAAATCTAAAACAATACACAAGTGTTACAAGATGGAAATGCTAAATGATCATTAATAAACCACGACTAATACAATAATCCTCAAGTTCAACTTAATACAACTGGAATAATCAACTACTAAAACTCAATAACATGACTGAGACTAAAAGCTCTCCAAAACACAACTAAAGAAGGATAACACACTACTAACACACTAGAACTGATACACTCAAGACATCACTCCTGCCCTTCCCCATCGGTAAACGCGTCACCTGAAAAGCCTGGAAAGGGGGAAACAACGGGGTGTGAGCTAACGCTCAGTAGGAAATAACAGACATGTATAAGTGATTAACAGTTTAATTACATTTTTAAAATGTCATGCTACAAATGATAAAAACAATAAAAAGATAACGATGATATCACGAAACGAAATTCAAAGATCTTGCAAGGTCAAGAAATATAATGAATAGAATAGTAAGACAAGAATTTACTACAGGAGATAACGATAAAAAGTTGGCCATATCAAGTCAATTCAAGTCATGTCAAGCACGTATGTAATTTCATTTCCACGTCCAAGTAATGAGCAAGTACAGTAACCACAAGTAGAGTATAGAACAGTGACGAGTGGAAAGTGAAAAGTAGTAGAAAGTAATGTAGAGAGTAGTGGAGAGAGTAGTGGACAGTCCTAGATTTAACACATGTCAAGTACTGGTGCCAAATGCCACACCTAGTCATTCACCTCCCCGGGGGTACACGTAGTGTTCGGGCGCTCTTTACAGGACCAGACCGAGCCCTTAATTGTTTGCCAGGCATTGATTTCTTTGGATCAAAGATCCCACGAATCTAGACTTCCACAGTTTATGGCCAGAATTCCAAGGTTTAAACTAAGTAGCAATAACAACTTCAAGTAGGAAGGAGATTCATTTCCAGAATTTCAAGGTAAGTATAATCATCAAGGAGATTGAAATCAAGTCACAACAAGAGTTAATCGTGCTGCGCTACTGTAAAACAGCAGCAATCAAACAAGCTAAACAACATATTAATCCTAATCATCAAGTTAAGATATCATGATTTAACCATTATCATTTGTATTAGCCAAAGTGCCAACAAGATAGAACAAGTTGTCGAAGTAAAGGACAAGCTCACAGGAATGAAATAGCATGTATTAACAGAGATTTTAGTTACACCATTAACCACTAATTATGTGGGTTTCTATTTAATCTTGTATGCATTGAAATGAAGATGATAAACGGTGTGTTTTTACACTAAGTTTGCATGTATGGACCAATGTTAATTGAAACTAAAAAGGGTACATGAATAGGTCATTAGTTCCTCAAAAATGTAGTTTTCAATGTGATTAGGTTGAATGGATTGATTCCCCGGTGATCCGGATTGATCCCCGGGTCAAAAAATCATTAAAAACGGGTTTTCGGGGCATGGGTCGACCCTTGGAAAAATTCCAGGGATGGGTCGACCCCTGGGTCGACCCCTGCATTCCTGGCTGCATGGGTCGACCCATGGGTCGACCCCTGCAGGCTGTGGGTCGACCCATGCAAGGCAGCTTTGCTGCTTGCAGGGTGTAAAATGGGTCGACCCGTGGGTCGACCCCTGGGTTTCCAGACCCAAAAAGCTTCAAAAAAAACATGAAAAACTCCAAGAATTGGGGTCTAAAAGTATTGGGATCTTAACCATGGACTCTAGGGTTATTAATATGCACCCTAGGGTCATAAAACATAATTTTAAATCACGAATTTCGATAGGAATCCAATGAAATACAACATATTCTATGAAGAACACAAGGAAAGTCTAGCTTGCTAGCATGCTTCTAATAACACACGGAATACTCTAGGCATGATCTATAAAAATTGGGGATTTTGATGTCAAAAGAAAGTTAACATGCTATTGATTACATTCATGTATGTTAATTAGAAATTGGGCTGTTATCACCAACCTCAAATTGAAGAAGGAACTCGAAACCTAGAATTAAGAACAACTTGACAGCACCTCACTAAAACCTTGATATCTCCACGGATACCTAATGAAAATTGGGGCTTTTGCCACAAATAGAAAGAGCTCGATGAGAGGTACAATTTGCTATACTCATGATCAAGATTTGGTTGAGAATTCCTACCTTAATCGATTGATCAAAGAAGGATGAAGGGAAGCCAACGGCCTACTGACCCACTTCCACAAATCGAACTAGATCTCTCCAGATCCGAAATTTCAGCGAACCCCACAGCAGCCAAATGAAAGAAGACTCGTAGGGCTTCATTTTGATAGCTCATAGAGCTTCTGGAGCCTTCTGAATTGGGAGTATTTGCTGCTGCAAGCTACGTGTTTAGAAACGGCGCCGAAATCCTTGACTTGACCAAACTATGTCGGCAGCACGTTTTGGGGCTAAGTTTACCTCAAATTGATTGAGGGTAAATGTTCCTTACATTGTGGCCTTCCATTTGCCCCTGATTTCAGATCATTTGGTTGAGTAATCAGGTCGAATTTGATGTTCAAAGTTTGGGTGAATAGTGAATACGAATTTGGGTTAGGTGGGTTGTAAGTCAGGCTTAATCCACTGATTAGGGCTAGATAATGATTTAATTAGGCTTACTCCAAGAAGACAAAAGTGTTAGTCGAAGTATCTATTATTTAATTACTATTTTTATGAATTTTTATATGTTAGATAAAATTCCACTTCTACTATTCCGTAATTAATTAAATATTAAGTTTGGAAGACTTAGTTCGCTAATTCGGCTTAATAAACGATTTTATTAGGCTTAATTGTAGAAGACAAAGTTGATAAACAAAATTAATTCTACAAGATGTGATTTTTGGGGATTTTTAGAAAATAGTAGAAAAATGACTTATTCTATTAATTAATTAATTAATCTAATTAATTTGGATAATTCTCATTAATTTCGAATAACTTCAAATAAATTCCAAATAATTACAAATAACTTTCTAAATAAATTTCTAAAGAATTTGGGGTCTTACACCCTCCCCTACTTAAAGGAATTTGGTCCTCCAAATTCACTGCACTAAAACTGAGAGTAGAAAAAGATCACTCACCTAGAATAGATCGGGATACCGCTTTCGCATAGTCTCTTCGGACTCCCATGTAGCTTCTTCGGTCCCACGCCGACTCCACTGAATCTTGACCATCGGTATCGAACGATTCCGGAGTTGCTGATGCTTCCGGTCCAGAATCTTGACAGGTCTTTCCTCATAGGTCAAATCTTCCTTCAGTTCAAAATCCAGCTGCTGAATGATATGAGTGGGATCGTACACATATTTCCGTAACATAGACACATGGAAAACATTATGTACGCCAAACAAATGCGGTGGTAAAGCCAGTCTGTATGCCACCTCTCCCACTCTATCTAGAATCTCGAATGGACCAATGTACCTCGGACTCAGCTTGCCATGAATGCCAAATCTTCGGATCCCTCTCGTCGGAGAGACCTTTAAGAACACATGCTCGCCAACCTGAAATTCCAATGCCCTTCTCCTGTTGTCGGCATAACTCTTCTGTCTTGACTGGGCTACTTGTAACCGGTCTCGGATAACACGGATGTTCTGTGATGATTCCGAAACAAGATCTGGTCCAAGCCACTGTTTCTCACCTAACTCGTCCCAACACAACGGGGAACGACAACTTCTACCATATAGTGCTTCAAAAGGAGCCATCTGAATACTAGACTGATAGCTGTTATTGTAGGCGAATTCAGTTAATGCCAAATGCTCACTCCAATTACCACCGAAATCAATCATGCAAGCTCGCAACATATCTTCCACTATCTGATTGGTTCTTTCAGTCTGTCCATCTGTCTGTGGATGAAAAGCAGTACTGAAATTCAGACGAGTACCCAAAGACTCTTGCAGTCCCTTCCAGAAATGTGAAGTAAATCTGGGGTCTCGATCAGATACTATATTCACTGGGATACCATGCAATCTCACCACTTCCTTTATATACAAAGCAGCCAATACATCAATCGTCCACTTGGACTTAATTGGTAAGAAATGAGCCGACTTTGTCAATCGATCGACAATCACCCATATCGCATCAAATCCACCACGAGTCCTAGGTAGACCCATAATGAAATCCATGCCAATACTTTCTCACTTCCATTGGGGTATGTCGAGTGGTTTCAATTTCCCTGCTGGTCTGAAATGTTCGGCCTTAACTTGCTGACATACCAAACATCTGCTCACAAAATCTGCAACTTCTCTTTTCATATTCGGCCACCAAAAGGACCTTTTCAAATCTCGGTACATCTTAGTGCCTCCAGGATGAATGGTATATCTGGATCTATGGGCTTCCTCAAGAATTTTGTTCTTTATTGTAACCTCATCCGGAACACAAGTTCTGCCTTTAAATAATAATCTACCATCATCGGCCAACATGAAGTCAGGTCTGCTACTCAAGCTTCCCTTGATCTCTACCAACTCGGGATCATTATCTTGCAAGGACTTGATCTCTATCAATAATTCAGGTTTAAGTTGAATCTGAGCAATCAAGATCCGATCATTGTCAATATTGAGATCCAGACTAGATAATTGTTCCAACAATCTCCATTCTTGTAACATGAGACTTGACAATCTAGCTACCGGCTTCCGGCTTAATGCATCTGCCACAACATTACCTTTGCCAGGATGATACTCAATCGAGAAGTCGAAGTCTTTCAAGTACTCCAACCATCTCCGCTGCCTCATGTTGAGTTCCTTTTGAGAAAATAAGTACTTCAAACTCTTATGATCTGAAAACACTGTAAAGGTTTCTCCATATAAGTAATGCCTCCATATCTTCAAAGCAAACACGACTGCAGCAAGTTCCAAATCATGAACAGGATAATTATCTTCGTACTTCCTCAACTGCCTAGAGGAATAGGTAATCACCTTCCCATGCTGCATGAGTACACAGCCTAAGCCAATACCTGAAGCATCAGTATAAACAACAAATCCTCCTTTACCAGAAGGTAAAGCCAAAACAGGTGCAGTAGTCAAACACTCCTTCAGAGTCTGAAAGCTTCGCTGACAATCATCTGACCAATCAAACTTATTCTCCTTGCGGGTTAATCTTGTCATAGGTACTGCAATTTTGGAGAAATCTTGAATAAATCTTCGGTAATAGCCTGCCAGGCCTAGGAAACTTCTAACTTCAGTTGCACTAGTAGGCTGCTCCCAATTCTTCACTGCCTCAATCTTCGAAGGATCAACAGAAATACCGTTCTTCGTAATGATATGTCCTAGAAAGGA
The DNA here is from genome assembly GCA_022559845.1 of Amorphophallus konjac. Taxonomy (NCBI): domain Eukaryota; kingdom Viridiplantae; phylum Streptophyta; class Magnoliopsida; order Alismatales; family Araceae; genus Amorphophallus; species Amorphophallus konjac. The sequence goes on along the minus strand of CM040126.1, from coordinate 81,612,395 downwards.
CACTTCTTGTAGCCAGAACTCACACTTACTGAACTTAGCATATAGCTGATGATCTTTCAATAGTTGCAATGCCATTCTCAGATGCTCAGCATGCTCCTCCTCATTCTTAGAATAAATCAGGATGTCATCAATAAAGAATACGACCCATTGATCAAGATAGGGCCGAAATACATCGTTCATCAACTACATGAAAGCTGCTGGAGCATTCGTTAGACCAAAAGGCATAACGACAAATTCAAAATGACCATACCTGCTGCGGAAAACTGTTTTATAAATATCATCTTCCTTAATCCGCAACTGGTGATATCCAGATCGAAGATCGATCTTAGAGAAATATTGAGCTCCCGCTATCTAGTCAAATAACTCGTCAATCCTCGGCAAGGGATATTTGTTCTTGACAGTCAGCTGGTTTATTTACCGATAATCAATGCACAACCTCATCGAACCATCTTTCTTCCTGACGAATAACACAGGGGCTCCCCACAGAGAAGTACTAGGACGAATAAAACCCTTCTCGAGTAATTCCATCAGTTGCTGCTTCAGTTCCCTCAGTTCCGCAGGAGACATACGATAAGGAGCCTTAGAAATAGGAGCTGTGCCAGGAATAAGATCAATGGAAAAGATAACTTCCCGCTCAGGCGGAAGTCCTGGTAGTTCCTCTGGAAAGACATCAGGAAAATCTCGGACAACAGGAATGTCCTTAATCTCCATCTGCTGCTCAGGAGTTGCACAAACAAAGGCTAGAAAAGCCTCACATCCATGCCTTAAAAGCTTATCAGCTCGAAGAGCCGAAATGAGTGGTACGGAGTTATGGTGCTTGACTCCCGTAAAAGATAAACCAGAATGTCCAATAAAAGTCACTGAGCTAGAACTACAGTGAACATTGGCCTCATACTTGGCCAACCAATCTGCTCCTAGGATTACATCATAATCCTTCATATCCATGCAGACCAAATCTGCTGGAAAGTTCTGTTCACCAATCATAACCTTACTAGAAGGATAGAAATACTGGATTGTTGATCTAGTGCCAATAGGGGTTGAAATCTCTAACGGAGTTTTCATCAAAACAGGTTCCACAGCTAATGACTTAGCAAATCTCCGTGAAATAAAAGAATGTGTTGCACCAGTATCAAAGAGAGCAAATGCGGGCTTATCGATTATAGTAAGGGTACCTTCGACGAGTCCGCCATCATCAGAAATCTCAGTTTCATCTTCATGTAAAGCTTGAAGCTTGCCTTGTGGTTTCTTGAAGACTAGTGGTTTTGCCGGTGTAGCTTGTTCCGATATGAGAGGGCAATTGGGGATACGGTGCTCCTTGCTTCCACATCGCAAACAGGCGCCTAGCTTGTGCCAGCACTCCTCTATCTTGTGACCCGGACGATCACAATAGTTGCACACGCCCTTAAATGGAACAATAGGGCCAGGCTTCTTGTCTTCATGCCTCGGCATCTTGCCCTTCCACGATCCGGACCCGCTCCACGAACCAGGTCCACTAACAGGCCTCTTCTTGGTATACCCGGGTTTGACACTCCCGGAACCCGTAGGTAATTCTTTCTTGGTGCCTTTACCACGGATTCTCTCCGTCATTTCAAGAGTATCCTCTAGAACTTGCGCTTTCCTTACCATCTCGGAATAAGTGGAAATCTCCATCGGTGCCAATTGGTTGATGTAATGAAGCTTCAAACCATTGAGAAAGCGCTTCGCCTTCATCTTCTCGGTGGAAATGAGATGTGTAGCATATCGAGAAAGCCGTGCGAATTGAGCCTCATACTCCGCCACGGACAAACCTCGCTGTTTCAAGGCCGCGAACTCTGCCGCTTTCTTCTCTTGCACTCTATCAGAAAAATACTTGCTGTTGAAGAATTCCTCGAACTCTTCTCACATAACTTGCCGATCTCCGAGAGTTGCCTTGATAGAATCCCACCAAGTACGTGCATCATGTTCCAGTTGAAATGTGAACAAAAGGACACGCTCCTGGTTGGTGCATTGCATAACTTCAAAGATTCTCCCCATCTCATCTAGCCAGTGCTCGGCTTGGTCAGGGTCAGTCGAACCAGCGAATTTAGGCGGATTCATTCCGCGGAAGTTCCGGTATAGATCACCGGTGCCATGTGGTGCTGCTCCTGCCTGAGCTACTTGCTGAAGGGCCTGAGTAAGGCCTTGAACCGTACGTTGCAGGTTCCTCCATTCAGCACGATCAGCTGCCATCTACACGAGAAATAGATTACTTAGGTTCAAATAAGATAGATAATTACACGATTAAGAAACGAACTTAACCCAAGTTCTACCCAATCTCACAGGTCAGGTCTTAAACTTTTACAAGGTTAGGGATCTAGTGCACCTAGACACAACCAAAAACTCGGTACCTGGAGGAGGTAATCGGTCCGAAGACCACTCGCGCACGTGTGCGACCTTTCCGATAGGCGTAGCCTAACGTTCGGACAACACCTTTTGATATACCGGTTATTGGGATGCAATGCAAGAAAACTTAAAACTTAGGGAACCTAGGAATGTGAAACCTAGGGCTCTGATACCAATTAAACTGTCACGCCCCGAACAAGGCGGAAATATCGGGACGTACAATTAGGGACACGCTGGCAAGAGAGGGAACTAAATCTAAAACAATACATAAGTGCTACAAGATGGAAATGCTAAATGATCATTAATAAACCACGACTAATACAATAATCCTCAAGTTCAACTTAATACAACTGGAATAATCAACAACTAAAACTCAATAACATGACTGAGACTAAAAGCTCTCCAAAACACAACTAAAGAAGGATAACACACTACTAACACACTAGAACTGATACACTCAAGACATCACTCCTGCCCTTCCCCATCGGTAAGCGCGTCACCTGAAAAGCCTGGAAAGGGGGAAACAACGGGGTGTGAGCTAACGCTCAGTAGGAAATAACAAACATGTATAAGTGATTAACAGTTTAATTACATTTTTAAAATGTCATGCTACAAATGATAAAAATAATAAAAAGATAACGATGATATCACGAAACGAAATTCAAAGATCTTGCAAGGTCAAGAAATATAATGAATAGAATAGTAAGACAATAATTTGCTACAGGAGATAACGATAAAAAGTTAGCCATATCAAGTCAATTCAAGTCATGTCAAGCACGTATGTAATTTCATTTCCACGTCTAAGTAATGAGCAAGTACAGTAACCACAAGTAGAGTATAGAACAATGACGAGTGGAAAGTGAAAAGTAGTAGAAAATAATGTAGAGAGTAGTTGAGAGAGTAGTGGACAGTCCTAGATTTAACACATGTCAAGTACTGGTGCCAAATGTCACACCTAGTCATTCACCTCCCCGGGGGTACACGTAGTGTTCGGGCGCTCTTCCCAGGACCAGACCAAGCCCTTAATTGTTTGCCAGGCATTGATTTCTTTGGATCAAAGATCCCACGAATCTAGACTTCCACAGTTTATGGCAAGAATTCCAAGGTTTAAACTAAGTAGCAATAACAACTTCAAGTAGGAAGGAGATTCATTTCCAGAATTTCAAGGTAAGTATAATCATCAGGGAGATTGAAATCAAGTCACAACAAGAGTTAATTGTGCTGCGCTACTGTAAAACAGCAGCAATCAAACAAGCTAAACAACATATTAATCCTAATCATCAAGTTAAGATATCATGATTTAACCATTATCATTTGTATTAGCCAAAGTGCCAACAAGATAGAACAAGTTGTCGAAGTAAAGGACAAGCTCACAGGAATGAAATAGCATGTATTAACAGAGATTTTAGTTACACCATTAACCACTAATTATGTGGGTTTCTATTTAATCTTGTATGCATTGAAATGAAGATGATAAACGGTGTGTTTTTACACTAAGTTTGCATGTATGGACCAATGTTAATTGAAACTAAAAAGGGTACATGAATAGGTCATTAGTTCTTCAAAAATGTAGTTTTCAATGTGATTAGGTTGAATGGATTGATTCCCCGGTGATCCGGATTGATCCCCGGGTCAAAGAATCATTAAAAACGGGTTTTCGGGGCATGGGTCGACCCTTTGGGTCGACCCCTGGAAAAATTCCGGGGATGGGTCGACCCCTGGGTCGACCCCTGCATTCCTGGCTGCATGGGTCGACCCATGGGTCGACCCCTGCAGGCTGTGGGTCGACCCATGCAAGGCAGCTTTGCTGCTTGCAGGGTGTAAAATGGGTCGACCCGTGGGTCGACCCCTGGGTTTCCAGACCCAAAAAGCTTCAAAAAAAACATGAAAAACTCCAAGAATTGGGGTCTAAAAGTATTGGGATCTTAACCATGGACTCTAGGGTTATTAATATGCATCCTAGAGTCATAAAACATAATTTTAAATCACGAATTTCGATAGGAATCCAATGAAATACAACCTATTCTATGAAGAACACAAGGAAAGTCTAGCTTGCTAGCATGCTTCTAATAACACACGGAATACTCTAGGCATGATCTATAAAAATTAGGGATTTTGATGTCAAAAGAAAGTTAACATGCTATTGATTACATTCATGTATGTTAATTAGAAATTGGGCTGTTATCACCTACCTCAAATTGAAGAAGGAACTCGAAACCTAGAATAAAGAACAACTTGACAGCACCTCACTAAAACCTCGATATCTCCACGGATACCTAATGAAAATTGGGGCTTTTGCCACCAATGGAAAGAGCTCGATGAGAGGTACAATTTGCTATACTCATGATCAAGATTTGGTTGAGAATTCCTACCTTAATCGATTGATCAAAGAAGGATGAAGGGAAGCCAACGGCCTACTGACCCACTTCCACAAATCGAACTAGATCTCTCCAGATCCGAAATTTCAGCGAACCCCACAGCAGCCAAATGAAAGAAGACTCGTAGGGCTTCATTTTGATAGCTCATAGAGCTTCTGGAGCCTTTTGAATTGGGAGTATTTGCTGCTGCAAGCTACGTGTTTAGAAACGGCGCCGAAATCCTTGACTTGACCAAACTATGTCGGCAGCACGTTTTGGGGCTAAGTTTATCTCAAATTGATTAAGGGTAAATGTTCCTTACATTGTGGCCTTCCATTTGCCCCTGATTTCAGATCATTTGGTTGAGTAATCAGGTCGAATTTGATGTTCAAAGTTTGGGTGAATAGTGAATACGAATTTGGGTTAGGTAGGTTGTAAGTCAGGCTTAATCCACTGATTAGGACTAGATAATGATTTAATTAGGCTTACTCCAAGAAGACAAAAGTGTTAGTCGAAGCATCTATTATTTAATTATTATTTTTATGAATTTTTATATGTTAGATAAAATTCCACTTCTACTATTCCGTAATTAATTAAATATTAAGTTTGGAAGACTTAGTTCGCTAATTCGGCTTAATAAATGATTTTATTAGACTTAATTGTAGAAGACAAAGTTGATAAAAAAAATTAATTCCACAAGATGTGATTTTTGGGGATTTTTAGAAAATAGTAGAAAAATGACTTATTCTATTAATTAATTAATTAATCTAATTAATTTGGATAATTCTCATTAATTTCGAATAGCTTCAAATAAATTCCAAATAATTACAAATAACTTTCTAAATAAATTTCTAAAGAATTTGGGGTCTTACATGTGTGTAGTTTATCCCTCGGGTGGGTGTAACGTGGGCCCGTGGGCGGTTTGTAAGCTAGTCACCGTGGGCCCCCGGCTCTTTACCGTAGCGTCCTAGGGGGGGGGGGACTAGCTAGAGGCCTGGCTCTAGGCAGGAGTCAGTGTGTGCACACGTGGTCAGAGGCCTGGACTGACACTGACGAGTGTTACTCTGACTAGTTCTTGGTTCGGTACTGTCATGCCACTCGCTTGTTGTCAGCCTGACTTGCGAGTTCCTTGAGACGCAGTGTAAGTCGTTAGTGGACGCTTCTGGTCTTTGTTTTCTAGTGGGTACCTTCTGCGGTCTCTAGTCACTTGGAGTTGTTGGGATTCTTTCTACTGGTAGATTTAGCTTCAGACGCTAATGTATACATTTGTATTGGCATATAGTTGGCTATTTTGACTGTTAGTTAGGCTTTACAGCTTTGCTACACTTGTGTTATTTATGCCAATGCATGTTTACTGCATTAAATGCATGCTCTAATTGCTTTATATTTGCATGCCTGCTTGTTAGTGTGAGGTAGGGATCCACGTGACCCCTACTGAGTCTGGCTGTGACTCACTCCTTCTTCTTTCAGGTGAGCAGCCGCAGCCTCCCGTTGCCGGTAGTTCCCGCATTTTTGGGGATCGCTTGTAGAGTGCCAGCATTAGTTCGATAGTCCTTTTTGAGTACTTTTGACCGGGGTATGCCCCGCGTAGTTGTACTTTTGGGACTTCCTTTTTGGTTGTGGGCTTGTACGTTTGTGACTCTGGACTAGTGTATATACTATTTATCAATCTGATATCTTGAAATTTGCTTCCACACAAATCTTTAACTTTCCAGATAATTAACATGCGCTTGCGTGTGATTCCAACTCATTGTGCGCCTCCTCAGCGAACGTACTAACCCTTCAGGGGCCTCATCAGCCTCTTGGGTGGCTTCCCCAGTTTTTGGTATCAGTATATCGGTATCCGGACCTCCGGGTCGTCACAGTTGGTATCAGAGCGGTTTTGAGGACTCGTACAAGGAATTTAAATCCGTGCTAGTCCAGAGCGAGTCCATTGTGTCGTCTATTGCTGGCTTAGGTTGTTTCTCGCGATTATTGATGGATTTCTTATTATTCTGTGTTTTCTCTGGTTCAAGATGTTGCCTCGTGGTTGGCGGAGAGCTCGGGCACCTCGGGAGGAGAGTGACACCTCTTCTACCCCAGTTGCGCCGGCTCCTGTAAGTCCTGCCCCACGTGATGATTTACCTGGTGGCCATGGCAGAGCGTTGAAGGAATTCTTGCTTTTCCACCCACCCACCTTTGAGGGTCAATCAGACCCGGAGGTAGCTAGAGCGTGGCTTGATGCCACCGTGAGCGCATTCCAGTCGATGGAGTGCGCGGAGGATGAAAGGGTCATGCTGGCGACCTATCAGCTACAAGGTACCGCGCGCACCTGGTGGACTACGGAGTGGGAGATTGCTTTCCATTCCCGTCCGCTCTGACAAATCACCTGGGCGGAGTTTGTTGCTACTTTTGAGCGTGCCTATACTCCGGCCTGTCTTAAGCTTGCTTAGATGTATCAATTTTTGGAGCTGACGCAAGGTGACCTGACCGTGCTGCAGTACCGAGAGAAGTTCTTTGAATTGCGCCGGTATGCGGCCCACATCTTTGCTGATGAAGCGATGAAGACTCAGCAATTTCTGCGAGGGCTGAAAGTGGAGTTGAGCTTGCCGTTGTTTGCAAATCGGGTAATCGACTTGGATGCGGCATACCAGGCAGCTGTTGCTCTAGAATTGGAATTGGCAAGGACTCGGGGGCTTTCTCAGACTGGGATAGTTCAGCAGGTGGTGCAGTTTCAGCCAACGTACCAGCCGACTGTTCCAGGAGCTTCCCCTATGTTTCCTGCTACTGGTGGTGCTTCTTTTTCAAAATCCAAGGGCAAGAAGTTCAAGTTCAAGAAGTCTAAGAAGAAATTTGATCAGCAGGCGTCTCCTAGTGTTGTTCAACCTTCTGCTCCTTCTTTTCCTCAGCGCCAGGGTTCCTCGCCCAGTCAGCCTAAGCGGTGTTGGAGGTGTAGCGGTAACCACCCGGGCAAGCCATGCTCGTTACCGGTGGTTTGTTTTTGTTGTGACCAGCCGGGTCACATTGTTCGAGACTGCCCAATGAAGGCGATGCCAGTGCAATTCTCTCAATCTGTTCAGCCTCAGCAGTCTCAATTCAGACTCCCTCCGCCACCTCTACCTCCGCAGTTCTATCCTCAAGCCTCGGCGTCTTCCCAACAATCTTCTACAGTAGCCAGGAAGAAAAAAGGGAAGGTTTCTCACATTACTCGCGCGGAGGCTGTTGCATCTCACCTAGTGGAAGGTACGATCATGCTTTATGGTCATGCAGCTCACGTATTATTTGATTCGGGTGCTTCTCACTCCTTTATTTCTGAGGATTTTCTTGCATGTATTGAGGATCCCACCACTGAGGTCACTTGTGATTTGTTGGTTGAGTTGCCATCTGGAGATTTTATGTTCACCCCGTTGTGTCTCGAGGAGTCTCCTGTTGTGGTCAGTGACCGTCGGTTGCCAGCGAGACTGTATGCTTTGTAGTTGTTAGAGTATGATGTTATTCTGGGTATGGATTGGTTGGAACGATATGGAGCCGTAGTTGACTGCAGATCCAAGAAAGTCTACTTTCAGCCGCCTGGGAAACCAACATTCTATTTTCAAGGTATTCGGCCCCGTTCCTCTCGCTTGATTATTTCTGCTATTCGAGCCCGTAGATTGCTTGATGTAGGTTGCCAGGGGTTCTTAGCTTCAGTGGTTGCCGTTGAGTCACCTCAGCAGGATGTCAGCAGTATTCCTGTGGTGGGTGAGTTCCTCGATGTGTTCCCTGACGAGTTGCCGGGCTTGCCTCCACAGCGAGAGATTGAGATGTTAATTCATTTGATTCCGGGCATGGCACCCTTGGCCAAGGCACCGTACCGATGGCCCCAGCTGAATTGAAAGAACTGCGGGCGCAGTTGCTTGAGTTGCTAGATAAGGGTTATATTCGACCCAATTTTTCTCCTTGGGGTGCTCCTGTTCTATTTGTGAAGAAGAAAGATGGGAGCCTTATGTTGTGTATTGACTACAGGCAATTGAATCAGGTGACTATCAAAAATAGAGTATCCTTTGCCCAGGATCGATGATTTGTTTGATCAATTACAGTCTGCCTCGGTCTTTTCTCGGATTGATCTCCGTTCTGGTTACTACCAGTTGAGAATCTGGGAATCTGATGTTGAAAAGATGGCTTTCAACACGCGGTATGGTCATTTCAAGTTTTTGGTTATGTCTTTTGGGTTGACCAATGCTCCTGTAGCTTTTATGGACTTAATACAGCGTGTGTTTCGGCCATATTTGGACCAATTTGTGGTAATCTTTGTCGATGATATTCTTGTCTATTCGGCTTCTGAGGAAGAGCATACACAGCATTTGAGGATCGTGTTGCAGACTCTACGAGACCATGAGCTCTTTGCTAAATTCAGTAAGTGCGAGTTCTGGCTTTGAGAAATTCATTTTCTAGGCCACGTGATTTCTGGTGATGGAGTCGCAGTGGATCCAGCTAAGATTGAGACTGTTCTTCAATGGCAGAGACCGAGGACAGTGACAGAGATCAGAAGTTTTCTGGGTCTTACAGGTTATTACCGTAGGTTCATTCAAGATTTTGCGAAGATCGCAGCACCAAAGACTAAACTGACCCGTAAAGATGTTCCTTTTGTCTGGTCAGATCAATGTGAGCAGAGCTTTAATGAATTGAAAAGGCTACTCACTTCTTCTCCAGTGCTGGTGTTACCTTCTGGCTTGGGCAGATTTGTGGTCTGCACAGATGCTTCTCGGGTTGGCCTTGGGGCAGTGTTGATGCAACATGGTAAAGTTATTACTTATGCATCCCGGCAGTTGAAACAGCATGAGGAAAACTATCCGACTCATGATTTAGAACTTGCTGCAGTGGTCTTTGCTTTGAAAATCTGGAGGCACTATCTGTATGGTGAAAAGTTTGAGATCTTTACAGATCACCAGAGTTTGCAGTATGTGTTCTCTCAAAAGGACCTCAATCTCAGACAGCGCCGATGGATGGAATATATGAAGGACTATGACTTTACACTCTCCTATCAGCCAGGTAAAATGAATGTTGTGGCTGATGTTCTGAGCAGGAAAGTGTAAGTCTGTCAGCTATTGCTTTAAGAATGGAAATTTTGGAAACAGCTTCCTAGTGAGGCGGTTAGCGTGGACATTCCAACTGATCCACTGGCAGCTGTGTGTGCTAGTTTGGCCATGTCTTCGACTCTATACCAGTAGATTAGAGAGGCCCAACAGGCTGACTCTGATTTGACCCGCGTCATATCGATGCATGACATTGAATTTGATGATGAGCTAGTTGTTAATTTTCGTGGCCGGTTATATGTTCCGGATGTTGAAGAATTGAGAAATGCAATTCTGAGCGAGGCTCACGGATCCCGTTTTGCTATTCACCCGGCACTACCAAGATGTATCAGAATCTAAAAAGGCAGTTCTGGTGGCCAGGCATGAAGCGAGATGTGGCTGTGTTTGTTTCCAAGTGCTTAACTTGTCAGCAGGTGAAAGCCGAACACCAAAAGCCAGGTGGATTGCTTCAGCCGTTGGAAGTTCTGCAATGGAAGTGGGATCACGTCACTACAGATTTTGTGGTGGGTTTGCCTTGGACTTCGCAAGGCTTTGATGGAATCTGGCTGTTAGTCGATAGATTGACTAAGACAGCTAGACTTTTGCCGATTAGAGTTACTTGGAGTGTGCAGAGATTGGCCGACCTGTACATTGAAAAGATCGTGCCACTGCATGGTGTTCCAGTCTCACTTGTGTCAGATCGTGACCCACGTTTTACCTCCGACTTCTGGCGCAGTTTCCAGAAGGCCTTGGGCACTGAGTTGGCTTTTTCTTCAGCTTATCATCCATAGTCTGATGGTCAGTCAGAAAGGACGATTCAGACTCTTGAAGATATGCTGAGATCGTGTTGCCTTGAGTGGCAGGGTTCGTGGGGTCAGCATTTGCCACTTGTGGAGTTTGCTTATAATAACATTTTTCACTCCAGTATCGGCATGGCACCTTATGAAGCACTATATGGTCATCCTTGTCGTACCCCTTTGAACTGGTTTGATGTCGGTGACCGACTTTTGACAGGACCTGACATGGTGCAACAGTGTGCTGATGTGGTCCGTCTGATCAGGCAGAAAATGTTGACAGCTCAGAGTCGACAGAAGAGTTACGTGGATCAACGTAGGTGACCACTGCAGTTTGAACCTGGAGATATGGTGTTTGTTAAAATATCTCCGATGAAAGGAGTTTTCAGATTTGGGAAGCGTGGGAAGCTCAGTCCGCGGTACATTTATCCGTTTCCTATCGAGGAGTGTGTGGGCCAGGTGGCTTATCGGCTTCAGCTACCAGCGGCAATGCAGGCTATTCATGATGTATTCCACATCTCCCAGTTGAGGAAATATGTCTCTGATCCATCTCATGTCCTTGATGATGCTGTTTGGCCAGAAGTGACTGCCGACCTGTCTACACTGGAGTATCCCATCAGAATTGAAGACCGTCGTGAGCAACGGTTGAGAAGTAAAGTGATTCCGCTGGTTAAGGTCATCTGGCAACGTCACTCGGGCAACGAAGCTACTTGGGAATGTGAAGATGAGATGAGACAGCTTTTTCCTTTCTTATTCACTTGAGGTATGATTCCTTTGCAGTTTCCTCTTTGTTCTCCTTCTTCAATTTTGGGGTCGAAATTTTATTAGGAGGGAGGGACTGTAAGCCCCGCGTCTTGACGGATCTTTGATGGTTCGGGTTTAGGATTTATTCCGCAAACTTCGGCCATTTTTCTGGATTTTTAGGCCATTTACCGGTATTTATTCGGATTGAGTTATAATGTTTATGGTTTTTAGTGGGCATTTCCCTAATTTTGGTAATTTGGGGGTCTCGTTGCAATTGGTGGCTTTCTTTCAAAAAAATGTGTTTTACCCTTTTTTTCTCCCCACCCACGTTGCCACCTTACTCCCCCTCTCCACCCCTCTCGATCTCCCTCTCTCCCCATTTCCTCTCCCCCTCTTCCTCACGACCTCTCTCTCTCTCCCTGGGCAAGCGGGCGAGACGGCGACGGATCGCGACGTGGAGGGCGCCGTTGGACTCGTGGCGATGAGTGGAGCGCGTTGACGCCCACCTCGGCACGGATCGTGGCCCGAGGAGACGGGACGGGGCGAGGAGGAGCGTGAAGGTTTCGCCCTTGCATGCGGCCGGTCGTCCACTTTCAGCTTGAATGAGGTAGGAGGATGGAATCCTTACCTGACTAGGATCGTTTGGACACCATTTGCACCGCCATGCACAACCGTTTTCTCCATTTCCGGTGAAATACCCATGTTAGTGTGATTTAGCTCAAATTCACGAAAAATCACTCCTTGGGCTTTGTTTTCATGTTTCCTAGTGTTCAATTGTTGCCATGGATATGTGCATGAGCAGGGAACAGGTTGTAAGCGCGAGCCCCGTCAATTTCGGTCGATCGGGGGATGTTCCGATTTCAATACGGACATACTCGCAACCCAGCTCGTGTGACGGTCATCCCAGCGACCGTCACAGGCGTAACGCACCCGACCCAGTGCGTTACGTGAATGTGACGGCCCCATCTGGGTGCGTCACAGCTTCTGGGCAGCTGGGTGAAGGGTCCACCTAAGGGACCTAGATAGGGCCGTTAGGGCGTTGTAACGCACCAGCCTAGGTGCGTTACATTTCCCTGATACCTGTGTGTAGTTTATCCCTCGGGTGGGTGTAACGGCCTCGGATAGTGCGTTACATCAGTGTAACGCCCCTACCCTAGACCGCCACACCTTGTGTATCTGTGTTTCGATGGAATAGCCTCAGTTGCCTCTAACACACCTAGGGGGGTGCGTTACAGTCATGTAATGCACTGCTCCTGGTGCGTTACGCACTGTTGTCCCCTGCGTGCGGGGAAGTTGCCTCGGGTGAGCGTGACGGCCCCTGGTAGGTGCGTTACAGTTGCATAACGCATCTACCCTAGACTGTCACACTCTGTAATGGTCTAGGCTAGACCGTCACACCCTCTGGCATTCAAAAGATGGTCGGTTCGTCTTCTAATGCATTTCATGTTGCATAATTACTATGTTTAAGTTATTTTATAAACAATGGCGCACTTTTAGATCCCGGTAGAGTACTTCCACTTTCCTTGTGATGGAACCACTAGACTTAGCCCTAAGACTTTCAGTGTCGCTCCTCCTAGGGGCACGAGTCCCCTGCTCCTTCCTTTCCACTAGATTTCCTTTCTCCTAGGTTAGGTGTAGGGTCCATCGAGTCTAGGGAAGTAGAGTCGATTAGAACTAGAGAAGTATGGTCCTCTTCTAGGTCGTCCAATCCTTCCGAGCTTGAGCCGCGCCCGCTTGCGCGTCCTTCCAAATCCATTCCTGATAGGTTCTTGCAAGATCTGGCTCAGCGATGTCATGCTCTTTTGAAGTGTCCAGAGTTTGTCGCCACGGCAATCATGATAGAAGACAAAGAGGAAATAGAAGGGGTGTGGAGCGATGACAGACTTGGTGTCTATGAAGTCTTGGATGAGAAAGACCCGATTGATGATGAGGACAGCAACGCAGATAACACTGCCGATCTGTATGTGCAAGGATTAAAGAGATTCGACGAGCCATCGTCGGCAGTGGATGAACCTACGAAGGAAATAAATTTGGGAACCGAAGAAGACCCAAGGCCCATCATTATTGCCGCTAATCTCCCTCCGCAAGTGGAAGAAGATCTAGTCAAGGTTCTAAGGGAGTATAGTGATTCTTTCGCCTGGTCTTATGAGGACATGCCGGGTCTTGACCCCTCTTTAGTGGAACACCGACTCGTACTTAAACCAGGGGCAACACCCTTATAATTCGTGAAGATTTCACCCCCACATGGCCTTAAGGATCAAAGAAGAAGTTGATAAGTTATACAAGGCCACGTTCATTAGAGTTGTCTTATATCCCCAGTGGGTGGCGAACATAGTCCCTGTTATCAAGAAGGATGGAAAGGTGCATATTTGCATCGATTTCAGGGATCTCAATAAAGCATGTCCCAAAGATGATTTCCCGCTGCCTCACATAGACGTCCTGGTCGATAACACCGCCGGGTACGAAGCTTTGTCATTCATGGGTGGTTACTCAGGCTATAATCAGATTTATCTCGCTCCGGAGGATCAAGAGAAAACTTCCTTCACCACTCCCTGGGGCACGTACTGCTACGTGGTTATGCCGTTCGGTCTGAAGAACGCATGTGCCACCTATCAGAGGGCAATGATGGCCATTTTCCACGACATGATGCACATTTACATGGAAGCCTACGTGGATGACATCTTGGTGAAATCAAGAACCAAAGAAGAACACCCCTCTATCCTGGCTAAGGTGCTGCAGAGAGCTAGGGAGTACAAGCTGAAAATGAATCCGAAGAAGTGTGTTTTTGGAGTCTCTTCAGGGAAGTTGCTAGGCTTTATAGTTAGCAAATGGGGGATCCAGATTGATCCTAATAAAGTAAAGGCCGTCATGGACATGCCTCCGCCAAAGAATATTACGGAACTTCGAAGACTGATTGGTAGATTGCAATTCATCAGAAGATTCATATCCTAACATTCTCAAAGGTGCTGCCCATTTTATGAATTGCTAAAGGCGGGAGTCAAATTTGAATGGAATCAAGATTGTCAAAAGGCCTACGAGGACCTAAAGGAATATCTATCCAATCCCCCGGTTTTGTAACCTCCTGTCCCTGGGAAACCCCTAATCCTATACATCTCGGTTATTGAGGACTCCTTAGGGGCGGTCTTAGCACAAGTAGACGATGAAGGGAAAGAGCGGGCAGCTTATTACCTCTCCAGGTTGTTCAACCCGGCCGAGGCTAAATACACCGCTATGGAGAAGACTTGTGCCGCCTTAGTGTGGGTAGCTCAGAAGCTCAAACACTACTTCCTTGCCCACCCAGTTAGGCTGATCTCTAGAATGGACCCGATCCGCTATTTCTTAGAAAAGCCTGTCCTCTCTAGTAGGTTAGCTCGCTGGCAGAGCTTCCTATCTCAGTTCGATATCACGTTCGTCGTTCAGAAGGTGGTCAAAGGATATGCCATCGCTGAGCATCTTACCCATCTCCTAATTCCCTGCACGGATTCTATTCAGGATGACTTCCCTGATGAGCATCTTTCTGTCCTGACTCATCATCCCTTCTGGTCGCTGCACTTCGACGGTGCACTCAATTCTCAAGGCCGAGGGATAGGCACTGTTCTGCTCATTTTGGAAGGAGTGGCGATTCCTTTTGCTTATCAACTTCAATTTCCTGCTACCAACAATATCGCCGAGTATGAGGCTCTCCTAGCTGGATTGAAGCACGCCTACCTTCTAGGCGCGCGTTACTTGAATATCATAGGGGATTCTCAGCTCATCATGCGGCAAGTTCTTTCCACTTACCGCACCCGTGACCCTAAGCTCAAACCATATCAAGATTTGGTCACGCTCCTCGCTAGGTAATTCCGTAAGTTGATCTACATCCATACTCCCCGGTCTCAGAACATTCTAGCCGATGCTTTAGCATCCCTCGCTTCCTCTCTATCTTTCCCTCTCAGTCGGAGTACTGAGACCATCATCGTTCAGAGATTGGACGCACCCTCTCTTCAGGATCCTTGGTATGTCAACCTTAGGAAGACTGTAGAGGTGAGGGCTGAGAAGGAAGAGTTGAAGGAAGTATCTTTGACAGAGTTAGAGGAGATCCTGGAAGAGGAAGAGTTGCCATGGTATCATGAAATTAAGTTGTTTTGCAAAGATGGATCGTTCCCAGAAGAGGCAAATACCGAGCAGCGCAAGTCAATAAGAAGAGCCGCCTCAAGGTATACTATCATTGCTGGAGAACTATATAGGCGCACTATTAACGGGATGCTCATGAGATGTTTGGACGATGATGAAGCTTGGAAGGTGGCCGAAGCAGCCCATTCTGGTGAGTGTGGAGGTCATGTTAATGGCCAGGTTCTAGCGAAGAAGATCCTTAGGCAGGGCTATTATTGACCCACATTAGAGGAAGATTGCTCCCTCTATGTCCGGAGGTGTCTTAAATGCCAACTCCATGCTGATAAAATTCATGCTCCAGCTTCATCTCTTCATCCTCTATCTGCTCCTTGGCCGTTCTCTATGTGGGCTTTCGACATTGTTGGCCCGCTCGGTGATCCCAATTCTCAGATCAAGCAAAAATCCTTCATCCTTACCGCCACTGAGTACTTCACCAAGTGGGCTGAAGCCGAAGTGTACGTAGAGATTAAAGCTACCACGGTGTGCCGCTTCATCATGAAGAACATTATCTACGGTTCGGAGTGCCAAGCAGCATCGTCACCGACAACGGACCCCAGTTCGTCTCTCAAGAGCTCAAGGACCTATGTAAGAAGTTCAATATCACATTGCATCTCCATATTACCCACAAGGCAACGGCCAGGCCGAAGCCACCAACAAAACCCTTCTCAAAATCATAAAGAAAACATGCGAATCTCATAAGTTTTCTGATTGGCCAGAAAGATTAGTGGAAGCTCTATGGGCTTACCGCACCTCCGTTCGTACTCCTACGGAGCAAACTCCCTACGCTCTCACTTATGGGATGGAGGCGGTACTCCCACATGAGATTTTGATCCCTTCCCTAAGGGTATAGCTCGATAAGGAACTTAATCTCGACGAACGTCGAGAGGCGTTGCTCGTCCAGCTAGAACTCTTAGACGAGAAGAGGATGAATGCGGCCGATCACGTATCTGTTTATCAAAAGAGAGTTTCACGTTATTTTCAAAAGAAGGTAATTGAGCGTAAATTTCAAAAAGGTGATATGGTTTTGAAACGTAAATTCATTCGGTCTGCACGTCCCATGTTTAAATTGCAACCTAACTGGGAAGGGCCGTTCGTTGTGAAAGAGGCTTATCCAGGGAATGCTTACCGCTTAGTGAACGCAGAAGGTGAGGAGCTCTCTCACGCTTGGAATGGGTTGTACCTTAAGCGTTTCTTTCCTTAGAATCTAAACCAGTGCCACCCCGGTAGAAAGGTGTCCGTTCCCTTCCTTGCGAGAAAGAGGACCCCGAGCACGGTAATCACACGCTACACGACGTCCCTGGTCGGGTTTCTCACTTTGTAGACAACGTTTCTCCTTGGCCATGCTTTGGGGGGGGGGGGGGAAGTCAAAAGTCCCTGTCCGTCTCTTTCTTCGGCTGAATCCATAGGCAAGAGGTGAACAAGGAGGCGACAACCAATCCATGCGCCTTGACGAGAGGAGGTCTCAAATAGGGGCAGTCCGTTATGACCTGACGCCACAAGGAAAAGGAAAAGAGCAAAGAAAAGGAGCAATCTTCTTGACAAAAGCAAAAATCTATCTCGAAAGTCCATCGATTATCAATTCCAAAGCTCCAAAAGGAAAATAATAAAAGCTAGGCATGGCAAGAGTGGCAGTACAGTTTCCCCGCGGGACGTTATGAGCCCGGTCGTATGCGTGCCTAGAGTGGACAAAGGTTCGATGACGGACGCAAAAGCCCCGGCGCAACAGACCAAGTCTCTGAATAGGTTGACTGGAGAGGAACTCAAGTCCTAAAAACTTCTATATCTGGCCTAAGCTTATCCCCGTGTTCTTTTTTTCCTTTGCAGGACTGAGACAAGTACCCTGGGTATAGCCTTGGCAGAGATACCGTCACGCGAATTAGGCCCTGGCCAGGGGTTGTCACCCCCATTACACGCCAACCTTGGAAACTCTGAACGGAATTGGGAGGACCCTTCTTCCTAGGGAGGCACTGGTTTTCCAAAATCCAAAAAAAGCATATATCTTGAAATAAAAAAAATCATATATTTCAAAATCCAAAAAAAATTATATATTTTAAAATCAAAAAAAATCATATATATTTCAAAATCCAAAAAAAAAACATATATTTCAAAATCCAAAAACACCAGATATTTTCAAAAACTCACAAAAATCCAAATGATTGTAGAATTCCTAAAAATACCATCATATGCATTACATGCATTGCATTGTTTCTTATATTCTTCGCATGTTTAATAAGGCTCCACCCCTTGATTAAATATCAAGAAATGGTCAAATTCTAAACTTGCTTTAGGCAAGGGGTTGAGTCTAAGAATAGATCTAACTTGTTTCTTATCTAAGTATGTGCAGAACGCAGGTTCAAGCCCAAGATTGCAAAATTCCAGGTTCAGGTATGTAACGCACCAGCGTCAGACCGTCACAGCCTTATAACGGTCACCCTTTGACCGTCACAGCCTTCTGAACTTTGAAATCCATTGGCTCTCAACAAACCCTCTCTGACGCGTCCTTGATCGACCGTCACTTCCCTCTAACGGTCTATCTATGACCGTTACATTCTACAGAGAACAGTTTTCTGAGTTCACTCCTTCTGACGGCTCATTGTAAGACCGCCAGACTGTTGTGACGGCCCTATGTAGGACCGTTATAGATTCCAGAAACTCTACTTTCAGGCCAAGTCAAGCAACAAACTCATGATTCCATCAAATAGGGCACTCCTATATCATTCCATTGAGTTCAATAATACATAAAATTGATTGATAAAACTTCAAGTTCAGAAGCAGCATAAGAAATCTCAAGCTACATTCAATTTTCTGTCCGCGAGAGGGCGGATTTTGCGCAATTCTTTCACGTAGCTACGGCGTCACTCGTCGTCCTCTTCCACTTCTTCTTGTCACGGGCGCACTTTGCTGATTTCTCACATGGTCAGTGCGTTTCGGATCGCTCTTTCATCTTCCTCGGTCCCCATCTTCCTAGCTAGAAGGGGAGGGTAGTGCAATAGTGCAAGAACTTCGGTTCGGGGTAGCCCAATTTGAAGATAGTACCGGTGTGGGTTGTTGATCGCCAAGGTAGTGTTCCCCACTAACTGTAGATCAAGGCCTGGTCGCCGTGGTACTCTAAGCAAGGTGCTCCGCAAAACTCTTGGACGCATCATGAACTTCTCTATTGGCAAAGTGTTGAGGAAGAGGCGCCATTCATCTCGTGTTTTCTTGTCCGCCGTCTTGCACTCAACATGTGAAGAGAAACCGAAGGCACCTCCAATAAAGAACAAGGGGTGGCTCCCCAAGATCCGGCTGGCTGAAGGTATGTCTTCCTTGGGTTGGAATTTGATTCTCACGCCCATCCAACACTCAAGGAGTGTCATGGAGCCGAAAAGAAGTCCTCCTAAGCAAACTGAATCTAGTCCTTCATAAAGGAATGAAAGGACCGCTTGAGAAATAGACAAACCCCGCCACAATCCGCTGATGATGCTAAGGTTTTGGATATCTAGGAGGTGGTCGGTGGTAGTAAAAAGGAAGACTCCGCATAAACAAATTGACACGGATTTGGCTATGGTTTCATATCTCTCCCACTTGTTCTTACAATGAGAGACTATCTATTGAGCCATCGGTATCAAGTGAATATGGTTTGGGCTGATCATGGTCCTTACATCCTTCGGGTTGTGTATGAAATCAATTAAGATTAAGGATGGGTCAATAGGTTTGACCGTATGGCACACTAGATCTTCGTCCCCTACTTTAGTCTTAGCAAGGGCTATGTAGGTCTCTACCTCCTCCAATAGGACTGTAGCTTCAAAGGAAGGGAAGAGGAAGGTGTGTGTTTGTGGATGCCATAACTCTATAAGGGCTGAAATGCTTGCCCAATCTAAAGACAATTTCTGGAAGTTCTTGGCCAAAACTAACAAAGGTTGGAGGTGCCATGCCCTAAGGATGGATAAAACTTCTAAAGGGAGTTCTTTGACCATGGGAGCCACCCACTTTAAGTTGGAGTAACACCTTGGACCAGGAAGAGGCTAAAGAAGAAGAAGAAGAAGAAGAAAGAAGAATCATAAGTGGTATAGGAAAGTGCAGAAATTGATGAACTTTTGAAGTCAATTGGAACTTACCACTCTTTGGGCACTTGAACTCAGATGCTTGGGGATGGATGTCAACCTTTGCAGTTCCCCATGCTCCTTCTTGACTGCTTTAGGGCCGGTGTAGACTCTCTCCTCCATGCCCATCGCTCCGAAGCTTCTCTTCATGATGTTCCTTGCCCTTTGATGGAGTTCTCAACCCTTGTAGCAGAGAATTAATGAAAGCTGCGATTTTTGGACTTGTTCTTAGTTTATAAAGGCTTGATTTTGGTGCTAGGATGATAAGATTGGGGTTAGAAAGCCTTATCCTAAGCCTATGAGGGTTCTAGTATGGATTAAGGTCTCCTTACCACCGTGTTTGGGCTCTCACGGCAGAATCCGTCTCGGAGTACAGTTTGTTCTCTAACGGTCTATCGTAAGACCGTCACATAGCTCTGACGCTCCATCTTTGGACCGTCACATTTCCTGCTACACGTCTTTAGCTCAGTTTTGCTCTGTCGTGTCTAACGGTCTAATCGTAGACCATTACAGATCCCTGACGCTCCATCTCTAGACCGTCACATTTCCTGCACATTTTCTAGCCCAATATCATTCTGTCATGTTTGACGGTCTAGTCTATGACCGTCACCTTATTCTGACGCTCCATCAGTGGACCGTCACATTTCCTGCTATACAATTTGCAATCCACCCTCTGTCGTCTCTGACGGCCTGATCTTGGTGCGTTACATGGGTCTGACGCTCCTACGCTAGACCGTCACACCTTCTGCCATGGGTTTCTGTTCTTTCCATTATCCTTTGGTCTCGCCTGCCGGTCGTACACTTTATCCCATGTTCATATCCATTCATTCCGTCCATTCATTCAACCATTCATTCACACATCCATACTCACATTCATCCATTCATTCATACACATATAAAAAAATAAAAACACAAAAAAGGCATTTTCGTTTTCATTCCATTTCATTCACATAAGTCATGTACAAGTATGGGTGTCAAAGAAGAAAGAAAATACAAGTCACTCAGCCGGTCTATCTCCCGGGCCGTCACTATCGCCAGTTCCCTCATGCCACTTTGCTGGTGGCTCCTGGATGCTGCTCTCCTCCCCCCGATGTCATCTCCGATCTGCCTCCTCGTTCCTCCGATGGCCGGAGGAGCCGGTGAAGTAGTCTCGAAATCCACTGCTGGGTGCAACGCTATGGCTCCTGCTGCTAGTCCCCGACTTCTTCCCTAAAAGTCGAATGGCCTCTTTCATGCCCGCAATCACGCCCTTCATCTCGATGGTCTGCACTCCGAACTGATCACGCTCGCCCCTCAAACGCGCAATGTCAGCTCTAAGTCGCTCCACCTTCTCATCATCCGTACGCCGATGGGTCTCTCCTGCGCTCAGTCTGGCAACCTTCGCCCGGAGGTGGGCAGCCTCGGCTACCACTGCAGTCAGCTCTCTCACCTACATTTTGCATTTTATCAGTCCATTAGGCATTTAAGTCTAAAAGAAGCCTAAGGGTTTAGATTCTTACCCGCTCTGCGAGGGTAGCCTCGGCCTCCTCGGCTCGAGCTACGGCTCGGGTAAAATCTGCATCTCGCTCAGCTCGTCCCCCGGTAGGCTGTGAAGAGGAGGACGATGCATCTGGTCCGGTCCTCTGGGCTCCCTCGGCCCGCTGCATTTAGAAGTCAAAGTTAGCCATTTGCATCATATGCATTTTAGTCTTAAGTGTAGAAACTCACCAAAAGCTCTAAGGCAGCCCGGTACTCGTCCCGCTGCTGGATGGTGGCGTGAAGGAGTCCTTCGAACTCGGCTATTCTCCCCTGTGGGTCTAGCTGCATTTAGAAAGCATATGTCATTGCATATAGAAGCATTAATTTAAATAGACAGAGTTTTGAGTTTAGAAGTTCATACCGGCCGTCGAGTGCCTCTGAACACCTGGTCGCCATACCGGTGGGAGTAAGCCTTGAGGTAGGTCTCATCGCTGTCCGCCCGGTCTTTCACCACCCGGCCTCTTTTGTTCCAATCATGCACATATTTGGCCTTTCGAGCGCACCAGTCCACATCACCGCTAATGCCCTTCGAAGACTTGCCCGGGCGTTCATCGTCATGGCGAGGGAAGGTCACCTCTGGCTGATGTAGTCCCCGAGTCCTCAAGATCAACCGGTAGTGCAGGGGCTCGATCACGTTGATGCAGTGAAGCCATATGTCTCGCCCGCTGTATGCCAGGGATGCCTTCACCCAAGGCTGTCCCTCGTAACCCTCATCTCGGTATGGGGTCCATCTCACCTGAAAAGGTCATGTTAATCCATTTAGAAGCATTCACATGCAATCAAAACCCATTTAGATGCATTTAGAAGCATTTAGAAGGTTTAAGTCCGGAGCTTACCACTGTGTGTGGGAATGAGTCAAGATCATCCTGGATGGCCCGGGTCAGCCTGTTGATCGATCCACTATCTCTCGCGACAACCCACCGTCTCGTAATGGGGATCCGCTGGGGATGTAGCTGACTACCTCGCCCAATCCCCGGGAGGTATACGAAGCTCCAGATCTACATTTAAGGTCGAGTGTAAGTAAATTGCGTCATTTGCAAGATCATAATCATACAGAACGCATCTAGAGTTTAGCATTTACCTGTAGGAAAGGTGAGAAGCCGCCCAGCATCATCCGTCGGTCTGTGGTGTTGAGCGACTCGAAGAGGAAGGCAAGCCCTGCCGCTCCCCAAGCATACTTCCCCACTCTGCCCAAATCCTCTAGCAGTGGCAGTAGCCTGTAGCTGATCACGTCGGCTCGGGTCGAAAAAAGTAGCTTTCCAAACAACAGCATCAGAAATCGTCTCAGGACCCGGTCTCCCTCCTGTCCTGCCTCTGCCGCCACTCGTGGGCATACATGCTCTATCACTCGGTCTATATGCTGCTCGGGGAGCTCGCCGACTGCTATAGCCGCTCCTCTCAGTCCCAAGCTATCCTGTAGTCTCGACCTCGAAAGCTGGGATGATGTGTGCCCTGGCCTGATCAGATCTAAGCCCAGTAGCTCTTGGGCCATCTTTCGGTAATCTCCAAATGTCCACCCGGTCACTGCTGCTCCGTGGACTCGCAATCCGGTGATCCTCGCCATGTCTTCTAATGTGGGGATCATGTGGCCCCATGGGAAGATGAAAGCCCGGCTAATCGGATCCCATCTCTCGTGCAATTCGTACAAGAGCGGGGTATCTGTCCTGGTCACCTCGATGCTTAGCACCTCGGCGAATCCCATCTCGGCCAACCTCTCCCGCTGGTACTCGGGCAATGCCTGATACACTGCCTGTATCTGAAGCCAAGAAATCAGGGTTCTCCTTTTCCCCTGCACAATGTAGAGCATAAGTCAGTCACTTAATCATAATTTCATTGCATTGCATTTCATATGAACAATAAAAATAAAAACAACAATGAAAAAATTAGAAAATTAAAAAATCCCAAAAATTGTTTCTGTCTCTGGTTTCTCTGACGGCTCTGAGGTGATGCGTCACAGTGCTCTGACGCACCTGAGGTGGTGCGTCATGCCCGTGACGGTCGCTGCAACGACCGTCACACTCTCTGCTACGGGGTGTTGTCCCCTTCATTTTTTTTGGCTCCTAAAATGGCCATGGAGGCCTACAATCATTCCTAAGGGGTCCCCAGACCCATTTCTACCCTCCAAACACACATGCATGCACAAAAATAAAAAAAATTGGAATTTTAGGGAAATCGGCCTACCTCGGGGTCTTGGCTCCTTTTCTTCTTCTTCTCCCTCGCCGTCGCTTCTTCCTCGCCAATAGTCTTCCTCATGGCTTCCTCAGCTTCTTCCACGGTCATTGGAGGGACTTCCTTCGTTGGTTCGTTCGTCGGAGGGCTCGCCGCCGGTGGGGTTCCTTCTCGATCAACCTGAGCCCTAAACCGCCAGATGGCCATCTTCTTCTTCCCTTTTTCCCTCTTCTTCAGTGGCTGGGACGGCTCGCTGCCGGCCATGGTTCGTCAGACGGAGGGGGAACAGTGGGGTTTTTGGGGTGTTGAGGTTTTGGTGTTGAGGTTTTGGTTCGTTTGGGCGTTTGTGAGCGAATGGAGGAAACGACCATTCGGTTTTGTTTTTTTGAACGCTCAGGAAATGTGACGGTCTATCGTGAAACCGTCACACTACTCTGATGCATCCTTTGTAGACCGTTAGGTCATTTGAAACGATGTCTTGAAGGATGTGAACCGCCAGACTCTGACGGCCCAAGGAGGATCCGTCAGGTAAGTCTAACACACCTTCACTAGACTGTTACATGCTTCAGAGTGTTTGATGGGTGATGATGCTTTGTTTGTTAGAAAATTCATGCTTATATGATTATCTTGTCTATGCAATTCATGCTTATTGATGGTTATGCATGGTTCTATGATTTATATTGTTGATGGCTAATCCTTTCTTGTTGCAAAATTTAAGTCATCATGCTTCACCGCTCGCCAGGAAGGTAAGTCAGGTATTGTATCCCGATTCCTTTGTCCCTTTATGCATTATTATATGTTATGTATGATATACTATCTCGAGAACCGACTGGTCATTCATGTGTTCTAGGATCTGATGTTCCCCTTAAACAAAAATAATGATGATCTAAGTACACGTGATTAATCGTTGGATAGGCCGTTAGGTTGGAAAAGCTTGGGGACGATGGTTCTATCTTGCACGCCGTTGTTGCAGATGGTGTCCTGACCCTAGTTTCTCCGGTCTAACAATACTATTCTCGAGTATCTTATTATTTTATTCTTTCTTTGTATTCATTTTAATGATTTCTTTTCCTTTAGCCCAGCATGCATCATACGCATCCTTTGAGCATTCATGAACCTTCATTTGTCCAGGTGTCTCAGTAATGGTGAATAACTATGTGTTTAATAATCTCGAATAAGGAGAGTCATTCCTCTCTGAATTAGAAGGTTTCCTTCGGTCTCTTCGCTAGATTTGGTTGGCTGAAGATTCCTGTCTAGAGTTTAGTTAAATCGTCTCTTTCCTTTTCGTTGCTCCGATCACTGGCTGTGTTTTCTTTTCCATAGTTGTTAGTTTCTCCAGACATGTGTCCTTTGGTTGCCTTTCCTTGTGATTAGTTCGAAGCTTTCTTGAAAATTCCTGTCGCTTGTTGGTTGAAAACGGGTGTCGTTTGTCTTAACGCCCACTTTTTAGTCCACTTCGCTTCACTTTCGCTCCACCTCCTTTCCATTTCGCCTCCGCATCGCTTTCGCTCGTTCCCTTGCAAAGAGGACGTTAAGGAGGGGCATCTGTTGACACCCGTTTTATGACCAATAAGTCGGGTCATCTCCTTGTTCATTCTATATGATGCTCCGAGTTTTTCACCTTTATTGAGCCTTCTTGGTCAATTTGAGGTCTATTTCATGAGTCATATCTCCTTGGTTGGGTCTGGTTCCTTATCCCTTTCCGCTGGACGAAGCTTAGCAAGTTTTCATTTCACTAGCACTCTATTATCTTTAACGGTCATTTGATGGGGCGTTACAGTCCTCTAATGCATCTACCATGGTGCGTTACATCCTTCCAGAGTCCTTAAGCTTAAGGCTTCCTTTCAAGCTTATCTTTTGTCTATCCGTTGAGTGTGATGGTTTATCGTGCAGCTATTTCATTGGTTGTGACGCATCTACCCTTGACCGTTACATTCATCTAGAGTCCTACGTTCGCAAACTTCTCCTGCTGATCTTATCTTATAGTGGATAGGGTTTTGTGACGGTCCAAGACTGGAGCGTTACATTAGTGTGGCGGTCTATCCTGCGACCGTTACATCCAACAGAGAGTCCTGACAAGCCTAGCCTTTGCTCTGCTATTTCCGTGATCGAACTAAGAGTTTGGTTTGAGGGTTTCTCTCTCGATACTCATCCTAAGAAGCTTCCGTTTGTTTCTGTGGACTCTTGGGAGTATTATCTTCAAGAGTTTACTAAGAAACGTCCTACTTTCTAGCTGGATTATCTCCTAATTCGAACCTAGACTTTGAGGGTCTATAAATAGAACCCTTGACTTCATGGCTTAAAAAGGAGACATATGGAGTTCGCATCGAAGTGCTGCTGCATCCTAGAGCTAGAACCAACCAAGGAGAGTTGCTTCCCACGTCCATCTACTTCCAAAGTTTAGGGAGTATCATTTCCAAGGGTTTAATTCAGTCAAGTTGTGTTCTTAGTGTCTTTTCTCTTTTTTCAAATATCATAGTATTGTCCCTCTCCATTTCCCACGTTCTTGCACTTGCTGCATTCATTTAAAACATCCTCCCATCTTTTAAAACGCCCCAGAGGGGTTAAAAAACCAACCTCCCCAGTTTACAGAGTCCATATCACGAGGCCCAAGCTCTCTGGCAGGCTGGAAAGCTTGGAGATCAAAAGATTCCCAACTTCTTATTCTACAAAAGCTCTGACGGTCTGGCACAGGCGCGTTAGAGCATTGTAGCAGTCTATCGTAAGACCGTCACACTTGCTGTGGCACATCTTCCTTCGACCGTTACATTTGACGGAGCTACAGTTTCCTGGTTGTTCTCTCTCCCGTGGGCGGGTGCATCATCCTCCTATTCTAAGTTGGCATCATAGCCCATCTTGCAAAAGAAGGGACACATTAAAACGACGTCCCGCGGGGAACTGTACTGCCACTCTTGCCATGCCTTTATTTTCATAATTTTGCAGATTGATTCATTGAATTTTGATTTTGAGAGCCCTTATAGGCTAGGTATTACATGAAAGCTCATTTTTCAAGGTCAAGACTGCCCCTATTTGAGACCTCTCTCGTATTAGGGAGCAACTATGTGACAACCCAAGATTCGGATATCAGGAAGAACCCGATACCATTCGAATCCTGGCCCGCCGCCCATGAGCCGGGAGGGCTCAGAAGGGCTAAAAGGAGTGTGGAGGTACAAAGAAATAGGAAATAAAGTAGGACAATTCAATAATTAACAGAAATAAATAAACAACTACAACAGCAGAGTCTAGTCCAACAGAAAGTACAATCTAAAGCAATAAAACATACCACATGCCAAGTGAACACTCGGCCCGGCAAGCTGGCAACTAAGAATCTCCGCACAGCACCCTTAAACCTCGAGGAAGAACTGTCGCACCTGAAAAGAAGGGGTGAGCCTCCTGTCAGGGATCCCGCGGAACCCCAACTGAGAACAATGGCGACACGAAAAGCAGTAACTGCAAGAACAACAGTAGCAGCAGGAACAGTAACTCGGTGGCCGGTTAAAACTCGGCACTACAACTACTCCTACTATACCGGTCAAGCAGAAAGAGGAATCTCGATCTCACCATCGGGAACCGGACCACACTAACACCACTCACCGAGGTAAAACCCACGGCAACTCCGCCGTAGAGGCCTGTCTCCCAGGACAAGGCCAACCTGGGCACGCTGCCCAAGGTGTGACCCCGACCACCTGGTCGCAGATACTACGCTGACAAGATGCAACCTTGGTAAAGCCACTAGCACCCTGACTACTACCTCAAAAACACCGGACGATCCAGAAAACCATGTCTCGCAGACAGGAAACGGAACTCGGACACAGGAGAGTCACATCTCACGTGACAGGAGTACCTGCCCACCAGAAACAAGGCCGGATGCGTCCACTGATGACTTAATCCACAGCCTCAGGTGTCCCACTGTAACGTCCCAAGCAGAGACAACGACATCGTACAAGTAACCACAGAACACAGAACAAGGGTCTAGGCGGGGTCGTGCTCATCAGCACACGTCTGAAGTCCCCGACCACGTGTGCACACACTGACTGACTGCGCTACGTCAGGCCCTCTAGCTGGTATTCCTCCCAGCCCAGACTCAAGCCGTCACCGTAGGAGGCCCTACGGCAACCAGCCTAAAGCCATCTCTCTCGGGTAAAGCTGCGCCACCACTCCCTGGTGGGACCACACGCGTGTCGGAAGGCTACGACTAGTGGGGAGTCACTGATGTGACCACTCTCCGAAGAGAAAACTCCGAGAAGCACGCACCCTGTGTGAAAGTCGAGAAGAACCAAGTGGCATCGAACCACTGGAATCTGGACGGTCCTCTAGACTCACTAAATTCAACGGTCCTTGAGTTACGAGACTCGAGGTCAAGACCGTCGTACACAACGGCACAATGCCGTTAATCTAGCTTAATCCCTAGGTCTAAAACCACGGTAGTATGAATACTGAGGTAGCTCACGAGCCGCCAAGACCATCCCCTCAAAAGGGAACTCAAGAGACCCTCCAACCTGAGGCTGGGTAATTGGACTCACAGTCCAAGGCCACACACATGGCCCACGCGGAAAGCACAGAAATACGATTTCTAAGGCAGCTCACAAGCCGCCACGCCGATTCCCATCCTAGGGAAAAGTGAGAAACCTCCAGCCCCATGCTGAATGACTGGACTCGCAGTCCGAGGCCATACACTTGGCCCAGTTGGGAACCATCTTCCGCAGAAACCCACGACATACTAGGAAACCCCACCGCACTCACACCGATACACAGTGACTCGATCAAGTGTAACACAAAGCCCGGAACACACACACACCTACGGGCATGCTAGTCGAGGTAACACGGTACCTCCCGACACCCCAAAAACATGGGCACAGAACTCACGGGGTGTCCGGGACACTCACGAGGTCGAAGGTCAACCACTGGATCACAACCAGGTCGACCGGAGACCAACACAACGCAAACCCGACATCGCAAGCACGGAAATCGCCTTGCGGTCTAACCTTAAACCGCCACGAGGCCTAGCGGTCTAACCTTGGACCGCCAAGGAAAGGCTAGCGGCTTAACATTGGACCGCTACACACTGAACTACGGACCCATAGCGGTCTACCCTTGGACCGCGAAGCAGAGCCTAGCGGCCTATTACTGCACCGCTAACGGCCCTGGCGGTCTATCGTACGATCACGAGGTCCAAACCGATATACACGGGGTTCTAGCGGTCTATCTCTGGCCTGCTAAACCCTTGAAACACACGAAGCTCAAGCGGTATTAGCGGTCTAACCCTGGACCGCCAAGGACCCTAGCGGTCTATCACGTGGTCGCTGATGCGCTCGGCACCCGTCGTTTAAAAATGCCGTGTCACACAATTTTAATACTTATAAAACCGCACTCACTCACTTAAATAGATTTGAAAACACGAGTAAAGTGATAAGAACAGGTCGATCCCATGAGAAAGAAATATTTTCAATTAAGTATGATTTGAAAAATTCTTATATTTGGAAGATCCGAATTTTGAGTGAGATTAACCTAATTGAAAAATAAACTTGCATGAAAATAAATGAATCTAAAGAAATAATAAAATTAAATGTGAAATAAAATAGACGAAGTGGGATAGATTTGGTGCGGCCGTGGTGTGATAACGGCGTCGTCTTTTCGAGCCTTTGATATACGAGTCGTCGGGAACGGCTGCGTACACTCAACCGAATCGGAATCGCGTCTCTTGACCGTCTTTGGAAGAAGTTTGGAAAATGATAGAAATAGAATTGTGAAAGAATATTAGAGAGATGGGAAGAGATTATGCAAAATATTAAAACATGAATTAAAGCAAACTCACGAGTGTATAAAAGTTACAACAAAATAAATAAATTACAACACACTAGAACAATAACAAAAGAAAATACAATGGACAAGCATAATGAAGGAAAACTAATGCTACATAAGAGGGGAATGAGAGAGCCTATCTACGTAACTATGCCTATTGCCTATTAGGAGGGAGAAGTGCCTCCCATGCCCTATTTATATAGGCTCCAACACATCCCTATTTTTCCATGTGAACATCCCAAGCCACCATCATATTTCTTTCTCTTTCTGCCTGTGTTTGGTGTGTTTGTATGAAGCCACTGGCCGCCATCCGTTGCATGCCACCTTGTGCGCCCGTGTGCGAAAGCGGCTTAACCGCCTGAAGACGCGTTGACCCAGCCCGCGAGAAAGCCGCTGTCAGCGTGAAAGCCCTCTTGCCAAAGCCCTCCACAGCGCGTTGACAGCACTGCGCCAGCTAGCTGCCTTGGTAGCTGCCACCCGTCAACATTTGGCCTGGTCGACCGTGCCTTAGTGGCCTACGTGAGAAGCCCTGCATACTGTGCCGCCGTGCGTTGAAGACCTGCCAACTTCCCTTGTGGGAAGTGGCCGCTTTTGTCTTGTTCGTGAGGACTCATTCTCTGCCATGTTGAGGTTGAAGGCCCGCCCAAGTGAAGGAGGAAGCCACCATAAAGCCTTCTGCCCCTTGAAGATGTTGAAGGGCCATACATTCACGTTAAATGGAATACCCACGTGGAGCCCATGTTACCATGTGTGAAGAGAGGCCTTACGTTATACCTGGGTTCTTATATATATTTGTTTATATATAGTACATATATATATATATTATATATATATCAAATATATTATATATATATATATCAAATATATATATATATATATATATTTATAAATAATTATTTTGTTTTTCTTTTTTTTTCTTTTATTTTATTTGGACTAAGATTGGGCTTGGTCGGCATGGGTTTTTAGATGTGTGAATGGACTTCGGCCCATTTGTCTTCTTATTTGTGTTCTTTTCATTCTTCTTGTTGTATTTCTTTCTTTGTGCCTACAAAATAGAATCAAAATTTAATTAAATCAGACAATTACATATTTTGATCTGAAATTAAAATTAAGTGTGATAAATGTATAATGATACATATTAAGACTCATAAAAGTGTGTTATAACATTAATTAACATGTGAAAATGCACACTTACCAGTCGCCAGCCTTGAACCTACACAGGGAGACCCCTAGCGGTCTACCCTTGGTCCGCTTGGAGCCCTTAGCGGTCTCTGGAACGACCGCTAAGGCGTCCCGAACCTGAAACGGCGGGAAACGCCCCAAAAATCTGATCCACGCCCCAATCACCCCCAGGTGATGGGGAAACAAAGGGGAATCCATCCCCAAGCCTCCTAGCATGCATCTATGCCCTTAGATCGGTCAAAAATCTCACGAAACAGGAGATCCGGCTCACACCCCAAAAACATGAATTTTCCCTAAAATGCAAAAATAGGCCCTCTCGGCTCACCACGGCCTACAAAACTCGCGGGAAAGGAAGAGCATGAGCTGGGGGTCCATCTCCCTACCTCCACCGAAGATTTCGCGCCCCGAGGTCGCCGATCCGCGAAGAAATCACCACGAAACCCTCGCCGGTTCACGAACTCGAACCCGAGCTTCCACGCGCCACCGGCCCTCGATCCTCGACCCGTTCCTAGTTCCTCGCCTCCCGCCATCGCCACCTCTCCCTCCTCTGCCATGGTTGGCCACCCGGGGAGAGGGGGAGAGAAAGAGATGAGAGAGAGTGAGAAAGAGAGAATGGGGAGAGAGAGAGGTTAAAGGGTTAATATATAGAAAAACCCAAAAAATTCTAGAAATTTAAAAAATTATGAAAAATTACCTCCGCGATCCTCGGGAAGAGCACAACGCGTCGGTACTGTCTCGGAGTCGGAGAACGCCACGGTTCGCCATGCAGAGAGTTCCGAAGGCACATCAGGGAAAAACACGTGTAAAACATAAAATACACTCCGAGACCCATGAAAATGATCCGAAAATTCCGGGGCATTACACCCTAGGTTAGTCATCTCATTCACCAATCTCTTGCCCCTGCACTCGGCCGAGTAGAGAAAAGAAAAGCCTTTGTGCATACCCATGGTATGGCCAAAGCAGCAACGATGTGCCTTAGAGGAATCGGCTATGGCTTGCCGTGAAGTGTGTGAAAAATCCATACTAAAAGGTCACCCTCAACGATCAGGGAAAGAAACTAGACTCCCAGTACGGAGCTATCACCAGCCTAAGGATGCTGCAGAAGCAAACTTATCTAACCAATCTTAACATAACTAAGACCACTCATTCATGTGAAGGAACTAGCAATATACTCATGCGCAGGAGAAATAGAAATGATAGCAATAATAGCATATTCTTGCACAAAATGAAGATACCTTGCCAATCCATAGCATGAAAGTAGCATCCTGAAGCAATCTTGACCATTGGGCTTTGAGCAGCACGAGCTTTATTTTCCTCGCTTCACAGGACAAAAATGGAAAGGATAGCAAGCTTGAAAGCTTCTGCAACACGAAGGAGCGGCAGACACCATACTGGACGAAGAGGGATGAAAAGGAAGAGAGATGAGGGCTAGAACTCCCTCGTTAAGGTACAAAGACCCTAATAACAAGGAACCAAATACAGAAGAATCAGAGATTAACTAGGATCAAGGCGGGCTAAAGCCTCGAAAGCAGCAAGAAAAAGGGTGAGAACCTCGAAAGGGTGAGGAAGAATGAATAGGAATATGAAAAGGAAAATCATCCGACGTGGTCAGAGAAAAGGAATGGGAATCATCCGACAGGGTCGGAGAAGGAGACTGAGAATCACCCGACAAGGTCGGGGAAGGAGAAGGGTAATCACCTGACATGGTCGGGGAAGGATCAGAAACAGAGCCCAGAGATACCGGAGGGGAAGGATCATAAGGAGTCCCAAAAGTGGGATGAAAGGATGACGTAGGCCGGGGCCTAGGATCACGAGAAAGTGGAGGATACGGAGGCTCTGGATGAGAAGAGTGGGGGTCCGTGGACCCAAGAAGAGAGGGGAAAATGATGGAAACAGGATCAGAAGGAGGAAGATACACCACCCAAGGATGGGAACTAAGCAAAAGGAAGGATGATTGAAAAGACAGGGAAGATGAAGTAGACCCCTGAGTGCACAATCGATGGCCCTTGAACCAGCGCCGCCGTCTCTTCTTGGCAAAAATTTCCTTGAAATGAATCCACCTGGCGCGGACTCAAGCCTTCAGGCTTCTTGATCTGTAGTGTCTTCTCAAATAACGGGCCCATCTGGCAGACGGTTTGGTCTGATCATGAACATGCAGCTTCATCGGGGCAATTGCCCCTAGACACCCGGTGCTAACAATAGGCGGACATTCTTGAACAAATAACTCCTTAGAATGATGAATATTAGAAAACCATAGAGTCTTGTCACTCGGCACTACCATCATGAGATTCGGCATCTCCATTCGGCAATTGGGCATGAAGCATAACTCCCTTAACAAAAGAGCAGGACAAAACTGAGGGGGAGTGATGCGCGACGTTGACGTGGCTAATTCACCAATAAACCGAGGGAGATTGCATAACAAGTGCAAAATGTCCATGGAAGGTACTGAAGATACGGCCAATTTCCCCTTGTATAGGGAATCCATCAAGCTTCTGGCGGCCGTATGGGTTAGCACAATCCGAGTAGAGAACCCCTCTTGGCCAGTGAATTGAATAGCAATTGAGTGAGGAGAAATAACAGTATTGATAGTGAATCCTCCGGCGAGCAATGAGATTGCCACCGGCCTCGCTTGTGAAGAAACTGGCGCTAGTGCACGAGAACTCTTCTGAGCAACCATCTTTAAAAGTGTAGGCTTATCATCCCCAAAATAGCCAGGGATCAGGACCCAGATTGGCATGCGGCAAATGACATCTTGAATCTTGAAATGCACAATCGAAACCTGGCTCGGCTCATTATCTCCCTGGGGACCAGACCCAAGGGGCACCAGAGATAGCGCGCACCCACTCCGTGGGGTGGGAAGGGATGGAGAAGTGGAGGTAATAGGCTTGGAAGGCATGGGTAAAGGCTCGGAAGGCGTAAGTGGCGGTAAAGACAAAGGTGGAGGCGTAGGAGAGGGTAAAGGCGAAGGTGGAGATGTGGGTATAGGTATAGCCTGCTCATGCTCGGGGAACGATGGTGAAGGGGAGGATGGAGGCGGTGGATATGGTGGAAGTGA
Organism: Amorphophallus konjac; assembly: GCA_022559845.1. Lineage (NCBI taxonomy): Eukaryota > Viridiplantae > Streptophyta > Magnoliopsida > Alismatales > Araceae > Amorphophallus > Amorphophallus konjac. The sequence continues at coordinate 81,579,149 of CM040126.1, read as the reverse complement.
TGGAAGAGGGGTCGCTGGGAGAGGAGGCGGTGAAGACGATGGTGATAGCGGTGGGGGTATTGGAGATGGTGGAGAGGGTGATGTGGTCGATGGAGGTAGTGGAGGTGAGGATGGTAACAGTGGTGGTGAGGCGGAGGAAGTGGAGAGTCGTGACGCCCACCTTCGACGCATCGACACAACACGTCGAGTGGCGTCGGGAGTAGAAGCAATGGTGAAAATGGAGGAGGAAGAAGAGGTAGTACTCGCCTGAGCAGAGGCTTGGGTCTGTGGAGAAGATGGAGGTTGAGTATAAGATGGTAAAGGTGAGGGGGTAGGTGGAGATGAAGAGGGTGATGAGGTAGGCAACGAGGTGGATAAAAGCATAGGGAGGGAACAGGTGATGGAGTAGGTGACGGAGCGGGTGTAATACCAGATAAAGAATCACATGGGTGCCCCTAGTCTTGTAGTGGAGATTGCTGCCTGGGTGGTGTTGATTTGTTTTCTTCCTTTTTGTCTGTGATGTGATGAATGATAAATATGATGAGTAAATAACAATGATCTCAATCAACCTATGAACATGTGAACCATGAACCTAGGCAATCAGAACAAGCTCTAGCATGGGCAATGCTATCTCAATCGAACTAAACTAAAGAAAGAAAAGAAAAACACACGCCGGAGCGTGGAGCAATGGAATAAATAAAACACACCACGTGGGTGGAACAAGCAAAGGAAATAGGAGATATGAGAGAGAAAATCAATGCCCAATACTAAGGAAAAAAATGTGATTGCCACTAAGGTAATAAAACAAGCCAAAGACCCGAATAATACCTTAGAAATAGGAGGATGATGCACTCGCCCACGGAAGATAGAAACCAACGAAATCTGTAGATCTGTCGAATGTAACGGTCCAACACCTGTGCGTCACAGGAGTGTGACGGTCTCCCGATAAGCCGTTAGAGCCACCTGACGCGTCTGATGAAGACCGTCAGAGTATCTGCAGAAACAACTTGTGAATCCTTCGAACTCCAAACCTTCCAGCCGGCTAGAAAGCTTGGGCCTCGTCTGATGAACCCTGTAAACCTGCCAAAGAATGTAGAACACAAGAAAATAATCCCAGATTAGCCTTTCACACAAGTGTAGTATCAATAATCAAAGAACTTAAGATCATTCAAAAGGAAAGGGGAATACCGGGGAAGTTTGTTTTTTTAACCCCTCTGGGCGTTTTAAAACGTGGGAGGAAAGTTTAGATGATTGAAACAAGTGGAAGAACGTGGGAGAAGAGGAGTGGGACAATGCTATGATGAGAGGAACAAGGGAAGAACACAAGTGTGCAAACTATGAACTTTAAAACCCAAAATCGGAGCACTCCCTTGACTGTGATGCAGATGGACGTAGAAACAAGCTCCTCTTGGATGGATGTGGCTCCTGAATGCGGCAGCACTTCGACGCAAACTCCAGATTTCTCCCCCTCAGGCCATGAAGTTAAGGGTGCTATTTATAGACCCTCCAACTCTCCGGTCGAGCAGAGGATAATCCAGCAAGAAAAGAGGATAATTCCTAGCAAACTCTTGAAGATAATACTCCCAAGAGTCCATAGAATCGAACAGAAGGTTCTGAGGATCAGATTTGGAAGAGAAATCACAAGATCAAACTCTCAATTCGACCATAGAGTGGCAGAGAAAAGACCAGACCAGCAAGGACTCTCTGTTGGATGTAACGGCTGCACGATAGACCGCCACATGGATGTAACGTGCCAGGAGAAGACCGTCACAAAACCTTATCTCTTAAGAAGATAAGATCAATGGGAAGAAGTTCTAAACAATTGGACTCTGAATGAATGTAACGGCCATGGGCTGATGCGTCACAGTGAGATAACGGCCGCACGACAGACCGTTAGAATCAACAGATAGGCAAAAGGATAAGCATTGGAATAAGGCCTTAAGCCGTAGGACTCCTCAAGATGTAACATTCGTAAGCTGCTGCGTCAGAGAGATGTAACACCCCTGGTGTGGACCGTTAAAGACAATAAGGATCCAAAAATGATAAAAGCTTGCTAAGCTTCATTCAAATGAAAGCGTCGAGGAAACCTGACTCAACCAAGCGGATAAGACCCATGAAATAGACCTCCAACTGATCAAGAAGGCTCAATGAAGAGTGAACAACTCGGAGCATCATATAGAATGAACAAGGAGATGACCTGACTTATTGGTCATAAAACGGGTGTCAACAGATGCCCATCCTTAACGTCCTCTTTGCAGGGGAGCGAGCGGAGGTGAAGTGAAAGTGAAATGGGACATGGAGATGAAGCGGAAATGAAGCGGAGCGGACTGAAAAGCGGGCGTTAAGGCAAACGACACCCGTTCAACCAACAAGCGATAGGAATTTTCTGGAAAACTTCGAACTAATCACAAGGAAATAGCCAACCAAATGACACATGTCTGGAGGAACTACCAACTAAGGAAGGGAAAACACGGCTGGCCGCCGAAGGCAACGGAAACGATAGGAAACAACTGACTAACTCCAGACATGAATCTTCAGCTAGCCAGATCAAGCGAGCAGATCGAAGGAAACCTTCCAACTTAGAGTGGAATGACTCTCCTCATCCGAGATAAAGAACATAGCTATTCACCATCATTGAGACATCTGGATAGACGAGGAGTTCATGAATGCTCAAAGGATGCGTATGATGCATGCTGGGCTAAAATAAAAGAAATCATCAAAACAAATGTAAAGAAAGATAAAATAATAAGATACTCGAGAATAATGTTGCTAGACTGGAGAAATCAGGGTCAGGACACCATCTGCAACCACGGGTTGCAAGACAGAACCATCATCCCCGAACCTTTCCAACCTAACGGCCTATCCAACGATTAAACATGTGCGCTTAGATCATCATCATTTTTGTTTAAGGGGAACATCAGATCCCAGAGCACATGAATGACCAGCCGGTTCTCGAGATAATATATCATAGATAACATATAGTAATGCATTAAAAGGGATAAGGGTTTGAGATACAATACCTGACTTACCTGCTTGACGAACGACAGAGCGTGATGCTATTCATAACTTCATCCATGAACAAAAGATTAGCCAACGATAATTAATATGAGCATGAAACAAGGCATAACCATTTGTACGCATGAGAAGCATCAATAATATGCATCGTGACAGAAAATGCAACCATTCTAGCATCAAATAGACCATTCCATTCATCAAGAAACTTGCAAGCCGTAACGGCCTAGAAATGGTGCGTCACACCACGTAACGGTCTAGGACTGGACCGTTAGACATTGGCGGTTCTCATTCTTCAATAAAACATACTCAACTGACCTGACGGCCTAAAGAAGATGCGTCAGGGAATGTAACGATCTGGCGATAGACCGTCACATTTCCTGAGCATTCAAAAAAAAAAAACAAACCGAACGGTCACAAACCATCATTCACACTCTCATTCGCCCTAACACCCCCCAAAACCCCCAACCGAGACGACCATCGAGACCACCGACGGCCACCGACGAGACGGCCGACGACGAGCCTCAACCGCCGAAGAGGAGGGAGAGAGGAATGAAAAAGAAGGCGATACGCCGCCTCCACCGCCGGATAGAGCGAGAAATGATCCCGCCACCCGTGGAGGAAGAAACGGCGAGGAGGGAGTCAATGGCGGACAAAGAGGTTCCAACGGCCGAGGGGGATCAAGGGGAAGCACACCAGGACGAAGGGGAACCCACTGTAATGGAGAAGAAGAGGAAGAGGGGCCAAGACCACGAGGTAAGCATGTCCGCACTAATTCTTATTTTTCAATTTTTATGAGTTTTTTATGTGTATGCATGCATGAATGGGGGGTAGAAAATGGGTCTACGAACCCATTAGGATCATATGTAGGCCTTTTGGCCAAAGTGGGAAAAGCCTAGAAAACAAAAGGGAAAACGCCCTTTAGCAGAGAACGTGACGGTCCTTCCAGCGACCGTTACAACTCTGACGCACCACCCCTGGTGCGTTAGAGTTGTGTGACGCCCCACCCTAGGGCCGTCACAACCACCAGAGATCCAAAACTGATTTTTAGGTTTTCAGTTATTGAATTTTTTTTTGTGTTTTCATTATCTGAATGTCATGTAATGATTCTTATGATGCAATTGACTAACTTATGCTCTAAATGAATGCAGGGGAAGAGGCGAACAAGAATCTCATGGCTCCAAATCCGGGTGGTCTACCAGGCACTGCCCGACTACTAGAGAGAGAGGCTTGCAGCGATGGGATTCGCCGAGGTGCTCAGCATCGAGGTGATCAGGATGGACACGCCGCTGCTGTACGCGCTGCACGAGAGATGGGACCTGATCAGCAGGGCGTTCATCTTCCCGTGGGGTCATGTGATCCCCACGCTAGAAGACATAGCGAGGATCACTGGGCTGAGAGTGTACGGAGCCGCGGTGACGGGCTGGACCTACAGGGACTACCGAGAAATGGCCCAAGAGCTGCTGGGGCTGGATTTGATTAGACCAGGCCAGACATCCTGCCAGCTTTCGAGATCGAGACTACATGAGAGCCTAGGACTGAGGGGAGCAGCCATAGCCATGGGCGAGCTACCAGAGGAGCACATAGACCGAGTGATAGAGTAGGTGCGCCCACACATGGCGGCAGAGGCGGGACAGGAGGGAGACCGCGTCCTGAGACGGTTCCTGATGCTTTTGTTCAGGAAGCTCTTGTTCACGACTCGAGCGGATGTCATTAGTTGCAGATTGCTACCGATGATCAAAGATTTAGGCAGAGTTGGAAAATACGCATGGGGGGCGGCAGTGCTAGCCTTCCTGTTCGAGTCACTCAGCACCACGGACCGACAGACGATGCTGGGCGGCTTCTCGCCTTTCCTACAGGTAAACTTAAATGCTTCCTATTATGCTTATGATTATGCAAATGCAAATGATTATGCAACCGACTAATACTGAGTTCTAAATGCAGATCTGGAGCTACATGTTCCTCCCGGGCATCGGGAGAGGCACACTACTCCACCCCGGGCGGATCCCGATCGCCAGACGATGGGTGGTTGCTAGAGACCCGGGGTCGATCACCAGATTGACCCGGGCGATCCAGGACGATTTGGATTCTTTCCCGCACACGGCGGTGTGAGCGACGTCACGCGGTTCGGGAGAGCGGAGAGGACGCGGAGCGCGCGCGGGCTCCTCTTTTCTTTCTTTTGGTGTTTGTTTGCTGCAACACAGAAATAAGAGAAGAGAGAGAAGGGGCCACCACGGGAGATTGCTCCGGCGGGGCGAGCGGGACAAGTGTGATATTGCAAAATATGGGGTTTAAACGGCTATAGCGGGAAGTGACTCGCCGCGGCCTCGCGGGAACGGGAATGGTGCAAAAATTAAATAACAAGAATTGAAACGGCCATTGGGGAAGTAACTCGCCGCGGCCTCGAGAATATGAGCAGATAATAAGATGACAGAATATAGAGAGAATACAAAGAGCGGGAATTTAAATGGCCATTGGGGAAGTGACTCGCCGCGGCCTCGAAAATATGAGCAGAATATAACAAAGTATAAAGAGAATATAAGAACGGAAATTTAAACGGCCATTGGGGAAGTGACTCGCCGCGGCCTTGAAAATAAGATGTGATCGCCAGGGGCCGAAAGACCCCAAAATAAGAAAGTGATCGCGCCTACCTCAAGAGCGGGAGATGGCGGGTTGCTTCTTCCTCTCCCTCCGGCCGGCCGACGGAGAGGGCTTTCCTCGGGTACCCTTGCAAAACAACGACAAAAAAGTAACAAGTGGATTAGAAAGATGGATGTGTAGTATTCAAATCCTTGCAGTAAACATAACGAAATGATGGCAAGACACACACCTGGTTGGTGTTATCTTTTAAACCCCTCTCGGACTCGAGTAGGAGGAAAATGAGATGATGGATGCAAGAAGTATAAGAGAAGAGGCGCCCTTGTGAAGGGGGATAAAGGATGCGAGATGATGAATGCAAAAGAACTATGAAGAAAAAAAGGGGAAGAAAAGGCTTATTGGATGAGCCGAGGGTGAAATCCGGCGGAGCTCCGGCAGCGTGGGGACGACGTGGAAGCGCGGTGGATGAAGACGACCTTCCTCTCGCGAGCGTGAGCACCCGAGAAGCCGGCAGAACCTCCACCTACAAAAGAACCCACGGGTTAGAAAATGACTCCGTAGCCTCTGGGCTCCGGCAGCCTATCGGATCACTTCTGAGCTCTTCCAGAACTGAGGGGGTGGGCCTCTATTTATAGGGCTCCGGAGGGTGGAGGCGTCCAGGACCCTGGACACCTCCATCAGGGCCGAAATAATATTTTATTCTACTTTTATTTATTTTTTTAGAATATTTTTGTGGAGGCGTCCAGGGTCCCGGACGCCTCAAACAGGTCCACCGAAAACCGACGACGGCCGCACGCGGTTTGGCACAACGCGTGGTTTTGTGAGCGGCGCCTCGTGATTCAGAAATGGGCGCGTCCAGCTGACCGGACGTCTCTATAATTTGGATTTTTTCACACACGACAAACCGTCGTTCGGTGGCCGGCGCCCGTGAGGGTTTTGATGGAGGCGTCCAGGGGCCTGGACGCCTCCAAAATTATATTATTTTTTATTTTTCTTTTGTCTTTTATACCAAGGCTGGCATTTTGATTTTTTTATTTGTTTTTATGGAGGCGTCCAGGGGCCTGGACGCCTCCATTAATATGTATTTTTTATTTATTTTTTGTCTTTTATGCCAACGGGCATTTTATATTTTTTATATTTGTTTTTATGGAGGCATCCAGGGGCCTGGACGCCTCCATTAATTTATTATTTTTTATTTAGTTTTGGGCCTTGAAAAATAAAAATAAAATAAATTAAAAGATTGGGGGCGTCTAGAGGCCTGGACGCCCCCATAAAGACCCACCCGGGTCCTCGGACAACGTGTTGGCGGCTGCCCGGCAGATACCCTTCTTGGTTCCAGAACCTCTGATGCGTCTGACTGGTGTTGATGCCGTCCGAATGCCGTGACGAGACGATTCCGGATGCCGAAAAGGGCGGAAGAAGACTCAAGAAAAGGAAGCACTCAAGTGATTCAAAACGCGTAAGCCGTCGCGGGGCGTTGTATAGTAATATGAGACTTTCTCAGGAGACGTCAGGAATGGCGTGTCTACAGCTGCCCCGCCTTGGCGTCTGCTTTGCAAGGGAGCGATACGTAGTGGAATGGTATCGAAGTGGAGTGAAATGGAGTGGGAGCGGACTGATAAGTTGATGCCAAGGTGTGATGAGACACGCTTTTGACGTTACTGTTTGGAATCTTTCCTGGAGTTTCAATGAGGCGACCTTGAAGAAGGTCTTTCAAATATTGACGATTGCTTGGACGGAGATCAAATAAGGGAGGGTGAGGTGTGTGCTCAGGCACGAAACAAAAGGAGACCAACTTCTCGGTGTGGAAGTACCTGGGTCATAAACCGGAGGTTTCACCTTTGGGGAGCGGTTACCAGCCAATGTGGAAGTGCTGCGGCCAAGGTGGGTCAAAAAAGGTAAAGTAATATCTGAGGGTCTGTCCAAACAAGGGTCTCCTTTGGAAGAGCAGCGTCGGGGCTGTCTCAAGGAAACTCAATATTTCATTCGGAGTGGAATATCTCATATTTGTGGGAATTAGAGCACAACGGCTTTCACAATCGAATCACTTGAATGATCTTCCGCAATAAATCAAAGTCCTATATGAATGCATGCTGGGTTCAAAGAAAAATTTAAAACAAACTAAAATAGAAAATAGCCAAGGATAATATTGTCAACTTGTGAAGAACGGGTCAGGATACCGACCCGGTGAGCTGATACTGGGCTGGGGCCCATTTATCCGCGCATCAACTCACTGAATGGAACCGTCGTCCCCATTCTATCACAAATTGACGGCCTATCCGTACAACCCAAATTCCTCTGGGATCATCACCATTTTTGTTGAAGGGGAACTCAGATCCCAGATTCGTTCGAGTCGCAAGGTCCTTGACATGTTCTAGTAGCGTAAGTATCATATACTACGATGCATGACAAGGTGGGACCAACCAATGAAAGGTGGGACAGGAGATAGGACAAAGACGTCCGTTAGTAAAACCTGCACAGACTAGCAAAGGTTAGCAACATCGGAAAGTAGCAGAATCACAGCAGAATCGCACCACAATATAAAGGAGATCCAGACCAAAATCTTGACAATGACCACTGATGTGATATGTTCTGTCCTGTAGCACCCTTCCCTTCCTATAAGAACTCCCCTTAGGCTAGTTCATTCAAATGCACCAAGGTGGGTTTTGGAAGCTCAGGAGAGGAAAGAGAGGAGAATCTAGAGATTTCAGGATGGAAGGAGAGTCTTCCTGCGTTATGAAGAGGAGCAGGCCTAGCAGCGAGATCAGGCGACTCTCCGACCTCGAGGGTCATCTGAGTGGGACGATCTTGTCGCATATGGTAAGCTGACTCTTTTCAAATTTTCCATGTGAACCTTCTTCTTACTTCCTTCATTTCTTCTTCTTTCCTCTTCCAGCCATATCCACTCTTCCCAGGCCCGAGGAAGTTTTCCAAGCTGCCATGGCTTTCAAAGCTGACTTCCAATATCTCCATTGGCATGAGGGCCATACTCTCGAAGTGGCATCTGCAGGGGCTCCTTATTCACGCCAAGCATTACGAGAAGATTCGTATGGACTGGGCGGCTATGGGCGCACTAGTGGAGATCTGGCATCCCCAGACCCACACTTTTATCTTCCCGACCTTCGAGGTGACCATCCTCCTCGAGGAGGTGGAACTTCTGTTCGGATTGAAGAAATTCAAGAGTGACGGGAAGGTGAAGGCTATGCGGATGCTGACACGGGGGACTTCTGAAAGCGTCCTTGGAAGCTTCATGCCGCCCGACGCAGCCAGAAAGGTCCGTACTCAAAAGGGGATCGATCTCCAAAAGCTTGCGGAGTGGGTTATGGACGCCCTGAGAGGGTCACCAGACGATGACTATTTGGAGGGAATCATGAAGGGGTTCACCATTTGTCTGGCGGGTGCTCTCTTGTTCCCTTATATCGACAATATGGTGGAAGAAGACCAACTGGGTGCTATCTGCGGGATCTGGCGTGGAAAGAGGGTGGGACCCGCCGTCCTTGCCTATCTTTACAGCGGTCTTACTGCCTTGAGCATGGGTAAGCCTCCTTTTGGTTGCGCACTTGTCTTGAATTGCTGGCTTGATTTGCACTTCAAATTCGACCACCGCGAGGGAATGCCAACTGCTTCGAAACTCTTCCAACAAAGCCCTCTTCATCACATAGCCGACGTGTTAGGCTTCGGTGGTACTGTAGTGAACCGCGTTCCGTGGCTGAAGAAACGTGAAGACTGGCGGTCTCACTTTCGCACCGTGACACAAGGCTTCTTTACTTGCGCACCGGCATGTTTGCTTTCGCTAGATCTCCTCATGAGGTCTTCTCCCGAAGTTGATCTTCAACTGATCGGCGCGACCGAGTTCATCCTTTACAATGCACATCGGTGCTGCCTCCAGATTGGCATCCCACGCCATTCGTTCCCGCCACCGACTGGCATCGTTCCTTTGAAGAAGAGGGAGTTGGGCACTGAAGCGGACGCGAAGGAAACGAAGGCCATTAAAGCTCCCTGGAAGACAAGTGTTGCGGGAAAGGCATTAGCGCACGTGGTGGAAGAATGCGAGCCGTGGAGGGCTTATGTAACCGAACTGGGGAAGTTAAGGCCTAAGGCGCCTAAACCCCTGATGTAGCTCATTCTGCTTTCTGATGGAATAAAATCTGGCATTTGGATGTTTCGGACCCCGTCCCCTTAATTATTATCTTTTTTGTGGTTTTTCTTTTTCTTTGTATTTTTATTTTGTGCTTTGGATTATATACATTCTCTAACCCCTTTTTTCTTTTTATTATATTTTTTATTATTTTTTTATTATGGGGGCGTCCAGAGGCCTGGACGCCCCTATTTTTTTATAATTTTTTTTTAAATTTTTTTTTGGGACGTCTAGGGTCCTGGACGCCCCTAATTTTTTATTATTTTTTATTTTTTAATTTTTTGGTTTGGGGGAGTCCAGGCGCGTGGATGCCCCTAAGGTTTTTGAATTTTTTTTTAAAAAATAAAAAAGTGGGGCCGTCCAGGCGCCTGGACGCCCTAATTAAAGCTCAATCTATATATAGGGGGGGGCTCCCCCCCCTTACTCACTTACTGTTCATTCAAACGATCTGGTCAAACCAGACATACCCATTCTTCGCCCCAATGGAGTTAGGAGGCCCGAACCGAGGTGGAGACAAGCGTAAACGACTGGCTCGTCGTCCGAGGAGACTGAGAGACGATGCTGAGGAGGCCGTAGCAGAGGAGATTGTTACGGAGGAGGAGATGGAGGTGCCGCTTCTGGCCGCAGAGGCCGCTGCGGATGCTGGTGACGCGGGAGAGGATGATCACGACCCGGTAAGTACTTCGGAATTTTCACTCTGTGGTTTAATAGGCTAAAACGGGCGTGCGAGAGGATGTGAGAGAAGGCCGGGTAGTGAGAGAAGGAGGCGTCCAGGGGCCTGGACGCCTCCACTTTTTCTTTTTATTTTCGTTTATTTATTTATTTACGTAAATAATAAAAAAAAGTTTGAAAATAAGGAGGCGTCCAAGGCCTAGGACGCCTCCATAATAATATATATATTATATATACATTTTTGTTTTTGGTTCTTGGATTTTTTCGAAAAAAGAAATAAAGAAAATAGGAAGGAGGCGTCCAGGGGCCTGGATGCCTCCAAAAAACAATATATATTTTTTAAAAAATAAAATAAAAAGAATAAATAGTATATACAGTGTTATTGTTTATTACTGTTCATGATGCTGATGTGTTCTTTGTTGATTTTTGTGGTGTGCAGGGCGTGATGAAGGGCCGGATCAGCTGGTCCTTGGAGGTGGCAGCATACCGTGGGCTGCCGGATTTCCAGAGGGCGCGTGTGGACGCCATGGGCTTTGGAGCTTTCCTTAGGATCGAGCCCTTCCGGCTCGACCTTCCTCTTATCCAGGCATTGAGGGAGCGGTGGCACGCACCGAGCCGGGCATTTTTGATGCCCTGGGGGCACATGGTGCCGACACTAGAGGACGTGGCTCGGATTACCGGGCTACGGGTTGACGGAGAGACAGTCAGCGGGGTCACCTACCCCGATTACCGAGAGAGTGCCCTGGACCTGCTGTGGTTAGAGACGAGCGTGACTGATAGAGACAGCAGGGTAGTCGGCCGAGTGGAGATCATGGAGGCGCTCGGATTCGTCGACCCGCGCCAGCGGGTTAGCGAGACTGGAGCGGAGTTCTTGGCTCGACTGGAGGGGGATGCTCGTGCAACTTTCACCCATGATCCGAGCGAGAGGGAGCTGGTGGACCTAGATCTTCGGAGGTTTCTTTTCTTCTTCCTGGGCCGCCTTCTGCTGGGGACGAAGGGGGATGGCATCCACTGCCGTTTCCTCGGGATCTTGGCGGATCTGGACAGAGTGGGACACTACGTGTGGGGAGTGGCTCTGCTTGCCCATTTGATTGCTGATCTCTCCCAGACTTCGGAGAAGGAGACGACAGTCAGCGGCTTCGCACCTTTCCTCCAGGTAAACATTTTATTTATGCATTTCCACAGTTAAATATGCAATTATTGTACTAATGATGTATGATGGATGCAGGTGTGGAGCTATTACTATTTCCCGATGGGGAGGGCTAGGCATGGGAACAGGAGGGCCGTGCCTCTGGCGCGGCAATGGAGGCCGGTCGTGGTTGCAGCACCCCACGGCTACCAGCTGGCGTCACTTCGTCGGGAGCTGAGCGAGTATCCCGAGGCCATGGTATGATGCGTATGATTTTTTTTGTGTTTATGCATGTGACTGAATGGTAACTAACATAATGTATGTATGGTGATGCAGGTGGTGTGGAGGCCCTACCTGGGCATGGGCGATGCTGGCCAGCCCTGGGTTGTAGCGGGTCTTCCTCGCTTCAGGCGGGACGTGTGGGTCCATTGCCTGAACGAGATTGAGCCGCTGCGGCTTAGACTGGTCATGAGGACGTTGGGGCTGGCCCAGGAGTGGGTTGACGTAGATGCGCCGGCCCGCATTGGGCGGAAGACCAAGGGGAAGGTGAAGATTGTGGACTGGCGTACGCGCTTCCCAACACAGTACCAGGACTGGCAGCAGGGCGGGGTCCCAGTGGTGTCCCACGTACAGGACAGCACAGACTACATGAGACGGTACCGAGCTACGTACGGGGACCGCCTCTCCTTGGGTGGTATGGCAGGGGTAAGTGAAATGAAATTGCTCCACCTTTCTGTATGTATATGCATGGGACACTAACTTATGTGTAATGCAGGATGCTCGTGATACCATGATCGCCGACCTGCGGGCCCAGTTGGCGGACGCCAGGCGACAGTTGGTGGCCATCCGACAGGAGTTGGAGATCCTGGTGAGTTTATGTGATGCATTTTTTGTGACCTGGATTTTTGATGCTTAGCCTTTGACTGACGTTTGCCCCGTGTTTCAGCGGGCCCACCAGACAGTGACAGCCGGGATGGCTGGCGGAGCGGGTTCCAGTTCGCGGGGCCCTCCTCCGGAGGTTTCTGCCCTCTAGGAGCAGCTGGCGTATGCGGTGGCTCGGGCTGAGGAGGCCGAGCGTGACCGCGAGGCTCGAGTGAGTGCTTGCTTGGCCCTGACCCTCTTCTAGCTGCTTTCCTTCTATCACTGTTCTCTTATGGTGCATGCGTGCTTTGACAGGTGGCCGAGATTCGGGAGGCCCTGGCCCATGCTGTTCGTGCTGAGCGGGAGCGCGATGCCTGGGTGGCAGAGCGCGATGCCTGGGTGGCAGAGCGTGACGCCCGGATTGCGGAGCTGGAGGAGGAGCGTCGACGGGAGGCTGAGGAGCTCCCTCGTGACGTGCTGGATCTGCGGATCGCCCTCGAGCTGTCGAGGAGAGAGGCGATGAGGGAGAGAGAGGAGAGGGAGAGGGATAGGGAGAACGTGGAGAGAGAGAGGGAGAGCGTGGAGAGAGAGAGGGAGAGGGATAGGGAGAGAGAGAGAGAGGAGCGACAGCGGGATCAGACCGAGAGGAGGGCTCTAGAGGCCCAGCTGCTGGAGCTCCGATTGAGTCTCGGCACTGCGGAGGAGAGGCTTCGGGAGAGCGAGGAGCGGTACCAGAGGGCGAAGGAATGCGGGGCGCGACTTCGTCAGTCTGGTTCTTTTTCCATGGGCACCTATCTGGTCTCTTCGGCCGAGGAGCGTCGTCGCGCCTTCGAGGCTGGAGTGCCACCGCAGGGCGAGGCGAGCACGGCTTCTCAAGGTTCACAGAGGCCCCCTAGGGATCCCTGGCAGAGGAGGGAGGAGAGAGATGACCAGGAGGGTGGTGGTGAGAGTTAGAGAGTTGCTTGTACACGTCACCCTTCTCACTGTATGATGTACTTTCGGCTATTATATGAAATGGAAATGGCTTTTTTGTGTTGTGTGTACCTTTCTCTCTCCCACACTTTTTTCTTTGCACTGAGTTATCCTTCGAGGCACCCTCCACGAGACCTTACCCTGAACAGCGGAGAACTACACTTTTCACGGGGGGATTTTGTTTCCGTTCTCCCCTTTTGGGCGCGTCCAGGCGCGAGGACGCGTCTTGATCCTTGAATTCAAATTTAAAGCGTCGGGCGGCCTTTCTTCTCCCGTGCCTTACCCGCAAACGAGCACGCCTTCTGCCGAAACTCGCTTGCCCCCTTTTCGTCTTCCTCCTCTTTTGATCGATGGAGTTCGGTGGGCCTGACCACGGTGAAGGTGGAGAGGGACGCGGGACCCCTCGCCCAAGGAGGGACGTGCCCGAGCACGGAACGACGTCCATGGAGAGGAAGGGCCGCTTCGGGCCCCCGCGGGACCCGAGGGGCCCGATGGCGTGGGAGGAGGTGAACACGGTCCGGTAGGTCCTCCGATCTCTTCATTTTGGGTTTTGGAGCGAGCCGCGCGAGGGGGGAAAGGGTTCGGCGAGTGTTGCACTCAAATGATGGACGCGTCCTAGACAGGGGACGCGTTCCTTTTGACTGATATGGGACCCCTTTCTTGGCGCAGGACATGGCAAGGACCCTGGGTCTGGTCGATGAGTGGGCGAGTGCGGACGAGCCGAGCCGCGTCAGGAGGGAGAGTCGGGGCAAGGCGAGGCTCGAGGACTGGCCCGTACGTCTCCCTGGACAGCAAGGGGGTGTACTGGTGCAGGACAGTGCCGACTTCCTGCGGCGGCAGAGAGAGAGTTACGCGGGGCTTCCCCAAGCTGGGGACACGCGTGGTATCGGCGGCTCGCGCGCCCAACTGTCAGAGACTAGGCGGCAGCTGGCCGTCGCTCAACATGAGTTATCGCTCCTGGTAAGTTACGTGCCGCACTTTTAACTTCAGATTTTGGAGTTTCACTGACGGCCGTTGTTTATTTTGTTCCAGCGTGCCCAGCAGACAGCGACGGTGGGAGTGACTGGCAGATCTTCCAGTTCCTCGGCCCCTTTTCTCGAGATTGCCTCCCTCCGGGAGTAACTTGCCGGTGCGGTGGCCCGCGCGACCCTGGCGGAAGAGGAGCGTGACGCCTGGGTGGCGACTGTAGCGGAGCTGCGGCATCGCGGTGAGGAGAGACCTTCTCCAGACATCCTGGAGTTAAGGGTTCTTCTGCAGATGATGAGGAGAGAGGCAGAGAGAGAGAAAGTCGAGAGAAGGTCCGAGCGACAGCGGGATCTGACCGAGAGGAGGGCCTTGGAGGCCCAAGTGAGGGAGCTCCAGCTGGGCCTTCAGGCCGTCGTACAGAGGCTAGGAGGGATGGAGACGCGCTACGAGAGAGCGCGAGAGTTCGGGGAGTGACTCCGCCAGTCCGGTCGCTTTGCTGCCAGTGGCTTCTTTGCCACGCCAGGGGAGGAGCAGCGAGTCACTGCTGCGGAGCAGGCGCCCAGAGGTGAGGCAGGTGCTACTGCACGGGGATCCCGGAGGCTTCTGAGGGACCCTCACCTCGGGGGAGAGGAGGAGAGTGCCCAGAGAGATGAGTGATGGTGAGGATTGGCGAGCTAGTGGACCCGCCACCTCTCTATGATTGTAGTGTTTGTGACAGCTTATGTAGAATTATGAATGGAGTGATTTGATTTTCTGCTGTTTATTTGTTCTTTTGTGCGTTCCTTCTTCCCTACACTTCCTCCTTTGCAATGTTCCCATGTGATAGGTCTGTCGAGACTCTGCTCCAAGCGGAGAATCGCGTCTTGTTGTGACCATTTTCCACGGGAATATGCCGTCGAAATCAATACTGACGGCCCTAGTTCCTTTTCCCGGATGTTATGTCAAATTTTGCGGAAGTCCTCCAAATTATGATAGGGTATCCCTAGACAACATAGGGGCTATTCGTCCTATTCTTCGTCCAGTCAATCACCCTGTGCGAGCGGTGAAGCGACACATGGGACCGCTTGAGCGGTGCCTCATTGCGAGGGCTATCATTGACAGGTGATGGAGGCAATCTTGGCCCGCACTCCTTCCATTTCTATAAATTCTTGTCCCTTTTATCTTCTCAGGTATATCGAGGACTAACTTGAGGAGCACAAGTTCTTACGGGAGAGGATGAGTTCAAAATTCTGAGAGTTGGATGGAGGGCGAATCTTCCCATTCCTCGAAGAGAAGCAGGTCCAGTGGTAGTAGTTCCAGGAGGCTTTCGGACCTCGAAGGGCACTTCAGCGAAAGGCCCCAATCACAACTCGTAAGCCAAGTTTTCCTGCCCTTTTTTCCGTTCTTTTTCCTTCCTTTCTTTCTGACCAAACCTCCTCCCCATTCCCTGTATGCGTAGAGCGTGATGAAATCACAGATCTCATGGGAGTTGGTAGTGCAGCGTACAGGGGCCTCCCAGATTTTCAGAAGGCGAGGCTAGACGTGATGGGATTTGGTACCTTTCTTCGGATCGAGCCGATCAAGCCCGACCTGGTTCTGATCCAAGCCTTGTGTGAGAGATGGGACCCAGTGAGCCGGGCATTCCTGATGCCCTGGGGGCACATGGTGCCGAGCTTGGAGGATGTGGTCCGGATCACAAGCCTGAAGGTAGAGGGCGAGGCAGTGACCGGAGTCACTTACGCGGACTACAGAGAAGGTGCCCAGAAGTTACTGGGTCTGGATCTGGATGGTCGGAAAAACAGGTCGGTAGCTAGGGCGTCCCTGATGGATGCATTAGGGCTCACCGACACTCGTCGACGGGACGATGAATCCTCAGAAGAGTTCATGGAAAGGATAGAAATAGGATGCCGCGCCGTGTATTGCACAGATTTCGGCGACTGGGAAAGATGCAACATAGATTTGAGGAGATTTCTCCTCTTCCTTTTGGGGAGATTGGTACTGAGCTCGAAAGGGGATGGTATCCAATGTTGCTTCCTGGAGCTGCTGTCAGACCTTGAAAGAGTAGGGTATTATGCCTGGGGAGCCGCCATGCTGGCACACTTGTTTGCAGACCTATTCCAAGAAACGGATCGTGAGATGACTGTGAGTGGTTTCACACCATTCATCCAGGTATTTTTGGTTTTGCTTGTTTTGTATTTTTTTGTGTTTTTGCAAAGTTCTGATGGCCTGCGCCGAGTAGCTGTGGAGCTATTATTACCTCCCTATGGGGAGAGCTCGGCATTGGCGACCTGCGATGGTGCCGCTAGCCAGGCGGTGGGAACCCATCATGAGTGCGGCACCCCTAACCTACCAACTGACGGTGCTAAGGCGGGAGCTACAGGAGTTCCCTGCAGCGATGGTAAACTGGAGACCCTACTCAGACATGGTCGATGCTGACCAGCCGTGGGTTCTAGCAAGTCGTGCCCGGTTCGGACGGGAACTGTGGATGCACTGCCTGAATGAAATCGAGCCGCTTCGACTACGATTAGTTATGAGGACTTTAGGACTGGCTCAGGAATGGGTGGATACGACTGTGCCACCTCGTGTCGGGAGAAAGACGCGGGGACCGGCGACCTGCATTGACTGGCGCGTGCGATTCCCCGAACAGTATGAGGACTGGCAACGGGGTGGCACGATTGTAGAATCACAGGCGCGGGATAGCGAGGACTACTTGCGTCTATATAGGACAAAGTACGCAGAGCGGCTCCAACCCCGGGGACTTGTGGAGGTAGGTTTCCCCTTTTTCTCTTTTCTTCTTTCTCCTTTTTTTGGTTTTCTGGTGAAAATGCTGACTCGTATGGCTGCAGGATGTCCGGGATGCCATGATAGCGAATTTACGAACTCGCTTGGCAGAGATGGAACAACAGTCGGACGATGCCCGCGGAGCTACGAGCGCCTTGGTAGGTGTACAGTACGTTCCTAATTAAAACCCCAGATTCCAGATGTTGGCTGCTAATTCACGCGGTCGTAGCATGCCCAGATTGGCGCGGCTTCCCCAGCGATGGGAGTGGGTGGTACCTCTTCCAGCTTGTGGATTCCCACCTCAGAACTTGACTCGCTTCATGAGTAACTTGCTCACGCCACGCAGCGTGCTGCGGAGGCAGAAGGGATGCTCTCTATACAGGTAAGAGTCTTAGTGTTGAGTTCTCCTTATTTATGCCTTATCGTGTATCTGAGATGGTACACTTGGCAGGAAAAGGAGACGGAAGAAGCGCTTGGCCAAGCTGCGCAAAAGGAGGCTAGGATAGCAGAACTGGAGAGGGAACTGCGGCGTCATCCTGATGACGACTCCTCTAGGGATGCCGTGGAACTGAGGATCACTCTCCAGTTGGAGAGGGAAGACCGTGAGAGAGAACGGGCAGAGAGAGAAAGAGACGCAGAGAGAGAAAGAGCCAACAGTTTGGCTGAAAGGGAGGAACGAAGGGCCATGGAGGCCCAACTATTCGAACTCCGAATCAGCCTTGGTCTTGCTGAACAGTGGCTGAGAGATGGTGAGGAGCGCTACCGAAAAGCACGAGAGCGTGGCTTTCGTGTTGGTAGCTTCTCTGCTGCTTCCGTGGATCAACGCCGGGATGTGGGAATAGGAAGGGGAGTACAGAGCGGTAGGAGTACCGCTTTTCGTAGTTGGGTAGCACCTTTGAGAGCGTTTTGCCCGGAGAGTAGTGGGACGAGTGATGCAGAGAGAGAGGGCGGAACTTGATGTAATTTTTTTGGTTTTTGGAAGAAAACACAAGGTTTGGTTTGTTTGTTTTCACATTTGCTTCTGTTGCCTGAATCCCTGCACACATCATTGAAACAAACAAATCAGAATTTCTGTTCTGACTTGGCCCCTTGCTCAATAAGCAAATGGTCACTGTGACTGTCCTTGATAACTGGTCAAGGGGCCAAGCCTTTATTTAACGAAGGCAAGGGAAAGATGCGGTGATGATAAATGCGACAGGCAAGCACACGAATGCAAGCAGTATTTAAAAGTGAGATGCTGCACGCAAATGTAATCATGCAAAATTGATTTATTTTTCTTTTTTTTTATATTTGATATTTTTTGTTTTATCATAAAAAGATTTTTTTTGTTTGCAAATATGTACATTTCTCTTTTCCATTTTTTTGTGCTTTTATCATTTCAATTTTTTTATTGCTAACGCCCGGCAAGCACCCAAATGGCACCTAAACTTTGTGAGAACAGGGGTTTCTTACTAACCTCCCTGGTATCCTAAGTGCACATCTAGGTTGATTTGGGCCTCTAGACCCCTCGAATGATGATCTCGCCGGCTAAGACTTACCCTGATGACAATACCGTCATGCCATGCTTAGGCTCCCAGTTGCTTCCGACCACAGGGATTCACCCAAAAGGTGTTTGAGGTAAATGATTTGCCCGACCCGGGTCTGTTTCCTCACAACTCTAGATGGTATATGATGGAACACCCTGGAACCCTAACGACCAACCGCGCGACGCTGACCCAGAATCAGACGCCGTCGCACCCATAGGTGACGCGCTTGCATTGGCCTAAGCCCGAGGTTAAACAAGAAGACATCAAGGTGGTAAACAGGGGTCTTGACCAGCCAGAAACACGGAGACTCCTTCGCAGCGATAGCTTTTGCTTTTCAAAGTAGGCAACCAAATGTGTATATTAAAATGAGGTCGCAGACCCTAGGCAGTTTTCACCCTTTAGAAACTCCATCGAACCTTCATCTTTAGAGGGAGAAGGAAGAGTGTAGGGGATAAACCTCCTGAGAGGACCGGCAAAGCCGTTAACCCGGCGAGCGAATAAGGGCCCATTAACTCTTTCCTTTCGGACAACTTCGGACCAAATCTCGAGCATTTACATTCCACGGCCCCTTTTGTGGATTCAGACTTTTGCTTTGAGGGGTTCCGTTTATCGCAACAGGCACGGTCACGACCAGGCTTTTCTCTTGATTTTGACTTTGTATTTCTTTTTGTGAGGGAGATATAGTCGTTTGACGTTTGTGGGCTCCCTTTTTGTATGCCTGCGGGGACACTGCCCTCTTCTCGTGCACTGATCGATGCTCGAGGAAATGGATCCTACTCTTGCCCTTGGGGTTTGAGTTTCGGTTTCTCATGCTCAGCGTTTTAAGGGCGCCGACTGTCTCATTTGGTCGAAGAGAAAAGAATAAAGATTACAGCTTCCGGAGATCTTCTAGGTGTGGCCCTACCGTAGGTGATGCTACCAACTTTTTTGAATAAAATACATAAGTGAACACATGTTAGCTTCCTTCGAGCGAGCATAGGCCGACGTGGCCGGACAGGGATCTCCACGGTTCTGGCAAACCAAGACCCGGTGCCTACCAAGCCTTAATGGGCCCTATCCTAACATGAAGGTTAGATGCAGGGACTTAACTACATGGTGACTGCCAGGCATCGGCATTTTGAATTTTCCATATTTTTAGTGGTTTTCAATATTTCTTTGTTTTTGATGTTTTTTATCTTTTCATCATTTTTTTGTTTTGTGCTAAGGGTAGTATTTCTTAAGATAAAGCCCATTCCAAGGGTGGGATAACTCGGTCCCTTCGGCGTTGACTAGCTTGTAGGCGTTGCCAGGGTACACGGCTTGAATTACAAATGGTCCTTCCCAATTGGGTTGGAGCTTAGAACGCGGCCCTCCAGGTTTGACAAAAATTCTTTTTACGACCATCTCACCGACTTTGAATTTTCTCTCAACGACTTTCTTTTGGTAAAAGCGAGCGAGTCTATTTTGATACACACGCGCGTGTTCGGCAGCGGCCAGCCGCTTCTCATCCAAGAGTTCCAACTGGGCGAGGAGTGAATTACGACGATCGTCGAGGGGAAATTCCTCGTCCAATTGTACCCTGAGAGAAGGGATCAGAGTCTCGTACGGGACTACCGCTTCCATACCATAAGTGAGGGCAAATGGAGTCTGCCCGGTGGGGGTACGGATTGAAGTGCGATAGGCCCATAGGGCTTCGATAAGCTTTTCTGGCCAGTCTGAAAACTTACTAGACTCGCAGGTTTTTTTGATGATTTTGAGCAATGTTTTATTGGTGGCCTCCGCTTGGCCGTTACCTTGTGGGTAATAAGGCGATGAATGATGCAATGCAATTGCGTACCTTTTGCAGAGGTCCTGTAGGTCCTGAGAAATGAACTGTGGCCCATTGTCGGTGACGATCGTGCTTGGGATGCCGAATCTGGCGAGAATGTTCTTCATGATGAACTTGCAGACTGTTGACGCCTTGATTTCCGCGTAAGCTTCGGCTTCGGCCCATTTGGTGAAGTATTCCGTCGCAGTAAGGATGAAAGATTTCTGCTTGGTGAGGGAATTGGGATCACCTAGGGGACCAATGATGTCGAATGCCCACATGGAGAAAGGCCACGGGGAGGATATTGGATGAAGTGAGGAAGATGGTGAATGGATTTTATCGGCGTGAAGTTGACACTTGACACACCTACGGACATAGACAGCACAATCCTCTTCCATAGTGGGCCAATAAAAGCCTTGACGAATGATCTTCTTGGCGAGCATCTGACTATTCACGTGGCCACCGCACACACCCGAGTGCGTCTCTTCTACACATTTCCAAACCTCATCGTCACCAAGACATCTTAACAGAATACCAGTAAGGCTCCTCCTATAGAGTAGACCTCCAACCAATGTGTATTTCTGAGCCACCCTTCTTATGGCTTTCTTGTCCTCTGCGGTGGCCCCTTCAGGATAAGACTGATCTTGGCAGTATTTGACAATTTCATAGAACCATGGTTTCTCTTCATCAGCCAGTTCTTCTTCGGCCTCTGCCAACATGATTTCCCTCTTTTCAAGGATATCTTCCTGCAGGATCTTCCTTGCTATCCTGTCTTTGATATTTACGTAGGAAGCATCATCGATTGCAGGGGCGTGAAGTTTATAGATGGAAATGGACTTAAACCATCTTCCTAGAGGGAACCTTATGGATGATGCCAACGAGGCGAGGGCATCGGCGAGAATATTCTGATGACGAGGGACATGAACAAAGATCAGTTTGGCGAACAGTTTGGCAAAGGCAGCAGTGAGTTCTTGGTATGGCTTGAGTTTGGGATCGCGAGTGCGATACTTAGTGAGCACCTGGCGAAGGATGAGTTGACTATCACCTACGACTCGCAACTCAGTGATACGAAAAGAATGGGCGAGTTCTAGGCCAGCTAGAAGAGCTTCATATTCGGCTATATTGTTGGTGACTGGAAATTTGAGCTGGTATGCCAATGGGAATGTGAGGCCTTCAGGCGACAGGAGGGCGATGCCGATTCCTCTCCCTTGAGAATTCAGAGCTCCATCAAAATATAGTGTCCACATTGGCTCATCTGATTGGTTGACGGACATTAGTTCCTCATCTGGAAACTCTGATTGGACGGGATCGAACTTGGGAAGAGGATGGTGAGCGAGATGCTCGGCTATGGCATAGCCTTTAATCGCCTTTTGCTGGATGTAGGTGATGTCGAACTGAGAGAGAAAACTTTGCCAGCGTGCTAGCCTATCCGTAAGGACGGCTTTCTCCAGAAGGAATTTGATAGGATTCATCCGAGCAATCAAGTGGACCTCATGAGCCAAGAAGTAGTGTTTCAATTTCTGCACTACCCAAACGAGGGCAGCACAGGTTTTCTCCATGACGGTGTACTTCTGCTCACAGGGATTGAGAAGTTTGGACAAGTAATAGGTTGCCCGTTCCTTGCCTTCTTCATCAGCTTGTGCGAGGACGGCTCCCACGGAGTCATCCAAGACTGAGACGTAAAGGATCAGAGGTTTTTCTGGTTTGGGTGGAATGAGAACGGGTGGACTAGCCAGATATTCCTTCAACCCTTCAAAAGCTTTCTGACATTTAGAATTCCAGTGGAATTCTACTCCTGGCTTGGTCAACTCGTAGAGAGGTCTACACCTTTGTGAATGTTGAGACACAAACCGACGAATAAACTGCAACCTCCCGATTAAACCTCGGACTTCCCTCAAATTCTTGGGAGGCGGCATATCCCTGATGGCCTTAGCTTTGTCGGGATCTATCTCGATCCCTCTTTTACTCACAATGAACCCCAGCAATTTACCCGACGACACACCAAACACACACTTTTTCGGGTTCATTTTCAATTGGAACTCTCTTGACCTTTGCAAGACCTTAGCCAAAACTTCTGGATGTTCCATCCTGGTCCTTGATTTCACCAATAAGTCATCCACATACACTTCCAGATATATGTGCATCATGTCATGAAATATGGCCATCATCGCTCTTTGGTAAGTAGCTCCAGCATTCTTTAACCCAAACGGCATGACCACGTAACAATATGTTCCCCAAGGGGTAGTGAATGACGTCTTTTCCTGATCCTCTTCTGCCAAACGAATTTGATTGTATCCTGAAAATCCATCCATGAAAGAGAGGGTTTCGTAGCCTGCCGTGTTATCAATCAGCACATCAATGTGAGGTAAGGGAAAATCATCCTTTGGACACGCGCGGTTAAGGTCCCGGAAGTCGATGCAAATCCTGACTTTCCCATCTTTTTTCATGACCGGGACAATGTTCGCCACCCATTGAGGATAAAGGACGACTCTAATGAACCTGGCTTTGTGGAGCTTATCGACCTCTTCTTCATTTTCAAAGCCATCTGAGGGTGGAAACGCCTTAACCTTTGTTTTACCGAGATGGACCCTGGTTTTAGGGTTAAACGGTGTTCGACCAAGGTTGAATCCAGACCCGGCATATCCTCGTAGCTCCATGCAAACGTGTCCTTATATTCCTTGAGAACCTCAATTAATGCCTCTTCTTCAGAGGGTGGTAGGTTGTCACTTATGAGGATGATCCTAGGGTCTTCCTCAGTTCCCAAGTTGACTTCTTTGGTGGATTCTTCTACGGCGGTTGACGGCTCGTCGAATCTCCTCATTCCACTAGCGTATGCGCCCGCCGCATCCTCATATTCTTCACCCTCATCTTCAGTGGGGCATTCTTCATCCGTGATCTCGTAGACTCCATACCCTTCATCAGATGCACAGTCGCCCTCGCATTCTATTTCGGGTAGCTGGATGGGATTTTCTAACAACTGGGGGATGACAAGAAGGGCCTGACACCTGGCGGCCAAATCCAGAAGGAATCGACGAGGGATCTGCCTACCCTTGGATTTCTTCCTAGGTACTACCCTTGGCCTATCATTCCTAGATTGACTGACAATATTTACAGAAGAAGAGGAAGACAAAGAGGATGGTGTAGAATGTACAGGAGAAGACCCCTCAGAGGAGGGGTAGAAAAGGTCGCTCATCGGACCTTGGACGGGTGGTCCGCAAGGCGGTACGCACCCGTGGGAGATGTAGGAGGTTTCCTCAACGAAGATGTGTTGTTGGGGAGTTTAAAAATTGACGCTTTTTTTTTCGTTTTCATTTTTAATGACAAAGCAGTGAAAAGAGATTGGAGGAGAGAGAAAATGGGTTATGGCTAGAGGATTGTGAGGCTCATAGAGCAGATCATGGTTGAAGACCTGACGCGGGTTGAAAAGCCCGCGCAGGTATGTAAGCAAAGAAGGGGACCTGGGAAGATCATCAGACAATTGTCTGGCCCAAGAAGAAGATATCAGCAAAGGCTGAGATGAGTGGATGGAGAGGATGGCGGCTAATGAGCCGTCGACGGTAATGTTGAGGACGGATGAAGATCCGTCGATGACAGAGTCCTTCTGGCGAGGACGAGGATAGTTTGGAACCTTGGCAAGAGTGGTAATATTCTCTGGTATTTCGGAGATCAATGGTGGTCCTTCAAGCTGCGGAGATGAGAACATCCTTTCCAGTGCAACGGAAATGTCCCGTATGTCGAACCATTTGTCCCATTCGCATTCCGGATCTCTGATCTTGCCTATTTTGGTGATCCTCGGACATTTTTCAGCCAAATATACAGCATGTGATCCCCCATATGCTTCTCGTGGGTGATCTCCCATCTGAACAACGGGCCCTCTGTTGAAGTGGTTTGATAGAGTCCACGTGAGGGGCTTCCAATCTGCCTTGAACGGTCCTTTGAAGCCAGGCCAAACCTACGGTTCGGCCTAATTTTCTTTGGCGGTTTGAGCATACCCTGTAATTGTGCGCCCAGACCTTTTCCCTGTTGATAGCCGATATTCCTCATAATCTCCCAACCTTTGGAGTGAAGAGGGAGACATGATGTTGCGGTTGCCCTGACCGGCTCTTTGGTGCTAGTGGAACGTGAGATGATCACGTACGTCCAGTAGTGACAATATGGGCCGATGAGACGGCCAAACAGAGGCAGAGAGGTGTTGATAGCATCCACTGTGTGAAGGACAGGTGTACTGACCACTTTAATAATCCTCCCTTTGTAAGGAAACTTCAGACACTGATGGTTGGTGGAAGGCACATCGTCCATGGCTTCGATGTAAGGGCGACCCAGTATAGCCTTGAATGTGGGGTCCATGTCGAGGACATGGAATTCTGTGGGAATTGACATGGGGCCTAGTTCTGCCTTCAGGATAATCATCCCCTGCGGCGGCCTTTTGCTATTGTCATAGGCCGTGACCGTGATCGAGGAAGGTCTTATTTGTTCCTCGTCGATCCCACACAACTGAAGAGTGCACATGGAGATCACATTTATGGACGCACCCGTGTCCACAAGACACGGGTTTATGGATACCCCATTAATTTTTATTGAAATGCACAATGCATATTTCCGAGCTTCCTTGGGAGCGAGCTCGTAGTTGTGGAACATGATGGCCGGTTGTGTGTCTGTTGGGGTCAGGACGGTCGAAATCTTCTCTACGGGGAGTTCTTCATTAACCATGACCTTTTGAAGATATTCCATCAAGGCCGCCTGATGGGATGTGGATCTTTGAAGTAGCTCCAGGATGGAGATCCGAGCAGGTGTCTTGTCCAAGTGTTTCAATAGATCATACTGTGTTCCGGGGATAGCTCTTTCTGGTTGTTCTGCATCATCCTTCTCTGGCTGAGATAGCTCAGGATTCTGACTGTTGTGGGGGAAAAGCCTGTGGAAAATCCTTCCACTCCGGAGCACCATTGCCTGCGGCTTTTGTACCTCTGTGGGGGTAGCAGTGGGTTTTAACAGGGGTTTGAGGGGTAGTAGTGGAGGAATGGTTGATGAATCAGGGGTGATGACGGGAGCAGGGATTCTGATGAGGGGTTTGTTAGGTGGCGGCATGGCGGAGGTAGAGGGGATATCGCGGCGATTATGAAGGATAAGGGGTTTGGAAGGTGGAGGTAAGGTTTGAAACGGGAAAGGGTTTTGAGGTGGATGGTGGGTGATGAGTGGTTTTGAAGGCATTAGTGGTGATGTGGTGGAGAAAGACGGGGTTATGTATGGTTGACGGATGATAAGGGGTTTAGAAGGCGTAGGGGTAAATGCGGTAGAGGTGGATGGTAAAGTGGGGGAATGAGAGAAGATGAGAGGGTGTGAAGGCGTAGTAGAGAGTGTCGGTTGATAGGAGGTCGGGGTGCGGATGAGAGGGCGTAATGGTAGTGGAAATTGTGAAGGCGATACTGACGCGGGTTGATGAGAGAGAGGTGCTACCCGGGCAAGGTGAGGGGGTTGCATGACGATAGGGTTGGAGGTAGAAAGAATGGAGGTACTTTCCTGGTGCCACACCTGCTCTCTCCCGACTTCCGGGAAGGAGGAAATGGGGTTAACCTGATGATTGGGCTGTTGGTGCTCCGGTAATGGATTCTGGATTATTCCCATGTCGGGCTGTTGTTGTGGGGCCTGCTGAGGCTGCTGTTGTTGTTGTGGTTGCTGCTGCTGCTGCTGCTGTTGTAACTGCTGCTGTGGCCTCTGAGGAGGTCTCCTAGCCTTGAGAGCCGCGACGTACCGTCTCATCTCATCCCAATCTATTTGATATTCATCATTCATATCATGGATGTAATCTTTGAAATGGAAGCAGTAATCTACAGTTTGTCCTGGCTGCCTGTGGTAGACGCAGTATTTGGAGGTATCAACATTGGGGGGCCACGCGGGCCTTTCTCTGGGTAGGGCGAGTTGGTTTGATGCCATGAGGGCATTAAAAATGTCTGCTAAGGTTTCTGGCAATGGTGGATAGTAGGCTCTCTTGGGATCGAGCGGCCTCCTTTGTTGCTGTTGGGGACCATAGTTCCCCGGGGGTGGAACTTGGTTGTACTGAAGCGGTGGTTGTTGTTGCTGAGGTTGTGGTTGTTGTTGCTGGGGTTGGCGTAATGGAGGCATATTATCCTGGGGTGGATTATTTTGGGGTGGAGGACGAAGAGGGAAAGGACCTGGTTGAAGGGGAAGTCGGAGCATTTGTGGAGGCCTTGGGTTGACTGCATAGTTGGCATTTTTGACCGCACTGACTTGCTCATTTGTCACGACCCCTTCTGTGGCTCCGCCCGGGACACCAGCGCCTGTCTTTCTGACCACTTTGGGCTTCGGCGACTCAAACATGTTCATGATGGGGGAGTCTTTTAGCTGGGTTTGGATGTATCGGGCCCTTTCATAGAGTTCCTCCATTGTAGTGAGTTTATTCATGGCCAGGACGTGTCTGAACTGTGGGGTTGCATTAGACACAATCATCTTCACTTGTTCGGGCTCGGAGAGAGTATCCCTTATTCTTTCCGCCAGAGACCTCCATCTATCAGCATATCGGACAAAATCCTCGTCGGGTTTCATTTTTTCGGCCACTAGGTCGGTAATGGAGAGTGAGGGACCGACCCTATCCCTATATTTCTGCAAGAACCTTCTCTGGACTATTTCAAAATTCTCGGCCTCGCGGGGCTCCAGAGAATAGAACCACTCAAGCGCGGGACCATCCAATGATCTCCGAAAGAGGTATGCCAGGGACCTCTGATCGTTTTGCCAGTAAGAGGACTCATACATGAAATCCTTGAGATGAATGAAGGGGTTGCCGGTACCATTGTATCTGCGGTACGTGGGCATTTCGGAGGGAGGAAGATGAATGACGGGAAGGATTGGCAAAGCAACCTCCGGGGTGGCTTTCACGTCCACCATCCTTCTCAGATTTTGAAACTGCTCGTCCATGCGGTTGAACCTATTGAGGAGCGATTGGGCGAGCTCCTCTGGAGGTGAAGGTGGCACTTGCCACTGGGGGAGAAACTGTCTCCCGGAGACTTGAGGGGGGAACCCAGAATGAGAGGGAGCTGTCGGACCGCCGACAGTTGGCCCCGGCTGAAGCGGTGTCTAGGGAACAACAGGAGTTTGAGATTGTGATGGGAACTGGAATGAGGGTGGTTGTTGGCTCGCTTGTCCTTGAAGCGAGGGAGACTGGATGGCTTGCGCCAATGAGGGAGATGGAATGGCCTGCACGGACTCTTGGAGAGGTGCGATGGCCGGAGTTGATTCCTGGGGCGTGGGGGAAACAGATTTCCCTTTTAGAATGGCCTGGAAGGCCCGGAGCTATTCAGAGGTAAGCTCCGTGTTGGCGAGGACGCCCAGTAAGGAAGTGATATCCTGTGGCGGGGACGTGTCCCCGGCAATAACCTGCACCTCATGCGAGGGGTCATGAGAAGGACCCGAGTCCATAGCATAGACTCGCGGGTCGGCTGTCAAACCACGGCTAGGGTGGTTCTCCTCAAAAGACTCGTGAGACATGCTCACAGTTTTTCCAGCCCTAGCAAGTAGGTAGCAGAGATTATCAAACAAGTGGATGCCTTTACGCCCTTTTTTGTGTTTTGATTTTGATGATTTTTTGTATTTTTAGCGAGATCCGAAGTTCACACAAAATGGGGACCCTAGTTTGTTTTTATTTCACCGCCGTGTCAGCTAGGGTCTCTCGTCTCACCACGAATGAAATGACTAACTCCGGGGAACTTCAATGGTACAACCAGCCCAGTGAACGAAGAGGAGATTCTTCGATGTTGGGGACTTACGGAGGTCCCAGTGTAGGAGATTCTAGTCCGTTGAGAGGAATTCCCAAACGGAGAGTCCTTCCTTCACCGGGAAAGGGTGATCCTCAAAAAATGAAAAAAAGGATAGAAAAGAGGAATGGATGTATGCAATGGAATGCTGACAAATATATGGAGTGGGAAAACAACAGAAATAACAGACATATAATAAACAAAGAACCAATCAAAACTGACGGTGCTGCCGTGAGCACAACAGGGGCGCGCGCGGGCGCGAAGGTGGAGAGGCACGGGTGGTGCCGAACTTGCAAGGGTAGCCGAAAGGAAGCAGTAGAGGTCCCACCGTGATCGCCAATCTGTGAGCGACGTCACGCGGTTCGGGAGAGCGGAGAGGATGCGGAGCGCGCGCGGGCTCCTCTTTTCTTTCTTTTGGTGTTTGTTTGCTGCAACATAGAAATAAGAGAAGAGAGAGAAGGGGCCACCACGGGAGATTGCTCCGGCGGGGCGAGCGGGACAAGTGTGATATAGCAAAATATGGGGTTTAAACGGTCATAGCGGGAAGTGACTCGCCGCGGTCTCGGGGGGACGAGAATGGTACAAAAATTAAATAACAAGAATTGAAACGGCCATTGGGGAAGTAACTCGCCACGGCCTCGAGAATATGAGCAGACAATAAGATGACAGAATATAGAGAGAATACAAAGAGCGGGAATTTAAACGGCCATTGGGGAAGTGACTCGCCGCGGCCTCGAGAATATGAGCAGAATATAACAGAGTATAAAGAGAATATAAGAACGGAAATTTAAACGGTCATTGGGGAAGTGACTCGCCGCGGCCTCGAAAATAAGATGTGATCGCTAGGGGCCGAAAGACCCCAAAATAAGAAAGTGATCGCGCCTATCTCAAGAGCGGGCGATGGTGGGTTGCTTCTTCCTCTCCCTCAGGCCGGCCGACGGAGAGGGCTTTCCTCGGGTACCCTTGTAAAATAACGACAAACAAGTAACAAGTGGATTAGAAAGATGGAGGTGTAGTATTCAAATCCTTGCGGTAAACATAACGAAATGATGGCAAGACACACACCTGGTTGGTGTTATATTTTAAACCCCTCTCGGACTCGAGTAGGAGGAAAATGAGATGATGGATGCAAGAAGTATAAGAGAAGAGGCGCCCTTGTGAAGGGGGATAGAGGATGCGAGATGATGAATGCAAAAGAACTATGAAGAAAAAAAGGGGAAGAAAAGGCTTATTGGATGAGCCGAGGGTGAAATTCGACGGAGCTCCGGCAGCGTGGGGACGACGTGGAAGCGCGATGGATGAAGACGACCTTCCTCTCGCGAGCGTGAGCACCCGAGAAGCCGGCAGAACCTCCACCTACAAAAGAACTCACGGGTTAGAAAATGACTCCGTAGCCTCTGGGCTCCGGCAGCCTATCGGATCACTTCTGAGCTCTTCCAGAACTGAGGGGGTGGGCCTCTATTTATATGGCTCCGGAGGGTGGAGGCGTCCAGGACCCTGGACACCTCCATCAGGGCCGAAATAATATTTTATTCTACTTTTATTTATTTTTTTAGAATATTTTTGTGGAGGCGTCTAGGGTCCCGGACTCCTCAAACAGGTCCACCGAAAACCGACGACGGCCGCACGCGGTTTGGCACAACGCGTGGTTTTGTGAGCGGCGCCTCGTGATTCAGAAATGGGTGCGTCCAGCTGACCGGACGTCTCTATAATTTGGATTTTTTCACACACGACAAACCGTCGTTCGGTGGCCGGCGCCCGTGAGGGTTTTGATGGAGGCGTCCATGGGCCTGGACGCCTCCAAAATTATATTATTTTTTATTTTTCTTTTGTCTTTTATACCAGGGCTGGCATTTTAAATTTTTTATTTGTTTTTATGGAGGCGTCCAGGGGCCTGGACGCCTCCATTAATGTGTATTTTTTTATTTATTTTTTGTCTTTTATGCCAACGGGCATTTTATATTTTTTATATTTGTTTTTATGGAGGCGTCCAGGGGCCTGGACGCCTCCTTTAATTTATTATTTTTTATTTAGTTTTGGGCCTTGAAAAATAAAAATAAAATAAATTAAAAGATTGGGGGCGTCCAGAGGCCTGGACGCCCCCATAAAGACCCACCCGGGTCCTCGGACAACGTGTTGGCGGCTGCCCGGCAGATACCCTTCTTGGTTCCAGAACCTCTGATGCGTCTGACTGGTGTTGCAGATGCCGAAAAGGGCGGAAGAAGACTCAAGAAAAGGAAGCACTCAAGTGATTCAAAACGCGTAAGCCGTCGCGGGGCATTGTATAGTAATATGAGACTTTCTCAGGAGACGTCAGGAATGGCGTGTCTACAGGCGGTAAGCCCAGAACTCTAAATGCCTTCTAAATGCTTTGAATGTTTATGAATGTTCTATATGCTGACCAATGGAACAACATGCTTTAGGTGAGATGGACCCCGTACCGAGGCGAGAGCTACGAGGTACAGCCATGGGTGGAGGCAGCCCTCTCATATCGGGGACGAGACATTTGGCTTCATTGCATCAATGTCATCGAGCCACTCCACTACCGGCTGATCCTGCGGACTCGGGGACTACACCAGCCCGAGGTGACCTTTCCACGCCGTGGTGACGAGCGCCCGGGCAAGTCATCAAAGGGCATTAGCGGTGACGTGGATTGGTGCGCCCGAAAGGCGAAGTTTGTCCATGACGGGAACAGGCGGGGCAGAGCGCTAAAGGAGCGGGACGAGAGCGATGAGGCATACTTGAAGGCCTTCGCTCGGCGGTACGGGGACCAGGTGTACCGAGGTACCCGACGACCGGTATGAAATTATAAACCCTGAACTCTTTCTATATGAAAAAAATGCTTTTATATGAGAATTACTCTATATGTACTGACTTTTATGCTTTCTAAATGCAGCTAGACCCCAAGGGAAGGATAACCGAGCTCGAGGGGCTACTCCAGGCCACCGTCCAGCAGCGGGACG
This sequence comes from Amorphophallus konjac, assembly GCA_022559845.1. Lineage (NCBI taxonomy): Eukaryota > Viridiplantae > Streptophyta > Magnoliopsida > Alismatales > Araceae > Amorphophallus > Amorphophallus konjac. The sequence continues at coordinate 81,548,021 of CM040126.1, read as the reverse complement.
AGTACCGGGCCGCCTTGGAGCTTCTGGTAAGATTCTAAAACCTTGGACCTAAATGATTCATGCTTATGATGAAAATGATGTTAATGATGATTGACTGACCATGACTTCTAAATGCAGCGGGCTGAGGGAGCCCAAAGAGCCAGACCGGATGCCCCGTCATCTTCATCACAGCCTGCCGGGGGCAGAGCTGAGCGGGATGCCAAGTTTGCTCGAGCGGTTGCTCGGGCCGAGGAGGCGGAGGCCACCCTCGCAGAGCAGGTAAGATGCTAAATGCTTCGACTTTAAAATGCTTATGCAAAATTTAAATGCTTATTTGACTAATCATGATGAAATGCAAACCACAGGCGAAAGAGCTAGCCGCAGCGGTAGCCGAGGCGGAGCGTGCTCGGACGGAGGCATAGCGAGGATGATCGGAGGCAGAGCGAGGACGATCGGAGGCAGAGCGACTCCGGACAGAGCTGGCCCATGCACGAGCCGAGGTGGAGAGACTCCGGACCGGGACAGCGGACTTGGATCGCTACCGGACCGAGGCCCGAGAGACACGGCGTCAGATCTTCGAGTTGAAGATCGAGCTGCGGATGATGGAGCGCACGGTGAGGATGATGGGCCGAGGATCAGAGCAGAGTGCCTCTCAAAGTGGGGCACGGAGGAGCGTTGCCCTGAGTGGATCAGTAGCAGATTTCCTTGCTAGCTCTTCCGGGCAGCGGAGGAACGAGAGGGCAGAGAGGGGACAGCAGGAGGAGAGTGCCTCCATAGCGCCACCCGCGCGGAGACCCGAGGATGGTGATGACCATGGCGGCCCGGGAGACAAACCGGCCGAATGAACTTGTATTTTCTTTTTCTTACTTGTACATGACTTTATGAAAGTGCCAATGAATGAAAATCTTTTTGTGTTTTGTTGTTATTTTTTTATGCGAATGAATGGATTGTGTGAGTGCAAATGAACATGTATATGAATGTAAATGCAGGAAATGGATATGTGAAAACGTGAATGAAAACACAGGAACAAATGTGGATGATGAATGGCAAATGCAGGAACGAATGTGTGAACAAAAATGCATGTGGACACGTGGAAAAGAACAGATGAAATTGTGTAAATGAAATATGCATGAATGAGATGTAATGTGTGGATGAAATGACTGGACAGGATGAATGAAATGGAAAGTGTGTAAGACCGCCAGGTCTAATCATAGGCAGAACAGAATAGCACAAATACAGTAGCAGATAAAGTGACGGTCTAGATCCAGACCGTCAGACTCCTGTAACACATTAGATTGAGGCCGTCAGAGATGATAGAGGCCAAACTGCAACATTAAGTAGCAGAAAACGTGACGGCCCACTAGGGAGCGTCAGAATGAAGTACTGCGATCAATGACACCCAAGAGGGGGGTGAATTGGGTGTCTACCAAAATTAAGAAAACTTTTGGTCTTTTATAAAATATGTGATACAAAGCTAGTTAGGAGATCCAAAGCTATTTGAACATAAATTGGATTTAACAAACTTTATATGATAAGATATAGATTATGCAAGATAAACGAAGATAAATCCCGAACAATAATTTAAACTAATGTTTATGTAGAATGGAGATAGAGGAAATAGAGCAAACCATACAAAACAAGCACAATGCACATCGGTTTTTAAGGTGGTTCGGATGCAATGACGGCAATCCTACGTCCACCCCTCACCAAACCTGGTGAGGCTTCACTCGGGGATAAATCCCCAAACGAAGACGACGCTCCAACCACACACGTAGGACGACTCCTGCCCACACACACGGGGACGCACCCCAATACACACACACACACACACACACACACGGAGATGAGGTCTTCAACATGATCCAACAAACGGATCAACAAGACACACACACACTGCGACAAGTGCAGCAAACCACACACTAAAACAACTGGATCTAAGTAGATCCACACACACACACACGTAGATCTAGGAAGATCTACGCACACACGAATGGAACATAATGACCACACACGACCACGGATCCACAATGATCCACACACACACGAATGTTTCCAGATTGTGAAGAACACAAATATAAAGCCTAAAACACAACAATAATGAGGCACAGTTTAGAAGACTCCTGATTTGGCTTCCCTTGAGTGTATGATATAGAGCTTGGAACGATGCTTCCTGCTTCACTTGAATGGCTTCAGATTAAGCTTGAATGGGCTTGGAGTGGATGTAGAGTTGATGCACGGAGTACTGTTCACGGCTACAGTACTCTTCCTTCTTCACTTGGATAACCTCCCTTTGATCTCTTCTTGAAACTCTTGCTAGCTTCTTGATAGCCTCCCCCTTGATCTCTCTTTGTTGGTTGCTTGATTCTTCACTTCATAGATGCTTGTGAGCTTGAGAAGTACCTTGAATGGCTTATAGATGGATGAAGAACTTGCTACACGAGCTACTATTCACGGAGCTACAGTACCTCTTCTTCCTCCTTGGACAGCCTCCCCTTAGATCTCCCTTGAAGCCCTCTTAGTTGGTTAGGGTTATGGCTTCAATGAGATGTTTTATATCTCTTAAATGGTCCATAGACAAGCCCCAGACCAGATCCACAAATCATGGTGGATTGGGTGTCTTTAGGATTAAACAAATAGGTGGAAAGACCACTCCTCGAGCTTGAAACAAAAGTCAACAAAAGGGGGCCTCGGGGCTGGCGGTCGACCGGTGGAGGGCTGGCGGTCGACCGGAATTTTACAGGTTTCAGTCCGTTGTTTGCTGGGAAAAATGGTTGACTGCCCCTGTCTGGGCGGTCGATCGCTTCTGGCGGTCGACCGGTCCTGGACCGGCGGTCGACCGCTAGCAGGGGAAGCCCCAGGTTTCTCCCGTTCAGCCCTTTAAACCCTTGAGCAGCTCATTCACGTTTGTGGCATCAAACTCCTTCGACCTTGAGGATTTGTACTGAGTATATGGACCTACAAACACATGGATAATTGATTAAAACTATAGCTCAAACATCCATATGATAAGTCCATAAACTCCATGCAAACCATTGATTATGAAATCAGAATTTGTTCCGGGGGCTCCGCCCCCGGAAACCCTCGCAAGGGGCGCTGCCCCCTTGACCCCCGCGACCTGACCGGGCAGGTCGATCTCTGCGACCTGATCGTGCAGGTCGATCCGCGGGCGAGGGCGCACGATGGCCAGAAGGGTTTCATGTTGAATGTGCATGAATGAGGTGTATACATAAGATACACAAGGTAAGAGTCTCACCAATGGTTCTTGATAGTAAATGACATATACCACCTGTTTTGGATTGTAGAGGAGCAGGGTGCTTATCCACAAGTTTAGTTCACCAGGTGACTGCCATGTGTTTGATCCTGCAAGTAAGATAGTTAAGGTTAATACCATGCTTGTTCACATTAAAGAGGTTATGAAACCTCTTGCCTCTTATAAAAAAAATTCAATCAAGCATGAATCAAGACCATGTACCATTGCCATTTGCCATCTCAAACATATTTAAACATGAATGTGCAATCAACCATAAGTTTAGTTATCATCACTCAATCACACATTAAGTTTAGTTATCATCAAAACCATAACGCCAACAATCATCAAAACTATAACTTAACAATCACAACAATCATCAAAATCATAACTCAACACAGAATGGTGTGACGGCCAAATTCTGGACCGTTAAAGATGACAACCCTGCTATATTGAAAATAGCACGCAGAAAACGTGACGGTCCAGATTGTGAGCGTCAGAGCCAAGTAACGGCTGTGATCGGACCGTCAGGAATGATCGAACAAGAATAAGCCAAGACTGAACGGCAGAAAACGTGACGGCTCAGGGTCCATGCGTCACAAGATGTAACGGTGCAGTGATAGACCGTTACGCTTGACAGAACGAGATTGGGATAAAAAGAAACCCACAGAAAATGTGACGGCCCAGAGCTGGGGCGTCAGAGCCAAGTGACGGTCCTACGATAGACCGTCAGATAACCAAGTGTACTCCGAGACGGATTGTGCCGCGAGAGTCCAAACATGAAGGATGACTACCCAAATCCCCACTAGAACTCTTTTAAACTCGAGATAAGGCCTTCCAACTCAAATCCTATCACTTCAAAGCCAAAAGCAAGTCTTTAAAACTTGGAAAGTTAGCCAAAATTCGTAACTTTGTGAATTCGCTGCTACTAGGGCTGAAGAACCTCTCCTAAGGGCAGAAAACACCATGAAGAGAAGCTTCGAGGTGATGGCCATGGAGGAGAAGATCTACACCGGACCCAAGGCTGCGAAAAAAGAGCGCGGGGAGCTGCAGAGGCTGACATCGATCCCCAAACATCTGAGCTTCAATGCTCAAAGAGTGGTAAGCTTCTATTCCTTAACCAAGTTCATCAATTCTCTGTACTTCATCTGTCCTCATGATCTTCTTCTTCTTCCAGCCTCTTCCTGGTCCAAGATGCTATTCCAATCTGAAGTGGGTGGCTCCCATGATCAAGGAACTCCCTTTAGAAGTGTTAGCAATCCTTAGGGCATGGCACCTTCAACCTTTATTGGTCTTAGGCAAGAACTTTCAGAAATTATCCTTAGATTGGCCAAGCATCTCAGCCCTCATAGAGTTGTGGCATCCACAAACACATACTTTCATCTTCCCTTCTTTTGAAGCTACAGTCCTATTAGAGGAGGTAGAAACCTACCTAGCCCTTCCTAAGACTAAGGCGGGGGATGAATACCTAGTTTGCTATACGGTGGAGCCTATTGACCCGTCCTTGATCTTCAGCGATTTCATCCACAATCCGAAGGACGTGAGGACCATGATCAGCCCGCACCACGTTCATTTAATACCCATGGCACAATGGATAGTCTCTCATTGCAAGAATAAGTGGGAGAGATATGAAGCCATAGCCAAGGCGGTGTCGGTTTGCTTATGCGGAGTTTTCCTTTTCACCACTACCGACCACCTCTTAGATACCCAAAATCTTAGCATTATCAGCGGATTGTGGCGGGGAATGTCCATCTCTCAAGCGACCCTCTCATATCTCTATGAAGGACTAAGCTCCGCTTGCTTAGGAGGACCTCTATTCGGCTCCATGATACTCCTCGAGTGTTGGATGGGAGTGAGAATCAAATTCCAACCTAAGGAAGATATAATTTCTGCTAGCCGGATCTTCGGGAGCCACCCTTTGTTCTTTATTGGAGGTGCATCTGGATTTTCTTCTCAGGTCGAATGCAAGACAGTGGATAAGAAAACACGGGATGAATGGCGCCTCTTCTTCAACACTTTGCCATTAGAGAAATTCACCATGCGACCAAGAATCCTTCGGAACACTTTTCTTAGAATACCATGGCGACAAGGCCTGGATCTCCAGCTAGTGGGGAACACTACCATGGCGATCTACAACCCGCACCGGTGCCATCTTCAGATCGGACTACCTCGGATCGAAGTTCCTGCATTATCACATTACCCTCCCCTTCTAGCTAGGAAGATGGGGACCGAGGAGGATAAAAGAGCAGTTCAGAATGCGCTGACCATGTGGGAGATCAGCAAAGCGCGTCCGTGGCAAGAGGAAGTGAAAGAGAACAACGAAGCACGCCGTGGCTACGCGAAGGAGTTAGGGAAGATCCGCCCCCTTGCGGATAGGAAACTGAATGTAATTTGATTTTCTTGAAATGGATGATTGGCAATTGACAATCAGAATTGATGTTGCATTAAGTTCAATTGAATGAGTTTAAATGATATGAAAGGAAAGTGATTTTAATCGAAATGAGCATGAGTTGCTGCTTGATTCGGCCAAGAACCTACAAAACAGAGTCTCTGGAGAGTGTAACGGTCCTGCAAAGGGCCGCTACCAGGATGTGACGGTTTGGCGATAGGTCGTCAGGGGAATGGACTGAGAATTCTGTTCTCTGGAGGGTGTAACGGTCTAACTCCAGACCGTTAGAAATATGTGACGGTCTGGGTGCAGACCGTCAGAGAGAGACATGCTGAAAGAATAAAGCCAATGCCTGAAGACAATGCGACGGTCCAGGATGGACCGTTACATGAGCGTGGCGGCCTGATGCTGGTGCGTTACAGTCCTGAACCTGCATAGTTGTGAGTTTTCAGCCCGGAGCTTGAACCTGCATTCTGCACATACTTAGACAAGAGACAAGTTAGATCTGTTCTTAGACTCAACCCCTTGCCTTAAAGCAAGTTAGAAAATGACCATTTCTTGATATTTGGTCAAGGGGTGGAGCCTTATCAAATAGGCGGAAGACATAATAGAAATAATGCGATGCATGCAATGATGGTGTTTTTTTGGAGTTTTGGGAAATATGTGAATTTTCGTGAGATTTTTGGAAATATTTGATGTTTTTGGGGTTTTGAAATATATGATTTTTGTTTGATTTTGGAAATATATGACTTTTGTTTGATTTTAAAAATATGATGATTTTTTTGGGTTTTGAAATGTATGATTTTTTTGGATTTTGGAAATATATGATTTTTTTTGGGTTTTGAAAATATATGATTTTTTTGGGTTTTGAAAATCAGTGCCCCCCCCGACAACGTGGGTCCTTCTTATTATAACGGGAGTTCCCGAGGTTGGCGTGCAACAAGGTGACGACCCCTGGCCAAGACCCAACTTGCATGACGGTGTCTCTACCAGGGCCATACCCAGGGTACTAGTCTTGATCCTAAAAGGAAAATAGAACACAGGGGTAAGCTTAGGCCAGATATAGAAGTTTTTAGGACTTGAGTTCCTCTTCAGACAACCCATTAGAGATTTGGTCTGTTGCGCCGGGGCTTTGTGTCCGTCATCGAACCTTAGTCCACTCTAGGCATGCATGCGACCGGGCTCATTCGTGCCGCGGGGAACTGTACTGCCACTCTTGCCGTGCCTAGCTTTCTTTCTCTTTCCGGAGCTTTGGAATCTATGATTGGAAGACTTTTGAGATAATGCTTTTGCTTTTGTCACAAAGATTGCTCCTTTGCCTTCTTCTTTTCTGTTGTGTTTCTTTGCTTGTGGCGTCAGGTCATAACAGACTGCCCCTATTTGAGACCTCCTCTTGTCAGGGTGCCTAGATTGGTCATCGCCTCCTTATTCACCTCTTGCCCCTGGATTCAGCCGAGGAAAGAAATGGACAGGGACTTCGACCTTCCCCCAAAGCATGGCCGAGGAGAACGGTGTCTACAAAGCGGAAAACCTGACCAGGGATGTCGTGCAGTGTGTGATTGCCGTACTCAGGACTTTTCATGGTGGAAGGGAGGGAACACCTCGCTGCCGGGGCGGCACTGATTAGACTCTAAGGAAAGAAACGCTTAAGATACAACCCATTCCACGCATGAGAGAGCTCCTCACCTTCCGCGTTCACTAAACGATAAGCATTCCCTGAATAAGCCACTTTTACAACGAACGACCCTTCCCAGTTAGGTTGTAATTTAGCCCTAGGACCTGCAGACCGAATGAATTTGCATTTCAAAACCATATCACCTTTTTGAAATTTACGTTCAATCACCTTCTTTTGAAAATAACGTGAAATTATCTTTTGATAAACGGATACATGATCGGCCGCGTTCATCCTCTTCTCATCCAAGAGTTCCAACTGGATGAGCAACGCCTCTCGACGTTCATCGAGATTAAGTTCCTTATCGAGCTGCACTCTAAGGGAAGGGATCAAGATCTCATATGGGAGCACTGCCTCCATCCCATAGGTAAGAGCATAGGGAGTTTGTCCCGTAGGAGTACGGACGGAGGTACGGTAAGCCCACAGAGCTTCCACTAGTTTTTCCGGCCAATCGAAAAATTTATGAGTTTCGCATGTTTTCTTTATAATTTTAAGAAGGGTTTTATTAGTGGCCTCGGCTTGATCGTTGCCTTGAGGATAATATGGGGATGAATGATGCAATGCAATATTGAACTTCTTACATAGGTCCTTGAGCTCTTGAGAAACGAACTGGGGTCCGTTGTCGGTGATGATGCTGTTTGGCACTCCGAACCGTGAGATGATATTCTTCATGATAAAGCGGCACACCGTCGAAGCTTTGATCTCTGCGTACGCCTCCGCTTCGGCCCATTTGGTGAAGTACTCAGTGGCGGTAAGGATAAAGGATTTCTGCTTGATCTGAGAGTTAGGATCACCGAGCGGGCCGACAACGTTGAAAGCCCACATAGAGAATGGCCAAGGAGCGGAGAGAGGATGGAGAGATGAAGCTGGAGCATGAATTTTATCAGCGTGGAGTTGGCACTTAAGACACCTCCGGACGTAGAGGGAGCAATCTTCCTCTAGAGTGGGCCAATAGTAGCCCTGCCTAAGGATCTTCTTCGCTAGATCCTGGCCATTGACATGACCTCCACACTCACTAGAATGGGCTGCCTCAGCCACCTTCCAAGCCTCATCGTCATCTAAGAATCTCATGAGCATTCCATTGGTAGCATGCCTGTATAGTTCTCCTGCAATGATGGTATACCATGAGGCGGCTCTCCTTATTGACTTGCGCTGCTCGGCATTTGCCCCTTCTGGGAACGATCCGTCCTTGCAAAACAACTCAATCTCATGATACCAGGGCACTTCTTCTTCCTCCATAATCTCTTCTAGCTCCATCAAAGATACTTCCTCAAGGTCTTCCTTCTCAGCCCTCGCCTCTACAGCTTTCCTAAGGTTGATGTACCAAGGATCCTGAAGAGAGGGTGCGTCCAATCTCTGAACGACGATGCTCTCAGTGTTCCGACTGAGAGGGAAAGATAGAGAGGAAGCAAGTGAAGCTAAAGCGTCAGCCAGAATGTTCTGAGACCTAGGAGTATGGATATAGATCAGCTTACGGAATTGCCTAGCAAGGAGCGTGACCAAATCTTGATAAGGCTTGAGCTTAGGGTCACGAGTGCGGTAAGTGGACATAACTTGCCGCAAGACGAGCTGAGAGTCGCCTATGATATTCAAATAACACGCGCCTAGGAGATAGGCGTGCTTTAGTCCGGCTAGGAGAGCCTCATACTCAGCGATGTTGTTTGTAGCAGGAAATCGAAGTTGATAAGCAAAGGGAATCGTCACTCCCTCTGGAGTGAGCAGAACATCGCCTATCCCTCGGCCTTGAGAATTGAGTGCACCATCGAAGTGCAGAGACCAAAAGGGATGATGAGAGATAGCAGAGAGATGCTCATCAGGGAAATCGTCCGGAATAGAGTCAGTGTGAGGAATGGGGAGATGGGCAAGATGCTCAGCGATGGCGTACCCTTTGACCGCCTTCTGAACGGCAAATGTGATATCGAATTGGGAGAGGAAGCTCTGCCAGTGAGCTAACCTACTAGAAAGGATAGGCTTTTCTAAGAGATAGCGAATCGGGTCCATTCTAGAAATCAACCTAACCGGGTGGGCAAGAAAGTAATGTTTAAGCTTCTAACTTACCCACACTAAGGTGGCACAAGTCTTCTCCATAGCGGTGTATCTGGCTTCAACTGTGTTGAATAACCGAGAGAGGTAATAAGCAGCCCGCTCTTTTCCTTCCTCATCTACTTGTGCTAAGACCACCCCTAGGGAGTCCTCAATGACCGAGATGTATAGGATTAGGGGTTTCCCAAGGACAGGAGGTTGCAAAACTGGGGGATTGGATAGATATTCCTTTAGGTCCTCATAGGCCTTCTGACAGTCCTGATTCCATTCAAACTTTACCCCCGCCTTAAGCAATTCATAAAACGGGCGGCACCTTTGAGAATGTTGGGATATGAATCTTCTGATGAATTGCAATCTACCAATCAGTCCTCGCAGTTCCGTAATGTTCTTCGACGGAGGCATGTCCATGATGGCCTTTGCTTTGTTAGGATCAATCTGGATCTCCCGTTTGCTAACTATAATGCCTAGCAGCTTCCCTGAGGAGACTCCGAATACACACTTCTTCGGATTCATTTTTAGCTTGTACTCCCTGGCTCTTTGCAGCACCTTGGCCAGAATAGAGGGGTGTTCTTCTTTGGTCTTCGACTTCACCAAGATATCATCCACGTAAGCTTCCATGTAGATATGCATCATGTCGTGGAAAATGGCCATCATCGCCCTCTAATAGGTGGCACCCGCTTTCTTCAGACCGAACGGCATAACCACGTAACAGTACGTGCCCTAGGGCGTGGTGAAGGAGGTTTTCTCTTGATCTTCTGGAGCGAGACTGATCTGATTATAGCCTGAGTAACCGTCCATGAATGACAAAGCTTCGTACCCGGCGGTGTTATCCACCAGGACGTCGATGTGAGGCAGCGGGAAATCATCTTTGGGACATGCTTTATTAAGATCCCTGAAATCGATGCAGATACGCACTTTTCCATCCTTCTTGATAATAGGGACTATATTCACCACCCACTGAGGATATAGAACCACTCTAATGAATCTGGCCTTGTACAACTTGTCGACTTCTTCCTTAATCCTCAAGGCCATGTGGGGGTGAAATCTTCTCGACCGTTGTTTCACAGGTGTTGCCCCTGGTTTAAGCACGAGTCGGTGTTCCACTAAGGAGGGGTCAAGACCTGGCATGTCCTCATAAGACCAGGCGAAAGAATCGCTATACTCCCTTAGAACCTTGATCAAATCTTCTTCTACTTGGGGAGGGAGATTAGCGGTAATAATGATGGGCCTTGGGTCTTCTTCAGTTCCCAAATTTATTTCCTTCGTAGGTTCATCCACTACTGATGATGGCTCGTCGAATCTCTTTAGTCCTTGCGCATACAAATTGGCAGTGTCATCTACGTTGCTGTCCTCGTTGATTGGATCTTTTTCATCCAGGATTTCATAGACACCGAGTCCATCATCGCTCCACACGCCCTCTATTTCCTCTTCATCTTCAATCACGATTGCCGTAGCAACAAATTCTGGACACTTCAACAGAGCATGACACCGCTGAGCTAGATCTTGCAAGAACTTATCAGGGACAGATTTTGAAGGACGTGCAAGCGGGCGCGGCTCAGGGGAGGAAGGATTGGACGAGCTAGAATAAGACCCTACTTCTCTAGACCTAACTGACTCTACTTCCCTAGACTCGACGGACCCTAATCCTAACATGGGGGAAAGAAAGCCTAGTGGAAGGGAAGGAGCAGGGGACTCGTGCCCCTGGGAGGAGGGTGTAGACAAGGTAGCATAATCTTCCACTGAAATCTCCGTTTCAAATTTGACGTTTTTTTTTGGAGATCAGTGGAGACCATACAACAGGATGGAGGATGCGGGAGTTTCATGGGGAACAATTCGGGGAAGATGCAATCGAAGAATGGATCGGAGGACCGAAACCACATCTCGTGGAGTGGAGTGGTGGAGGAAGGAGGAGTGAATAGATCGACCAGATTAATAGGAGGACAACGCCCACAGGCGCAAGGAACAAACAAGATTTCAAACGGATGATTGAGAGATGAATTGATCATGATCGGAGGAGGACGGGATATGAGTTCCCATTGCTGAAAAAGTGATTGAAGATGGGAGGGGGACCAAGAAACGTCAATCGGCGAGCTCCCCTTCCCCTGTGGATGCTGAACTGGCTGCTTCTTCGGCCTCCATTGGACGAGCCGAACCTCTTGATCCTTCTGTCAGCAGCCTTCTTCATGGAATAATCTTTCAAAGGCCTGACTATAGTCAATCATGTCATCAACTGGCCTTTTTGGTGGTAGAGGGGGACTGGCAACTGGACAAACTGAGCCTTTCCTTTCTGGCAGAACTGGCTGGGGGCTTAATGTGCCTGGCTGGAGAGGCCCTCTGACAAAATACTGACGATAGTCCCAGGTGAGTGGCCCAGAGTCACCCATCATAGATAATATAGTCTCTCGGTAGCCGAGACCTCTCCTGTTCATTTTTCTTCCCTTGGGGATGTGCTTGGTCCTTCCTTGCAATTGAGCACCGAGGCCTCTCCCCGGTTGGTAACCTAGCTTCAGTATAATGTCCCAGCCCTTGGAATCTCGGATCTGGGGCTTCATCTTGATATTAACTGCAGCAGTGACGGGCTTGCAAGGTGCATAAGCCCAAGGAAAGTCGAGATCTAGCACAGAGATAACTGGCCGACTGCTTGGCCATAATGTGGGAAGGACCTTTTCTGAAATAGCTTTAACAGATTGGACAGTGGACAAGCTCTTAACTTTGACGACCCTCCCTTGGAAAGGGAATTTAATGCATTGATGCGCAGTGGAGGGTATGGCACTGAGAGTGTCAATCCATGGGCGACCCAAGATAGCCTTGAACATAGGGTCGATGTCCAGGACATAGAATTCCACAGGCATAGTAAGGGGCCCAAGTTCTGCCTGAATAGTGACCACCCCGTGACATGCTCTCCTCGAGTTGTCGTATGCAGCTACAGTAGTGGGGGTTGGCCGTAGTAATTCCTCTGAGATATTGCAGGCTCGAAGGGTACTGAGTGGGCACACATTAATAGATGCCCCTGTCTCAACCAGTGCTGCGTCAATATTGACTTTATTCAAAGTGATTGAAATGTCGAGCGGCATTTGCCGAGCTTCTGGAGGAGCTAGCTCAGTTTCAGAAAATGTGATCGCCGGCCCTTTAGAAATTGTTGCCAGTGCTGTCGGTAAACTGTCAACTGCCATGTCCTCACTGACCATCACCTTTTGCAAGAAATTTCTGAGAGCATCCTGGTGAAGGGTGGATCTCTTGATAAGCTCCAGGACTGATATCTTAGCGGGCACCCTGTCTAGGTGATGTAGCAAGTCGTATTGGGTACCCGGCAGAGGTTCGGCTTCCTCTTGCTCGGTAGTCGGCTGGGAAGATTGGGGATTAGAAGTAGTGGGATAATTCCGATGGAACAGCCGCCCGCTCCGTAGGGCGAGGTTTTGTGCCGGCACGGCATCAGAAGACGACATAATTGGCCCGGTGGTGTGGATGAGTGGAATAGGCGGTGTGGGAGAAAGAATTTGGTGGGAAGTGGTGTTGGTGGAGGTAATAAGCGGCGATGGGCGGATGATGGGCAAGGGATTAATGGAAGGTGGGGTGGTGATGATGGGAGCTGGTACGGGGGGAGGACAGGCTAGTGGAGGCGTGGTGATGAGTGGAGGGTTGGGTGATGGTGTGATGATGGTAGCTGGTGGCGGGTGTGATACAATTGCGGGTGGTAGCGGAGTTACTGGAGTGGGTGTGAATGGGAGGACAAGTGGTGAAGGTGTTGGGTGTGTAGGTAAAATGTTAGAGGGAGTAAGGGGATTGTGGTGATTATGGTGGAAGGCCATTATCTGTGGTGTGGTGCCGTCATCATCAAAAGACCACCCGACGTTAGGAGCCGGGGGTTGGACTACGTTTACCTGGGCCGGTGCCTGCGGCTGAGGCTGTGGAGCGGAAGGATGGTTCGGCATCAGGTTTTGGTGGATCCCCAAGTCCTGAACCGGCTGCTGTTGCTATTGTGGTGGCTGCTACTGCGGCTGCGGTGCTTGTTGCTGCTTCACTTGCTGCCTCGGCGGCTGCCTTCTCTTTTCCTTAATTTCAACAATGGCCTTGTGCATCTCGGCCCAATCAATTCTCTGTCCTTCATGAAGGTCATATACCAAGTCCCTGAACTGAAAACAACCCTCAATGGTGTGGCCCGGCTGCCTGTGGAACATGCAGTACTTGGTCTGATCAACGGTCGGGTTCCAGTTGGGCCGTTCCGGAGGAAGCTGTATAGCATTGATTGACATGAGAGCCGAGAAGATATCCGTGAGGGTTTCTGGCAAGGGAGGGTACTATGCTCTTTTAGGAGCCGGGCGCTTGTTATTGCTGTTGTTATAGCCGTTGGGTGGAGGGACGTTGTGGTATTGTGGAGGTTGTGGTGGTTGCTGTGGTGCAGCGAAGGTATTTTGTGGAATGGCGAAGGCGGGCGGAGGATTTTATGGAGTGACTTGGAAGTTTTGAGGAGCGGGGTTCTGTGGAGTGCGGGAATTTTGTGGGAAGCAAAAGGGTGCGGCTTGGAAAGGGAAAGCAACGGCTTGAGCTTGCTTGTTCGTCTGGATCCCCTCGGTAACAGGCCCTTGAGGCTTCTTATGATACTTGGGCTTTTGGTTTTCAAAGAGCGAGTGTATGGGGGAATCCTTGAACTGAGTTTGGATAAAGCACGCTCGGATATATAGTTGATGCATGTTGGCTATATCATTCATGGCTAGAATATTGCGGAAGGTCGGAGTGGCATTAGAAATCAACAATTTGACCTTCTCTTCCTCCGGAATGTGGCCGGGCACTCTAGCGGCCATCTGCCTCCATCGGTCGGCATAGGTAGCAAATTCCTCATCTGGCTTCATCTTTTCGGCCACCAGATCCGTGAATGAATATTCCGGGCCGACTCTATCTTGGAATCTTTGAATAAACTTATCTTTCACTGTCTTGAAACTCTCAGCCTCTTCTAATGGCAGAGAATAAAACCATTCCAGCGCAACACCATCTAGCGATCGGCGAAATAGATACGCCATGAGGCGATCGTCGTACTGAAATTGAGCCGACTCGTACAAGAAGTCCCTCACATGAACAAAAGGATTGCTGTTCCCATCATATTTTCTATAATTAGGGAGCTCGGACTGTGGAGGGAATCGAATGTTCTGAAAATTTGGGACCAGAATGTCTGCCAAAGATTGAGGGCCAACCCGCTTTTGAAGGAAGTCGAGTTGCTGCTGCATGGCGGCCCACTTATCAAGCAACTCCTGCTCTCGGGAGGGAGCAGGGACAGTAAAGGATGGATTTTGAGGAATGGAAGGGTAAGCAGATGGAGGAGACGGCCCGTAAGAAGGATGATGGATTGAAGGATGACCCACATTGGATTGGACCTGGGCTGCCCCTTGCTGAGGGCGCATAAAATCACTCGGACCAAGAAGAACTTGCGGCCCAGCTGGGCTTGAGGTGTGATGATCCGATGGGAAAGAAGGGACAAGGGTATTGCCCTTATCAAGGAGCTGCTGGGCCGAACCAGAAGACTGGCCCATTTCAAGATTGGAGAAGCGGAGGGTCCTAGGTTGGACCGGAGTGAGATCAATAGAAGTGGGTTGGATAGCGGGTCCATCGGCTCTAGGTTGAGCGACGGACGGATTGGAATGACCAAAGACAATCGGAGAAGGCGGGGTATTGGACCCTTGCATAGCCTGATAGACCGCCTGAAGCTGGGCCGGGTCTAATTGAGCCATCATCTGAAGGACAGAATTGGCAGAAGGAAGAGGAGGATTTTGAGTAGACGGAGCACTCTCCATGGGGATGGAAGATGAGGGAAGAACAGGCCCCTCGCGAGGCTGGAATGAGACAACTCTAGAGGGATCCTCTAGAAGCCCTTGAGGGAGAGACTCCTCTTGGGACCGAGGAAGATCAAAGGAAGCCATGGTAGATTCGAAGAGTGGGTTGAAATAGGATGAGGAGAGGGACTCACCCCCGGGTGATGATGCTTCTAACGGATGGAGGTGACTCCACATGCAACGAACAACCTTAACAAGATGCAAACAAGACAACAAACAATCACACAATGAGCAATCAAACCTAGATGATTTCTATCAAAGATGTAAGTGAAAAAGAAATGAAGACACTTCAAGTCAACCAAGTTGCTTAAGATGATGCCACAAGATTTTATAATTTCTCCTTTGGAACTTTAGCAGATTGATTAAAGATGCGCTCTTGACAATGGGTTCCTAATAGGAGAGGGGTGTAAGGCTTGGTTTAACCCAAAATGTGATCACTCCTTCACTTATGCAATCCTAGACACGGGGTGGAAAGGTACAACCGGCCCGGCGTCCGTGTGGGAATCCACAGCTCGCGGGGACTTTTGGAGGTCCCTGGTGTGATTTCCTAGTCGGCCCCAAGGAATATGGAGATGAGAGGTCCGCACACCAAGGTAGGAAAATGCGATCTAATATATGAAAATATGCATGAACCTATGCGCACCGGAGTGCATGCAAATTCTAACCTAGAATCTAGCAAACAAGTATGCACACAATGATGTAGATAAGTAGAATAATGAGGGAGGAGACCAGATATCACCCAAGTCAAAATATCACAGCAGAAACTGCAGAAGAAAATGCACCTCGGGATGCGTACCTATCTGGAGTATGTAACGGTCTAGAGGACCTACGTCAGAAGCATGTGACGGTCGAAGACCAGACCGTCAGAAGCAGTGTAACGCAGGGACAGGAGAACGTCAGAGGAGCCAGAGAACCAGAAACAGCAGGGAAATAAAAGGGAAACCCGGGGAAAACCAAACATGGAAATGATGGCAGGTTTAACAGAGATCAAAAAGCACGATTGGCACAAGTTGTCCCACCGTGATTGCCAAAAAATTATCTGTTGATTTGTTTTCTTCCTTTTTGTTTGTGATGTGATGAATGATAAATATGATGAGCAAATAACAATGATCTCAATCAACCTATGAACATGTGAACCATGAACCTAGGCAATCAGAACATGCTCTAGCATGGGCAATGCTATCTCAATCGAACTAAACTAAAGAAAGAAAAGAAAAATACACACCGGAGCGTGGAGCAATAGAATAAATAAAACACACCACGCGGGTAGAACAAGCAAAGGAAATAGGGGATATGAGAGAGAAAATCAATGCCCAATACTAAGGAAAAAAAGTGATCGCCACTAAGGTAATAAAACAAGCCAAAGACCCGAATAATACCTTAGAAATAGGAGGATGATGCACTCGCCCACGGGAGATAGAAACCAACAAAATCTACAGATCTATCGAATGTAACGGTCCAACACCTGTGCGTCACAGGAGTGTGACGGTCTCCCGATAAGCCGTTGAGCCACCTGACGCGTCTGATGAAGACCGTCAGAGTATCTGCAGAAACAACTTGTGAATCCTTTGAACTCCGAACCTTCCAGCCGGCTAGAAAGCTTGGGCCTCGTCTGATGAACCCTGTAAACCTACCAAAGAATTTAGAACACAAGAAAATAATCCCAGATTAGCCTTTCACACAAGTGTAGTATCAATAATCAAAGAACTTAAGATCATTCAAAAGGAAAGGGGAATACCGGGGAAGTTTGGTTTTTTAACCCCTCTGGGCGTTTTAAAACGTGGGAGGAAAGTTTAGATGATTGAAACAAGTGGAAGAACGTGGGAGAAGAGGAGTGGGACAATGCTATGATGAGAGGAACAAGGGAAGAACACAAGTGTGCAAACTATGATCTTTAAAACCCAAAACCGGAGCACGACCTTGACTGTGATGCAGATGGACGTAGAAACAAGCTCCTCTTGGATGGATGTGGCTCTTGAATGCGGCAGCACTTCGACGCAAACTCCAGATTTCTCCCCCTCAGGCCATGAAGTTAAGGGTGCTATTTATAGACCCTCCAACTCCCTGGTCGAGCAGAGGATAATCCAGCAAGAAAAGAGGATAATTCCTAGCAAACTCTTGAAGATAATACTCCCAAGAGTCCATAGAATCGAATAGAAGGTTCTGAGGATCAGATTTGGAAGAGAAATCACAAGATCAAACTCTTAATTCGACCACAGAGTGGCAGAGAAAAGACCAGACCAGCCATGACTCTCTGTTGGATGTAACGGCTGCACGATAGACCGCCACATGGATGTAACGCGCCAGGAGAAGACCATCACAAAACCTTATCTCTTAAGATGATAAGATCAACGGGAAGAAGTTGTAAACAATTGGACTCTGAATGAATGTAACGGCCATGGGCTGATACGTCACAATGAGATAACGGCCGCACGACAGACCGTTAGAATCAACGGATAGGTAAAAGGATAAGCATTGGAATAAGGCCTTAAGCCGTAGGACTCCTCAAGATGTAACGGTCGTAAGCTGCTGCGTCAGAGAGATGTAACGCCCCTGGTGTGGACCGTTAGAGACAATAAGGATCCAAAAATGATAAAAGCTTGCTAAGCTTCATTCAAATGAAAGCGCCGAGGAAACCTGACTCAACCAAGCGGATAAGACCCATGAAATAGACCTCCAACTGATCAAGAAGGCTCAATGAAGAGTGAACAAATCGGAGCATCATATAGAATGAACAAGGAGATGACCCGACTTATTGGTCATAAAACGGGTGTCAACTGGCGGCACTTCTTGCTGCTGCTGCTGCTTATTGCAGAGATTTAAGATAGCTTCATGCATGACGGCCCAATCAATCATCTTCTTGTCTTCCAAACCATAAACAGGTTCCTGAAACTCACGGCAATCCTCAACCAAATGCCCCTGCTGGCGATGAAATTCACAATATTGAAACACATCCCTGGCCGCGGGTCGGAAAGGCACAATCGGAGGGAGCTACAACGCATGAGCGGCCATCAAAGCCCTAAAAATGTCTATAAGAGACTCCGACAACGACGGAGAAGGAGCCCACTTCGGGCACGGTGGATGCCGAGGGATATGGGAAGGTGATGGAGAAGGTTGCGGGGATGGAAGCGGAGGTTGCGTAGGCAATGGCGCATGGCTAAGGGAAGGATTTGGTGAAGGAATATGTGGAGCAGCATGAGGGGGTATATAGACGGCATCCACCTGCTCGGGGTGTGGTGTTTCCTTGACCGGAGGTGGAGGTTCATGCGGGTATGAAATGAAGAGGCGGAAGGCTGACTCGTGGAGGGTTGATATGTGGAGGGATATGTGGAGGTATATGGGTGTGGGGGAGCGGAAGGCTGACTTGTGGAAGGATATGTGGTGGATGGCTGACTCATGGAAGTTGATGGATAGGAGGCGTATGTGGGCATAGAAGGTGGAGGGGACTATGGACACTAAAAAATTCTCACCCTGTGTTTACGTTCAGGGGAACAAAGAAGAAAAGAAAAGAGAAGAGAAGATTGAAGAAGAAAAGAAGAAAAGGAAGCTCCTCAATGCCCTTCCAACGGCATAGTCTTCACTCCCCCTGGTGCCCCCTTCAGCGGCACACACACCGTGCCCTCCAGCGGCACAGTCCTCAGCCCGCGCTTCAGCGGCACACCCTGGCCGGCCTAGCCCGGCACACCCCTGGGTGCCCTCAGCGGCACACCCCGTGCAGCTTCAGCGGCACACCCCCTGTGTGCCCCCCCTCGCCGGCACGCACCTTCTGGTCTCTTCAACGGCACACCTCATGCCCTTTTCAGCGGCACACCCTGTTGCCCCTCAGCGACACACCCCAGCCTCCCGCTCAGCGGCACGCTCCCGCGCCCGTTCACCGGCACACTCCCTGGCGCTCCGTCGGCACACTCGGCCGGGACGCTCCACCGACACACCCAGTGTGGGTGTCTTCACCGGCACAGTCCCTGCGTACCCCACTCAGCGGCACGCCCACGGGTGCCTTCAGTGGCACGACCTCAAGGTTCCCCAGCGGCACGCTCCCAGGGCCCTCCAGCGGCACACCTTTCCAGCCTTTTAGTGGCGCGCGCTTGAAGGCTCCCAGCGGCACGGGTTTTCACCGGTCCAGTGGCACGCTTTAAGTTGTTCTTTGCCCAGTGCAGTCGGCAAAGGAGATCTAACGCCATCACCTACGGCCATTGGCGCGCAGCAGGACTAGCTGAGGTGTCATCCCCTCATGAAGGCACGGTGGCTATTCTCTGCAGCTAAGGACGGGGGAGAGTCAACTCCCATTTAATGCCCGTCGTCATCAGACGTTCCCGCCATCGACGGCTCGGCCTGAACGCTCCCGCTGCTGGGGTATAAAAGGCCCCTTCTCCACGGTGAAGAAGACGGGGGGAGAGACAACAAAAAAAGAGAAGAAGAAGAAGAGAAGAAGAGAAGAGGAGGAGGGGAGGCTCTGGCTCCCCCCCGTTGCTTCGTCCACCGCCCCTGTGCGAAGAGAGAAAAGAAGAAGAAGAAGAAAAGAAGAGGAGCCTGCCACTCCACCCACCACCACCTGAGCGAAGAGAAGAGAAGAAAGGAGACGGGGTTCCTGCCCCCCTTTTTGCTGCTACCCCATCCACCACCGTCTGTGTGAAGAGAGGAAGAGAAGAAGAGTGAGTGAAGAGAGAGAGTGAGGTCCGGGAGGGGAGGAGTCCGTGCTCCGTCCCCCCCACTGTATTTTCTTTCTTTCTTTGTTTGTCCCCCCTATTTTTTCCTTTTCTGTTGCTATGTATTAGCTCCCTTGGGGGCGCTCCTTTTGTGAGAATAAAAGTAGAAGGCTTGCAAATATTTTTTTGGAACGTCTTTCTGAGGCACTTCTTCCGTGTTTGCATCCTTCGGTGTTTCACCCCCTTTCTTTTCTTCCCTTCTTTAGGGTTTGCTTCCGCTCGGGCGTTTTCGCCTTCGTTCACCCTAGTTGTGCCTCTAGCGGCACACCTCGACTGTACCTTCCCCGGCAAGGTCCCTTGGACCCTTGCCCGGCACGCCCTTGCCCTATTCCCCGGCACGGCCCCTCGGCGGCACACTCGGGCTCCTCCCAGTCCAGCACGCCCCCTCGTGCCTTCCTTGCCCGGCACACCTGTCCCTCCTTCTTGCCCGGTGCACCCCCCCTAGCCAGTCCTAGAATAGTCTTCCACTTGCTGTTTCCTCCGAGTTTTCTGAGGTTTTATTAAGGTGTTGCCGCCCCCGGGCGCCCACCTCCAATTGTTGGGTTCCGCCACTCCATGTGGGCGCGTTCCCTGTATCTCCCTTACGCTCGGGTCAAGGGGAGATGCTGTCGAATTTTTGTTAGAAACGATAACATATTAAAAAGACAAAAGGAAGCAACAAACAAATATAATAATAACACGAATTAAAAGGGCAAAAAGAAAGCAACAAACAAATAAAAAGAACAACAGTAAAATACTTTAACCGAGGCAAAGGAACCACAATCAACACAAAGATAGCCAAATCGGATGACAGCTAAGCAACTTGAACATTCCTCCTCAGGGGAGAAAGAATGGAAGTTAATCAAGAGAAAGAAAGAAACAAACCCATGCAAACTGAATAAAATCAAGGGAGAAAAGAAAAGGAAAAGACATAAGAACGAAAGAGGGGTGGGCCCCGTCCTCACCCTCATCCGACACACCTGCTTGCCTTGGCTTTCCCCGGTATGCTTCTAACCTCATCCTTAGCCGGCACACTTCCTTGGCCGGTACACCCTGCCTTGAAGCTTACCCGGCACATTCGGTCGGGTCCTTCGCTGGCACGCCATCACCCAGCTCCTTCTCCGGCACACTAACCCCAACCTTCGCCGGCACGCTCCCGTGACCGCTTCGCCGGCACGCTCTCCCTACGCTTAACGCCCCCCCTGTTCAGCCCTTGCCCGGCACACTCGGCCAGGCCCTTCGCCGGGACGCCTCCCCTTCCTTACCCGACACGCCCGCTCACGCCCTTCGCCGGTACACCCTGGCCGCTCTTCGCCGGCATGCCCCTATAGCCACCCTTGGCCGGTACGCCCTTCGCCGGCACACTTGGCCAAGCCCTTCCCCGGCACGCTTTCCTTGCCCTCGTCGGTACGCCTCTCCAGCTTCTTCGTCGGCACACCCTGGCCGCTCTCCGCCGGCATGCACCTTCAGCCCCTTTTTAGCCCTCCAGCGGCCCACTCTCTCTCCAAAAAAATATATATATAATGATAATAATAAATTAATAAAAATTATGATAAATAAATAAACCTGAATATATATATGAAATAAACAAAAAAGAATGAAATAGTAACAACAATAGTAAAAAGAAAATATAATAATAATAATAAGCAAAATGGAGAAATCATCCAAAACAAATATATAAAGGGGAATAAACAACACAAGATTATATGGTAAAAATCCTAGATAAAAAAATGGTAAAATCTACATTGCAGCCCTGTCTCTCCCGTGACCCGGTGCTGAAGGAACAACTGTGCCGCCCTTGCAGGCCGGGTCCGAGTCTTGGGAGTTATCCCGAAATGGCCATGACCCGACCTTACCTTGGGACGACATTCCGATTACACCGAACCCGCTTCTCAGGCCGGATCCCTTCCGAGCCACTACTAAAATTACCACGCGTTCGGCAGACATTCGAATGGGTTCACCTCGATTTCCGTCGCATTTCTATTACGGACCCGTGTCCGAACATGAAAAGGTCTGTGAATGATTGACAAAATCCGAATAGAATGAAGTGGTCCTCGTCATCCTCGGACCCTTCGCATGGGGATATTGATAAGGCCTTCACGGGTCACGCTTAGACCTCAGGTCCGTCCCAATTATGGTCATTGTCTGACCCATATCCTCGGCCCATAGCCCGTTCCCTTTGAACACACCTTTGGTTCTGCAATCTGATCCCGGGACACTCCCCCGTTGCCCCTTGGCACCGGAAATATTAATGATGCTCATGCAAGTCTTGTTGCGACCGCGGGGGGCCCACCGTAGTATGGTCACGGCTTGATCTTGCGCCGACCCGACAAATTTGTTGGTTTCCGACCACTTTAGCCGGGATTTAACCGAATATTTCTCGTTTCTCTGAACAATAAATTTGCCGTACCCCGGCATACATATGTTCCGGTTTTCCCATGACGATTGTGCTTTTCTCGAGCCGGACATTCGTCCGAATATTAAATGGTCATCACATGACCGACATGATCTCGAATGTTTACTTCTCACCCTCGTGCGGGGTTTTCGACGCTTCCTAATAGGCCTTTTATGCAATTAATTTCCTGGCCATGAGGCCCAGATTCCTGGCGATTAATCAAGGGTGTTCCCTCGTATGGGGGATGTAAATGACGCCGTGACCTTTATGGCACGGTGGATTTTGGTCTCGACATGAACCACACAATCATCTGACCGAGTCAGATCGAGCGCACCACGGGCTCTTCGGGGCCCGAACAAATTGTCACTTCGGTGACTGGCACGCCCACCCATTTAATGAACCTAATAAAGCCAATAAACGAACGAACAAGAGAATAAATAAATAGACGTGTTGAAAAGTGCGTCCACAAGTCTGGCACGCCCGGTGGGACTTAAACCACCCTTCATCGCTTCGCCGAGATTTAGGGCCTCATTGATGAGGACATCACCAGCTTTCCCCTTTGTTCGAGGATCCAGATGCTTGCCAGCTATGCTACATCTTGTCCGCCACTATATTTCCAGTCATATGATGTAATTTTCATTTTCTTATCATGTAATTTTCCTTTTATTTGAGTCCAATACCTAGGTTAGGTAGCTATTTACCTAAGTCTAGAGTCATTATGTTGGTTAATGGGCCCAATTATATGGGCTAGGCCCAAGGGCGCTCCATTCCCCTTGGTTAAGTGTTAGTAGTCCAAAAGTCAGGGACTTATGTGAAAATGTGAGATTCCTATAAATAGGACCCCAATCCCTCATTTGGAGGCTAATGAAGTATTGATAAAATTACCACAAGAATTTGTGCCTCTCTCTCTAGCTCTCTCTCTCTATTTCTCTCTCTCTCTCTCTCTAAAGGGGGCGAACCCCATTCTCTCTCCTCCCCACCCCCAAATTCGAAATTCACTCTCTCTCCTCCCTATTCACCTCTAATTAAGACCCCTCCCCCTTCCCCATACCTCCCATTTAAGTCCCCTCCAACCCCTAGGTGGAATCCCCTTCTCCTAGGCACCTCTCCCTCCTCCCAAGCAACCTTTCCCCTTCCCCATACAACCTTTCATTTTCCCAAGGGAGAATCCCTTTTCCCAAGCACCCCTTCCCCTCCCCAAGGTAACCCTTTCCATTCCCTAGGCCCTCATTAACCCCTCCATTAACCCACCATTCAAAACAAAGGAGAGATCTCTCCTCCCTCTTTCCTTCCCAACCCAAATTCGCATCTCCCCCTCCCTCCACTTGCTAGACCACCTCCCAGCCCCCTTTCTGCCCTTCCCACACCTTGAATCACCCCCTAACATACCCCCACATAGTCAGGTGTCACCCCCACAACCATCCACCCCATTTCCCACCCCATCTACTCCGTCTCCCATCACCTTTCATCACCCTATCCATCTCAGTTCGCAGGCATCAGTTGGATCTCGACTTGCAGAGACTGCCTCGGTGCTGTCTGACGTCATCTGGAGGTGCACCATACATCGTCGGAAAGGTATTCCAGTCTTCTTTGCAGGCGAGGTGGAATCGTCTCGTTCCGACTTCACTACAGATCGTGGTGCCCATTCTCGTCTGACTGCGCAACTGGGACCAGAACCTGGACCAGAGCTGCAGTACAGAAACTACCACGGCCACACCCCTCAACTTCTGAAGGCGCCACTTGTCCGAGAGATGATACCACAAGGCATCTACCATCACCAACAAGCGGTGTCCCTTTCGGCATCCGGAAGAGCCTTTTCCAATTTTTCTCTCTCGGGCGCGCAGAACAGATCGTTCAGGTCCTACCCTGACCCCCCTCACTCAACGGACTCCTCCTCACCACCCCGACATCTTCTGGTGCTCTGCTTGGTTTCTGCTCGAAGAAGACTCATCCACGGTTATCCTCGACTTGGTCTCGCATCAATCGGACTTCAGGAGCAGTCGTGGTGACTACATCCATCTGCTGCTGCACCCTGGGAACAGTACGAATCTGAGCGCAGGGGCCCTGTTCCAGAGCCTGCCCCAGCCGGTGTCGACTTCAGGACTGCCCACAAAAATTCACAGACGTGCCTGGATCTGTCAGCGTCGTTTCAGTGCCAGTCTCGTCGACTTCTGAGTTCGGAGGAGTGCACAACGACGACTACACCGACCCCCTATCCTGCTGTCCCAGACCTGGGCAGATTCGGCGGGGTGCTTCATCGGCACTAATCAAGCATAACTCCTTTCTCCGCCTGGCCGGCTTAGCGCCCCTCCCTGCGTGGAGGTAGTGTTTGGTTTGTAACCTCATTTCCCCACCCCTAGTCCACCCCCTCTGTGAGGGCGTAGTGATTGTCCTAGCAGGTAAGCGGCCGAAGCGTCATCGGCGTGGCGTGCAGGTAGCCCACGCTTCCCCGCTCGCCCTCGTCTCCGGCCGGGATCGGTGTCCTCACGCCGATCAGGTGAGCTTCTGGCCACTTCCTCTGCTGGTTTTACTTTTGCTTGTCTTAGTATTGTTTCTAGTTGACCGTCGGCGGTGAGGTGAGCGCCCGATCTCAAACACCATTGAATTGTGTGAACACCGCGGAGTGAGTTGAGAGTGTGACACTACAATCCACGCCCTCGGCGTGCCGGCCGCCCTTGAAATTGGGCATCCCTGGCCCATTGGGGACCATCCCTAGCCGGCCATACCCTTCGAACCTTGAGGTCCAACCTCGGACCCTCCCCATCATCGCCGGTCCGCCTACGGACCCGGGTGTGCGCGACGCGAGTGAACCCGCTTGAGTGGGTCCGCTGTTCGGTTCGGTTGCTTGCAATTCTAGGTCCGAGGGGTCTTGTCTCATCAAATTGGTATCAGAGCATCATCATCCTTAGGCATGTCGCATCACTCATGGCCTCCTAATAAATGATGTTTGCCTGCTTTGATGAATTGCAGGTGCTGTCTTCGCCAGCCCTATGGAGAGAAAAGCCGGACTAGGCGCAACTGTCTTTGTGGCCTCGAGGATGCTGCTCCGAAGCATGTGCAGCTTCTAGCAATCATGGAGGCTGTTATAAAAAAAAAGAGAGAAGAGAAAGAGAAAAGAAGGGAGGGGAAATCAGACCCCCTTTTCTGCAATAAGAAAAAGAAGAAAAGAAGAAGAAAAAAAAAGAAGAAGAGAGAAGAAAGAAACAAAAAAGGGGAAGAGAAAGAATCGGCGAGAGAGGGTTATACGGCCACGTCCGTCGAGACCCGTGCTGAACAAAGATTACCATTGTGAGTTGATGCGGTGGAGCAAACCACTCATCCCCTCTTTGAGTGGGTGAGCGCTCTCCTACACCCCCACCTTGGTCTATCATACAAAAAAAGAAGAGAAGAGAAGAAGGGACAAAAAAAAAGAAGAGAAAGGTCGGCTAGCATCGCCGAACAAGAGAACAAGAAGGAGGACGGCATCCCGCCTGGCTCCAAGAGGCTCCAAGTCCGCGGTGCAATGACCCGGCACGCTCCTCCTTCCTGCTGCCTCTATCCGGCATAAGACGGCCCCTCGAGTGGCTGTTAGAAGATCCGACAAACTACTATTGTAGCTTGATGAATTGCTGCCCGCTGTGGGGAATACTTTATAGCAATGAGGCCAAGCACGGCCACCACTCTCGAAGAGAGCATGCACATACCCTGCCATGGGGGATAAGAAGAAGAGATATACCCTGCCATAGAGGCATAAGAGGCAGAAAAATATATACACCCCACTCCCGGGGGCACATGGAGAGAATCCACCCGACTCAGGGGCACAACAGACAACAAAGCTATACCCCGGCCTAGGGGCCTTTGAAGAAGAAACATACCCCGCCTGGGGGCACAGAAGTGAAGAGGCATACCCCCCGACCTAGGGGGCAGATGAAGAAGGGCTACACCCCCATTCCGGGGACATATGAAGAGAAATATGCCCCACCGTGAGGGGGTAAAAGAAGCAGAACATACCCCCGTCTGGGGGGGCATAGAAGCAGAACACACACCCCAACTCAGGAGCACATGAAGAGAGGCACACCCCGCCCTGGGGCATAAGAAGCGGCGAGAATACACCCCGACTCAGGGGCATGTGAGAAGAATCTACCCCGACCTGGGGGCATAAGAAGAAACAGAGTTGCACCTCGGCCCGGGGGCACATGAAGAGAATCCACCCCGACTCGGGGGCACATAAAGTAAAAGTTACACCTCGACTTAGGGACATTTGATAAAGAATCCACCCCGACCGGGGGGCATAAGAAGAAACAGAGCTGCACCCCGACTCGGGGGACATGTGAGATAAAGGATACACCCCGGCCTAGGGGTATTTGAAGAAGAAACACACCCCGCCTGGGGGGGCATAGAAGCCATAAAAGATACACTCCGCCACAAGGGCATATGCGGCAAAGAATGCACCCCGGCTTAAGGGAATACGAAGAGAAATATACCCCACTATGGGGCAGAAGAAGCAGAAGAATCTACCCCGTCCGGGGGCACAATAAGTAGCAGAGTTACACCCTGGTCTGGGGGCACATGAAGAGAAGTATATCCCGCCATAGGGGCATATGAAAGGAAAGAGAGCGAGAATACATCCCGGTCTAGGGGCACAGAAGCAAAGAGACCCACATCCCGACCTGGGAGCATACGAAGGAGGGTATACCCCGCTTAAGGGGCATTTGAAGAAACAACTTACCCCGTCACGGGGGCGTGAAAGCCATGAAGAATTCAGCCCAGCTTAGGGGTATTCAAAAAATCTACCCTGGCTTAGGGGCACTTGAAGAAGAAACACCCCGACCTGGGGGCATGAGAAGAAAGACTATACCTTGCCTGGGGGCATACAAAGAAAGAAGCACACCCTGACCTAGGGGGCATAAAGAGTAAAAGAAACACCCCGACCTGGGGGCATGAGAAGAAAGACTATACCCTGCCTGGGGGCACACAAAGAAAGAAGCACACCCTGACTTAGGGGCATTTGAAGAAGAAATATATCCCGCCATGGGGGCATATGGAGAAAAGCATACACCCCATCTTGGGGGCACAAGGAATAGAAGAACTCACCCCGGCCTAAGGGGCACGCGAAGAAAGAAACACGCGCCCTGCCTTGGGTGCGCAAAAAGCGAAACACACCCCGGCCTGGGGGCATAAGAAGCATGAAGTTACACCCCGATTCGGGGGTACGCAAAGAAGAAACACACCCTGCCTTGGGTGCACAGGAAGCCAAAAATACACCCCATATGGGGGCATACGAAACAAAAAAAGAAGCACACCCCGCCATGGGGGCACACGAGGAAAGAAACACCCTCCGCCCTAGGCGCATAAGAAGCAGGAAAATCCACCCGATGTAGGGGCATAAGAAGCAAGAGTACACCCCGAGCTAGGGGGAATATAAAGAAAGAAACTACACCCCGCTCCGAGGGGGGGCATATGAAGAGAAATATGCCCTGTCTTGAGGGGTAGAAGAAGTAGAATCCACCCCGGTCTAGGGGCATAAGAAACGAAGAACACACTCCCGCTCTAGGGGCATTTGAAGAAGAAACATACACCCCGCCTGGGGGCATGGAAGCCATGAAGAATTCACCCCGGCTTAGGGGTGTTCAAAAATCTGCCCTGGTTTAGAGGCATTTGAGGAAGAACTACACCCCGCGATGGGGGGCATGAGAAGCAAAGACTATACCCTACTTAGGGGCATTCGAAGAGAAACATACCCCGCTCCGGGGCATAAGAAGCAGAAGTTACACCCCGTCTGGGGGCCTAGAAGCCATGAAAGATACACCCCGCTTGGGGGCACAGAAGAAAAGTTACACCCCAAGCTGGGGGCACATCAAGAGAAATACACCCCAGTCTGGGGGCATTAATGAGAAAGGAAGAGCGGAACAAAAGAATAGCCATGAGGTGGACATGGTCTTCGAACCCGCCTCTTCACGATGAAAAGACGAGCAAAATAAAAAGAAAGGGGATATGAGGCAGACGTGGTCTTCGAACCCGCCTCTTCACACAAAAGAAGAAGAGAAGAAAAGAGAGAAAAGACACATGAGGCATACGTGGTCTTCGAACCCACCTCTCTACATAAAAGAAGAAGAGAAGAAAAGGAAGTGAGCCTTGAGATAGACATGGTCTTTCACCCTCCACCTTCGGCCTTTGGCCACCCAACAAAACCAAGAGACCTTTCCTATTGTCGGCACCATGACCTTCCGTCTAGGCCGATGCATCAACACATTGCCAGCGTCATGACTCCTTCATCTAGGTTGGCGCATAAACCCATTGCCGGTGGCACTCTCGCCATCTAAGCCGACAAATATCTCACCTTCGGCCTTTGGGCCACTAAAGAATCAAAGAATAAACCTTCCACTTTGGTTCGGATCCTTTCTCGACCAGAGAATCAAAGAATAAACCTTCCACTTTGGCTCAGACCCTTCCCCGGCCAGAGAATCAAAGAAGAAATCCATCCACTTTGGCTCGGATCCTTCTCCGGCCAGAGAATCAAAGAAAAAACCTTCCACTTTGGCTCGAACCCTTCCTCGGCCAGAGAATCAAAGAATAAACCTTCCACTTTGGTTCAGATCCTTTCTCGACCAGAGAATTAAAGAATCAACCATTCACTTTGGTTCGGATCCTTTCCCGACCAGAGAATTAAAGAATCAACTTTTCACTTTGGTGCGGATCCTTCCTCGGCCAGAGAATTAAAGAATCAACCTTTCACTCTGGTTCAGATCTTTTTTCCAGCCAGAGAATTAAAGAATCAACCTTTCACTCTGGTTCGGATCCCTTTCCTGGCCAGAGAATTAAAGAATAAACCTTCCACTTTGGTTCGGATCCTTTCTCGACCAGAGAATCAAAGAATAAACCTTCCACTTTGGCTCGGACCCTTCCTCGGCCAGAGAATTAAAGAATCAACCTTTCACTCTGGTTTGGATCCTTCCCCGGCCAGAGAATCAAAGAATAGACCTTTCACTTTGGTCCGGACCCTTCCCTGGCCAGAGAACAAAAGAGACCCTTCTCTTCGGCTCTCACATCCCGCTACCAGACACCCTTCGGCTCAGCCATTTCGGCCAAGGGCCACTATCAGGATTAATCCATCCGTCCCACCGCGCTCTCCGATATCTGTCGGCTTCATAGCCTACTTCCCAGAATTCGGCCTTCACGGCCGACTTCCCATAATTTCGGCTCCTGCAGCCTGCTCCCCGATTTTGGCTCTTGTAGCATGCTTCCCTGATTTGGCTTCCGTAGCCTGCTTCCCATAATTTCGGCTCTTGCAGCCCGCTTCCCAATATCTTTAGCTCTTGCAGCATGCTTCCCAGAATTCGGCCTTCACGGCCCGCTTTCCATAATTTCGGCTCTTCATAGCCCGCTTCCCAATATCTTTGGCTCTTGCAGCCTGCTTCCCAGAATTCGGCCTTTACGGCCTGCTTCCCAGAATTCGGCCTTCACGGCCCGCTTCCCATAATTTCGGCTCCTGCAGCCTGCTCCCCGATTTTGGCTCTTGTAGCCTGCTTCCCCGATTTGGCTTCCGTAGCCTGCTTCCCATAATTTTGGCTCTTGCAGCCAGCTTCCCAATATCTTTGGCTCTTGCAGCCTGCTTCCCAGAATTCGGCCTTCACGGCCCGCTTCCCATAACTTCGGCTCTTGTAGCCCGCTTTCCAATATCTTTGACTCTTACAGCATGCTTCCCAGAATTCGGCCTTTACGGCCTGCTTCCCAGAATTCGGCCTTCACGGCCCGCTTCCCATAATTTCGGCTCCTGCAGCCTGCTCCCCGATCTTTAGCTCTTGCAGCCTGCTTCCCAGAATTCGGCCTTCATGGCCCGCTTCCCATAATTTCGGCTCTTCACAGCCCGCTTCCCAATATCTTTGGCTCTTGCAACCTGCTTCCCAGAATTTGGCCTTTACGTCCTGCTTCCTAGAATTCGGCCTTCACGGCCTGCTTCCCAGAATTTGGCTCTCACAGCTCGCTTCCCGTAACTTCGGCTCTTGCAGCCCGCTTCCCAACTTTGGCTCTTGCAGCCCGCTTCCCATAATTTGGCTCGCAGCCCGCTCTCCTCGATTTTTGGCTATTGTGGCCTACTTCCAATATCAACTTCGGCTTTTATCGCCCGCTTCCCCAATGTCCTTTCGGCCCTTCGCGGTCTCCTTCCTCAGCACCTTGGCTGCTGCTTTGATTCTATATGCACATACAAGATACATATACGTAACGACAATATGTTCTTACGCAAAAAAAAAAAAGAATTGCTTGGCTACCCTGCTTGCATGTTTGCTTAAAATAGAATAATACACCTCCTTGGAATTTTCTAGGACCATGTTTCCTTGCTAAATAATGTCGCCCCGATTCTGGATGCAGACGCGTCACGGCATACGCTCGAAGGGAGCCCGATCATGGCAGGTGCACACGTCAAGGGGAAGAGTCATGGCCGAATTGCTAAGCCCAACTCACAAAATAAACCTGAGGTAACGCTCCCACACTTCGCACTTAATGTGTTCAATAGCTTTCAACTATAGGGATTGCCCGAATTTCTTCTTAGCACTCTACAGAGACTTGAATTCTTACATTCGCGTGAAAGGTAATCGTGAGGAAAAAGCTGCCTACCCCCACTGTAAAAAAAAAAAATGTGAATCCGAGTAGCCGGGAATCCCCACTGAAACAAATGAGCTCGCGCAAAATGGTGAAGCGAGTTACAATAAGGATGAAGCCTGGTGGCCGGGAATCCCCATTGAGACATATGCGGAAACTAGCGCCGAACGGCGAAATCCACTACAAATAATAAACAGCTGGGGGCTGTGTGAAGCTACCGAAAGTCGAAAGCCTGAAACTCATGTGTAGGCACTAGAGTAATCCTCGAGTGTCGCTAGGAAAACCTGCGTATCCCTATGGTTGGGGCTCTTTGTTCACACATTTGCACCGCCACGCCACAGAGAATTGCCTCGGGTGAAATGCGTGAATTTAGGCTATGCATGCAAGACGTGCGATATCCTCTTGACGGGTGCACCACCCCTCAATTGTGCCTCGTGGCCCACGCCGTGTCTGTGAATTATGGGCGATGTCCCTATCCCATCCCCTATATGATAGGGTGCAAGGCCCGGATACAGAGGGGGGGTGAATGTATCCCTCTTCGAAATTGCCCAAATTAAAATTTCGCTCTCTTAAAATTTCGCTCACTTCACAAATTTAAGCAACTGAAAAGCTAATCAAATCTTCTATTGAACCTGTAAGCAAGCACTTGGAGCGCGCCTATGCATTCATCTAGCGGAAGTAAAGGAAAGCAATCAACCCACTGCACAGAAGATTTTTTAGGTGGTTCGGTCCACAGACCTACGTCCACCCCTCAATCCAAACCGGAGTGAGGCTTCCACTAGCAACAGCTAGAACCGCAGACTCAGTCTGTAAACAGGTGCTGCCTAACAGCTTGACCAGGGGAACAACCTCCCCTCTTCCTCTAGACCGGAGGGAAACCACTAGTGACACACAGTCACTAGCAACCAGAGACGAAGTCTCTCTTCCTCCAGACCAGGAGGGAACCCACTAGTGACTACCCGTCACTAGCAACCAGAGACCGAAGTCTCTCTTCCTCCAGACCAGGAGGGAACCCACTAGTGACTACCCGTCACTAGCAACCAGAGACCGAAGTCTCTCTTCCTCCACCTAGGAGGGAAACCACAGGTAGCTACCACTACCTGCAAACCCGGAGTCAGAGACTCCCTTCCTCTGAGACCAGAGGGAACCTACAAGTGACACACCGCCACTTGCAACCGGAGATTAAAATCTCCCTTCTCCTGAACCAACAGGAGGAACCCCGATCTCCAACCAGAGAATCGGAAGAACAAAGCCAAGGAAGTGTAAAAGAAAAACAATAAACGAAAATACAACAATCAGAAAGCTGGAAATGAAATCACAATGTGGCTCTCGCAGGAGCTGACTGGCCTGGATTTGATCCACGGTCCAGTAGGAACTAATCTTCAGATGAAGCTTCTTTTCTCTCCTCGAGCTCTCTATCTTTCTCTTTCTTTCTTCCTCTTCTTTCTTCTTCTCTCTGCTTCTCTTTTTCTTTCTCTCATTCTTCTTTACACTGGATCGTGTAGACTCTCACTATCTCTTCTTTTCTCTTCTGTTTCTTCTTCTGCTACTCTCTGCCTCTCAGCTGCTCTCTTCTTCTGCTTCTATCACGATCAGTCTTCTTCTGAGGAAGAAGCTTCGTATTTATAGCAGCAGCAGCAAGGGCGTGTGCAGGGCTTGTGCCCTCTTTGTCCAGAGAAAACCTCAGATCACGTGCCAGGTACCAACCTCGGATCACGTGCCCAGACATCTTTCTTCTCGAAGGATATACCTGTCAAACAGTCATAAGAGAATATTAGAGAGGTGTACAGATGCATATAGAAAAGTATGCAATGTACAGACGATGCACATATTGCCACTGAAGTGTGTACAGACTTCACTGAAGAATGTTCAGACTTTAAGTACTTGTGTATGCATGAAACAACCGAATGTATAGACTTTGAATATGAATCCTTGGACATGCCTTCAACGAGTGTGCAGACTCTGCGTGTATTTTGCAAATGATGCACAGATATGCCATTGAGGGATGTGCAGACATTGAATGAGTGACATGCAGTTTGCAACAGGAAAGTATGTACATTGAACATGGATGCACTGACATGCCGCCAATCGAATGTACATACTTGCAGGTGTGTATCGCAGTGTGCACAAGGTGAAGTATGCACATTGAAAATGAGTGCAAGACTATGCTCATGAATGTATACACTTGAGTACGTGAATGCTACAGGGCAATGTATGGACTTGTGTTCGTGCAACACAAAGGCTGTACAGACTTCGTGTGTGTACTACCAGATAGTGTATAGACTTGCAACCTAGCACTTAAGAACCAATGCATCATGTATAGAGTTGCTTAACTAACGCATGGAGCAAGTCTGTATAGACTTGCTTAACTGACGCACGGACATCACAACAAAGACTGTGCAGACATTGTATATGTATGAAACAACGAATGTACAGACTTATGTATGCATGGATGCACTGACTGAGCCACGAGCTAAGCTAACGGATGTATAGACTAGCTCAACCGTGTGGCGTGCAACTGGACGATGTATAGACTCTGCATATGCTCTGAACACGGGCTGTACAGACTTGAAGTAATGCATGCAGTAGACGATGTACAGACTTGGTCTTGCAACCACGGGCTGTACAGACTTTGAGAGACGATGCATCCTGTATAGACTTAACATGAGACGCTAAGTGAGACGATGCAGGCTGTACAGACTTGAAGCATGCATGGAAATGTTGCACAGAGACGCTAAGCATAGAGACGCTAAATGAGACGGAGCAATGTATAGACTTAACGATGCAATGTTCACACGACCTTAGACACTAAGTGAGACGAACACAGCGATGTGCAGACTTTTGTTGAACGATGCATGCAGAAGGGATGTACAGACTTGCTATGACATGTGTGCAGACGTCACCAATGTACAGACTTTGGAAATGCTTGAAGCACACGATGTATAGACTTGTTCAATGAAGCAAAAGGGTTGCACGGACTTTGTGGAGTATACTGCCCTGAAAGCCTACATTGACTTGTGTGTTCGTGTAAATAGTAAAATGCATGGACTTAGAACTAAGATGAACCAGTGAAACACAGCATAAAGCAATCGAGTGAGTGCACTGACATTGTAGAATGCAGTTGTGCACGGACTATATGCTCCAGACAATCGTGCACCAACTATATGCAATGCTATATGAACTGTATGTCTGCACTAATGCATGATAACTCATTCATATGCCCAAAGCAGAACTATCATTCAGACACAGATGTTCATGATATGCAATGCTGACTCATAGTGTTTGCTATCATCAAAATCACAGGGGCACAACAATCTCCCTCTTTTTGATGATGGCAACACTATGAGTCACACTGACTCATGTCAAACTATTCTCCCCCTTTGACTTCATCAAAAAGAAAATAGTTTGAGATGAGAAATACAAACATACATGACATGAATAAATCAAATACTCCCCCTTTGACTCAGTCATTTAGACATGAAAGACACAGAGGCAGTTAAACAATGAAGCACAAATCAAGTCTATGTTGCAGGTGTATGCTCTCCTAAACCGGCCAGATAAGATAATGCACAACATGTGACCCTACTCCCCCTGAGAAACTGATGTGAGAAGAAATAAGAATAGGGTATGGTGAAGGATAGCCAAGAAGTGACAAGCAGGTTAATCTCCCCCTTAAAGCCAGAAACATGATGATGTGATAATTTTCCTGTCTGACAAAGTAGAGGAGTTGGAGTGGAAGAGGTGATAAGCATCTATCAGCAAAAACACATGGGCACTCAAGGATTATCACAATCTGTAAGCACAATGAATAAATAAGGAAGTAAGATTTTCGTTAGCACACCAAATTCATAAATCTTGATAACCGAATTTCAGACTCTTCAATTATAATAGATTATGAATGAGTTGAAGCTTACTTTCATGATTTAAGAGTGATGTATTCAAATTTATCAAGAAAATTCAATACTCATATCTGAAACACCTTTTAATAGAAATGAACCAAAAACACATCTGATATTCATGTTTAACCTCCTTCCATCTTACTCATTTAAATTCAATGACTCCTATGAAAGTTACACAAGATAAAATTGAGATTAAACAGAGATAAATGTGTCTGAACTTGTCTTTAGTTTTTCAGAATTTTCTATTGATCAGCACTTATTTTTCCTGAGCAAGTTTGGTTCAGGCAACACCTTTTTACGTGAGGCACAATACGTCTTAGGTGAAGTGACCCTGTTACTCAGTGTGACAACCATGTTGCCTCTCAAGGAGAGCAGAGTTAGCAATGTGGAGTGTCTTTTTACATGAGGAGACACCTTGATCAGAGGCCAGAATCCCCAGTTACTTAACACAACCATGCCATTGCTCTGCCAGATTTTCAATCATTTTTATAAGAGAGGTAACTATGTCACTTCATGACATGGGGTTACTCTATTTCTTTGATAGAGACCCCAGTTTCTCTGTGACCAAAGTCATTGCTCTTATTTTAAAATTTTAAATGTTTTCAAAATTTTCAAACAATGCTCAGTACACCGAAATGTTTAAGAACAATACTTTCTACATGTATCTTAACCAAAGATAGCCATGTCTTTTAAAATTTCAGATTTCAGAAGGTTTTGCATGAAGTTCATGAGACAATTGGTTAAGATTTATTAAGCATGATGATTCAGACATTTTCAAGAATTCTAAATCTAGACTTAGGAAATACATTAGACTTAAATCAATTTGATTTATCAAAACATTCTTAAGCCAGTATAATTGAAGATTCTTCTTTTCAGAATATTTCTGATTTATGATTAGGGTGCACTGACTAAAATCTTTCCTCATTCAGATGAATCAACATTGACATTGCAACAAATCAGTGGAGTCAACAAAGTATTTTTATTGAGAAAATAGCAGAAAGCAATAGTGATGAGACAAGGGGTGAACATTAGAACAGTGTAGTTTAGAAATCAATAGCTGAGTCTGGAGTAAAGACAGAACCGCTACACAAGTGGAGACAGCAGTGAATTCAAGTGAACCACACATTTGCCAAGAGAATGGATCAGATTGCTAGACAGAAGGAGTTCAAGAGGTGAAGAAGTGATCAAACAGGAATGCTCCCTCTGTCTAGATGCAATGGAATATCCTTTTAGGTTTTTTAAATTTTATGACATGCACTACTCTTCAAATGCAACATCAGTCAAACTCCCCCTGACAAAGTGCATGATATGCAATTAAGGCACTGCACATGATTTTAAAATTTATGCTCAAAGAGAATTCATGCTTGTTCAATCAGAGAGAGAGAAACTACCAAATGCATCAATGTTCATTTCAAATTTTTAGAAGATTTCAATTAAACATAAATCAGATTAACAAGATGCTCAGCCATCTCAAACAAGCAATTTTCAGATGATAGAAATTGAACAGTGTTCAGAACTGACCTGAAGAGTAGAATCCTGGGGTTTTCCTTTTTGAGTGCCTTGGTTTATTAACCCCCTTTATTTGTTTCCTAGGCACATCTGCAACATTTTGATCATTTTGATCCTTCAGGGACCCAAGTAGCCTTGGGTCTTGCGTTAACCCTGACAGGTGTTCTGAACAATCTTTTAGCCAAGTTATCATCATGATCCATCAGGTAACAATTGTCCATAGAATGTCCAAATTTTCCACAATATCTACATGAAATGACTGGTTTCTGGTTCTTATGATGCATAGTAACAACAGTATGAGGTTTATAAGCATGATGATGAGATTTTCTGTTGTATGCATGAACAGTTTGATTCTTATTCTTAATCAGCCAACATTCAGCAGATTTGTGACCTTGCTTACCACAGTTAAAGCATGAAATATTTACAGGTCTTGCTCTAGGGAATTTAGCAGATTTGGAATTTATGTGATTTCCCTGAACATACCAACTGTCCCTGACTATATGCCCATACTTGCCACATTCAAAGCACCTGGGGTGCTTGCTGCTTGATTCAGAATTATTCCAGTAATTTCCTGACCAGCACTCAACAGCCTTGTGCCCAGGCTTATTGCAGTTAGAGCACACAGTGTGCTGACTGGACTTGGGTTTAATTCCGCAAGGACCATGAAAATGCATGGAAGACCTAGCATGCAGTTTATTGTCTTCTTTCATGATAAAACATGCATTCATGAGATGACCATGCTTACCACAATAGTAACATGAAGCATCAGGCTTCCTAGTAGCATGGTTTCTATCAAAGGACTTTCTAGAATGCAATGTTTCACTAGCATGCTCATCCTTTAACAACAATCTACAATGTTCCATTATGTGACCTACCATCCCACAATAATAACATGACCCCTTTTTAATATGAGTGTGTGAGAGATCATGTGAATTGTGTGCAGCCTTCTTTGTCCCAACAGAGTGTCTTTGTCTTTTTTTTGTAGATTTTCATTCTTTTTCAATTTTTGGGTTTGTTCTATAGTTTTGGGACTGACAGTGGACTTTTGTGCAGTAAATTGAAAAACAGAAGGAGCAGCGGTTTTTTTTTGATCAGAAGCTTTTACAAACATAGTAGAAGTTTTAGTCCCATTAATCCTCTTGTTTGTCGGACTATAACCCAGTCCATCTCTTTGAGAATTAACATTATTTCCAAGAAGCTTATTCAGATTGTCCTTTCCTTTGACAAATTTTGATAGAGAATTTTTCAAATCTTGAATCTCAGAATTTAAGACAGCAATATTAGCTTCATATCTGGACAGATCTGTTTCACAGGAAATGACTTGTTGATGCAAGGCATCATTCAGACTGTTGAGTCTTTCTACTTCCTGTTCACAGCAAGTGACATTTCCACTCAACATTTGGTTGATGGTTTTTAGACTCTCAATTTCTTGTTCAGCATTCAGCAACTCACTAGAGCTCACCAGGCTTACACTCTTCCCTTTTTCTAAAGTGATTAGCCTTTCAGACATTGCTGAGTTTAGGTGATTCAGCTTATTAATTTCCTCTTTCAGTTTACTGTTCTGCTCTAGGAGTTCATCATCAAGCACCCATTCATCTGAGGAAAACTGACATTCATAAAATATTTCTTGTTGTTTTTCAGATTGAAGTTTGTCGATATTTTTCTGAATCTCTAGATTTATTACTCTATCAGCCTCCAGTTTCTCAGAAATCAATCTATTTTCTTTTTCAAGATTCATTGATTTGTGTTCAAATTCCTTGAGCTGGTTTTTGAGTATTTCATTTTCAGATTTCATGTTTTCCAATTCAGAGTTAACACGCTCTAAATCTTTTATCAACTTTTCATTCTGAACTACATTATTGTTATGAGCCTGATCATCATCAATCAAGCTAAGTTTTTCCTTTAGTTCAGCAATTTCACAAACAAGTTCTTGATTTTCTTCTTTAAATAAGCCAATTTGTTTCTTAAGCACTTGGACTTCAGACAAGCATGCATCATAGGACTGTTTTCGTTTTAAGCAATTTTCACATGAGGACTCTGAACTATTCAGATCAATTTTCTTTTTCAATTTTTTATATTATTTTCTTAACATCTCATGTGACTCAAGTAACTCACCATATGCACCCTGCCAATCATCTAAAGTATAATTCTCGAAGAGGTTTACCTCATCATCATCCTCTTCTTCATTTTGGCTGCCACTTTGATTACTTCTGTTAGCCATCATGCAGCTATCCTCATTTCTTCTGTGTGCTAGCCTCAGCATATTCATAATATCCTTAGCAGAACTGCAGTCATGAAAGCAAGAATGTAAGGCCTTGTCAGTAGCTGCTTTCATTAGATTCATAACTGTCTGATTTACTTCATGCCTTGATCTGTGACTGTCAGTCCATTTGGACTCTTTCTTTGGTAATCTATGAGGACCTTGTGAAATTAGTTTCCACAGATCGGGATTGATAGTCGTAACAAACATATGCAAGTTTTTAAACCACACATTAAAATCCGTACCTTCAAAAATCGATGGATGAGCCATGAAGGCAAATCAATCAAGTAATTTCAAAACTGTATGCAGAAGACAGTAATGTACCGAAAGCCAGCAGGATCCTCTACAGATCGTTGGATCTGGAAAGTTAGAAACCTGCTCTGATACCAATTGATAGGGTGCAAGGCCCGGATATAGAGGGGGGGTGAATGTATCCCTCTTCGAAATTGCCCAAATTAAAATTTCGCTCTCTTAAAATTTTTCTCACTTCACAAATTTAAGCAACTGAAAAGCTAATCAAATCTTCTATTGAACCTTTAAGCAAGCACTTGGAGCGCGCCTATGCATTCATCTAGCGGAAGCAAAGGAAAGCAATCAACCCACTGCACAGAAGATTTTTTAGGTGGTTCGGTCCACAGACCTACGTCCACCCCTCACTCCAAACCGGAGTGAGGCTTCCACTAGCAACAGCTAGAACCGCAGACTCAGTCTGCAAACAGGTGCTGCCTAACAGCTTGACCAGGGGAACAACCTCCCCTCTTCCTCCAGACCGGAGGGAAACCACTAGTGACACACAGTCACTAGCAACCAGAGATGAAGTCTCTCTTCCTCCAGACCAGGAGGGAACCCACTAGTGACTACCCGACACTAGCAACCAGAGACCGAAGTCTCTCTTCCTCCAGACCAGGAGGGAACCCACTAGTGACTACCCGTCACTAGCAACCAGAGACCGAAGTCTCTCTTCCTCCACCCAGGAGGGAAACCACAGGTAGCTACCACTACCTGCTAACCCGGAGTCAGAGACTCCCTTCCTCTGAGACCAGAGGGAACCTACAAGTGACACACCGTCACTTGCAACCGGAGATTAAAATCTCCCTTCTTCTGAACCAACAGGAGGAACCCCGATCTCCAACCAGATAATCGGAAGAACAAAGCCAATGAAGTGTAAAAGAAAAATAATAAACGAAAATAAAGCAATCAGAAAGCTGGAAATGAAATCACAATGTGGCTCTCGCAGGAGCTGACTGGCCTGGATTTAATCCACGGTCCAGTAGGAACTAATCTTCAGATGAAGCTTCTTTTCTCTCCTCGAGCTCTCTATCTTTCTTTTTCTTTCTTCATCTTCTTTCTTCTTCTCTCTGCTTCTCTTTTTCTTTCTCTCGTTCTTCTTTACACTGGATCGTGCAGACTCTCACTATCTCTTCTTTTCTCTTCTGTTTCTTCTTCTGCTACTCTCTGCCTCTCAGCTGCTCTCTTCTTCTGCTTCTATCACGATCAGTCTTCTTTTGAGGAAGAAACTTCGTATTTATAGCAGCAGCAGCTAGGGCGTGTGCAGGGCTTGTGCCCTCTTTGTCCAGAGATAACCTCGGATCACGTGCCAGGTGCCAACCTCGGATCACGTGCCCAGACATCTTTCTTCTCGAAGGATATACCTGTCAAACAGTCATAAGAGAATATTAGAGAGGTGTACAGATGCATATAGAAAAGTATGCAATGTACAGATGATGCACATATTGCCACTGAAGTGTGTACAGACTTCCCTGAAGAATGTTCAGACTTTAAGTGCTTGTGTATGCATGAAACAACCGAATGTATAGACTTTGAATATGAATCCTTGGACATGCCTTCAACGAGTGTGCAGACTCTGCGTGTATTGTGCAAACGATGCACAGATATGCCACTGAGGGATGTGCAGACGTTGAATGAGTGACATGCAGTTTGCAACAGGAAAGTATGTACATTGAACATGGATGCACTAACATGCCGCCAATCGAATGTACATACTTGCAGGTGTGTATCGCAGTGTGCACAAGGTGAAGTATGCACATTGAAAATGAGTGCAAGACTATGCTCATGAATGTATACACTTGAGTGCGTGAATGCTACAGGGTAATGTATGGACTTGTTTTCGTGCAACACAAAGGCTATACAGACTTCGTGTGTGTGCTACCAGACAGTGTATAGACTTGCAACCTAGCACTTAAGAACCAATGCATCATGTATAGAGTTGCTTAACTAACGCATGGAGCAAGTCTGTATAGACTTGCTTAACTGACGCATGGACATCACAACAAAGACTGTGCAGACATTGTATATGTATGAAACAACGAATGTACATACTTATGTATGCATGGATGCACTGACTGAGCCACGAGCTAAGCTAATGGATGTATAGACTAGCTCAACCGTGTGGCGTGCAATTGGATGATGTATAGACTCTGCATATGCTCTGAACACGGGCTGTACAGACTTGAAGTAATGCATGCAGCAGACGATGTACAGACTTGGTCTTGCAACCACGGGCTGTACAGACTTTGAGAGACGATGCATGCTATACAGACTTAACATGAGACGCTAAGTGAGACGATGCAGGCTGTACAGGCTTGAAGCATGCATGGAAATGTTGCACAGAGACGCTAAGCATAGAGACGCTAAATGAGACGGAGCAATGTATAGACTTAACGATGCAATGTTCACACGACCTTAGACGCTAAGTGAGACGAACATGGCGATGTGCAGACTTTAGTTGAACGATGCATGCAGAAGGGATGTACAGACTTGCTATGACATGTGTGCAGACGTCACCAATGTACAAACTTTGGAAATACTTGAAGCACACGATGTATAGACTTGTTCAATGAAGCAAAAGGGTTGCATGGACTTTGTGGAGTATACTGCCCTGAAAGCCTGCACTGACTTGTGTGTTCGTGTAAATAGTAAAATGCATGGACTTAGAACTAAGATGAACCAGTGAAACACAGCATAAAGCAACCGAGTGAGTGCACTGACATTGTAGAATGCAGTTGTGCACGGACTATATGCTCCAGACAATCGTGCACCAACTATATGCAATGCTATATGAACTGTATGTCTGCACTAATGCAAGATAACACATTCATATGCCCAAAGCAGAACTATCATTCAGACACAGATGTTCATGATATGCAATGCTGACTCATAGTGTTTGCTATCATCAAAATCACATGGGCACAACACTATAGAGGGAGCTACCTTATACATATATTTATGTTATGCCTGCTAATGAATGCCTGCATGCTTGAATAAAAAATAAAAAATATAATGAAAATGTGTGCATACAATAAACTCAATTTTAGCTATCGCAGCCTGCTTTCCCAGTTCTGGCTCATGGAGCCCAATCTTGGCCCCCATGGCCTACTTCCCGCCCTCGCGGCTTGCCAATCTCCCAACTTCGGCTCTTGCAGCCCGCTTCCCAATTTTGGGCTCTCATAGCCTTCTCCCCAATTTCAACTTTTGTAGCCAGCTCCCCGAGCGCGGCTCTTATGGTCCGCTTCCCTGACTTCAGCCTTCACAGCCTACTTCTGTAACTCCGATTCTGGCCCTTGCGGTCTGCTTTCCCGAGTTCGGATTTCACAGCCGGTACTCTTGGTGCATTGAAGAACATCGAACCCTTTCACTTTAGCATGGACCTTCTATCCGCTAGAGAACAAAAGAGGACTCCTTTCACTCTAGATCAGACCTTCCGTCTGGCTAGGGAACAAAAAGATCCATTCACTCTAGATCGAGCCTTCCATCGGCTAGAGAATAAAAAGATTCCTTTCATTTTAGATTTAGACCCCCCGTCCGGATCGTCGAATCAAAAAACTCTTCTCTCCCTGCCTTCGGGTGACGAATAACCCTTTGACTTGGGCCTCCCGTCCAGGTCATTGATTAAATAAACTCTTCTCTCCGTCCCCTCGGGTGACGAATATCCCTCTAATTTGGACCTTTCGTCTGGATCATCGAATCAACAAACTCTTCTCTCCGTCCCTTCGGGTGATGAATACCCCCCCTTTGACTTGGATCTGCCGTCCAGGTCATTGAATGAACAAACTTTTCTCTCCGTCCCTTCGGGTGACGAACATCCCTTTTGATTCGGACCTTTCATCTGGGTCATTAAATGAATAAACAATTCTCACCGTCCCTTTCGGGTGACGAATATCCCTTTTGAATCAACATACTCTTCTCTCCGTCCCTTCGGGGGACAAATATCCCTTTGACTTGGACCTTCCGTCGAGGTCATTGAATCAACGAACTCTTCTCTCCCTCCCTTCGGGTGACGAATATCCCTTTGACTTGGACCTCCCTTCCGGGTCATTGAATCGACATACTCTTCTCTCCGTCCCCTCGGGTGACGAATACCCATTTGACTTGGACCTGCCGTCTGTTGAGTTATGGTTTTGATGACTGTTGTGTTTGTTAAGTTATGGTTTTGATGATAACTAAACTTAATGTGTGCTTTAATGATGATAACTAAACCTGTGGTTGATTACACATGTTCTTGATGATTGTGTTCATTCATCTTGCTGTTTATGTTGGGTTTGCAAGAGGCAAGAGGTTTCATAACCTCTTTAATATGAATAAGCATGGTATTAATCTTAACTATTTTACTTGCAGGATCAAACTCATGGTAGCCACCTGGTAAACCAAACGTGTGAATAAGCACCCTGCTCCTCTGCAATTCAAAACAGGTGATATATATCATTTACTGTGAAGAGACTTTGGTAAGATACTCACCTTGTTAACCTTCAAATCTCACCATGGATATTTCATACATCTGTCATTAATACACCTCATTCTTGTACCTTACACATGAAACCCTTCTGGCCATTGTGCGCCCTCGCCCGCAGATCGACCTGCGCGGTCAGGTCGCGGGGGTCAAGGGGGCAGCGCCCCTTGCGGGGGTTTCAAACAAATTTAGAAACGCTCTAATGGTCTAGACGTTTCAAATGCATAAACCAAGTGAATCCAACCCCTAAATGCATGGATTTGGTATGGACTTGAAGCTCTTGACTTTTGGACATGTTTCATTGGTCTAACACTTCATTTTTGCAGGTATAGGTCTTTCCGGTTGACCTACACGCCTTGGCCGGTCGACCTTAATTGCCAGAGCCTAAAAATTCCAGATTCTGCAGGTAGCGGTCGACCGCCCCTAGGTGTCCGGTCGACCGATTTTGCCAGAGCCTAAAAGGTCGAGGATTTACAGGTTCCGGTCGACCGCCCCATGCCCTCCGGTCGACTGCCAGCCCCGATGCCCACTTTTGTTGACTTTTGTGTCAAGCTCGAGAAGAGGGGTTTCACCCCATTTCTTTAATCCTTTTGCCCCCAATTACACCAGGATTCGTGGATCTGGTCTAGGGGTTGTCCAAGGGCCTTTCAAGAGATATAAAACCAACCTAAAGGGTCATAAACCCTAAGCACCTAATGTGAGATCTAATAGAGGCTATCAAGGGGGAAAGTGAGCTGTTGCAAGAGCAAGAAGAGCTGCATGAACAGTACTCCGTCCAACAATTTCTTCATCCATCTGAAGCCATTCAAGCTTAATCTGAAGCTAACAAAGCTCCAATCAAGAGGATAGGCAAGCAAGCATGCAAAGGAATCAAGAGAGCTCAAAGGGAGATCAAAGGGGAAGGCTATCAAAGGAAGAAGAAGGCTGCTACAACCCTCCGTGAACAGTACTTCGTCCAGCAACCTCTTCATCCATCTGAAGGTATTCAAGCTCCATCTAAAGCCAGCAATCTCAAAGGAAGATATGAAGCAAGCAAGG
The DNA here is from genome assembly GCA_022559845.1 of Amorphophallus konjac. Taxonomy (NCBI): domain Eukaryota; kingdom Viridiplantae; phylum Streptophyta; class Magnoliopsida; order Alismatales; family Araceae; genus Amorphophallus; species Amorphophallus konjac. Next base: position 81,503,753 of record CM040126.1, on the reverse strand, counting down.
ATCAAGGAGATCAAGGAAGCTGTCCAAGGAAGAAGGAGCGGTTACTATAGCCGTGAATAGTGATCCGTGAATCAACTCTTCATCCAGGAGCTGAAGATTCAAGGTCCATCTGAAGCCATCAACTTCCAATGAACTGAAGAAGCAAGCATCATTCAAAGATCAATCAGCATACATTCAGGGGGAGCCAAATCAGGAGTTTTTCTCAACTGTGCCTTATTGTGTTTTAAGTTTCATATTTGTGTTTCTTATAAACTACAAACTCGTGTGTGTGTGTGGATCGTTGTTGGATCCGTGGTCGTTTGTGTGTGTGTCGTATTTGATTCATGTGTGTGCGTGGATCTTCCTAGATCTGCGTCTCTGTGTGTGAGGGTCTTTTTAGATCCGTTCTGTCTCGTGTGTGTGGTTTGCTGCACTTGTGGCAGCGGGTGTTTGTGTTGGTGATCCAATTGTCAGATCATGTTGGAGATTTCATCTCTGTGTGTGTGTGTTGTGTGTTGGGGTGCGTCCCCGTATGTGTGGGCAGGCATCGTCCTGCGTGTGTGGTTGGAGCGTCGTCTCCGTTTGGGGATTTATCCCCGAGTGAAGCCTCACCGGGTTTGGTGAGGGGTGGACGTAGGATTGCCGTCGTTGCATCCGAACCACCTTAAAATCCGCTGTGCACTATGGCTTGATTTATGTGGTTTGATCCTTTTCCTCTACCTCCATTCTTATGATTGTTAGTGTTTATTGTTATTCCGGATTTATCTTCATATATCTTGCATTATGTATATTATCATCCACTAAGTTTGATCAATCCAATCTGTGCACATTTAGTTATGGTATCTCTTAACTAGCATTCTATCACATATTTTATAAAAGGCCAAAAGTTCTCTTAAAATTTGTAAACACCCAATTCACCCCCCTCTTGGGTGTCATTGATCGTGGGACTTCACCGTCCAGGTCATTGAACGAACAGGCTTCTCTCTCTATCCCTTCGAGTGACGAATATCCCTTTTGACTTGGACCTTCCGTCCAGGTCATGGAATCAACAAACTCTTCTCACCGTCCCCTCGGGTGACGAATATCCCTTTGACTTGGACCTTCCGTCCAGGTCATGAATCAACAAACTCCTCTCTCCGTCCCTTCGGATGACGAATATCCCTTTTTTGATTCAGGCCTTCCGCCCAAGTCATTGAATCAACAAACTCTTCCCTCCATCCCTTTCGGGTGACGTCCAGACCTTTAAAGGAACAAACCCTTCTCTCTGCCCCTGTGGCTCACCTTGCGTAACCTCGACTTTCATAGCCCGCTTTCCAAAAACTTCGGCTTTTATAGCCTGCTTCCCAGATTCTGGCCTACGTGGACTGATTTCTCGACCATAACCCCAGTCCGCGGACCCGTTCTCCTCATCTTGTTGATGAATCCCTCAGTCGGGCTGCACCCGCAGGCCCTACTCTCTTGTCCCTACCTCGCGCCGTCTGCGGTTGGGGGGCATTTGTGGACACTAAAAAATTCTCACCCTATCTTTACGTTCAGGGGAACAAAGAAGAAAAGAAAAGAGAAGATAGAAGAAGAAAAGAAGAAAAGGAAGCCCCTCAATTCCCTTCCAACAGCATAGTCTTCACTCCCCCTGGTGCCCCCTTCAGCGGCACACGCACCGCGCCCTCCAGCGGCACAGTCCTCAGCCCGAGCTTCAGCGGCCCACCCTGGCCGGCCTAGCCCGGCACACCCCTGGGTGCCCTCAGCGGCACACCCCGTGCAGCTTCAGCGGCACACCCCCAGTGTGCCCCCCCTCGCCGGCACGCCCCTTCTGGGCTCTTCAACGGCACACCTCGTGCCCTTTTCAGCGGCACACCCTGTTGCCCCTCAGCGGCACACCCCAGCCTCCCGCTCAGCGGCACGCTCCCGCGCCCGTTCAGCGGCACACTCCCTGGCGCTTCGCCGGCACACTCAGTCGGGACGCTCCACCGGCACACCCAGTGTGGGTGTCTTCACCGGCACAGTCCCTGCGTACCCCGCTCAGTGGCATGCCCACGGGTGCCTTCAGCGGCACGACCGCAAGGTTCCCCAGCGGCACACTTTTAGGGACCTCCAGCGGCACACCTTTCCAGCCTTTCAGCGGCGCGCGCTTGAAGGCTCCCAGTGGCACGGGTTTTCGCCCATCCAGCGGCACGCTGTAAGTTGTTCTTTGCCCAGTGCAGCTGGCAAAGGAGATCTAACGCCATCACCTACGGCCATTGGCGCGCAGCAGGACTAGCTGAGGTGTCGTCCCCTCATGAAGGCACGGTGGCTATTCTCTGCAGCCAAGGACGAGGGAGAGTCAACTCCTATTTAATGTCCGTCGTCATCAGACGTTCCCACCATCGATGGCTCGGCCTGAACGCTCCCGCTGCTGGGGTATAAAAGGCCCCTTCTCCACGGTGAAGAAGACGGGGGGAGAGACAACAAAAAAAGAGAAGAAGAAGAAGAGAAGAAGAGAAGATGAGGAGGGGAGGCTCCGGCTCCCCCTCGTTGCTCCGTCAACCGCCCCTGTGCAAAGAGAGAAAAGAAAAAGAAGAAGAGAAGAAGAGGAGCCTGCCACTCCGCCCACCACCACCTGAGTGAAGAGAAGAGAAGAAAGGAGACGGGGTTCCTGCCCCTCCTTTTTGCTGCTACCCCGTCCACCACCGTCTGTGTGAAGAGAGGAAGAGAAGAAGAGTGAGTGAAGAGAGAGAGTGAGGTCCAGGAGGGGAGGAGTCCGTGCTCCGTCCCCCCCACTGTATTTTCTTTCTTTCTTTCTTTGTCCCCCCCTTTTTTTCCTTTTATGTTGCAATGTATTAGCTCCCTTGGGGGCGCTCCTTTTGTGAGAATAAAAGTAGAAGGCTTGCAAATATTTTTTTGGAACGTCTTTCTAAGGCACTTCTTCCGTGTTTGCATCCTTCGGTGCTTCAGCCCCCTTTCTTTTCTTCCCTTCTTTAGGGTTTGCTTCCTCCCGGGCGTTTTCACCTTCGTTCACCCCAGTTGTGCCTCCAATGGCACACCTCGACTGTACCTTCCCCGGCACGGTCCCTTGGACCCTTGCCTGGCACGCCCTTGCCCTCTTCCCCCGCACAGCCCCTCAGCGGCACACTCGGGCTCCTCCCAGTCCAGCACACCCCCTCGTGCCTTCCTTGCCCGGCACACCTGTCCCTCCTTCTTGCCCGGTGCACCCCCCCTAGCCAGTCCTAGAATAGTCTTCCACTTGCTGTTTCCTCCGAGTTTTCTGAGGTTTTATTAAGGTGTTGCCGCCCCCGGGCGCCCACCTCCAATTGTCGGGTTCCGCCACTCCACGTGGGCGCGTTCCCTGTATCTCCCTTACGCTCGGGTCAAGGGGAGATGCCGTCGAATTTTTGTTAGAAACGATAACATATTAAAAAGATAAAAGGAAGCAACAAACAAATGGAATAATAACACGAATTAAAAGGGCAAAAAGAAAGCAACAAACAAATAAAAAGAACAACGGTAAAATGCTTTAACCGAGGCAAAGGAACCGCAATCAACATAAAGAGAGCCAAATCGGACGACAACTAAGCAACTTGAACATTCCTCCTCTAGGGAGAAAGAATGGAAGTTAATCAAGAGAAATAAAGAAACAAACCCATGCAAACTGAATAAAATCAAGGGAGAAAAGAAAAGGAAAAGACATAAGAACGAAAGAGGGGTGGGCCCCGTCCTCACCCTCATCCGACACACCTGCTTGCCTTGGCTTTCCCCGGTATGCTTCTAACCTCATCCTTAGCCGGCACACTTCCTTGGCCGGTACACCCTGCCTTGAAGCTTACCCGGCACACTCGGTCGGGTCCTTCGCTGGCACGCCATCACCCAGCTCCTTCTCCGGCACACTAACCCCAACCTTCGCCGGCACGCTCCAGTGACCCCTTTGCCGGCACGCTCTCCCTATGCTTAACGGCCCCCCTATTCAGCCCTTGCCTGGCACACTCGGCCAGGCCCTTCGCCGGCACGCCTCCCCTTCCTTACCCGACACGCCCGCTCGCGCCCTTACCCGGTACACCCTGGCCGCTCTTCGCCGGCATGCCCCTACCGCCACCCTTGGCCGGCACGCCCTTCGCCGGCACACTTGGCCAAGCCCTTCCCCGGCACGCTTTCCTTGCCCTCGTCGGTACGCCCCTCCAGCTCCTTCGCCGGCACGCCCATCCTTGGCTTCCCTGGCGCACTTCAACCCAGCACCTTCGCCGGTACACCCTTGCCGCTCTCCGCCGGCACGCACCTTCAGCCCCTTTTTAGCCCTCCAGCGGCCCACTCTCTCTCCAAAAAAATATATATATAATGATAATGATAATAATAAATTAATAAAAATTATGATAAATAAATAAACCTGAATGTATATATGAAATAAATAAAAAATAATAAAATAGTAACAATAATAGTAAAAAGAAAATATAATAATAATAATAAGTAAAATGGAGAAATCATCCAGAACAAATCTATAAAGGGGAATAAACAACACAAGATTATATGGTAAAAATCACAGATAAAAAAATGGTAAAATCTACATTGCAGCCCCGTCTTTCCCATGACCCGGTGCTGAAGGAACAACAGTGCCGCCCTTGCAGGCCGGGCCCGAGTCTTGTGAGTTATCCCGAAATGGCCATGACCCGACCTTACCTTGGGCCGACATTCCAATTACACCGGACCCGCTTCTCTGGCCGGATCCCTTCCGAGCCACTACTAAAATTGTCGCGCGTTCGGCAGACATTCGAACAGGTTCACCTCAATTTCCATCGCATTTCTATTACGGACCCGTGTCCGAACATGAAAAGGTCTGTGAATGATCGACAAAATCCGAATAGAATGAAGTGGTCCTTGTCATCCTCGGACCCTTCGCATGGGGATATTGATAAGGCCTTCACGGGTCACGCTTAGACCTCGGGTCCATCCCAATTATGGTCATTGTCTGACCCATATCCTCGGCCCATAGCCCGTTCCCTTTGAACACACCTTTGGTTCTGGAATCTGATCTCGGGACACTCCCCCGTTGCCCCTTGGCACCGAAAATATTAATGATACTCATGCAAGTCTTGTTGCGACTGCGGGGGGCCCACCGCAGTATGGTCACGGCTTGATCTTGCGCCGAGCTGACAAATTTGTTGGTTTTCGATCGCTTTAACCGGGATTTAACCGAATATTTCTCGTTTCTCTGAACAATAAATTTGCTGTACCCCGACATACATATGTTCCGGTTTTCCCGTGACGATTGTGCTTTTCTCGAGCCGGACATTCGTCCGAATATTAAATGGTCATCACATGACCGACATGATCTCGAATGTTTTCTTCTCACCCTCGTGCGGGGATTTCGACGCTTCGTAATAGGCCTTTTATGTAATTAATTTCCTGGCCATGAGGCCCTGATTCCTGACGATTAATCAAGGGTGTTCCCTCGTATGGGGGATGTAAATGACGCCGTGACCTTTATGGCATGGCGGGTTTTGGTCCTGACATGAACCACACAATCGTCTGACTGAGTCAGATCGAGCGCACCATGGGCTCTTCGGGGCCCGAACAAATTGTCACTTCGGTGACTGGCACGCCCACGCATTTAATGAACCTAATAAAGTCAATAAACGAACGAACAAGAGACTAAATAAATAGACGTGTCGAAAAGTGCGTCCACAGGGACTCGGGGTCAAGGGAAACTAGGAGTTGTTGGCGGATGAAGCGGGCTCAGCTATAAAGCTGTTGCCATGAGGTGATATCGTTCAAGGCTAAGATAAAGCGGTGCTCAGGCGTTGCATTAGAAATGATCATTTTGATTTGTTCTCCCTCTGGAATATGTCCCGGGACTTGCGCGGCCAGGCGACGCCAGCGGTCCGCGAAGGTAGAGAACGCCTCGTTGGGCTTCATCTTCTCATGGGCCAGATCAACCATAGAATACTTGGGTCCAACCTGGTCTTAATATTGCTGAAGAAATTTCTCTTGAACGGCTTGGAAATTCACCACTTGATCTTGCGATAATGCAAAGAACCAATCCCGAGCCGGGCCTTCTAGAGACAGATGAAACAGATAGGCCATCAAACGTTGGTCATGTCGAAATTGGGCCGACTCATAAAGAAACTCCTTCAAGTGCATGTAGGGGTCACCGACTCCACCGTAGCGGCGATATGCGGGAATTTGTGAATGCGGTGGAAGCTGAAGACCTTGGAATGCAAACGGGACACTCAAAGATGTTTTGGGATCAATTTGACGTTGAAGTTCATCAAGCTGGCATTGGGCTTGAGCAATCATCTCCTCGGTGGGGAGAGGCTGAGAAGGATGCAACCGGCCTGAGTAAGAGAGTGTGGATTTGGACTAGGATTATGATATTGGGCCGGATGAGGAGATCCAGACTGAGAAGAAAAGCCCATTCCAGGAATAGAAGGTTGCATGGGCCTAGAAGGATCATGACCATGGGAATAAGGGCCCATTGGGCCAGCAGCAACATGGGTAGAAGGAGTGGGCCCATTAAGAGAGATAGGCCCATTAGGAGAATAAGAAGGCCCGCTAAAGAAAGGGGGTCCATTAAGAGTAAAAGATGGAGGCCCGTTAGAAGGATGAGGCCCATTGAAAGAGCGAGGCCCATTGAAGGGATAAGGCCCACTAAGAGAATGGGACCCATTAAAGGAAGATGGGCCACTCAAGAAAGATGACCCATTAAAGGAATGAGGCCCATTAGATGAATGAGGCCCGTTATGAGAATGAGGCCCATTAAGATGATTAGCAGTGAGTTTTTAGGCCTGGACCGGGCCCATTGAGGTGATAAATGGGCCATGAGATTTGCTCGTGGATCGGAAGGGCCACGAGGGGATGGGCCCATGTGGGAAGAGGAATCTACGCGGGCATAGGAAGACGGGGAAGAAGAAGGGTAATATACAGGAGAAAAATGGCGCTCCATGATGGAAAATGGAGACTTTATATAGAAAAAATCAGGGAAATACAATGAGGGAAGTAAAGGGCTCGAGAATTAAAGAGGGGGATTGACTCAATAATGCAAAGGATAAAAGAAAGAAAAAGAAACCTAGGACAATGAGACTAAACAAATGGACACACAGAATGAACCAGCCTAAATGGGCCTAATGACAAAACCTATATGGGTAGTGGGGGATGCAACATAAAATAACACAAGTGGGCTTGGACAAGCCCAAGCGAACAATATGGGTGTGAGAGGGCTCAACCAAGATCAAACAAGTTGATATGATCGTTAACTTTTATTTTGCCAAGGTTTCGGTGGACCTTCTAATGATTTGATTTAGGATCAATTCCCCCAAGATAAAAAACCTATAGGGAACAAGGTCCAAACTTTGGGTTAATCTATGGTTAACTCTCTCACGACGTATGCAACATGCAAAGCTATGGGGTGGAAAAGGTACAATCGGCCCGGTGTCTGTGTGGGAATCCACGGCTCACGGGGACTTACGGAGGTCCCGAGTAAGGTCGCCTAGTCGGCTCCAAGGAATATGGAGACGAGAGGTTCCCCTACCAAGGTAGGAATGCAACTACAATGTGATAAAAATGCATGAATCCTATGCGCACCGGAGTGCATGCAAAGTCTAGCCTAGAACTAGCAAACAATGACCAACCAATTATGACAAGTGTGAAAATAATCAGGCAAAAAATAATAATAATCAGGTGAGATCAAACTAGCACCCAAAAAAGTATAAGATGATGTGGAATAATGATCAACATGATAATCCCGGGTGCACTGTAGCACACAAATGCGGTTTGGTGGAAGACCGCTCAGGGAGATAAACGGCCTGGGAAGGACCACTCAGTGACAGGGAGCAGTAAAAGAATAGTAAAACCACAGAACTAAGGTGAACTGAAATAACCAAGCCTAGTGTATACTTGAGAAGATTGGACAGTTTATCGACCGACCGTGCAAATTGTGGAACGGCCCTGGACAGACCGCAGAGAGTCAGTGAAGCCACAAGCGTATAAAGAACAGTAATGTACCTAAGCCAGCAAACGTGCACGACCTTCGGACAGACCGAGGGTACCAGTGAATGGTCCATCAAGGACCGATGAATCTAAGCAGGCTCACAGAAACTCAAACACTCATGAGATGGAAATGGACGGTCTATCGAACGACCGTGGAAACTGAAGAGCGGCCAGAAATAGACCGCGGAGTCAAGAAGAGTGTGAAAGAAATCAAACGGGAACGCACCTAAGACCAGGACAGGACGGCCTATCGTCCAACTGCGGGGAGACTTGAGCGGCCCTGGGAGAACCGCGTACACCTCCAGGAACAGAAACGCACTGTGGATGAGATAGCAACCTGAAACAACTTAGAAAAACCCTAACCAAGCACAGAACGAAGGTCAGCAAAACAACAACACGATGGGCACTACGTGTCCCACCGTGATCGCCAAAAAATGGGGTGTTGACATGTTTTTCTCCCTCTCCCTTCTTCTTACCCTTACCTTTCTAAGTTAAGATGTAAAGGCAATCAAAGATGAAGGAAGAAAGGTGGAGAGGTGTGTGTGATCGTGATCGCCACCAAGACACGGGGTACCAAAAAGTACTACGTACCTTGGAGAGGGAGAAGACACTCGCCCAAAGTGCAGCGCTGGCAGTTGTACACGGTCTAGAGAGAACCGCTCAATGTATTGCGCGGCCGCTCGATAGGCCGCTCCAACGCTGGAAAGGGAAGCGGGACGAAGGCTGGACAGGCTCCAAAACGGTTCACAGACGGCCGCTCACAGGATCCGGACGGTTCATGGAGGACCGCTCTTCTCTGTAGATGGACTGAAGAAGACCATTCAAAGCCGCCAGACTCCAAGTTGTAGGACTTGATCCTCTACCCCTTCCGTCCGGCCAGAGGGGATGGGCCTCGTGCTGTGCTGATGCTGACCTACAAAGCAATGTAGACAACAAGCAAACAAAACCCAAATTATCCTTGGAATGTGTAGCAACTATAAAATAGAACGGAAAATCAACATAATGGCATGGAATGGGCGATGCCTGGGGTGGTTTTTAAACCCCTATAGGGCGTGAAAACAATAGGAGTGATGTAAAATGATGTTGACAAGTGCAAAACGTGGAAGAAAAGCAATGGAGATGAGCATGCAAGGATGAACTAATAACTAGACACTGAGACTAGAACACAAAATGAAAGGCTACTCCCTGAACCGGAGGCTTAAAATGATGTAGAAAGCCTCCTTCCCTGGCTACAGCTCGCTCAAGAATTCGGCAGAGCTCGACGTCGACATTGGATCTCTCCCTCCTCAAGCCTGGACTAGGGGTTCTATTTGTAGACCCCTGAAAGTCCAGCCCCGAAATTGGGTTTTTCACTGGATATTAATCTGAGATTATTAAACAAAATCCATAGATAATACTCTAATCTCCCTCCCAAATCAAACGGCACCCCATTTGGTGGAGAAACCGCAGAGAAATGGGTGGGAGAAGTTAGGGATTTAACCACGGATGGAGAAAGAAAATTCAATAAAACCCAAGATATCGGGCCTGTACACGGTCGTTCGATAGGCCGCCCAACACTGTAAATGGCCCATTGCTAGATCGCTTAATGCTGTCGGTGATAAATAAATAAAATAGTAAATTATCTAATTATCCACCGAACTGACCGGTTGACCTGGCGCTAGACTCTTTAGGATAAAACGGTCTAATGATAGACCACTCAATGAATGGCACGATCCAATGCTAGACCGTGCAAACCGTGTCGGTGATAAATCCAGTAAAATAGGACAAATAAATAATTATCCAAAAAACCAATCGGCTGTGGATTCTGGGAATTGAACGGTCTAAAGCCACGCCGTTTAATGGCAGTAAACGGCTGCACTAAGACCGTGCAAATGCTTGTCGGTGGAAATTCAGAAAATCAAATAAATATCCAATAAATCGTTCTGAGCTTGCAAATGGTTCCAAATAGACCGCCCAATCACTGAATGGTCCATCCTGCAACCGTGCATTTAAAACAACTGCCCATGAAAACAACACGGTCGTGTAATGGTCCGTGCAACACACTAAACAGTTGAGTGACAGGCCGTGTGGGTGGAAATGCAGAAAAGTCAGAGATAAATCACCGTGAATTTCCCACGGTCCCGAATCTGACCGTTCAATACATACATGGCCTAGCGATAGACCGTGCAATTGCTGGGCGGTTGAAATTGATAAATTAGGGTAAATGAGCCGATTTAACCTCGAAACCAAGCGAGATCAAGGCCCTATAAACCCGAATTCAAGAACAGACCTAACCAGGGAGGAAGATACCCATAGAATAAGCCCAAAGATGAGCCTGGAAATGGCCCAATTAATAATGGACAACTCGAGGCATCAACAAATGGTGATAAGAGGAAAGACCCAACTCATAGGCAAAAAACGGGTGTCAACAACGGTATCTTCGAGGGCCATGCCATTTGGCCAAATTTAGGGAGTAATTCCCTTCGCTTAAAACTCGATTAATTTTGAGAAGCAGGTGCAACAAATGCCCCCCACGGGACGTGTGTTGGAGGCGGAGATGACGGCGTGCGGCCCGTGCACCCTACTGGTTTTGATTTCTCCCGACTTTACTGGCATTGTGGTAGCCACTTTGCCCTGGGAGTTGATGTTCCTATTGTGATCTTCTTTTTGACGGTGGCCCATTTTGAAGAAGACCATTGGGCCTGGGATGTTGTAGAGTGAGATTCCCGTAGGGAACTGGTTTGCCAAAAGGTAATATGCCGAGGTCGCTAGGAGCGTGGGGTTGGTGGAGATGGTGTGTATTGGACGCACATGAGGTACTTAAAGTTGTTCGCTGACCGCCCGCAAGGTTGTACTGGTCAGGCTTGGCATGGACCGTCCCCTTGGACGTGCTGGTCACAATGGTATTGACTTCTCTCCAAGGTGCATTGGTTGAAGCTGGTGTTGACCTTCCTCTAAGACATCTTGACCGGGTGCCGGCGTTGACTTGCCTTCTAGGTGTCTTGGTCGGAATTATATTCTAAACTTTCCTTGACAAGGCATATTAGTCTATTTTCGATGGAGACCCTCCTTGGCGGGGCATGCTGGTCTAATATTGTTGGAGGCCAACCCCGACAGAGCGTATCACCCTGTTGTTACTAGAGATGTAAGCCAGCCTCAGTGAGGCATGTTAGCTTGAAATCATCGTCAGCCAACCCTTGCGGTGTGATTGCCTGGATGAATCGTACTGACCTGTTGCTGGAAATTAGAGCTGGAGAGTGGAGGCCTGCCTAAATGGGGCATGATGGCCTGTTGCTGAAGGGTGTAAGCTAGAAACTAGAGCTGAATATTGGAACTAGTACTGCAGGCCTGCCTAGATGAGGTGTGTTGGCCTATGGTTGGGAACTGGGAGCTGGAGGCCAACTTGTGAGGGTGTGTTGGCCTATGTTGCTGGAGATTGGAAGCTGGAGGCTAACCCATGAGGGTGTGTGGGCCAATGTTGCAAGAAATTGGACGCTGGAGGCTGACCCATAAGGGTGTGTTGACCAATGTTGTCAGAAATTTGGAGTTAGAGGCCGACTCATAAGGTTGTGTTGACCAATGACTAGTTGTTGGCTGGCTGACTGTCAAAATGTTTAGCCAAAAATGTAGTTGATGTCGCGATTGGTGAGTATATAGCCGCAAGACTGGGATCAATCGGTTGAATGTTTGAGGTGTCGTAGCTGAGGAACTAGAACCGGGGCTGAAATTGGAGCTGGTGCTTGGCGCAGAAGATGGTATTGTAACTAGAGACTGGGACTGGAGCTGGAACAGGAGCTAGAGCTGGAGCTGGTGTTGGAGCAGGCCGACTGACCGCTGGGGTGTTGTAGCCGGAGGGGTTGGGACTGGGTAGGCTAACCGTTGAGGTGTGTAGTCGAATACTGGGAACTAGAGCTAGTGATGACCGACCCTTGAGGGTGTGCTGGCCACCATGGTTGTGGGGTAAGGTTGAGCTCGTTGACGGTAGGATGTCGCGGTTGACGACTTTCATCCGTGAGACATAACGAAAGAAAGATAGTTATTTTTTCTTCTTTTTTTAAATTCTCTTTACCAGCTCCACCGCCCTTGCAAGTTTTCGCTAGAGTTGGCTCCCTTTTACTTTTTTCAGTGTGTCCTTACGAATTTTCACATCGAGGGGTTACCCGATTTTGCCTGAAACACCCTTGCGGGTTTTCACCTCAGCTAGGTTGGTGGCGTTTTTTGCCCTCAGTAGTCTCGTGGAGGGGGGCAAACCAAGGCCGTCGGGGTATCTCTATTTTTAACCCCATTCTTTTTTCTTTTATTTCTTTTTTTTGAATCACAAGGAGAGAACGTAGGAATACGTTTCACTGGGATGTGATATGGAAGAACTGGAATTTGATATGGCAGGAGACCTTGAATTAAGATGACTTGGTGCCTGGGACTGGTAGTCGACTTGCAAGAGTGCACTGGCTTGTATGGTTAGGACTGGAGACGGGGAATTGGAAGCCAGCCTGAGGAGGAGTATTAGCTTATGTGACTGAACTGGAGATTGGGAATTGGAAGTCGGCCTGAGAGGGCGTAGCGGCTTATATGACTGGAACTGGAGGCTAAAAACTGGAAGCCGGCCTAAAGAGACGTATTGGCTTAAGTTGCTGGAACTGGAGACTGGGAGCTGGAAGCCGGCCTACGGAGGTGTGTGGCTTATATTGCAGGAATTGGAGAGTGGGAGCTAGAAGCCGGCCTAAGGGGCATGTTGGCTTATGTGACTGGAATTGGAAACTGGGAACTGGAAGCCGACCTGAGAAGGCGTATGATGGGAATCGACGTCGAGCACTGACTTTTATTTTTTGCATTTGTGTCCTTTAGTTTATTTTTATATCATTGGGAAAGTATATGTGCAATTGTAAGGCTTTATAAGCCAATGTGTCATTCCCTTGGATTCTTTGGGTTTTTGTCCAAATTGTCAGTAGGTCCAGCAAGGGGGCCCTCACTCATTCTCCATTGGTCCACATAAGCCATATGGGTCCATGTGGGGCTGGTCAAAATCCTAGGTGGCATCTAGAAGGTCAATTGGACACATGGGAGACAAGTGGTAAAAAAATTCAAAGATGCCACCTACCTTACCCACCTAGTCAAGGGGGCGCCCCCCATTTTATTCCCCTTTTTAATTTTTTGTAAAATACATGTAGAACTAATTAGTTCTATCCCTAGTTTACCCCTCCCTAACCTAGATCTGAGGGTATTATGAGTCATTTTACATTTCATATAAATACTATGTATTTTCTCATTTCATGAATTAATGAGAAGAAAAAGTTGAAAATTGCCAAGAACTCCCAAGGAGGGTGCGCCCCTCTCCCTCTCTCCCCCTGGTTCATCTTCTTCCTCCAGCCCTCTAGGGTGTGAAGCCCATTCTCCTTAGCCCCTCTGAGTTCACCTCTGCTGCCGCCGCCGCCGTTCGTGCCGCCATCGCGCCGCCACCGCCGCTACATCGGAGTTCTGTCTCCATCAGGATAGAATCTCACCTAAGGATTTTTATCTTTTCTTCTTGATGTCTGATCGAGCCTTAATTTTGAGGGTTTGTCCTGTCCATCTCCCCTAACCTCCAGTTCAAATTTCGTGTCATTTGGACTTCATTTGATATTTTTCCCGCATTTATTGTTCTCCCCCCTGTAATCTATCATTCTACAGATCTACGGGACAGAGTCACTTTGTTGTATTTTTCTTAGCCACTTATCAATTTCCAAACAAATCACAAAAATTCCCAGGTGTTCCTCACGCATACCCCCTTCCACCATAATTTTAGTGGAGTCTAGAAAAATCATTTCCCTTTCGGTAAAAGGTCAGTTTCAGGAAGATCCCTTGCTGCCCTGTGTGTCTATCAGTCCGAGTCAGAAACAAAAACAATGTTACAGTCATATTCATTTTCAATCCATTCGGTGGATGGAGCTATAAAAGGATTATGTTGTAGATTTGGAAGTCCTTTTTCCAACGGTACCAGCCACGTCTCGATCGGCCTCCGGATCTGAGAGATTTAATTCTTGTCGTCGAGGCCTGCAGATCTGTTCTATGTGTAGGTCCGAAATTGCAGTCTAGAAGATATTCAGAAATAAATATCAAAAATCAACTTCAGGGGCCGCCACTTCAGGGAGCCGTTCAGGGACGTCCTGCCATCGTCCCAGCCAAGCAGCGCCTCCAGAAGATCTCAGGAAGGTGATGTTCCTTTGGAAACCGTTGCTTGCTGTCCAGTGAGTTAGCAACCGAGTTGGCATAGCACCGAGTTGGAATAGTGCCGAGTCGGACCAGCAGGCCGAGTTCGTGCCGTACGCACCTCCAGATTGCTGCCCGTCAACCCAGGGTCGGTCCTCCCAGGCCCCACTTGTAGCTCTTTACCTTCCTGCGTGGAGTGGGCAATAAAATTCACGGTTGTAATTAACTTTTTACTGTTGTTACCGGGAGTTACCGTAACTGGCCGGGGTCGTCTTCCCCACGCCCGGAGCGTGGAGGTAAACTCGCTACCCTCCTCGTAGGCATTGCTTTACTCGTATATTTTTGTATATGCCGCTGCATGAGTGATAGATTATCTAGCTTGTTATCATTTTATCACCGCTGCGAGAGCGAGAGTGAGTGACCGTCCCGTGACTCGACCCGAGTTAACGCGGAAAGGGCGATACCCGAGACTCACTACCGGTTTCTCAACCGCGCCCGGTCCCACATCTTCCCTCGCATAGGGACGATTGCGAGCTAGAGTCCCAGGTCACGTGTCCATCCCGCATCAGCGTATCAGCTTATGTGACTGGAGAACTGGAAGCCGGCCTAAAGAGGCGCGTTGGCTTAGATTGCTGGAGTTAGAAATTGGGAACTGTAAGCCAGCCTGAGAAGGCGTATTGGCTTATAGAATTGAACTGGAGATTGGGAGCTGGAAGCCGGTCTAAAGAGGCGTGTTAGCTTATATGACTGAACTAGAGACTGGGAATTGGAAGCCAACCTGAAGAGGCGTATTGGCTTATATGATTGGAAGTGGAGATCGGGAACTGGAAGCCGATCTGAGGAGACGTATTGGCTTATATGATTGAACTGGAGATTGGGAACTAGAACTGAGAACTGGAACTGAAGGTTGGGAGCTGAAAGCCGGCCTAAAGAGGCGTATTGGCTTAAGTCGATGGCACTGGCTATTGGAGACTGGAAGCCGACCTGAAGCGGCATGTTGGCTTAAATTGCTGGAACTGGAGACTGGGAACTGGGGGCCGGCCTGCGGAGGCGTATGGCTTATGTGATTGAAATTGGAAATTAGGAACTGGAAGTCGGCCTAAAGAGGCATGTTGGCTTATGTGACGGGACCTGGGGACTGGGAACTGGAAGCCGGCCTAAAGAGGCGTGTTGGCTTAAATTGCTGGAGTTAGAAATTGGGAACTGTAAGCCGGCCTGGGAAGGCGTATTGGCTTATAGAATTGAACTGGAGGCTGGGAGCTGGAAGCCTGCCTGAAGAAGCGTATGGCTTATATATGATCCAAGTGGAGATTGGGAATTGGAAGCTAGGAGACTGGGAATTGGGGGATTGGAAACTGAGGGCTGGGAACTGGGAGCTGGAGATTGAGGACTAGAGATTGGGAACTGGAGACTGGGGGACTAGGAACTGGGAGCTGGAGACTGAGGATTGAAGACTAGGAACTGGAGACTAGAAACTGGGAACTAGATACTGGGGGCCTACCTGGATGAGGTGTGATAGCCCGTTGCTGGAAATTGGAACTGGAGGCTGGAGGCCTACTTGGACGGGGCATGATGGCATGTTGCCGAAGACTATAACCTGGAGACTGGAGCTGGATATTGGAACTGGGTACTGGAGGCCTACCTGGATGAGGCGTGTTGGCCTGTGGCTGGAAACTGAGAGCTGGAGCTGGCCGGGTGGCCGCTAAGGTATTGCAGCCGGGGGACTAGAGATGGTGCTGGAGCTGGTCGGTTGATCACTAAGGTGTTGTAGTCGGAGACTGGGACTGGAGCTAGAACTGGAGCTGACCGACTGACCGCTAAGGTATTGTAGCCGGATACTGGGACTGGGTAGGCTGACCGTTGAGGTATGTAGCCGAATGCTGGGACTGGTCGGCTGACCGCTGAAGTGTGTAGCCGAAGATCGGGACTGGAGTTGGTGATGACCGACCCTCGGTGGTGTATTGGCCAACATTGTTGTGGAGTGATGTTGAGCTCGCCATCGGCAAAATATCGCGATCGACGGCTTTCATCGGTTAGGAGTAGAGAGGAAGAAAGTTTTTTTTTTATTATTCTCTTTACCAGCTCTACCGCCCTTGCGAGTTCTTGCCAAAGCTGGCCCCCTTTTACTTTTTCCAATGCGCCCATGCGGGTTTTCGCACTGAGGGGTTACCCAATTTTACTTGAGGCGCCCTTGCGAGTTTTCACCTCAGCTGGGTTAGTGGCATTTTTTACCCTTAGTAGTCCCGTGGAGGGAGCTGACTGAGGCCGCCAGGGTATCTCTATTTTTAACCCCATCCTCATTTTTTTTTGCTTACCTTGGAACCTGGTGGCCATCGTCCATAGTGTGCTGCTGTCAGGGGACGTGACCTGAAGCTTGTGCTGTTGATGTCTTGTTACCGTTGTAGCCGTGATCGTAGCTTTGGCTGGTTACTGAGTGATTGATCTAGGAACTGGTGAGCCTTGGTGGCGCATTGCTGGAGTCATGACTAGGATCTAGGAACTGGTGAGCCTTTGTGGCATATTGCTGGAGTCATGACTGGGACCATGGTAGCTTAACCATGATGGGCTGGTGACTGGGAGTTCTGGGTTATTGGATCTTCATGATAGATGAATCGAAAGTTGATATGGTTTAGAGACCAACCAAGTGGTGTGTAGATTAAGGTTCGGATGGCTGGGATGATATATGAGTCACTGGCGTATGCGGGCCAGCCTTGGTGGTGTGAGGCCGGAGGAAATGTGAGCCAATCAGGGTGGTGTATGGCTAGTTGGGAAGTGTAAGATTAATGAACCGGGGAGGTGTAGTAGTCAGGGACTGGTATAGGCCGACCAGGGAGGGGTGTGGCCTAGGGGACTAGCGTAGGGTGATTGTGATGGTATCTGGCCGACACGGAGGTGCAAGGTTTATAAACTGGAGCTGGGTATTGATAAGGAATAGGTATGAGTAAACTGGACAAGTATATGGTTGCTGAAAGGTGAGTGGCTGGTTGCCCCGAGCGGGAGAGAAAAGTGATTTTTTTTGTTCTTTTTACCAGCTCTACTGCACTTTCGGATTTTCACCAGAGTTGGTCCCCTTTTACTTTTATCCGGTGTGCCCTTACGGGTTTTCACACCGAGGGGTTACCCGATTTTGCCCGAGGCGCCCTTGTGGGTTTTCACCTCAACTGGGTTACTGGCCTTTTTACCCCTAGCCACCTCCTCGAGGAAGAGGCCGACTGAGTCTACCGGGGTATCTCTATTTTTAACCCCCCCTTTTTTTGGGAGCCTTGCGGCTGTCTGGTGACTGGCGCTGGGTGTCCTTAACTTGCTGTTGTCGCAGGACGCTACTGGTGGAATCATTGCTATTGATCCCTTGTGCTGATGCTGGAGTTGCTTACTGGGGTTTGGCCCGTTGCTGAGCAATCCGAATCTTTGGTGTAGACCTTCAGGCCAATTGATCTGGGTACCTTACAGCTAGAGCTTGGACTGGAGCTTGAGTGAGCCGACCTTGGTGGTTCAATGGCTGAGGTTATGCACTAGCTGGCCTTCTATGGTGTATGGGCCAATAATTGATGTGGGCCGACCGGAGAGGTGTATTGGCTAAAGGTTAGAAAGTTAGTTGTCCGAGAAGGTGTATTGGTCAGGTACTGGGTGATGTGTAAGCCAACCATTGTAGTGTTTCGGCCAGGGATCAGGTGTTTGACCGACCATGGAGGTGTTTTGGACAAGGGTAGGTGTGGGCTAGTGGGAAAGGTGTATAGCCAAGGTGGAGGCTTGACTGGTCGTGGCCGTATATTGGTCAAGGGGGTAGAGGCCAACCGGGATGGTGTAGGGCTAGGAGGAAATAAGAAGGTCAGACATGGTGACATGTTGACCAGAATGCTAGGAGATGGCCAACAGCGGTGGTGTGCTGGTCAGGGACTGAGCGTAGGCCGACCGCGATGGTGTGATAGCCATAAGAAGGTATACTGACCCACTATTGGGGTGGACTGGTCAGGGATTTAGGGTGAGGTGGTTGGTTATTCCTAATGAAAAAGAGAGAATTTTTTGTTATCTCTTTACCAGCTTCATCGTCCTTTCAGGTTTCCCCAGAGTTGGCACCCTTTTACTTTTTTCGGTACGCCTTTACGGGTTTTCATACTGAGGGGTTGTTCGATTTTGCCTGAGGTGCCCTTGCGAGTTTTCTCCTCAGCTGGGTTTGAGGCATTTTTTACCCTCAGTGGTCCCATATGAGGGATTGATTGAGGCCGCCAGGGTATCTCTATTTTTAACCCTATTCTTTCTCCTTTTTTTTATTTATACCCGCGAACCTTGCGACTGCTATCCACGGCTTGTCACTATCAGAGGACATTGCTTGCGGGTTGTGCCATTGGTGTTTCGCTGCTATTGTATCAGTTACTGTGAATTGACCCTTTAACCGAATAGTTCGGAGCTTCAGGGTGGATCTAGAGGTTGATTGGTCATTGTAGTAGATAGCCAGGGCCTTAACTGGGATCTGGGTGGCTCGGTCCTGATGGACTTGGCGGCCGAAGCCAACTTGAACAGATCATCCGTTTGGGTGTTGCTACCCCTCAGGCCACAGTTTACTTCAAAGGAATAAACTATGAATTCCCTTGAGCCTTGAGGCGTTTGATGCCCATGTCAAGTGCCATTTGAAGTCCGACGATTAGAACTTCATGTCCAGCCTTGTTGTTGGTTAGGGGCTTCATGAGGGCGCACGAGGTGTATAAAACTCTGCCCTAAGGTGACAGGAAGATGGTGCTAGCGCCAATTATGGAACTTGCGATGGTGCCAATTTTGGCTGATCCTTTGGGAAGTGCCATCGGGGTACAACTGCTGATAGGATATGCTGGTAGCCATGGACAGGAATCCGATGGAGCTTTGCTGATGTTGTCGATTGGTGTTGATAGACACCCCTTGGAGTCATCGACCGGCGCCGGTGGAGTTCCCCCCGAGCTACCGGGTGGGTGTCAGTGGGGTAACATGCGAACACCTTTATGGTATCATTGATGATATGCGTTTCCCCTTCTTCCCTTTTCTTATTGTTAAGGTGCTTCTAAGGGCAAACCAGTGCTCCTAGTATGTCCAGATCTGAAGTCTACCTTGGCGGGCGAAGGCCCGCCTGCCCCCACAAAAACGAAACTGGGCATCTTTGACAAAGAGTCTTGTCAGAACTGGAAATGGTGGCAGCGAGTCACCTATTTACTCTGCCGTTGTGCTGCTTCTCTGGCGGGGCCGAGATCGACTCAGCACCGATGTGGTAGACCGAACGGACCCAGCCTGGAGCTACTTGAGACATGATGTTCTCGGTGCAAATCAGTGTCACCAAAACCCAGGGATTGAGACCCGTGTAGGGGTCGGAGGAGTGGTGACCTGGGGCTTGACGCCCCTATTGGGTGTTAATGGAGCTTGGCCTCGAGGCTGGAAGTCCGTCTTGATGTTGATGATGCTGGAACTCGAAATTGGACGCCCGTCTTGGATGTCGAGGTAGCTGGGACTCGGGGCTAGATGCCCATCTAGGGAGCTGGTGATGCTGGAACTTGGGGCTGGGAGGCCATTTTAGTTGTTGATGGAGCAAAAAATTGAGGCTAGAAGCCCATCTTGGGTGTTGATGAAACTAGAACCCAAGGCTGGATGCCCATGTCGGGTGTTGCTGAAGCTGAGACCCAGGGCTGGAAGCTTGCCTTGGGTGTCGGTGAAGATGAAATAGGAATCCGGGGGATGAAGGCCCATCTAGGGTGTCGATGAAGATGAAACTGGAACTCGGGGTCGAAGGCCTGTCTTAGGTGTCGGTGATGCTGCAACTTGGGGCGAGAAGCTCATCTTGGGTACTTATGACCCTGGAGCCCTGGGCAGGAAGCCTGTCTTAGGTATCGTCGAAGCTGGGACCCAGGGCTGGAATCCCATCTTGGGTATTGTTGGAGCTGGGACCTAGGGCTAGAAGCCCATCTTGGGCACTGATGTGGTTGGAACCCTGGGCGGGAAGCCCATCTTGGGTATTGATGAAGCCGGAGCCCTGGGCGGGAAGCCCGCCTTGGGTATTGATGGAGCTGGATACTAGGGATGGACGCCCATCTAGGGTGTTGCTGATGTTGGAATCGACATCCAAATTGGGTATTGATGTAACTGGGACCCGTGGTTGGGAGCTCATCTTGGAGGTTGCGGTGGCCACGTCCCGGGGCTTGGTGCCCATGTTAGGAGTTGATGCAGCCAAATCCTTGGGCACGATGCCCCCACAGACCGTTGTTGATGTTGCACCGAGTATCTGGGGTTAAGAGCCCGTGCTGGGAGCCGACATTGGAGGGGACCCGGGGTTTAGCGCCCATATTGGGTGTTGAAGTGCTGAAGACCTGGAGCTCATCGCCTATGCTGGAAGCCGGCATGGCTGGGACCCGATACTTGATGTTTGTGCGGGTCAATGGTGACATTGTGTTGGAGACCTGTGACTAGGAGCCCATGTCGACCGGGACCAGGGACCCAGAGATCAATGACTGCATGGGTCATTATTGCTATAGGAGCAACGGGTCGGCTGCCTATACGGATGATCGCTGGACTGGGCTGCTCGTCGGCCATGACAATGGCACCTGAGGATCAAGGCGAGCCGAAGGCTGGAGCAAAGTTGCCAAACGTGATAGGAGTCACTAGATGTCCATGCCTGGCATGGATAGCGAAGACGATCAGACCATGAGTCACTATCGCCATTGGTTTGTTGCCGTTGTTGCTGCCGTAGGTTGGTCGCTCGATGTTGACCGGTTGCCTATTGTAGCTTGGGCGGGGGCCCTTCTCTTCCTCATTGATAAGGAGGGCGAGGGCATCATGGCGTGAAAACAAGTGTGACTCTCCTTCGGCAGAAAGAAGAAGGGCAGGAAACATCCCACCGGGCGTGCCAATTTGTTTGCGACACACACAGAACGGCGAGAGTGTAAAATCATATATATATATATATATATATATATATATATAAAAGTGTGTGTGTGTGTGTGTGTACAGAAGGGTGTGGTTGATTTGTGATTTTCTAGGTGAGACTGGGTGTATGTGTTTTGCGGGCGTGCCAGTCGAATTTCAACAATTACCATGGAATCGTGTTTTAACAATGGTGTGCCTCCGGGACACGACACATGTGCTGGGACATATGGGCGACATGTGGATATGGTATGTGTGCGCATGGTAGCTATTTGGGTAGTTGGCGTATGATTTCGCGAGTGAAGGTATATCAGGCGATATGTGGGGGTTCAGGTGCAGGACATTTCCCCATCGACCGAGCCTTTCAACCATAGTCGATGTTAATTTACATCGGACGTAATCCGAAGACCCTTGTTTCTACTGCCGAAGGAAGAGAGTCATGGACCTTGAGAGCCATGACGTCGGGAGGGCTTGACCTGTGCAACAACGACGAAGTAACAACTCAGCAGAGATGAGTGAAAGTGGGGAGGCCAGTCTCAGTGTGGACGTTGGAGAGGGCACAGACTCCGGGTTGGTGAAAGCGAGGCATTGGCTTGAAGGATAGAGCCGTGAACGCTGGCTCGACAAAGATACGACAGGTTCTTGCTTGGGTGCAGAGCGAATGGCACCGACTTGGCAAGGGGGTGGCAGGTGCTGGCTCAGGGGCGGGGTCCATTTCGTTGACCGGGTAGGGACTGAGCTATGAGAAGGGTGACAATTTGACCCACCCGTCGGGTGACTGAAGAAACTGGGCAGTCAGGTACGGTGCCGTGGGGGACCGTTGTCACTGAAGGAGCTGGGCAGTCGGGTGCCATGGGGCACTGTTGTGACTGAAGAAGCTGGGCAATCGGGTGCTGTAGGGCACCGTTGTGACTGAAGGGGTTGGGCAGTCGGGTGCCGTGAGGCACCGTTGTGAGTGAAGGAGCTGGGCAGTCGGGTACCATGGGGCACCGTCGTGGTTGAAGGAGCTGGGCAATCGGGTGCCATGGGGCACCGTTGTGACTGAAGGAGCTGGGGGAGCTAGGCAGTCGGGTGCCATGGGGCACCGTTGTGACTGAAGGAGCTGGGCGGTCGGGTGCCATGGGGCACCGTTGTGACTGAAGGAGCTAGGCAGTTAGGTGCCCTGGTGATAACTCGAAAGTTCATCGTTTAAAAACACGTGTACCAATCTTAAAAATTCCAACTCGCACTTAGATTAAAGAGACATAATATAGCGGCGAGAAGGGTCGAATCCACCGGGAAGAAGAGATTTTTAGATCAAGAACCTTAGCTTTCCTTAGCAAGCATTTGTGATTTTATTGATTAAAGAAAATGATGAAACGATAAACGATCCTAATTAATTGAGAGCACCTATGACTATGCCTCTATACTATAGAAAATAATTACATAAAGTGAAAAAGAAGAGATAGAAGAAGGAGGTAGAGAGGGAAGATGAGTAAGATCTAGAACAAATGAACAACTTCTTTCATTAACTTAAATGAAAGAGTACATAAAGTGTGAGACAAACTTACTCTAAGAATGCGACGAGATTACAAAAAAAAAAGATTGACACAAAAATAATAAAAATATAAAAAGCCTAGAGTTTGGAGATGGTGGCAGCAATGGTGATGACGGTGTCGTCCTCTCTTGGCCTTGGATCCCGAACCACCTCGCGGATGGTGTCATCTATGCCGGGAGGAAGTCGCCTTTGCCTTTGGAGCCGCCTTTGGAGGATGATACGTAGAGAGAGGAGAGAGATCTAGGGGGAGAGGGAGAGATAGATGTATTCCCTGGTTGATGGTTGGTGTTTGGTTTTAATGATAACAAAACGATTATGCTTGTGTGTGTTTCATTGAGCAACATGTTTATATCTTGACTGATGAGTTGAAAGATGTTTTTGCATTGAATGAGCTTGAATGAGATTTTCATGCTGTCTAAATGCATGGCTCATGAAGCTGTTTTGAGTTGATGTCATTGGGTTGCATGTATAGCTCATTAGATCTCACAAGATATGGTCTTCATTTGGCTTGTTTGCAAATGAGTTACTTGGGTTGATATGGGCTATTTAATCTTGATGATGGAGTGTAAAATTAATAAGCTTGCATATTTTCATCTTGTATGTTCATGGATGTGTTCATAGGACCCTCGAGCTAGAGTCCTACTCTTTTCATGTGAATTTGGTTATCATGCTCACTCTAAGTGCAAAGTGCTTTTATGCACATTGACCATGAATTTTAATGTATGTGCTTTCTGCACCTTCTTCATGGTTACAAGTTGCTCACACCTTGTTCACACTTATGCCTTATGATCATAATCCTATGTTGTGATTATTGAATGTTCAAAATGCTTTGATGCAACTTGATCATGTGTTTTTCATATACACATCATATGATTTTAACTTCATTTATTTTGTTATGTAGGTTTGGAAAATAATGCCAATCCCATATGCAAAGGTATCAAAGATCATGGTGAGAACTTGGTACTTTGCATGTGTATGTTTTTTGGGAGAAAATGGTAAGTTTCCTTTTGGAGTTTTTTTTTGATCTCGATGGAAGTGGTTGGTATATGTTTTTACATTGTTTAATACCAATGAACACTTGGTTGTTAGTCATTTATCATCTAACCTTTTCAGTCTTTCATTGGGTTTTTAAATATCGGGTTTTTATATATCAGACTGAACTTCTCAAAATCTGGAACACTGTTCATTACTGTTCATTCCAGTCGACCGACACTATTCATTCCGGTCGACCGAAATTCCCAGAATCAAAATGTTGAGTTATGGTTTTGATGATTGTTGGCGTTATGGTTTTGATGATAACTAAACTTAATGTGTGATTGAGTGATGATAACTAAACTTATGGTTGATTGCACATTCATGTTTAAATATGTTTGAGATGGCAAATGGCAATGGTACATGGTCTTGATTCATGCTTGATTGAATTGTTTTTACAAGAGACAATAGGTTTCATAACCTCTTTAATGTGAACAAGCATGGTATTAACCTTAACTATCTTGCTTGCAGGATCAAACACATGGCAGTCACCTGGTGAACTAAACTTGTGGATAAGCACCCTGCTCCTCTACAATCCAAAACAGGTGGTACATGTCATTTACTATCAAGAACCATTGGTCCATATACTCAGTACAAATCCTCAAGGTCGAAGGAGTTTGATGCCACAAACGTGAATGAGCTGCTCAAGGGTTTAAAGGGCTGAACGGGAGAAACCTGGGGCTTCCCCTGCCTGCGGTCGACCGCCGGTCCAGGACCGGTCGACCGCCAGCAGCTGTGGACCGCCCAGACAGGGACAGTCAATCGTTTTTCCCATCAAGCAACGGATTGAAACCTGTAAAATTTCGGTCGACCGCCAGCCCTCCACTGGTCGACCGCCAGCCCCGAGGCCCCCTTTTGTTGACTTTTGTTTCAAGCTCGAGGAGTGGTCTCTCCACCCATTTGTTTAATCCTAAAGACACCCAATCCACCATGATTTGTGGATCTGGTCTGGGGCTTATCTATGGACCATTTAAGAGATATAAAACATCTCATTGAAGCCATAACCCTAACCAACCAAGAGGGCTTCAAGGGAGATCTAAGGGGAGGCTGTCCAAGGAGGAAGAAGAGATACTGTAGCTCCGTGAACAGTACCTCGTGCAACAAGTTATTCATCCATCTACAAGCCATTCAAGGTACTTCTCAAGCCAACAAGCATCTATGAAGTGAAGAATCAAGCAACCAACAAAGAGAGATCAAGGGGGAGGCTATCAAGAAGCAAGCAAGAGTTTTAAGAAGAGATCAAAGGGAGGTTATCCAAGTGAAGAAGGAAGAGTACTGTAGCCGTGAACAGTACTCCGTGCAGCAACTCTACATCCACTCAAAGCCCATTCAAGCTTAATCTGAAGTCATTCAAGTGAAGCAGGAAGCATCGTTCCAAGCTCTATATCATACACTTAAGGGAAGCCAAATCAGGAGTCTTCTAAACTGTGCCTCATTGTTGTTATGTTATGGGCTTTATATTTATGTTCTTCACAATCTGGAAACATTCGTGTGTGTATGGATCGTTGTGGATCCGTGGTCGTGTGTGGTCATTGTGTTCCATTCGTGTGTGCGTAGATCTTCCTAGATCTACATGTGTGTGCGTGGATCTACTTAGATCCAGTTGTTTTAGTGTGTGGTTTGCTGCACTTGTCGCAGCGTGTGTGTGTCTTGTTGATCGGTTTGTTGGATCGTGTTGGAGACCTCATCTCCGTGTGTGTGTGTGTGTGTATTGGGGCGCGTCCCCGTGTGTGTTTGGAGCGTCGTCTCCGTTTCGGAGATTTATCCCCGAGTGAAGCCTTACCGAGTTTGGTGAGGGGTGGACGTAGGATTGCCGTCGTTGCATCCGAACCACCTTAAAAACCGTTGTGCATTGTGTTTTGTATTATGTGGTTTGGTCCTTTTCTTCTACCTCCATTCTACATGAGTGTTAGTATAATTGTGATTTTGGATTTATTCTCGTATATCTTGCATAATCTATATCATCATCCAATTTAGTTTGATAAATCCAATTTGTGAACAAACAATTTTGAACCTCTTGATTAACATTGTATCACATATTTTGAAAAGACCAAAAGTTTTCGTAAAATTGGTAAACACCCAATTCACCCCTCTCTTGGGTGTCATTGATCGCGGGACTTCAATTGGTATCAGAGCCAAGGCTCTAATTTCATAGATCTAACGATCTAGAGTGATCCAGATCAATGACTACCATTATGTACACTTTGAATTCTCCACCCGTGTTTGATGGTTGTAATTTTGATTTGTGATTAGGAAGGATGTGTAGTCTAGTCAACTCATATGATCCTAAGCTATGGAAGCTTATCTCACATGGTCCTTATGAGTTGCCTAAAGATAAATCTGTCTGGACCACAGATTCTAAGCTAAAACATGATCAAAATTGTTTGGTTCTAAAATTGGTTATTGCTGCAGTTGATTCTAATCATTTCCCTTTTGTCTCCCATTGCAGATCCGCGAAGGATATCTTGGTTGGCTTAACCAAAGTCCGGGAAGAGCATGAAGACCAATGTCTTGTGGCAGGCACGAGTGATCAAGGGAGTGATCAACAAGTTGAATCAAGCTCAAAGGTAAATTCTGATTCTGATAATGAAGATGAATTTAGCTATGAGGAGTTATTGATTGCATATGATGAGCTTGCTGATAAATATGAGAGGGTTAAGTCTGAAAATAAAAAATTGAAAAAGAATGTTAGATAAAATAAATGTGATTCTCCATGTAAAGAATGCTCACACTTGAAAGAATTGATTGATGGTCATGTGTTCGACATTGAAATTCACAAAGATCAAATTTCTTCCTTGAGAAATGAAAATAAAGAGCTGAGAGAGAGAGAGTTAGTCTTATGAGCAATGGTCAAAATGATTTTACTCATTATAAAAATCTTGAAATGAAAAATGAGAAACTGAAGGAATTGAATAGAACCATTTCTGAAAGATTGCTTGCTCTTGAAAAAGGAAAATTTGTGAATAATGATGAATCTGAAAAAGTGCATGCTGGTTGCAAGAAATTGAAAGTCATAAAACCATCAATGTTACTCTACATGAACAAGTCAACTCCTATGAAAATAAGATGGTTTCCTATGAATTGCACATTGCATTTCTTCAATCTGAAATTCTTGACTTGAATGTTTCAATGTCTAGATTTGTGAATGGTCAAGAAAATTTGGACAAATTATTGGGGATGAAAGTGAATTTTTAAAGGGAAGGGCTGGGCTTTAATCCTGTGAACAAAAAGAAGTTTGAAAATAAAGTTTATACATCTTTTGCGCACAATTCAAATATAGCCAGCACATCAAATGGGTCCCCAAATTAATCTTCTTCACAGATAATAAAAAGATCAAATGAAAATCTGGAAAAGAAAAATCATGTTGCACACACACGTCTCCACAATGAAAATCAATTTGCATCAAAAATCCAAAAATGCTGCTAGCACCTCCATGCATGTTGAACATACCTCGTCCACACACACACAACCAATTAGAAAGAAACTCTCATGCTTTTACTGTGGTAAATCTGGACATGCCATGCATGATTGCTTCATTATGAAAAATGATGACTTGAGAGCATGTAGGAACCAAGCTGCTTTGAAAAATGAAAAGAAAGCATCCACCACAAAACTTTTCGTGCATTGTAATTATTGTGGTAAATGGGGTCATGCGACTTCACAGTGCTGGTTCTTGTTGAAGAGAAAGAACTCCCACTCAACACATCATGCTCACACACACAAATCAGTAGAACCCATGAGAAGGAAGAATATGATGCCACGTGACTTCTACCATCACTTTGGCAAATCTGGGAATGTTAAGCATGATTATTTTCTAAAGAAAAATGATGATTTGAATGTTGTCAAAAGTTAGAAACCACATGCCCATGTTGCTGCTAACCCACAAGGACCCAAAAAGATTTAGGTACCTAAGAAGGCCAAATGAGAAATCTGTTTTGCAGGTGTGCCTTGGGAATGTAAAGCGTGAAATTTATTTTCGCCAAAAAGGTAAGGCACACGAGTCAAGTGACTCAAGAAAGGATAAAACAGAAAATCAAAAATGAAAATTGGAAACTCAGGTGATATCCCTCTCACTCTCTTCAGTAATGGTGTCATGGCTTTATTCATATTGTGCTGAATAGTCTTGTGATAATGCACATGTCCGTACATGCATTCCATTCATTGTTGTTTTCATATTCGTGCATATATCACTTGTCATATAACATCTTGTGGTAGGAGAGCTTGAAGATTCTTCAGATCATGTTTTCACTACACATATTGAGTTTGCATACACTTTCATACTCTGTCATGCATAAGTTGAACATTGTGTATTCATGCCATAATGCATTGCAATTTCCCTGCCTTCATCATCCATGATTACATAGTATATCAAATGGTGACATGTGGAAGGGCAAGTTAAGTCTGTCTGAAAACTATCACTACGCGTGAGGTGATCTTCGGATCTAAGCTCTCCGCCGGGTACTATGAGTCATTTACTTAAAAGGCTGCATATGGGATCGGATTGTCACCGAACATCTTGCATTCATGCACACATTAAGGGGGAGCAATCACATTCGTCATATGGGCTTAATGTTCAGGTTTACACATGAGTCATGCATTGCATCTAGAGCTATCTAGGGGTGTTGGTTGTTAAAATTATTTGTCATATCATTATTAGTAAATTTGAATCGAAATTGACAAATCAAACCTTTCTATCTTTGGATGCAGATTATACTTCCAAGATCCAAATGATGATGGGCTAGTCATGACCAAGCTTGAATCAACTGGGAGAATACCCTGTAAGGATGAAAATGATGAGAACCCTCTCAAGTTGCTACACGAAGATGGGGTATTTTATGTAGAACAACCTCCAGGATCGACTCAAGTACAAGGTGGTGAAAGCTTTGTACGTGTTGAAGCAAGTACCCAAGACATGGTATGAAAAGTGCGCATCTCTTTTAACCAAGAATGGGTTCAATAGGTGGAAGGCTCGGAAGAAAATGGATTCTCAAGGCAAAGGTAAGAAAGTAAATCTAAAATACTAACCTTCGTGAGGTTAGTGATTTTGGTGCTTGAAGGCCTTCGGTATTGTCCTTTGAACTAAGGTAATTCACCCTCTTACTATGGAAATGAAAATTCATGTATTAGTCTATGGGACTTTTTGATGTTATTCTGATGACAGGTATTGTTTCTACATACCTGAAATGATTGCTCCTCCATTCTGCTGTGATTAACCTGCTTATTGGTTAAATGAAACTGAAAATCTTGAATTTTATGTTGACCTTTGAACATCCTTCAATCTGATTGCTTGAGCACATTTAAGCTTAATTAAGTATCTGGTATATCAAATACTGAGTAGTGAAAAGGTGGATTATCTTCACCTGGAAACTCTCACTATGCGTGAGTTGATCTTTGGACCAAAGTTCTCCGCCTTGTACCAGAACTGGAAGAAATTGATTGTTTGGCCTTGAAAGACTTCTTCTGATACTACTATTTGCTCCTTGTTAACTAGCCCCATGTCATAAAAGAAACATTACACTTTCACTGAATTTTTCTAAGATTCATGTTTTTGTCAAAGGGGGTCTTGCTAGCTAAACAAGTTGAAATGAATGCTATTCTCTATTGAATGAGTGATCTCTAATTGAAACATACAACATGCTCATGATGAATTACTTCAAAATTTCTAAAATTGATCCTTGTTGAAATGAAGAGTTCTGCAATGGAAATGTCTACTCCTGAATGACTTATGATTGATTTCAAAACTTTTGAAAATATGTTCTTAACTATTTTTGACAATAAATGGTTTCCACAGCATGCCAAATGATTTCTACACCATTGTATATGAACCACTTGTGATGAATAATGCCCCATGCTCATCCTTCAAATCTGAACTGTTCTCTTGTACATAGTGTCATTTTTCTTCTTGCATTCCATTCTCACATAGTTATAGGTTGCATGCATCATAATTCAATACATAAGGTGTTTTTAGATCATGCAAATAAAAATCAAAAGTTTGAATCACTTTGCACATTGCATCGCATTCTCATATACTCATATGTTGTATTGCATTGGAACTCATGTATTAGTCGCACTTAGTTCATTTAGTTGGCGCCCATTCAATTGGTATCAAATTTACATCACATTGCTCGCATGCATGTCACAGTGCATTTGTATAAACTCCTAATGTGTGCTTGTGTGGTATTATATGCTATTCACCCCCATCCCTTGGCATTTCTATGGCCTTATGTTTTCTTGATACATAATGCTGCATTTGCGTCATTATTGGAGTGTTTCATGTCGTACACTCTACAAGAGTTTATATTTCATAAGTGCATCTATTTCGGGGGAGTTGCACTGTTGTATATTCATGATATTTTCGGTGTACATGCTGAATCAAATTCGCACACTTCATGCACAAAATGTGAAAATGAGTGTTAAAGATAAGGATATATGAATTTCTTTTTAACACTCTCGAGATGTTAAACTTGCTGCATGTATGTTGAAGAGACAGTTGAGGAAAAAGCTGCCTACCTATCCTTGTTAAAAAATCTGAAATGAAAATGAAAGATAGAGCAATGCTCGGTCTCACTGAGTAAACTGGGCACATGTCACCTGAGACATGATGTGGTTCATATCTGAAAAGTGTTGACTAATATCTCTGTTCAAAATGAGGTGAATGGTTCTGTATTCTGAGTAACCGGGGATTCTGGCATGAGCTCCATGCGTCTACTCGTGTAAAAAGGAATCATTTGAACCTGATCACTCTTGAAAAATTCTGACTATCATGTGATCTTGGTGCGATAAAAAAAATGTGGTAAAAACTCATTGTGGTAGAGCGAAGCCTCCAATACGCTGTTCTCAAAAATTGAAGTGCAGTCTGTGAAATGTCTCATTGTGTTTATCTGAAAATTTGAATATCCATATTGCAACTATCATTTTTCATGTTCCTCACTTACACATATGAAAATTTAATTTAATATGTATTCAGAAAATTGATTGACGGCATCAGCAATTGCATGAATCTCCTATATGATTGCACGATCTCCCATGTGCTACACATGTGCATTCTGGTGAGCATGACTCTCTTGCATCTTTATTATACCCATTCCCTTCTCATATATGTACGGGGGAGATTGCATGTATGTTTATATGTAACTGTTTGATTACATTGTGTGCACTTCATGAGTCATCATTTGCATATACATAGCTTCATGCATTTAAACAGAAAATGTAAAAATCAAAAATTTGAAAATCAAAGAAAATCGTGTTGATATGTCATCCTGCTCTTGTTTGTGTGAAAATATGTCACGGGCTCTAGATTTTGAATGCTATCATGCAGAACACCTTATTTTGTGAGCATCTTCCGACACTGGCTCATATCCTTGAGGCCACTCACCACTTTCAATTGGTATCCATACATGCTTGACTGTATTCGCTTTGGATGGTATCCTATTGATTTCTGAGAATAATAAGCAATTTGTTTCCTCTAATTGGACTTATATTCATTTGTCGGTCCATGATTTGCTGTTGCTTCTTCTGTATTGATACGATGGGCTATTGCTGTTTCACAGGGAGATCAGCTTGTTCTTCCTTGTTTGGCTTCTTCCAGATTGTTGATCTTGTTGATTATGTCACAGGGGGAGAAAGTTTTGCATTATCCCGCTTTTTGATTATGTCAAAGGGGGAGAAAAATTGATGATTATGTGTGACAGAAGGGGGAGATTATTTGTGCCATTCTATTGTATCATCATTAAGTTTGTCATCATCACTAAGTTTGTCATTATCAAAAAGGGGGAGATTGTTGAGTTATGGTTTTGATGATTGTTGGCGTTATGGTTTTGATGATAACTAAACTTAATGTGTGATTGAGTGATGATAACTAAACTTATGGTTGATTCCACATTCATGTTTAAATATGTTTGAGGTGGCAAATGGCAATGGTACATGGTCTTGATTCATGTTTGATTGAATTATTTTTACAAGAGGCAAGAGGTTTCATAACCTCTTTAATGTGAATAAGCATGGTATTAACTTTAACTATCTTGCTTGTAGGATCAAACACATGGCAGTCACCTGGTGAACTAAACTTGTGGATAAGCACCCTGCTCCTCTACAATCCAAAACAGGTGGTACATGTCATTTACTATCAAGAACCATTGGTCCATATACTCAGTACAAATCCTCAAGGTCGAAGGAGTTTGATGCCATAAACGTGAATGAGCTGCTCAAGGGTTTAAAGGGCTGAACGGGAGAAACCTGGGGCTTCCCCTGCCTGCGGTCGACCGCCGGTCTAGGATCGGTCGACCGCCAGCAACGGTGGACCTCCCAGACAGGGGCGGTCAACCATTTTTCCCAGCAAGCAACGGACTGAAACCTGTAAAATTCCGATCGACCGCCAGCCCTCCACCGGTCGACCGTCAGCCCCGAGGCCCCCTTTTGTTGACTTTTGTTTCAAGCTCGAGGAGTGGTCTCTCCACCCATTTGTTTAATCCTAAAGACACCCAATCCACCATGATTTGTGGATCTGGTCTGGGGCTTGTCTATGGACCATTTAAGAGATATAAAACATCTCATTGAAGCCATAACCCTAACCAAACAAGAGGGCTTCAAGGGAGATCTAAGGGGAGGCTGTCCAAAGAGGAAGAAGAGGTACTGTAGCTCCATGAACAGTACCTCGTGCAGCAAGTTATTCATCCATCTACAAGTCATTCAAGGTACTTCTCAAGCCAACAAGCATCTATGAAGTGAAGAATCAAGCAACCAACAAAGAGAGATCAAGGGGGAGGCTATCAAGAAGCAAGCAAGAGTTTCAAGAAGAGATCAAAGGGAGGTTATCCAAGTGAAGAAGGAAGAGTACTGTACCCGTGAACAGTACTCCGTGCATCAACTCTACATCCACTCCAAGCCCATTCAAGCTTAATCTGAAGTCATTCAAGTGAAGCAGGAAGCATCGTTCCAAGCTCTATATCATACACTCAAGGGAAGCCAAATCAGGAGTCTTCTAAACTGTGCCTCATTGTTGTTATGTTTTAGGCTTTATATTTGTGTTCTTCACAATCTGGAAACATTCGTGTGTGTGTGGATCGTTGTGGATCTGTGGTCGTGTGTGGTCATTGTGTTCCATTCGTGTGTGCGTAGATCTTCCTAGATCTACGTGTGTGTGTGTGGATCTACTTAGATCCAGTTGTTTTAGTGTGTGGTTTGCTGCACTTGTCGCAGCGTGTGTGTGTCTTGTTGATCCGTTTGTTGGATCGTGTTGGAGACCTCATCTCCGTGTGTGTGTGTGTGTGTGTGTATTGGGGCGCATCCCCGTGTGTGTGGGCAGGTGCCGTCCTGCGTGTGTGTTTGGAGCATCGTCTCCATTTGGGGATTTATCCCTGAGTGAAGCCTCACCGAGTTTGGTGAGGGGTGGACGTAGGATTACCGTCGTTGCATCCGAACCACCTTAAAAACCGTTGTGCATTGTGTTTTGTATTATGTGGTTTGGTCCTTTTCTTCTACCTCCATTCTACATGAGTGTTAGTATAATTATTATTCTGGATTTATCCTCGTATATCTTGCATAATATATATCATCATCCAATTCAGTTTGATAAATCCAATTTGTGAACAAACAGTTTTGAACCTCTTGATTAACATTGTATCACATATTTTGAAAAGGCCAAAAGTTTTCATAAAATTGGTAAACACCGAATTCACCCCCCTCTTGGGTGTCATTGATCGTGGGACTTCACAAAAGGTTCGGGGTCTGTGAATTTCCGGTCGACCGCCCCTAATTTCCGGTCGATCGCCAACGTCGAAAACTCAAAAATGTGTTTCCGAAACTCATCTAAACCAAGTCAAAAGGTGCCTAACCTTATGTCTCTTTGTCCCTGGGTTGGTGGTAGACTTATTAGGGGTATTTTGGAGGATTCTAGAAGGGTTATGTTGGTCTTTTGGTGTTCTCTATATTGGATTAAGTGAGAGCTACGAATTTAACAACTCTAACCCTAATGTGTTGATGTTTTTCTTCTTGCAGGTGGTGAAAGAGGAGATAGCAAGGAAGAGCTCAAGCCAAGGGGATTTGATCTAGATCCAGGAGGATTTGGAGATCGTGCATGAAGAGAAAGTGAAGCGGATTGAAGAGAGGAACGCATTGACGTTCAAATCGATGGCATCCGGCTTACCTCCGAATTGAGCATCAAAGAACATCATCATTCGGCCTGGAAATCGAAGGAGGAACAACTTCTACATCTTACTCCTATCCATTTGTGATTGTTCTTAAGGGTTTCATTTGTGTCTGAGCATATCTTGAGTATGTGTTTTCATTTCATTAACTCATAAAGATTTTCGTGTGTGTGTGACCGTCTGTGTACGGTCGTGTGATTTCGGTGCTGCGGGTGTTGCAGCTCGTGTTTGTGTATGTCGTTTGCTGCATTTGTTGCCGCAAGTCTGTGTGCTTTGTGATCCGGTGTTGGATCGTGTTGGAGACTCTGTCTCCGTGTTTGTGTGTGTGTTGGGGCGCATCGCCGTGTGTGTGTGCAGGAGTATTCCTGCGTGTATGTGTGTTGGAGCGTTGCTCCGTGTTGGGGATTCATCCCCGTGTGTGTTGGAGCGTTGCTCCGTGTTGGGGATTTATCCCCGTGTGTGTTGGAGCCTTGCTCCATGTTGGGGAGTTTTCCCCGTGCTGGTCTATCCAGCGAGTGGAGCCTTACCAGTTGGTAAGGGGTGGACGTAGGGAGCCCGTCGTGGTCCCGAATTACCTTAAAAATCTCTGTGTCCTGTGGTTTATCTTGTGTGGTTGCCTCCTTATCATCTATCTCATTCACAGGAGATTGTGTTTCAAATCATACATTGTTCACACACATTGCTTGATTGTCTAAATTCCACTTGTGTCATACTTGTTTGACAATTGTGTTTACTTGCCCGAGTGAGTCGGAAGAGATTGAGTGAACTTAGCTTACACTGTCTAGGTTAATCCCTTCAATCTTGTCAAAATTGTTAATTCTGCTTAGTTAGTTTTTAATTTACCATTTTAAGTGGGGGATAATTCAACCCCCCCTTCTCATCCGCTCGCCTACCCGGGACCAACAATTGGTATCAGAGCACGGCTCTAATTTCTCGAGTCTAACGACCTTTAGAGTGATCTCTCGACGAGTTTTATTGAGCATCATGTCTTATATTTGTTTGTCTTCCACTCCTCCTTGTTTTGATGGTCACGACTATAATTCTTGGAAAAATAAAATGTCTTTCTATCTTGGTATGAAAGAGCGTGAAATCTGGGAAGTTATATGTAATGGTTCACATAAACTTCCATCAAATGAAAGAGAATGGAGTGCAAAACATGAAAAGAAAAATGAAATCAATCTTTGAGCTTTGAATTTTATAAGGAATTATATAAAGTCTAATGTTCTTTCCCAAATCTCTTCTTACAGGTCAGCCAGAGATCTATGGGATAACCTGGCTATATTTGAAGAAAACCCAGAAAATTCCCAAGTGGGTACATGCTTGATGGCTAATGATGAGGAAAGCTCGAGTCAGGTAAATTCTGATTCTGAAGAACCCTCAATTGAAGAATGGCAATTTGCATGTGTCGATTTGCATGACAGATGCAAAAAATACAAATCTGAAATCAAGAGATTGAAAAAGAGAAATGATGAGAATGGGCATGCTAATTCCTCATGTGAGAACTGCAAAACCTTGGAGTCAAAAATTGAACATCTGCAAGAACAAAATGAATCTCTTGAATCAAGAGTTGAAATATTTTCAGAAGAGATTTCATGTTTGAATGAAGATGTTGAAATAGCTAGAAAACATAACACATCTTTTCAAATTGAAAATGAGTGTGATGAGCTGCGTGAGCAAAATAAATTCCTCATGTCTAAAAACTCCATGCTTGAGAAAAATGAAGAATATCTTAAGAACAAGCTAGCTTCTTTGTCTGATGATGATAAAATGTTTGAAAAGCTACTTGATTCTGAAATTGATAGCAAGAGCATCATAGATGAAAATGAAGATCTTAAAAAGAAAAATGGTACCATGTTAATTCAGAACTCCTTGCTTGAGGGAAGATTGAAATACTTTGATAAGCTTGAAAAAGAAAATTCCTTGTTGAAATCTGAAAATGAACAATTACTTGTTAAGATTTCAAAGTTTGTTGAAACGGAGAAAGTTCTTGAAAACTTAACTGAAAAACTCCATGCCATGAATGATGAAAATAAGGAAATCTTGAAAGAGAATGAAAATTTGGAATATGTGAATTACTTGCTTAGTGAGAAAATCCTTGCATGTGAAAAAGAGATAAATGATTTGAGAAATGACTTGTCTAGATTTGTCAAAGGGAAGGAGAACTTAGACAAAATACTAGGTGTCAAGGTGAATTTTCAAAAAGAGGGTCTTGGATACACCCCGGTCAATAAAAAAAAAATTGAACATAAAATGACAACCTCTTTTATTCATTCATCCGACATTCCTAGCACCTCCAAAGCTCCCCCTCCCATTTTTCAAAAGAAAACTTCTGAAAATAGTTTTGATAAAAAGAAACATCTCAACACAAAACCCACCATGCAAAAAGGGTTTCAAAAAGTTCAGAATGGGCGAAAAATGAACTTGAATGTTGAATGCTTTTACTGTGGCATGCATGGCCATGAAATGAATGAGTGTAATGTCATGAAAGTGGATGATCAAAATGCATGTAAAGATAAATTCTTTTTCAAAAGAAAGAAAAATGTTTCATGCTTCTATTGTCAAAATTTTGGGCATGTGATGGATAATTACTTTATGAAGCAAAAAGAGGAACTTCATGCTAAGAATGCTAAGTTCAATTTTCAAAGAAAATTCAATGAAAAACATGCCTCCCATAATCAAAGGTTTTCATCTTATAATGGAAACTCGTTTCCAAAAACTCATGCAAAAAATGAAAAATCATTCCGTAGACCCAAACTCTATGTTACTTTCATTGTGGGAAATACGGTCATGTCATGAATGAATGTTGATTTTTGAAAATTGAGAATTTTCATGTTTCTAGAATGAATGCTAGGTTTGATTTTGTTAGACCTAGAAATTTTGGAAACAGAAGAAGGAATATTTTTGAAAACTCTCTTGATCATGTTAAAAGAAATCGTTTGCCAAAGTTGCCAACCCTCAATGCTTTTATTGTGGCAACCATAGACATGTCATTGAGGATTGCAGGATCATGGAAAGTGATGACAATATGGCAATGAAAATATCAAAGAAAACTTTTGGAAGAAATGCTTCTAACATCCAAGGACCCAAGAAGGCTTGGGTGCCAAAATCCGATAAATGAGTCGGTTGTGGTGAAGGTGTGCCTTGAGGTAAATAAAAAATGAAAGGGGTTCCAGTAAAATGGAACAAGACACACTCATATGGTAAAACCCCAACTTTGCTCCTTCATTGTCAAACTTGATGGTTTTGATGTTCTGGTATGAGTTTCTGGTGTGTTCTCATGTTGTGCTCTCAATTCTTCACAAGCCATACATGCTCTTACTGAATGAATATTTGGTATATCAAATGGTGATGTGTGAAATGATAGGTTAAGCCTGTTAGGAAGCCATCACTATGCGTGAGGTGATCCTAGGATCAATGTTCTCCGCCTTGTACCAAAATTTAGAAATTGAATTGTTTGGCTAATGAGGAACTATGTGTTTTGAATGAAATCAATTTGCCTTTGATTTGTATAGCATTCAAATTCAATCTGAAATCGTTCTTGTTTCAAAAGATAAAATTTTCTGAACTATGGACTTGCTTGATCAAATGCAACAATTGATATTGAATGTTGACCATGGCTCAATTTAAGGCTCATTGACCATGTGTGATTACTTTGCAAAATTGATAAGTTATTTGATATGTTTAAAAAATCTCCTCTTGTTAATAGATGTTCAAACACTTGTCTTGCTCATTGCCAAATTATGTGTGAAATCTGTTGGACACTTGATTATGTGCATCAAAATACATTTTGCATATTCACACATGTAGGGCATAACATGTTCAAACTGAAGCTTATGTCTCATGCAATGTTGTTTTTGAATGATCATTGTTAAACTGTTGGTTCTAAGGAAAATGGTCCTTCATGATGAAATCTAAAATAAAATGCTCATGATTTAGTTCTAGATTCTATGAAAAATTCATCCTCTGAATTCATGAGTTTCATGCTTGTCTGAATATTCAAGAACGCATAAAAACTGAAAAACTTGCAATAAAAAGAATGCATTGACATCTTTGCATATCATTCACATACTATGCATATAAAATGACAAAAAGATACATATTGCATATTCATGCATATAGAGCATATGCATATATTTCATGATAATCGTATATCATGACTCATGAATGCCTGCACGAATGTTTCGTGAATCCTTGCATGCGTGTATGTATTTAGCTTATAAATCATTTCTTGACCTTTCTAAGGCCTTATCCCCTTGCTAAATAATAATGCAATGATTTGGTTCATATGTGATACATGTCATATACTAAGGGGGAAGATTTATTTCTGACCGTGCATACATTTAGGGGGAGTCATAGCTATGTCTTAACAAATTCATTTTATATATACAAAATAAAAATTCACCCCCACACTCTTGCACATAATGAATCTAATGACTTTCATTGATAAGGATTTAAGAAATTCCTTCCAACACTTTAAAGGGAACTTGAATATCTACATGGACATGAAAGAGTAATCGTGAGGAAAAAGCTGCCTACCCTACAAAAATTCAATAAGTGGAACGTAGATATGAGTAACCGGGAATCCCCCCTGAAACAAAGGAGGAAACTCGTGTCGGAAGAAGAAACAAATTCACATGTGTGATGAATCCTAGTAGCCGGGAAACCCCATTGAGACATATGAGGTGACTCGCGTCAAAAGGTGAAGTCTATTACAAGAAACAAAATAGGGGTTGTGCGAAGCTACCGAAAGTCGAGAATCTAAAATGAAAGTGTAGAGAGAAGATTACCTTCTAGTGTTCTTTAGAAAATCTGAAAATTCATATATTTTGAAGCTCATTATTCATTGAATCACATTTCACATGGGAATTTTTGTGATGTATATATTCTATGAATTTATCTACATTCATGGTTTATGTAGTACTTCTAGATGTGTATGCACAAATCTCTTAATTATGCTTCATATCTTACATTCTTGAATTTGAATCACCTGCTCTTTTCTTAACCCATGTCTCATTTAGGGGGAGTTACTATATGTGATATTTGTGTGCATGGCAATTGTGCTTGTATGCTTGCATGTTTATGCATTCCCCTTGGGTCTAATTCTGAGCATAAACTCTGCATTTGAAGGATAGAAGTCATCATGTGCATAGCTTCATATCTTGCATGATTAGCATTCACATAGTGCATTTTCATTGCATTTGAAGGGTGAAGCTCATGATGTGCATATTTGCATATATGGTATTTTAAGCATGCATATAGTTCATACATAATATCAAAAAAAAATCAAGAAACTCATGTCATGTGTCATCATTTGTATGCATTCAAAAGAAAAACCTGAAAATCTAAAAATCAAAAATCTGAAACTCCAAAAATAAAGGCATTTAACATCAAACATCTTGTCGTTGCCTTGCTCTTGCCTCTTGTGAAACTCTGCAATGGGCTTTGCATTTTGAGTGCTATCATATTGTCATGGTATCTGAAAAGCTGCACAAATCTACCAACAATTGAGTGCTGTCATCTTCCAACAATGGTATCCTATCTTTGGGGCCAAAAATCAGCAACCATTGGTATCAAAATTAGTATCACTTCTTCAGGCCTCACATGTTTAAGTTTATCATGCATAATTAAGTGGAAGTTGGTATGGTAATGGTTCTATTACCTAGACACATGATGATTTCAACTTTGTCTTGATTGTGGAGTTTGTGAGGAATAGTCATGTTCAAATGCGTGATTGAACCTAGTTCATGAGATTTCATACATGAACTTCATGCATTTACCATATGGATTTTTGAGTTGTTTGTGAGGAACGTCATGATAAAATGAGCATCAAATTATCAACTCAATACTAACACGGCTCCATTGTGTTACTTGCAGGAAAGAATTGGTTGGCTCCCACTCACACATCACATGTATACATGGTAATATCGTCTCACTTTCTATGTCCCATGGGGGTTGTGGAGATTGGTAGAATTTTGGCCTT
The DNA here is from genome assembly GCA_022559845.1 of Amorphophallus konjac. Taxonomy (NCBI): domain Eukaryota; kingdom Viridiplantae; phylum Streptophyta; class Magnoliopsida; order Alismatales; family Araceae; genus Amorphophallus; species Amorphophallus konjac. The sequence goes on along the minus strand of CM040126.1, from coordinate 81,464,086 downwards.
TTGGTTCTCCCACCCTGTTCACATTCATGGAGGAATCTTAACTGATGTGCACATGCTTCAGGTTCTAAATCAAACAATGGTTGTGTTTTGGACATCACATCGAGCTTTTGGTTGATTGATACTACATTTTGGTTGGCAAATATGAAGGGTTGAATGATATTCTACATGTTCATATACTCCTTGTCACTTGGGCTTTCCAATTAATATTCCAACAATTTGCATACTTTCATGTAGCAGGACACCCATGTTCATCTCATGTCATATGACCCCCCAGTCTTTTTGTAGATGACAAAAAGGGAGAGAATGTTTTGTGTGGCTTGCTATGTTTCATAAAGATGCTTGCAACTACTCTATCACACACATCATTTTGTCATCATCAAAAAGGGGGAGATTGATGCATTCCCTGGTTGATGGTTGGTGTTTGGTTTTAATGATAACAAAACGATTATGCTTGTGTGTGTTTCATTGAGCAACATGTTTATATCTTGACTGATGAGTTGAAAGATGTTTTTGTATTGAATGAGCTTGAATGAGATTTTCATGTTGTCTAAATGCATGGCTCATGAAGCTGTTTTGAGTTGATGTCATTGGGTTGCATGTATAGCTCATTAGATCTCACAAGATATGGTCTTCATTTGGCTTGTTTGCAAATGAGTTACTTGGGTTGATATGGGCTATTTAATCTTGATGATGGAGTGTAAAATTAATAAGCTTGCATATTTTTATCTTGTATGTTCATGGATGTGTTCATAGGACCCTCGAGCTAGAGTCCTACTCTTTTCATGTGAATTTGGTTATCATGCTCACTCTAAGTGCAAAGTGCTTTTATGCACATTGACCATGGATTTTAATGTATGTGCTTTCTACACCTTCTTCATGGTTACAAGTTGCTCACACCTTGTTCACACTTATGCCTTATGATCATAATCCTATGTTGTGATTATTGAATGTTCAAAATGCTTTGATGCAACTTGATCATGTGTTTTTCATATACACATCATATGATTTTAACTTCATTTATCTTGTTATGCAGGTTTGGAAAATAATGCGAATCCCATATGCAAAGGTATCAAAGATCATGGTGAGAACTTGGTACTTTGCATGTGTATGTTTTTTGGGAAAAAATGGTAAGTTTTCTTTTGGAGTTTTTTTTTATCTTGATGGAAGTGGTTGGTATATGTTTTTATATTGTTTAATACCAAGGAACACTTGGTTGTTAGTCATTTATCATCTAACCTTTTCAGTCTTTCATTGGGTTTTTAAATATCGGGTTTTTATATATCAGACTGAACTTCTCAAAATCTGAAACACTGTTCATTACTGTTCATTCCGGTCGACCGACACTATTCATTCCGGTCGACCGAAATTCCCAGAACCAAAAGGTTCGGGGTCTGTCAATTTTCGGTCGACCGCCCCTAATTTCCGGTCGACCGCCAACGTCGAAAACTTAAAAACGTGTTTCCGAAACTCATCTAAACCAAGTCAAAAAGTGCCTAACCTTATGTCCCTTTGTCCCTGGGTTGGTGGTAGACTTGTTAGGGGTCTTTTGGAGGATTCTAGAAGGGTTACGTTGGTCTTTTGGTGTTCTCTATATTGGCTTAAGTGAGAGCTACGAATTTAACAACTCTTAACCCTAATGTGTTGATGTTTTTCTTCTTGCAGGTGGTGAAAGAGGAGATAGCAAGGAAGAGCTCAAGCCAAGGGGATTTGATCTACATCCAGGAGGATTTAGAGATCGTGCATGAAGAGAAAGCGAAGCGGATTGAAGAGAGGAATGCATTGACGTTCAAATCGATGGCATCCGGCTTACCTCCGAATCGAGCATCAAAGAACATCATCATTCGGCCTGGAAATCGAAGGGGGAACAACTTCTACATCTTACTCCTATCCATTTGTGATTGTTCTTAAGGATTTCATTTGTGTCTGAGCATATCTTGAGTATGTGTTTTCATTTCCTTAACTCATAAAGATTTTCGTGTGTGTGTGACCGTCTGTGTACGGTCGTGTGATTTCGGTGCTGCGGGTGTTGCAGCTCGTGTTTGTGTATGTCGTTTGCTGCATTTGTTGCGGCAAGTCTGTGTGCTTTGTGATCCGGTGTTGGATCGTGTTGGAGACTCCGTCTCCGTGTTTGTGTGTGTGTTGGGGCGCATCGCCGTGTGTATGTGCAGGCATATTCCTGCGTGTGTGTGTGTTGGAGCGTTGCTCCGTGTTGGGGATTCATCCCCGTGTGTGTTGGAGCGTTGCTCCGTGTTGGGGATTTATCCCTGTGTATGTTGGAGCCTTGCTCCATGTTGGGGAGTTTTCGTCGTGCTGGTCTATCCAACGAGTGGAGCCTTACCAGTTGGTAAGGGGTGGACGTAGGGAGCCCGTCGTGGTCCCGAACCACCTTAAAAATCTCTGTGTCCTGTGGTTTGTCTTGTGTGGTTGCCTCCTTATCATCTACCTCATTCACATGAGATTGTGTTTCAAATCATACATTGTTCACACACATTGCTTGATTGTCTAAATTCCACTTGTGTCATACTTGTTTGACAATTGTGTTTACTTGCCCGAGTGAGTCGGAAGAGATTGAGTGAACTTAGCTTACATTGTCTAGGTTAATCTCTTCAATCTTGTCAAAATTGTTAATTCCGCCTAGTTAGTTTTTAATTTACCATTTTAAGTGGGGGACAATTCAACCCCCCTTCTTGTCCGCTCGCCTACCCGGGACCAACAGAGAGAGATATGGAGAGGTACGGAAGAGCTAGAAGGGAAGTAGAAGGAGAGGGAGATGGTGATTGAGGGAGAGGTTGGCTAGGGCACACTAGGGTTGAAAGAAGAAGAAGAAGATGAAGGAAGGAGGCTTAGGGTGCACTAGGGTTGGAAGGGAGAGATGGGGGGCGACCTAGAGAGAGGGGAAGAGAGCTAGGGGTGCAAGAGAGAGAGAGGAAGAAATGCTAAATGGTTACGAAAATTCTCTAGCAAGCCAAAATAACCAAAGACTCTTTTCTCTCCATGGAATGGGGTATTTATAGGCAAAATGAGGTCAATGGAAGGTGGATATTGCATTAGAAGAAGGTGGATGGCTGAGATTTAGGGAGAATAAGATGATTGGGAGAGAGAGGGAAGGTAAGCGCCCCCCTTCCTAGGGTTTTGGGCGCCCCTTTCCTATTCGGTGGAGATCCCATCCTCATTTTCCCCCTTGATTCCCTCCTTGATATCCTCCTTGATTCTCTCCATTTAAATATTTAAATTTTATTTTCCCTCTAACAAAAAATAGGTGGCGACTGAAATTTTGACTTGGTCAACATGAGGGGAGATGGAGAGGGCGCCCTAGGGCTTCTCCCTAGGGGTCTTGAGACCATTTTGCCCCCAGTTCTTCCTGCATATGTCTTCAGTGTCCTACACACACATAATTTCAATTTAGTCCATAAAAATCACCATAATATGCACATAAATCATAAATACTCATAATTATACAATGAAGAATTAATGCTCATGACCCTCAACTTCATTTTATTGAATGATATCACCAAATTAATCAATTTGTGTGAACGGCCAAATTTATATGCGAAGTTGAGATTAACTATGAAACATGTATAATTGCCTAATTATATGCACATAAAATGGTGTGTATGCAATGACTTATCATACAAAATGGACACTTATCACACCCCCAACTTGAACATTGATAGTCCCTTAGCAATGTAAACAATTGTAGAATCAGGACTAGCAAGAACTCATGTGTCACAGTTCATGGCAAGAACATTATGCATACTGATTTAGACTTGGGAGTATTACAAGTTCAAGTAGTATGTGTTCAGAACAAATTTCATTGGTCCATGTGTTTAGACCTTTCCTCAAGATACACTCAAAATTAAAGATCCCTTTGTATATGATGGGGACATCAAAGCAAGACCACTAACTTTTTTTTATTTACATTTATACCCTTGTGTTAAATAGGTTTACAATTTTATGGCAACTATAAGCCATGATAGGATCGGTGCGATGGATTCAGAGGGGGGGGTGAATGAATCCCACCCTTCAAAAACTTTTCACTCAATAAAAGATTAGAACACTATCAAGGCAAATAGACAATCTGAAGAACAAGTTAAGTTCTCTTTTAAACCACTGAGCAAATATATAAGGCGCACCTAAACAAGCAACTAGCGGAAGCAACACAGATAGAAACGAGAATGCTAAGGCAGCCGGTGAAGGAGGTAGAAGACAAGGAGCAAAATAGAACAACACTGTACAGAGGATTTTTAGGTGGTTCGGTCACCAAGACCTACGTCCACCCCTTACTCCCAACCGAAGTGAGGCTTCCACTAGCAACGCTAGAACAGCAGACTCAGTCTGCAAACACTTGCTGCCAAACAGCTTGACCAGGGGAACAACCTCCCCTCTTCCTCCAGACCGGAGGGACACCCCAAGTGACTCCCAACCACTTGGAACCAGAGACTAGGTCTCTCTTCCTCCAGGCCAGGAGGGAACGCACCAGTGACACCCAGTCACTGCCAACAGAGACACAAGTCTCTCTTCCTCCAAACCGGAGGGAACATCTGGACTTGCAACCCACAAGACCAGAATCGGAGATGAATCTCCCTTCCTCCAAACCAGAGGGGAACCCACAAGTGACAACCTATCACTAGCAGACCGGAGACAAGTCTCCCTTCTCTTGAGACCACAAGAGGAACACCGATCTCTAACCAGAGAATCGGAAAGCACAGTTGATCAAATAAAAGGAAAACAAGAAATGAAAATACAGCAATCGGAAAGTTGGAAACGCAATGCAAAATGTAGCTCTTGCAGGAGCAACTGGATTGGATCTGATCCAAGTCCAGTAGACAGATATTCAATAAAATCTTCTTTCTTCTTCTCCATGAACTCTCTCTCTTTCTCTTCTTCTTCTTTTGCTTTCACTCTCTGCCTCTCTGCTCTTTTTCTTCTTCTTCTGCTCACAGCCTCTCTACTGCTCTCCCTTTCTTCTATCACTCTCTCGATCAGCCCTCTTCAATCTATCTTCTTCGGATGAAGAAACTTCAAGAAACTTCACATATATATATCAGCAGCAACTAGGGCGTGTGCCCCCTTTATCCAGAGGACACCTCAGATCACGTGCCAAGTGTCAACCTAGGATCACGTGCCCATTCATCAACCTGACTCATCTGCAGGCAGAGACAAAGAAATGCAATTAGTTAGTTCAGGCTCTTAACACAGCGTGTATAGACTTTAGAAGCAGCAAATAAGCAAGTATGTACAACGTGAGAGTGTGTAGACTTGAAGCCCTTCAAGCGACCTCAGTGTACAGACTTGCAGAATGATGCATTAACATAACAGAGTGGAATGTGTAGACTACTGTGTAAAGCATGAAGCAATCGAATGTGTAGACTTTAGAAGCAGCAATTAAGCAAGTATGTACAACGTGAGAGTGTGTAGACTTGAAGCCCTTCAAGCGACCTCAGTGTACAGACTTGCGTGGGTAAGATGCATGAACAAGCCATAGCCAGTGTATAGACTTAATCGATGCATGAATAGTGCGCCGATGTATAGACTTGGAGAGCTGATGCATGAACAGTGCGCCGATGCATAGACTTGAAGAACTGATGCATGAACAGTGCGCCGATGAATAGACTCTGATGTAAAGGCTTGAGTTACACAAGCAGTGTATAGACTTCATGATGCACACCCATAGCCAATATAGACTTACCCCTTGAAAATGTACAGACTTTGAAGACTTCGAAGCCCCACGATGTATAGACTTCAAATTAAAGGAGACGGTGGATGTACATACTTTAAGTTCAACTGAGACGGTGCATGAATATACTTGACACTGTATAGGCTGTACAGACTTGGAAAGCTTGAAGGCGATGTATAGACTTGGTAAAGCTTCAAAGCACAAGACACTTGGCCAGTGTACAGACTTGGAAAGCTTGAGCCAATGTGCAGACTTGAAACAAGTGAACACAGCGATGTGTAGACTTGGCCAATGTACAGACTTGAAGCGAAGACCAATGTGTAGACTTCAAAGCAGATGCCAAGGCTGTACACACTTGAAGAGACGCAAGGTGAGACAGAGCTGGCTGTACAGACTTTGGATGACGATGCACTGTACGCAAACGATGTACAGACTTGATAGCGTGAGACGCTGGAAGAGACGATCGAATGTACAGACTTTGAAGATGTGGGCGAGACAATGTATAGACTTTGGAAAATGCAGACTGGGCAATGTACAGACTTGGTTCGTGCAAGCTACAGTGCAATGTTTAGACTTGATGCAATGCAGAGGCTGTATAGACTTGGTGAGCGCCAAGGCGTTGTACAGACTTCAATGACTCTTGCAAGCTACAGGACAGTGTGAAGACTTGTGTTCTGAACGTAGGCAAAGGAAAGGAATGTATAGACTTGCTCAGTTCAGAACGTAGGTAAAGATGGGAAGCAATGTATAGACTTTAGATGTGTGAAACACACTGACTGTACAGACTTCAGCTAAGCAAGCTACAGGGCAATGTATGGCCTTGATGAACAATGCAAAAAGCTCTGTACAGACATGATGCAAACTTGATGTGTAGACTTTGTAGCATGCAATGTATAGACTTCAACTAAGCAAGAAGCACATACAATGTATAGACTCTACGAGCAAGAGGCAATGCTGACTGATGTATAGACTTGCTAAGTGATGCACATGTGATGATGAACAGACGATGTATAGACTTATGCATGAAGCAAGGCAATCTGATGTGTAGACTTTCTCAACATAGTGGCGTGCAACTAAACGATGTGTAGACTTCAGAAATGCATAGAGACGCTACAGCGTGACAGCGTCGACGCAGCAGTTCACCCTGATGAAGTTAGATTTGGGTCAGTTCAGTGGGTCGACGCAGTGACCCCATGCATCTACGCATCCAGCCTTATCTTCAAAGCCATCTGAGGCATTTCAAGGCTGCGTCAACCTCGTGGACTCAATGGGTTGACGCCATCTGAACTACTTACGAGATGTATAGACATATGCATTTCAAGACTTGAGGGGGGTCGACCCATCTAAGAAGGGGGTCGACCCACAGAGCTAGCACACTCATGCATTCTCCACAGAATAAATTAGTCATATACATTCATGTTGCTATCATTCAATGTGATGTTCTTATCAAGACAATATGATGACTCATTTATGTTGCTATCATTAAAAACACCGCATAATCATCAAAGCACAAGGGGCACAACATTTCATGCACACATGCATATGGTGACTGATAGTGTTTGCTATCATCAAAACCACAGGGGCACAACAATCTCCCCCTTTTTGATGATGGCAACATTATGAGTCACATAGACTCAAGTCAAAAACATTCTCCCCCTTTGACTTCAGCAAAAAGACATTAGTTAGAGAGAGGAAAATTAAGCAGATATGAAACGATTGATGTAGCATTTCTCCCTTTAACTACATGAAGGCACATTCTTCCCCAAAGAGCAATATGACTCATACAAGTTTCTCCCCCTTTGTTTTTAAAAAAAATCATGGAAGAGGTATGAATGCAGAGATGCAGATGTAACAAGAAATATAAGAACTCCCCCTAAATGTATGAATGCAAGACTATTCTCCCCCTAAATCATGGAATTTCTATGCAGCATGATTTATATAACAAGGAAACTCCCCCTCAATAAATGGAACCTTATGAAATGAATGAGAAGGAAACCACAGGGGCAATCAAGGATAAGTTCAGGTCATGATGAATCAAGGACAGTGAGATTCTACAAGATTTTCAGGGAGATATCAATCTCATAAATCGAAAACATAAGTTTTCAAAGTCTTCATTATAAGGGCTTATGAATGAACTTTATTGATCAGCAGGGTTTAAACATGATGTATGCTAAGTTTGTCAATAAAATTCTGTATTTATATCTAAAGTCACGGTTTAATAACAGTGAACCAAGCCCTCATATATATATCTTGATTAACCTCCCTTTCTCTTACACAATCAAATTTATTGACTTCTTTCGAAATTACATGCACTAGTATTGAGATCAAGCAATTATGAAGTCATATGATTTATTCTAGGGTTGTAGCAATTTGATTTTAGTATCAATATTCAGATATTACAGTTTGTTCAACAAATTTTTATGCTACAAATTTTATGAGCACTCTAATTCAGTGTACACCTTATAACTAGAGGATATACGTTGATCAGACGCCAATATCCCTAAGCACTTAGTGTAACTAACAGTCATGCTTTATATGAACAGAGATAGTATTTACACATCATGACACACTACAAATCATTTCTTGATGAGTGAGTTGTATTTCTCAGTGGGCATGCCATTGCTCTGCCTGATTAACACTCATTCTTAAGCAGAGTTAAGTATGGCACCTCATGACACAGTCCTTTAGACATGTGTTTCTCAGTGACCGAAGTCATTGCTATGACAGAATTTACCCTTTAGACATTCCAGAAAAACTCATTTGCTTCAAATCAATAATAGTTTCATGTACTTAACCAAATAAAGCCATGTATTCAATAATGCAGATTTTAGAAGATTTTACAAGACACAGCATGAAACAGATGGTTAAAGTTTATTAAACATGATTCAGATATTTTTTAAGAGATTTTAAAGTCAAACTCAATGAATACATTAAACTTAAACCACCTGAGTTATTTCAGACATTCATAAAAACGTATAATAGAAGATTCCTAGTTTAAGTGTTTTCAGATTTATGATCCAGATAGCCCCATTGAAATCTTCATGTAAGACTGATAGAATTCTGATACCAAATGATAGAAGAGATTTTGAAGCCCAATGTTTTCAAAATATGATCAAGGTTTGTCAACAAATGAAATGAATTCTGACAAGTGTATGCATTTGACAACCTGCATGCAATGCATTGACTCCCCTGACAATATGCATTCAGTCAATCTTTTTGGCAATTTCAATGTAATGAAATGCAATTAACTATATGTATGCAAAGTCATGCAAAGACTCAACATTGAATGCTATGCAAAGACATGCAATTAACTACCCCTGAAAACATGTAATGTTTGCCATGAGAACTGAACATATGTCTTTGAGACTCATGCACATTCAGACTGCCCTATCAAGTAATATGACCCATGGTACTAGGCGGAGAACTTGGTCTAAAAGACCATCTCACACACAGTAAGAGACTCCAGACAGATTTCCCTGCCTTTTAGTAGCTTACTATTTGATATACCATAGTGGTCAATCATGATAATTCAACATGCAGTCCTATAAGCAATCCAGATTTTCAGTGAGCTATGCAACAGACAGGTTTCAAACAACATTCATATGCAGTTCAGATTTTCAGAAATTGTAAGTTTATTCTCATTTCAATATCTAAACAGCTAATTCATATGAGCATTGAGAGACATGAATACTCATAGTGTCCAAAAAATGACAAATATGCAAGAACACATCAAACAAGATATGCAATGAATTTTAAAACAGGAAATGCAGAGAGTTTACCTGAAAAGTTCAGAAAGGGGTTTTCATTCTTGAGTGCCTTGGATTAATCCCCTCTTTATTAATTAGCTTTCAAGGCACACCTGCAAGTTAGCAAACTATTTTGCACAAATAGGCACCCAAGAAGTCTTGGGTCCTGACATGACAGTATCACTCCTAGCAGGTTTTCTCAGCACATTTTTAACTTGATGATCATCAAATTTCATCAGAGGATAACCATCCATCAAATGTCCAGATTTGCCATAATGATGGCAAGAAGCAGCAGATTTTTGATTTGATTTATGCACATTCTTATTAGCATGAATTCTATGTGCATATGCATGAATTTTTTTGTGAATAGAATTAAAATTCTGTTTACCAAAATAAGCCAGCCAACAGTCAGCAGCTCTATGGCCTGGCTTCCCACATTCAAAACATGCAGGAATCTTTTCTTTAAAAATAGATTTGTTTCTACCATAATCATTTCTGTCTGCAGGGAGTTTGACAGTTTTAGAATTAAATTTTCTACCCTGAGCATGCCAGCATTCAATGGCCATGTGGCCTGTCTTACCACATTCAAAGCATGTAATGAGCTTATCTTTGAAAACAAATTTGTTCCTGTCAAAAACCATTTTGTTAACAGGAGATTTAGCAAATTTGGAGTTGAAATCTCTCCCTTGGGCATGCCAACATTGGGCTGCAATGTGGCCCATCTTGCCACAGTGAAAGCATGAATTAGAATTTCTCCTACCAGCATTCAGCCAGCATTCAAATCTCTTATGACCCAATTTTCCACAATTAAAGCATGTCATATGCTGGTTTATTGAATCAAACTTGTTCTTGTTAATAGCATGACTGTTTGCATGAAATTTAGCATGATATGAATGATATGTTTTCTTATCACTTGCAAACCAGCATTGTGTAATTGTGTGTCCTACTTTGCCACAGTGAGAACATTCAATTTTCTTTTTCTGAGATGAAGGATTTTTATCATGAAATTTCCTAGCATTCATATCATCCTTCTCCATCAATTTACACTCTTGCATCAAATGACCGAATCTATGAGAGTAATGACAGATCATTTTCTTTTTAGATGCATGTGAGTGTGTGTGAGGACTGTGATCAACATGCACTGATGAACCCTTTTTATTTATTTTCTGTTTTCCAGTCTTTTTTCTGATTTTATCCTATTTTTCTATTTTCTTAGCCTTGTACTGAGGTGGAAATGAGGTAGAAGGCTTTTCTTGTTCTGAAGATTTAACAAAAACAGTTTTCAGGTTGGATCCATCAACCTTCCTCATGACTGGATTGTAACCCAGTCCCTCTTTCTTAAAATTAACCTTTTTTCCCAGCATTTTTTGAACAATGAGCTGTTTACCTTTTGATGTTGTGGCTACATTTGAAGCATTTACAAATGATGTCATTACTTTGTTCTGAAAAGCCTTTTTATTTAGATTATTGTAGCCCAACCCTTCCTTTTTGACATTGACTTTTACACCTAGTAGCTTGTCTATGTTTTCTTGCCCACTCACAAACTTAGACAAAGAGTTCTTCAAGTCTTGGATTTCGTTTTCAAGAGAGGCAATGTGTAACTCATAACTTGCAGTCTCTTGTTCACTGCAATTGACAGCTTCATTCAAAACCTTGTTGGCTATTTTATATTCTTCGATCTCCTTTCTTAGATCTTCTACCTTTTCAGTTTCATTTGTAGAGATCATTTTCCCTTTCTCCAATGTAAGAAGTCTTTCAGATATGGCACTGTTTAACAATTTTAAATTTTCAACTTCTTCTTTAAGCTTATCATTTTGAACCAATTCATTTATTAGAAGCCGATCTTCTGAATTGACTTCTTGCTTTCTTCTATTTTCAAATTCCTTCATTTCTCTTTGCTATTTTTCAGAGGGGGGGTGAATGAATCCCACCCTTCAAAAACTTTTCGCTCAATAAAAGACTAGAACACTATCAAGGCAAATAGACAATATGAAAAACAAGTTAAGTTCTCTTTTAAACCACTGAGCAAATATATAAGGCGCACCTAAACAAGCAACTAGCGAAAGCAACACAAATAGAAACGAGAATGCTAAGGAAGCCTGTGAAGGAGGTAGAAGACAAGGAGCAAAACACAACCACACTGCACAGAGGATTTTTAGGTGGTTCGGTCACCAAGACCTGCGTCCACCCCTCACTCCCAACCGGAGTGAGGCTTCCACTAGCAACGCTAGAACAGCAGACTCAGTCTGCAAACACTTGCTGCCAAACAGCTTGACCAGGGGAACAACCTCCCCTCTTCATCCAGACCGGAGAGACACCCCAAGTGACTCCCAGTGACTTGGAACCAGAGACTAGGTCTCTCTTCCTCCAGACCAGGAGGGAACGCACCAGTGACACCCAGTCACTGCCAACAGAGACACAAGTCTCTCTTCCTCCAAACCGGAGGGAACACCTGGACTTGCAACCCACAAGACCAGAACCGGAGATGAATCTCCCTTCCTCCAAACCGGAGGGGAACCCACAAGTGACAACCTGTCACTAGCAGACCGGAGACAAGTCTCCCTTCTCTTGAGACCACAAGAGGAACACCGATCTCTAACCAGAGAATCGGAAAGCACAGTTGATCAAATAAAAGGAAAACAAGAAATGAAAATACAGCAATCGGAAAGCTGGAAACGCAATGCAAAATGTAGCTCTCGCAGGAGCAACTGGATTGGATCTGATCCAAGTCCAGTAGACAGATCTTCAATAAAATCTTCTTTCTTCTTCTCCACGAACTCTCTCTCTTTCTCTTCTTCTTCTTTTGCTTTCACTCTCTGCCTCTCTGCTCTTTTTCTTCTTCTTCTTCTTCTGCTCACAGCCTCTCTGCTGCTCTCCCTTTCTTCTATCACTCTCTCGATCAGCCCTCTTCAATCTATCTTCTTCGGATGAAGAAACTTCAAGAAACTTCACATATATATATCAGCAGCAACTAGGGCGTGTGCCCCCTTTATCCAGAGGACACCTCAGATCACGTGCCAGGTGCCAACCTAGGATCACGTGCCCATTCATCAACCTGACTCATCTACAGGCAGAGACAAAGAAATGCAATTAGTTAGTTCAGGCTCTTAACACAACGTGTATAGACTTTAGAAGCAGCAAATAAGCAAGTATGTACAACGTGAGAGTGTGTAGACTTGAAGCCCTTCAAGCGACCTCAGTGTACAGACTTGCAGAATGATGCATTAACATAACAGAGTGGAATGTGTAGACTTCTGTGTAAAGCATGAAGCAATCGAATGTGTAGACTTTATAAGCAGCAATTAAGCAAGTATGTACAACGTGAGAGTGTGTAGACTTGAAGCCCTTCAAGCGACCTTAGTGTACAGACTTGCGTGGGTAAGATGCATGAACAAGCCATAGCCAGTGTATAGACTTAACCGATGCATGAATAGTGCGCCGGTGTATAGACTTGGAGAGCTGATGCATGAACAGTGCGCCGATGCATAGACTTGAAGAACTGATGCATGAACAGTGCACCGATGAATAGACTCTGATGTAAAGGCTTGAGTTACACAAGCAGTGTATAGACTTCACGATGCACACCCATAGCCAATATAGACTTACCCCTTGAAGATGTACAGACTTTGAAGACTTCGAAGCCCCATGATGTATAGACTTCAAATTAAAGGAGACGGTGGATGTACATACTTTAAGTTCAACTGAGACGGTGCATGAATATACTTGACACTGTATAGGCTGTACAGACTTGGAAAGCTTGAAGGCGATGTATAGACTGGGTAAAGCTTCAAAGTACTAGACACTTGGCCAATGTACAGACTTGGAAAGCTTGAGCCAATGTGCAGACTTGAAACAAGTGAACACAGCGATATGTAGACTTGGCCAATGTACAGACTTGAAGCGAAGACCAATGTGTAGACTTCAAAGCAGATGCCAAGGCTGTACACACTTGAAGAGACGCAAGGTGAGACAGAGCTGGCTGTACAGACTTTGGATGACGATGCACTGTACACAAACGTTGTACAGACTTGATAGCATGAGACGCTGGAAGAGACGATCGGATGTACAGACTTTGAAGATGTGGGCGAGACAATGTATAGACTTTGAAAAATGCAGACTGGGCAATGTACAGACTTGGTTCGTGCAAGCTAAAGTGCAATGTTTAGACTTGATGCAATGCAGAGGCTGTATAGACTTGGTGAGCGCCAAGGCGTTGTACAGACTTCAATGACTCATGCAAGCTACAGGACAGTGTGAAGACTTGTGTTCTGAACGTAGGCAAAGGAAAGGAATGTATAGACTTTCTCAGTTTAGAACGTAGGTAAAGATGGGAAGCGATGTATAGACTTTAGATGTGTGAAACACACTGACTGTACAGACTTCAGCTAAGCAAGCTACAAGGCAATGTATGGACTTGATGAACGATGCAAAAAGCTCTGTACAGACATGATGCAAACTTGATGTGCAGACTTTGTAGCATGCAATGTATAGACTTCAACTAAGCGTGAAGCACAGACAATGTATAGACTCTACGAGCAAGAGGCAATGCTGACTGATGTATAGACTTGCTAAGTGATGCACATGTGATGATGAATAGACGATGTATAGACTTGTGTATGAAGCAAGGCAATCTGATGTGTAGACTTTCTCAACATAGTGGCGTGCAACTAAACGATGTGTAGACTTCAGAAATGCATAGAGACGCTACAGCGTGACAGCGTCGACGCAGCAGTTCACCCTGATGAAGTTAGATCTGGGTCAGTTCAGTGGGTCGACGCAGTGACCCCATGCGTCAACGCATCCAGCCTTATCTTCAAAGCCATCTGAGGCATTTCAAGGCTGCGTTAACCTCGTAGACTCAATGGGTTGACGCCATCTGAACTACTTACGAGATGTATAGACATATGCATTTGAAGACTTGAGGGCGGTCGACCCATCTAAGAAGGGGGTCGACCCACAGAGCTAGCACACTCATGCATTGTCCACAGAATAAATCAGTCATATACATTCATGTTGCTATCATTCAATGCGATGTTCTTATCAAAATAATATGATGACTCATTTATGTTGCTATCATTAAAAACACCACATAATCATCAAAGCACAAGGGGCACAACATTTCATGCACACATGCATATGGTGACTGATAGTGTTTACTATCATCAAAACCACAGGGGCACAACAAGCCAAAGTGTGAGTCCTTAGGTTTTAGTGAGTTTCTTTGTAAACGGCCATGTTGGCCCAGTGGGACCACCACCTTCTTTCCCATTGGTCCACCTAGGCTCTAGGGCCCATGTGAGGCTGGTTCAAAGTCCAAGGTGGGCTTAGACCAAGAACTTTCAAAGTTGGACCAAGAAAAGTCCAAGGTGGGCTTAGAGTGAGAAGCTCAGCACCACCACCGCCGTCGCCGCCATCGAGCCACCATCGCACCACCACCGCCAACCCGTCTCCGGTCTATTCTTTGCTGGACAACAAGCTGAGGCCGAAATTTTATCTTCTGATTCGTAGATCTGTTCGTCCTCAAATTTTGAGAGTTTGCTTCCCCTGTCATCCCCCATCTCCAGTTTAAATTTCGTGTCAATCTGCCTTCGTTTACTATTTTTCCCAGTAATTTAGTTTGCCCCCAGCAATTTGCCAGTTTGCAGATCTGCGGGATAGTAGTCTACTGTTATATTTTTCTCGCCCCCTTAGTCATCTCCAAAAATTCCCAAAAATTTCATACGTGATCTTCACATCGCCCCCTCCCCCATAATTTTTCTAGAGTCTAGATCTACCTTTTTTATTTTGGTCAAAGTCCATCTTCAGATAGATCCTTTTCTGTCCTGTGTGTTCTGGGTTCCGAGCGAGAGTTAGTTACAGTGTTACAGTCAATTTCATTTTCAATCCAACTGTTGGTTGGATCTTAAATTAATATATGTTGTAGTTCTTTGAGTCTACTTTCTCCTCAATCCGACACAGGATCTGGGCGCAACAATTGTTTTCGTGGAGGCGCGCAATTCTATCCCGAGAACAGGCCAGTAGAGCAGTCCGCCGGTTAATTCTGGTAAAATACGTCGGCACGCATTCGGCCACCGCCGCTCCCGGGGATAAACCAGCAACCCCCCAGCAACATCCCAGCCAGCCGCCGCAGCAAGGAGACGCACAGGCACCGCCCTCCCACCAGCCAGACCCCCCTACTATCCCGCGGGCCCCGCAGAACCGAGCCGGACCAACAGCCCGTCTCCGGCCCGAGAGCCTTCCGGCTTGCTGCCCGTCAACCTGAGTTCGCTACTCCCGGGTCCCACGTGTATCCCTTTACCTCCCTGCGTGGAGTGGACAATTAAAATCACTGCTGTAATTATTTATTTACTGTACTCCGGGAGTACGAGTCTTGGCCGGGGTCATCTTCCCACGCCCGGAGCGTGGAGGTATCATTTTCGCACCCCCACTCGACATTTTTCTCGCTTCGTATATTTCTATATGTCGCTGCTTGCGTGTGATAGTTCCTAGCTCGTTAAAGTTTTTTAATCACCACTGCGAGAGAGAGAGTGAAACCCGTCCCGTGACTCGATCCGAGGATGAGTGAGTTTGACCATCCTTGACTCATTGCCAGTTTCTCAACCGCGCACATCCGCACGCTTCCCTCGCTAGGGACGAGTCCTGAGTTTATGTAGAGTCCAAGCTTCGCATTCAAATTGACGTCGAGTCGCATCCCGTCCCGCATCAAATTGGTATCAAAGCTAAGTTGAGTGTAGGGCAGTTTTGTCTTAGGTTGCATTTCATTCCGATACCCAGTATATCAAAAGGTGTCTCCGGAATGATAGGTTACGCCTATTGGGAAGATAACACATTTGCGTGAGTGCGATCTTCAGATCAAACCTCCGCCACGTACTGGATACTGGTTGAGTCTAGGTTTGTATTCGAGTCCGCATTTTACCCCTTTTCACCATTTAGAGTCGTGTCTAGGTGCATGCATTAGTTTTACATAAAAAAAAGAAAAAAAGTCTTTTGCACTTTGTTCCAATGCATGCCCACTCCTAGGGGAACCAATTCCCATCTCTTTGCAACTATGACCAACCCCTACGCCCAAGTCCCCCCAATGCAAGAGAAAGCCTCAATCAGACCCGTCCAAGGCAACAAGTCCGTGTCTGAGTACATTAGAGACTTCAATGAGTACCGGTTGGGAAGTGGAGTTGGAGAGAAGAGCACCATGACCACATTTTAATTTTGGAGAGGTTTGCGGCTTCACTACCAGTTTGAATTTTTTTGTCGCGATGTGACCACTCTGGAGCATTCTTATCAGGTCGCTTTAGAGGTTGAGCCTTTCGAGTCAAGGTTTGATGCTGCCCTACGGCGAGCATCTACCTGTCAGCAGAGCGCCGAGCCGGTCGGCCGACCACATGAGCCCACGAGGCAGGACGCTCTTGCCCCACGGCCTCACCCACCCCAGTCGGGGAACCCTTCCCATAGAGCTCCTTTGCCACCTACTTTACCTTCCGATCTTTATCCGGAGCGACAGCATTTGGAGCCACCCGTGTTTCTAACGGGAAATCTATTCATCACCGAGCCACTACTTAGTTGGCTCAAGATAGGCTTGGTCCCTAGATCGCCTTGCTACCCATCCATGGACCCAGCACTCCCAGTAGTACCCATTGACTCCTATCACACCACTTTCCAGTCCTTTTGCTTTGTAGAAAGTGTGAAGGATCTACTAAGGAGTTTAGATTGTCAATGGTAGTGCACATGCATGTTGGCCTTAGGGTCTGACCAACCCTATAGTCATAGCTTCATGCTCCTGACTTTGGGGTCTATTACCTTGGTATACACCTTGGGTCTTATCACCACCGAGATCCTGTTGTTCTTCCCGTTCCCGATGAGCTTGACTTTGTTCCCTCTTACGATATTGCTGTCCCGAGGGAGGACCCATATCTACTCCATGAGATCACCGTCCCTCTTACCATAATGGATGAAGGTGACCATCTACACCTTCAAGAACTTCAGACATGGGACCGTGGCATGTGGGAACCCAGTTCGAGGGGTCATACTTTCTTTGATCCCTTCGATCCCTTCCCTAGTGAACCTCATGACCCACCTTATCCATTTCACCTTGCCAGGGAAGTCCCCTATCACACCCCTTCCCTACGGGCCAGTCCACGTATGCTCCTCGAGCCCATTCATTGGCGAGAGATACATACATATAGGGGTGATGAAGAAGGTGAATTCGGCTCTCCTAGCCCTCCCAAACCTCCCAAGTCCACTAGGGAGCATGTGCATGATTGGTTCACTTTAGGATGCCTAGGAGTCCCCCATTCCACCAACCACCGGTTGCGTCTTGTGTATGTTAGGCACACATTCGGATGTCCTGGTCCACCATTGCATATGCAATGGTCGATTTAACAGTAGGTTTGTTTAGGGTCTTGTGTGAGTCTGTGTTTTTCTTTATTTATTTGTTCAGAGTCTGTACATGCATGTTTCGAGCATATTAGGAGTTGCATAGTCGGTCTATTGTAAGCTCACGGTGTCAGTCCCTTTCGAGTGTGAGGCAAGTCGGGTCATATGCGTACATTGTAGAATTGCCAGAATTTGGGATCAGCTCCATCTACAATGTGTCGGATCTAGTCACATAAAGGGACCCAGCGGAGATTCCTAGTGAGTCTTCGATCCGTCTCCTCCCTTTGAGAGTGACCCCACCCCCACAGTGTCCACCACTAGCCTCATTCCACAGCAGCGTGTGCATAAAGAACATATACGGGATGAGCAGGTGATGATTACTAGGAGTGGAGCGTACCCGCGCTACCTGGTACGGTGACGGATCCGCTGGAGCGATACATGTGCAGCCGCACCCCTTACTCGACGGGGTCGAGTTTCTCTCACCCGGGGAGAGTTTATGGGGACATCAAAGCAAGACCACTAACGTTTCTTATTTACATTTATACCCTTGTGTTAAATGGGTTTGTAATTGTATGGCAACTATAAGCCAAAGTGTGAGTCCTTAGGTTTTAGTGAGTTTCTTTGCAAAAGGCCATGTTGGCCCGGCGGGACCCCCACCTTCTTTCTCATTGGTCCACCTAGGCTATAGGGTCCATGTGGGGCTGGTTCAAAGTCCAAGGTGGACTTAGACCAAGACCTTTCAAAGTTGGACCAAGAAAAGTCCAAGATGCCCACTTGCCATTTATCCTTTTTTATGTTGTTTTGACCACATGGGAGAAGGGAAAATGAATTAAATATTCTCATCCCCTAATTGCCCTCCCTAACCCTAGATCTGAGGGTAGTGATAGTCATTTAGTTAGGTCTACAAAACTCATGTATTTTCATTATTTTGACAATTAATGTGAAGAAGAAAAAATCAGAAATTTGTGTGCACCCCCTTCCACCCCCTTTGCAGCTGAGAGAGCAGCCCCCTTCAGAGGTGTGAAGCCTCCCTATCAACCCCTCTCTGAGTGAGAAGCTCAGCACCGCCGCCGCCGTCGCCATCGAGCTGCCATCGCACAACCACCGCCAACTCGTCTCCGGTCTGTTCTCTGCTGGACAGCAAGCTGAGGCCGGAATTTTATCTTCCAATTTGTAGATTTGTTCGACCTCAAATTTTTAGAGTTTGTTCCCCCTGTCATCCCCCATCTCTAGTTTAAAATTTGTGTCAATCCGCTTTCGTTTACTATTTTTCCCAGTAATTTAGTTCCCCCCAATAATCTGTCAGTTTGCAGACCTACGGGATATTAGTCTAATGTTATATTTTTCCCGCCCCCTTAGTCATCTCAAAAAATTCACAAAAAATTCATACGTGATCCTCACATCCCCCCCTCCCTCCATAATTTTCCTAGAGTCTAAATCTACCGTTTTTATTTTGGTCAAAGTCCATCTTCAGACAGATCCTTTTCTATCCTGTGTGTTCTGGGTTCTGAGCCAGAGGTAGTTACAGTGTTACAGTCAATTTCATTTCCAATCCAGCTATTGGATGGATTTGAAATTAACATATGTCGTAGATCTTTGAGTCTACTTTCCAACGATCTAAATTTCGCCTCTATCCGACACCGGATCTGGGCGCAACAATTATTTTTGTGGAGGCGCGCAATTCTATCCCGAGAACAGGCTAGCAGAGCAGTCCGCTGGTTAATTCCGGTAAAATACGCCATCATGCATTCAGCCACCGCCGCTCCCGGGGATCGACCAGCAACCCCCCAACAGCGTCCTATCCAGCCGCCGCAGCAAGGAGATGCCCGGGCACCCCCGTCCCAGTAGCCGGACCCGCCTGCTGTCCCACGGGCCCCGCACCCAGCCGGACCAACAACCCGTCTCTGGCCCGAGAGCCTTCCGGTTTGCTGCCCGTCAACCCGAGTTCGCTACTCCCGGGTCCCATGTGTAGCCCTTTACCTCCTTGCATTGAGTGGGCAATTAAAATCACTGTTGTAATTATTTATTTACTGTACACCGGGAGTACGAGTCTTGGCCGGGGTCATCTTCCCACGGCAGGAGCATAGAGGTATCATTTTCGCTCCCCCACTCGGCATTTTGCATGCTTCGTATATTTCTATATGGCGCTACTTGTGTGTGATAGGTTCTAGCTCGTTAAAGTCTTTTAATCACCACTGCGAGAGAGAGCGAAACCCGTCCCGTGACTCGATCCGAGCACGAGTGAGTTTGACCACCCTTGACTCATTGCCTGTTTCTCAACTGTGCACATCCTCACGCTTCCCTCGCTAGGGACGAGTCGCGAGTTTGCGTAGAGTCCAAGCTTCGCATTCAAATTGGCGTCGAGTCGTGTCCCGTCCCGCATCAGTATAGAATTGATATAACTTGACTAATGGCTACCAAACAATCTAGATGAATGAGTTTTCTACCTCTCACTCAAAGTTGATTTTCAATTTTGCATACTTCAAATCAGATCTTTGACTTTTGGTAGCTTCACACTGTCTTTTTTTTTAACACATGGCATTGCATACCTCTTTCGCCGTTTGACGTGAACCTCAACACTTGTTAGGTGAAACAGGCCCGGTTACTATGATCAGGGGACCCTTCACCGTTTGACGCGAACCTCAACATTTGGTAGGTGCAGCAGACGCTGTTACTAGGATCAGGGGCATTTTCCATTGTTTCTTATTTTCAACAAGCAACTTTTTCCTCACAATTTCTCTTCAAAGAGTATGCAAAAAATAAATCATCCCCAAGTGCTAAGCAAAACTCCCGTCACCCATACGTTTGAAGTCCGATAATCTAATTATTGTGCAATTGTGTGCAAGTTCAATAGAATTTCAGATGTATTCTGAGGAAAAGGCTAAAGACATAACTAATTAATTCACCCCTTTAACTTGCTACTCTCACAAGTAAGACTCTAAGTCCTATCATTTTAAAAAAAATTCTCATCATGAAATATGATCATGAAGCACTTGTTTAGGGGTGTTATTTAAGATTGCAAACAGTTTGAGAAAAAACTTAAGCTACCCCCCAACTTTCATGACATTGTCCCCAATGGCATGAACAAGATGTAGAAATGAAATGAAGCCATGAAAAGTGGTGGGAAGGATAGCTCCAACCTGAGAAAGAGGTGCCGCCGTCAGAGAAATGCTGCTCCTAGCTCTATGCTCCTAAGATAAAAGAAGAAACTCATTTTTTTATTTTTTTATTTTTTTAAAGGAAAAAGAGGAATTGGGTTGCCTCCCAACGAGTGTTAAATTTAACGTCTTCACCAAGACGCAAGAGAGTTCAATTTGTATTAGACAATTCAATCGCATCCACAATCATTTCATTTGAGATGCCCTCAATGTAGGATTTGAGTCTTTTCCCATTGACTTTAAATGTGTTCCCACTTTTAGGATCGAGGACTTCAACAGCACCATGGGGAAATACTTTAGCCACAATGTATGGCCCATCCCATCTAGATCTGAGCTTCCCAGGAAAAAGTTTCAATTTGGAGTTGAACAGCCAAACTTTTTGGTTAGGTTCGAATGTTTTCCTTGAAATGTGTTTGTCATAAAAATCCTTCATTCTAGCCTTATAGATTTTGGAGTTCTCATATGATTCCTTATGAAGCTCGTTTAGCTCACTTAATTGAAGGGCCCTGTGCGCTCTTGCTTAGGCCAAATCCAAGTTAAATTGCTTAACCGCATAATAAGCTTTGTGTTCCAGTTCTACCGGAAGGTGGCAGGCTTTTCCATATATCAATCTAAAAGGTGACATTCCAATGGGTGTCTTGTAGGTCGTTCTAGAGGCCCATAGTGCATCATCTAATCTCTCTGCCTAGTCCTTCCTGTCAGTCCTCACAGTCCTTTGTAAAATGGTTTTGATTTCTCTATTGGATACCTCCCCCTGACCACTAGTTTGAGTATGATATGGTGTGGCCACTTTATGGGTGATCTCATACTTTCTCAACAAGTTTTTGAATTGGTAGTTGGTGAAGTGACTATCCCCATCACTGATTATGGCTCTAGGGAATCCAAACCCAGAGAAGATGTTCTTCTGCCCAAATTTCATGACCACTTTGTGGTCATTGGTTCTAGTTGCTATAGCTTCAATCCATTTTGAAACATAATCAATAGCCACCAGAATGTATTCATGCCCATAAGATGGTGGGAAAGGTCCCATGAATTCAATTCCCCATACATTAAAAATTTCTACCATAAGGATGGGGTTTAAGGGCATCATGTCTCTCAAAGAGATATTCTCCATGGTTTGGCACTTTGGGCAAGATTGACTAAAGGTATGGGCATCTCGAAAGAGAGTGGGCCAATAAAAACCACTTTGAAGGACCTTTGCAGCGGTTTTCTTTTCAGAAAAATGTCCCCCACAAGCAAGAGTGTGACAGAATGTAAGAATGCTTTGATGCTCATTTTCAGGGACACACCTCCGAATGACATTATCCGCACAAATCTTGAACAACTCTGGGTCCTCCCAAATGTAGTGTCTTATTTGAGCAAAGAATTTGTCTTTTTCATTTTTGGACCACCCATCAGGGGTTAATCCAACTGTCAGATAATTGACAATATCTGCATACCAAGGAGGCTTAATGTGGGCAATGGATAAGAGTTGCTCATCCAGAAAATGGTCTTTAATGGGGCCACTATCGTGTACAAGAACCCTAGAGAGATGATCAGTCACAACATTTTTAGACCCTTTTTATCCCGTATTTCCATGTCAAATTCCTGCAGAAGTAGGATCCATCTGAGCAATCGGGGCTTGGCTTCTTTTTTAGATAAGAGGTATCTCAAGGCTGAATGATCAGAATAGATAATAACCTTGGACCCTAAGAGATATGATCTAAATTTCTCAAGGGCAAACACCACGACCAACAATTCCTTCTCAGTTGTGGTATACTATTTTTGGGCCCCATTCAAAGTTTTGCTTGCATAATAAATCACAACTGGGCTTTTGTTCATTCTTTAGCCCAAAACTGCCCCAATAGCATAATTCAAAGCATCACACATTATTTCAAATGGTAAAGATCAATCTGGGGGTTCGATGATAGGGGCTTTGGTGACATCACTCCTAAGAAACTCATAGGCCTGAAGACATGACTCATCAAAGTTGAAAGGGGCGTCTTTGGCAAGAAGGTTGCACAAAGGCCGAAATTTTTTGGAGAAGTCTTTGATGAATCGGCGGTAGAAGCTAATGTGACCTAAAAAGGATCTGATTTGCTTAAAAGATGTTGGTGGAGGTAAATTAGCAATTAGTTCAACTTTTACTTTATTTACCTCAATTCCTCTTTCAGATATAATGTGTCCCAACACAATCCCTTCTTTCACCATAAAATGGCTCTTTTCCCAACATAGAATCAACTTTTTCTCAATGCATCTTTTGAGGATCTTAATCAAATTGTTCAAACATGTGTTGAAAGAGTCCCTAAAGATAGAGAAGTCATCCATGAAAATTTCTAAAAAATCTCTCACCATGTCAGAGAAAATGGCCATCATACATTTTTGGAATGTGACAGGGGCATTGCACAACCCAAATGGCATCCTTCTAAATGCAAAAGTCATATAGGGACATGTGAAGGTAGTTTTGTCTTGATCCCTTGGGTGAATGGCCACTTGGTTGTATCCTGAATATCCATCCTAAAAGTAGAAGTATTTTTGGCCAGTTAGTTTCTCCAGAATTTGATCAATGAATGGTAGAGGAAAGTGGTCCTTCTTGGTGGTAGAGTTCAATTTCCTATAATCAATATATACCCTCCACCCAGTGGGTAATATAGTGGGCACCATTTCCCCTTGATCATTGCTCACTACGGTGAGCCCAGATTTTTTTGGGACAACTTGGGTTGGACTCACCCATTGACTATCAGAAATGTGATATATGATGCCTGCATCCAATCACTTAATCACTTCTTTCTTAACTACCTCTCTCATGTTGGGATTCAATCTCCTTTGCCTTTCCCTAGTTAGTGTGGCATTATCTTCAAGACAAATGTGGTGCATGCACACAGATGGACTTATTCCTTTAAGATCTGCTATGGACCAACCTAGGGCTTCTTTATGATTCCTAAGGACACCAATCAACTGATCTTCCTGAGAGGGTGTCAAATTAGAAGCTATGATGACTGGTAAGGTTTCCTTAGGCCCAAAAAATACATATTTTAAGGAGTCAGGCAAGGCCTTCAATTATAGTTGAGGTGGGGCTTAACTAGAAGGGAGTAAGGGCTCAGGAATGATGTTAAACTGTGGTTCAGGCTTAGTGGAATCAAGGGTGTGGTCATCCAGAATAAGTTCATCATCATCAGACTCAATGAGATTTTCAGATTGGCCAAAAGGAGGTTTGCTCTCTATGACATCTTCAATCACATCAACCGAGTAACAATCTTCTTCCCCCCGCATGTGCTTAGAAGCTTTGAAGACATTCAATGTGATCTTTTGATCTCCAAAGGAGATATCCATAACTCCATATTTATAATTGATGTTGGCATTGGCAGTGCCCAAGAAAGGTCGGCCTAATATGATAGGACTTTGGGCCAAATCTGGGGTGGAATCCATGTCAAGAATTAAAAAGTCCACAGGAAAATAACAAGTGTCAATTTTGACAATGACATCATCCACTAATCTCTTAGGTGTTTTGACAGACCGATCTACCAATTGGAGGATCATCGGTGTTCGTTTGAACTCCCCCATCCCAAAGTGGTACACCGAAGTAGGCAAAAGATTTACACTAGCCCCTAAGTCCAACAATGGCTTTTCAAAGGTGACACTGCCAATAACACAAGTTATGAGTGGGGCACCGGGGTCTTTCATCTTTTGGGGTAGTTCATTTAATAGGACAACACTCACTTCATCTAACAAAAGAATTCTTTTGGGGTTTATTTTTGACTCTCTCCTTTGGGTGCACATTTCCTTTAGAAACTTGGCATAAGCTGGCACATGTTGGATCGCATCAAGAAGTGGGATGTTGATATGGACTTGTTTAAATAATTCCATTAATTCCTCATTTTGGGCCTAGATGTTCTGTCGCTTCCTTTCTTTTCGAACTTCCAAGGCAGTGGGGAAAGGGATCTTGGGCTTGTAAGTTTTAGGTGATTCATCTATTTTTTCCTTTGTCATTGTTTCCACAGCTAGGGATGAGAATGGGTTCTTCTTCTTCTTATTATTTTTGGACTTGACTGAACGATGCTTGATTGGATTCGTCGATCTGGTATGGGTCTGGCAAAATTTTACTACTTCTAAAGGTCGAGATAGCCTTAGCATTCTCAAATTGTGGGCCCTTTTGAGGATTTGGGCCGTGTTGAAATTGCCCTTGAGGAGCAGGTGGAAAGGGCTGTTGTTGAAAACCTGGAGGATAATTTCGAGGATTGGACATGGGTTGACTAGAAAGTTGGCCCGGTTCTCTCCTCACGTTGGTTTCTAGCAGTTAGCCAATTTGGGCCTTCATCTCCGCCATTTGGGCTTGGAAAGATTGATTTTGGGCCAGGATGAGTTGTTGCAATTGATTGATTTTGTCATCATTTTGGGCCACTGGCGGAGGTGGGATAGGAGGTTGGTAAACTGGTGGAGGATATGAATATTGCCCATATGCGGGCTGAAAAAATGAGGGTTGGCCATAAGATGGTTGGCCGTAAGTAGGCTGGGAATGATTTGGTAATTGTTGTGACAATTGGCCCTTGTGGAAAATTTGATTTTGAAAATGGGTCGAAGGTTGGGACCTTGGTTGGAAATTTTGGGTCTGCTGGGATTTCCAAGAGAAGTTCAGGTGATTCCTCCAGCCCGGATTGTAAGTGTTTGAAAATGGGTCATTGTTGGGCTTAGAAAGTCCTTGGGCTACATAGACTTGCTCCTGGATGGCAAGGGGTAATTGAGCCGCCGCAGGACATTCATCCACCTGATGGGCTGGGCTCTCACATAGCACACATGCTTCCTGAACTTGACCTTGGCGAGAGTGGAAAGATGGTTGTGATTGGGCATTGAAAGTTTGTTTATTCAACTTAATTAGTTCGCCAACTTGCTGTGTTAACATGTCAAAATTTTCTAGTTTTTGAGCCAGGGCATTCACATCTAATCTAGGCTCAAACTCTCCCCTATCTTTTACCTCATACATCCCAACTTTTCTAGATGGCCCTATTGACCTTTCATATGAGGAAAGAGAAGCATGATTGATTGAATTTTCATTCAACATTTCAAAGAGATCATAAGCTTCTTCCTCACTTTTGCTCATAAAAGTACCTCCACAAGAGGTATCAACCATTTGTCTATAAGGTTCAGTCAATCCCTCACAGAAAGCTTGCACAATTTGCCATTTTGATAGCCCATGATGTGGGCATTTTTCTCAACAACTCTTTCATTCTCTCCCAAGACTCATGGATCAATTCCCCGGGGGTTTGAGCAAAACCCGTGATGGCTCTTCTCATTGTATTGGTCCGACCTATAGGATAGAATTTTTTCAAAAATTCTTTTTGCATCTCCTCCCATGATCGAATAGGTCTTCCTAAGGTCCCTAACCAATATTTGACTTTGTCTTTCAAAGAGAAGGGGAAAAGAGTCAACCAGAGGGCATCATCTGTGAAGTTCTGAATTTTCACAGTAGAACATATTTCCAGGAACTCATCTAAATGCTTATATGGGTCTTCATTTGTAAGCCCATGGAATGATGGGAGCATTTAGATAGTGCTAGATTTTATCTCATATTGGATCGCTGGCACTTCTGGAAGATGGATACATGTGGAAGGTTGGTAGTTAGAAGGAATAAAGTATTCCTTCCTCTGCTTGGGCAATTCACCTCGATTAGTCATTTGTTGAATTGGATTTTGGGCTTGGTTTTGGGCTTGGTGGATCACTCTCTCAATTTCTTGGATATGTTCAACTAAATGTAGATGTTGGGATCTTCTACCGTGCATGGACCCCAAGAATTATTTTTTTTATTTTTTATTTTTTATTTTTATTTTTTTGCAAACACTTGTTCAACAAAGTAACCTACAAGACGCAGGGCTCCTTGGACTTAGAAGTACAAATAGTGAGAATTCCTCAAAGTTCAATTGTAATCTCGCACACACCGACCTTCAAGTTGGCCAGGTAAGAGGTAGGATCGTGGGAGGTTCCCCTTACTTTCGCAAGCTCCTAATTAATGAACCAAGAATCCACTTAGGCGTAGCCTTTTAGCCCCTTGCCTAGACACCAACCTTAGATAATGATGCAAACATAATCTCCCTTAAGTTCCAACAACTAAGTGGGCTCAATGTTAGCTTTCTCACAAATCAACTTAAATTCAGCCCAAGTCCACTATCAAATTTGTCCACTAGCCAGGTAAGAGGTGGGGTTGTGGGAGGCTCCCACTACTTTTGTAGGGACCTAATTAAATAACCACAAGCCCGCTTAAGGCATTTTCCATTGGACTTCTTTCCTAGACACCCGTTTCCAAATTGATAATGGGTCTAAGTGGACCCAAATCTCAATGTGAATCCTAGGGCCAATGTCTACTGATTTTTATTTGGTTTGGGTTATGCAAATGCATGGATTGTGGTTTGTGGGCCAAGGAAGGGTGATCAAATCCCCACCTTATGTGATTTTGGGTTTTGCCCTTAGGATAGTTTAAAATGAAACGCAACACCACAAATTCAAACAAGGGGTTCTATGCATATATGCACGAGCATGTGTTTAAGGAAAAGTTAAGAAAAACTCACTTTTCCCCTCAATCTTCAATAATGTAATTAACAAAAATTAAATAATAAGAAGAATTCTATCCTAAATGATGCATGACCTAGAAAATGAAAGTGTGGGTTCTATTCTTGCAATGAAGGTTTTTTTTATTGAAGTTCAAGTGATTTTTTTAATGAACCTATCTAACCACCATATATGAAAAGTAGAGAAATGAAACTAAAATGGAAAAGGGAAAGTTGGATACTTACTTGAAATGCGTTCCCTCGTTCTCTTTTTTTTTAGAATAAATGACTCAATCAAAAAAACTAAGGAGAGAAAGGACAACTTACCTTTGATTTATTTTTTGATTTTCTTTTCTAATTTTTTTTCTTTTCAGACTTTCTTGTGATAGGATAGGACCTTCGCTTACAGATTTCTACTTTCTGTGACATATATTTTCTCTGGATTTTCTGGTTTCTATCCTCTACACCTACGCTTCAACTTTCTGTGACAGATTTTCTTAGAGATTTTTTTTTTGGATTTTTAGATTTGATTTTTCTCCATTTTTTCTTTTTTTTCCTGCAAAAATAAGAAAAAGAAAGAGATATTAGTACACTTATAGACACAAAGAAAATAAAGTTAGTAACTTAAATAACATCATTCTTCCCCGGCAACGACGCCAACAATTAATAATACGAAAGTTCGTCGTTTAAAAACACGCGTACCAATCTTAAAAATTCTAACTCGCACTTAGATTAAAGAGATGTAATATAGCGGCGAGAAGGGTCGAATCCACAGGGAAGAAGAGATTTTTAAATCAAGAACCTTAGCTTTCCTTAGCAAGCATTTGTGATTTTGTTGATCAAGAAAATGATGAAATGATAAACGGTCCTAATTAATTGAGAGCACCTATGACTATGCGCCTATGCTATAGAAAATAATTGCATAAAGTGGAAAATAAGAGATAGAGGAAGGAGGTAGAGAGGGAAGATGAGCAAGATCTAGGTCAAATGAATAACTTATTTCATTAACTTAAAGGAAATAGTATATGAAGTGCGAGACAAGCTTACTCTAAGAATGCGATGAGATTACAGAGAAATAAATTGAAACAAAAAATAATAAAAATATAAAAAGCCTGGAGTTTGGAGATGGTGGCAGCAATGGTGGTGACGACGCCGACCTCTCTTGGCCTTAGATCCCGAACCAGCTCGCAGATGGTGTCGTTTAAGCCTGGAGGAAGTCGCCTTCGCCTTTGGAGCCACCTTTGGAGGATGATACGTAGAGAGAGGAGAGAGATCTAGGGGGAGAGGGAGAGAGGGATATGGAGAGGTAAGGAAGAGGTGGAGATGAGGTTATGGTGATCTATGTGTGAGGGAGATGGAGATGGCTAGAAGGGATGTAGAGGGAAAGGGAGATGGTGATTGAGGGAGAGGTTGGCTAGGGCGCACTAGGGTTGAAAGAAGAAGAAGATGATGAAGGAAGGAGGCTTAGGGTGCACTAGGGTTGGAAAGGAGAGATGGGGGGCGACCTAGATAGAGGGGAAGAGAGCTAGGGGAACAAGAGAGAGAGAGAGGAAGAAATGCTAAATGGTTAAGAAAATTCTCTAGCAAGCCAAAATAACCAAAGACCA
Source organism: Amorphophallus konjac (assembly GCA_022559845.1). Taxonomy (NCBI): domain Eukaryota; kingdom Viridiplantae; phylum Streptophyta; class Magnoliopsida; order Alismatales; family Araceae; genus Amorphophallus; species Amorphophallus konjac. Next base: position 81,435,010 of record CM040126.1, on the reverse strand, counting down.
TTTTCTCTCCATGGAATGGAGTATTTTATATAGGCAAAATGGGGTCAATAGAAGGTGGAGATTACATTAAAAGTAAGTGGATGGCTGAGATTTAGGGAGAATGAGGTGATTGGGAGAGAGAGGGAAGGTGGGCACCCCCCTTCCTAGGGTTTTGGGTGCCCCTTTTCTATTTGGTGGAGATCCCCTCCCCATTTTCCACCTTAATTCTCTCCATTTAAATATTTAAATTTTCTTTTCCCTATAACAAAAAATAGGTGGCGACTGCAATTTTGACTTGGTCAACATGAGGGGAGATGGAGAGGGCGCCCTAGGGCTTCTCCCTAGGGGTCTTGAGACCATTTTGCCCCCAGTTCTTCCTACATATGTCTTCAGTGTCCCGCACACACATAATTTTGATTTAGTCCATAAAAATTACCATAATATGTACATAAATCACAAATGCTCATAATTATGTAATAGAGAATTAATGCTCATGACCCTCAACTTTATTTTATTGAATGATATCACCAAATTAATCAATTTACGTGAAAAGCCTAATTTATATGCAAAGTTGAGATTAACAAGGAAATATGTATAATTGTCTAATTATATGCACATAAGATAGTGTGTATGCAATGAATTATCATAGAAAATGGACACTTATCACCTGGGGCACCGTTGTGACTGAAGGAGCTGGGCAGTCGGGTGCCGTGAAGCACCATTGTGACTGAATGAGCTGGGCAGTCGGGTGACATGGGGCACCATTGTGACTGCCTCATTGTGGCTAGAGCAGTCGGGGTGTAACTGCTCCGGAGCAAAACTGGTGGCTGGAAGGCAACAAGCATCCGGATCATAACTAATTGGAATGATGGCCCGAACGGGGGGCATGAATGGTAGGGACTGTTAGACTTGAAATATATTTTCGATGAGAGGATCCTTCTTTTCAACGTATCTTCTTGCAGTGTCCTTTTCGTAGGTTCTCTTTTCCATCCTTAGGCTGTTAGACTGTAGGGGTCAAAAAGTGTTGCATAAAATATTTGCTACTCTTTTGCTGTCTTGAAACATGTCTCTTTGAATCTACCATTGTCAGTACAGCCTGAAATAGAATAAACAATATGTCTTTCATGGCTGTTAGTCAAGTGTACATCAGGATAGAAGAACAAAGTACTATAATATAGCGATAGTAGATGCATTTGAAATTTGAAATTTACTAAAGGTCACTCAAACATAGACTTAGTTGATATGTCAGCAACTAGAACATGATAAGATAGTCGATATGTCTTAGTTCATTTTGTTACATCGACTAAGTTAAGTTTATGCAATATACTGTAGCTATCAGGAAATATTTTATATTGCATCTGTCAAAAGTTAAGAGATATAATCAGATAACTTGACAATTAAGTGCAGGTAATTGTTTCATCATTTGTCTTAGTCAGTTACGAAATTTCTTTCAGTATGCTGACTAAGTTGATTCTAGAATATTTTAGTTATCATAAAATATAAAGCAATGCGAGAAAGATAGTTGACATTTGTTAAGTGCATATTTGTACAGGAATGTAACTATCATATATATTTAGAAATGATGTATGAACAGATAGATGATATACATTAATCTCTTGATCAAGTCAAAATTACAGCTAGTATATACAATTATCACATAATATAGAAATAAAGACAGATAGCTGACATGAATAAATTTTTGCATAACAGTTATCATAAATGATAAAGAAAATACAGACAAATAGCTAAATAAATATTATGCCCTAGAAAGATTTTATCAATTAAGTGTGTTAAATTAGCTATTAAAGATAAGAAAATAAAACTCAAATAGCTGAAAGAATAGTGTGCCTAAGTTATCTTCATATAGACTATTTAAATGTTAAGATAGATGATAGGAATGAGATAGTTGAAGTTGATTAAATAAGATAGATAGAGTTCCAAAAGATAGGTGAAGTTTTTTCAAGATAGGTGATGCCCTTAGGATAGGCGAAGTGAAAGATAGGCGAAATGATTTAGTCGCCTAAGCGAATGAGATAGATGGTGACCTTTCACCTAAGTCGATGAGATAGACGAAGTAGCGCCTATGGTGAGTCTTATAGAAAGATAGACGATCTTGCGCTTATGTGAGTTAGATATCGTCTAAGTGAACAGATAGTCAAAGTAAGTTCGGCACTACAAGAAAAAGTGGCTATAGCGACCGACTTAGAGACCGATTAAATCGGTCGCTAGTCGGTCCCAAATAGAGACCAATTCGGCGACCGAAATAATCGGTCGCATATGTGAGACCGTTTTGGCGACCGAATTTAGTTCGGTCTCCAATCGGTCGCTGTTCTTGCGACCGAATTTACTTCGGTCTCCAATCAGTCGCTGATCCCGTTATACTCCCCACTGCGGCCCCCGCCCGCCCGAGCCCCTCTCCGCCCGAGCCCCCCCTCCCGCCCGAGCCCCCGCCCGAGCCCCCTCCCCCTGCGGCCCCCTCTCCGCCCTAGCCCCCCCACGCCCCTCCCGCCCGAGCCCCCCTCCGCCGGAGCCCCCCCTCCCCCTGCGGCCTCCCGCCAGAGCCCCCCTCCCCCTGCGGCCTCCCGCCCGAGCCCCCTTCCGCCGGAGCCCCCCCTCCCCCTGCGGCCTCCGCCCCCCTCCGCCGGAGCCCCCCTCCCCCTGCGGCCTCCCGCCCGAGCCCCCCTCCCCCTGCGGCCTCCGCCCCCCTCCGCCGGAGCCCCCCCTCCCCCTGCGGCCTCCCGCCCGAGCCCCCCTCCCCCTGCGGCCTCCCGCCCGAGCCCCCCTCCGCCGGAGCCCCCCCTCCCCCTGCGGCCTCCCGCCCGAGCCAACCTCCGCCCGAGCCCCCCTCCCCCTGCGGCCTCCCGCCCGAGCCCCCCTCCGCCGGAGCCCCCCCTCCCCCTGCGGTCAAAGCACAGTTCACCTTGGAGGTCGACTCCTCGGACACGATCGACAACGTGAAGGCTAAGATCCAGGGCAAGGAGGGCATTTCCCCGAACCAGCAGCATCTCATCTTCGCCGGGAAGCATCTGGAGGACGGCCGCACCCTCGCCGACTACAACATTAAAGGTTCCACCTGGCACCCTCTCTCTCTCTGATCCCTCTCTCTCTGTGTCACCCCCTCCGGCACCCGAACCAGCAGAATCGACTTCAAAGATTTATGCATAGTCATGCATGGTTATGTACTTAGGTGTGGAATTTTTCTGTGAAAGCTAGCACAATCCACGTGCAGAGGTGATTACATGTCTCCCGACAGTTTACGTGCCAAATTCATAAAACAATAAATCTTTGTTCAAACAACTCAACTCTCTGCAAACTATCAGTGGACTGTAGAAGTTACATATTGATTTTAGCTGAAGAATTCAAAACTTTGACTTAAGGTTTAATTTGCTTTATAGACATTGTCATTTCCACATGCATGCATGGAGACTGCCTATAGCATTCTGAAACTGAAGGGTTTCACTATCTTCTTTTTTTTTTATGTGAAAGCCCTGCCTAGTGGAAAGGTTGAGAGAAGAACTCTACCACCTAACCACCAGTGGGTATTTTATTGAGTAAAAGCAATTGTAAAGATAAATTACATCAAGCGGACACTGGGCATACCCAGTTTATCAAGCCTAACAGCACCTCTAATGAGAGTAGGAAGCTCAGAGGAGGAATAGGATGCATTACATTTCAACTTACAAGCTAAAGAAGCTAAGGAATCAGCCACAGTGTTCCCTTCTCTAAAGATGTGATTAATGGTATCTGCAGGATTAAGGAGGCTCCATATCTCCCTGACATAGGACAATATCGACCAAGGGCAGGTGGCTTTCCTTTTGATAATATTGACAATAGTTTGAGAGTCACATTCAATTATTGCTGCTGTGGAACCAGTGATTTTGATATACTTCATTCCATCTAATAGGGCAGGGGCCTCAGCAATGATGCTATTTGAGAATCCATAGTAGTGGCTGAAAGCTAGGATGACATTTCCAAGGTGATCTCTTATGACCCCACCTCCACCAGATTCACCATTGGCTTTAGATGCTCCATCAGTATTTAGTTTTAAAGAAGGCCAAGGAGGGCAAAACCATTTAATGGCTATAGCTCTAAGCTGCTTTGGTTTAGCAAATTGAATTCCTAGAGCATCCAGAATTCTGATATGTTCCTGATTGGCTTCGGGTAGTGAGGAAATCTGACATATTTCTTTGACTTTGTATCTGATTTTGTGGAGGAGACCCTGGCAGGAAGTTTTGGAGTCATCATATTTGTCTGAATTTCTAGCACACCAAATCTCCCACATACTAACTCCGACAGCAGCTAGACCAAATAGGCCAAACATTGATTTTTTCTGAGTGGAGCATAAATTGTTGAGTATCATTGAGGTAGCTGAATTTTCTTCAATTTGCAACCCCTTAGATCTGAAATATGTCCATATGTAAGAAGCCCAATCACCGAAAATAAATAAGTGGTTATAATTTTCAGTCTGTGGGGTCTTGCAGCAGCAGCATTTTGAACAAATTGGAATCCCTATCTTCTGAATGTTGCAATCCAGAGGAAGACACTTGTTGATAATTTTCCACAGATGAATGGAGATCTTGGAAGGCAGCCATGGTGACCAAATGCTAGTCCACTGATTGAAAGTCTGAGTCTCTTGGTTCCTGCTAATAGCCTTTTGGGTGGATGAGACTGAACAGTTCCCCGAAGAAGAAAGGCTCCAAGCAGGTAGGTCATGTTCCTGATTGAGTTTAACATGCTTCAAAGCAGTGCTAATTTCTTCAGTAAAAAACCTGTTAGGCCAATTTGTGTCTTCTGAATTCATCTGTACAATAAAGTCCCGAACAGAGAGCATAGGGTTGATGGTGTTATCAGCCAATGCAAAATCAGCAAGGGTGTGTTGGCCTATCCATCTGTCATACCAGAAGCTTGTCCTGCTGCCATCTCCAATAATGACCCTCTTATGCTGAATAATTAAATTTTTTGCAGTGATCCACCTTCTCCTTTCAAAACCCTTCATATTTGTAAACTGAACCTGGATGAGAGGACAGTTCCTAATATATTTGGCTCTGAAATACTCGGCCCATAATGAATTTGAATGAAGAGCTTGCCACAACATTTTAACACTTAAGGGAGTTTCCATATTCCTTAGTGATATAATACCCAGTCCACCTTAAGAGATAGGAGTGCAGATTTTGTTCCATTTTCTCCAGTGCTTCCTGTGACCATGATCAGATGAACCCCAGAAGAAATTGGCAAGTGATTTTTCAATAGCTTGGTGAGTTCCAATATGCAGTGAAGAAGATGTAAGAAAGTATATGGGCAATGAGATCAGGACATGCTTGATAAGGACTAGTTTTGCTCCCTAGGAGAGCATCCCACATTTCCAACCTGAAATCCTCCTCTGAATATTGTGTAGAATACCAGTGTAGTGAATTTTCTTGCATCTTCCTTTGATCAGGGGAAAACCAAGATACTTATGAGGGAAGGAGTGTTTAACAAAACCAGTGACATCCTGAATTTTCCTGGCAGTAGAGTTATTATTCCTGGAGTGTATGAAAAAACCACTTTTACCTGTGTTTATTGACTGCCCTGAAGCTCTTTCATAATCTTGTAGTATCTTAAGGAGATTCCTTATTGAAATAAGATTGCCATTGCAAAAAATGATGGTATCATCCGCAAACAAAAGATGTGAAATATTCGGGCAATGTCTAGGACTAGCATACCATTCTATGAGGCCACATTGGAAGGCTTTTGTCAGAGATCTACTGAGTACCTCTTCTGCAATGATAAATAGTGAGGGAGCAATTGGATCACCTTGACGCACCCCTCTTGAAGATTTGAAGAATCCAGCAGGGGTACCATTTATAAGAATAGAAAACCAGTTATTGTGCACCATTTTTCTAATAAGCCTGATGAACTGGTCATTAAATCCAAACCTGTTAAGAACATTGAAGAGAAAATCCCATTCAAGCCTATCATAAGCCTTAGCCATATCAATCTTTATCATCACATTAGAGCCCCTTATTTTCATGCCAATTTCATTGGTAAGTTCCTGGGCCAAAGCAATATTCTCAATAATATTTCTGCCTTTGACAAATGCAGATTGTTCAGGAGATATGATCTTAGGAAGAATGCTGGCAAGCCTAGTATTAATGATAGAGGCAATAATTTTGTAAAAGAAGTTGCACAGGCTAATAGGTCTAAACTCAGAAATTCTGGTAGCATTTGTTTGTTTTGGAATGAGAGCAACCAGGGTAGCAGTGACAGATCTGGGTAAGTCTTCATGGGAAGTAAAGAATTCCTGCACAGCTCTTATCACAGTGGAGGCAATTATCCCCCAAGCAAATTGGTAAAATGCACCTGTGAATCCGTCAGGGCCCGGTGCACTATCTTGGGATAGCCTGAAGACATAAGTCTTGGATTTCTGCGGCAGTAGGGATTGAGCAGAGGGTGTCAGTGTCTAACTGATCAACCAGAGAGGGAATACAGTCAAGAACAGTACTATCTGCTAAATGATGTTGGGAAGAGAAGGCTTCCTGAAAATGTGTCACAGCAATTGAAGTCATTTCCCCAGGGTCCGAAGTGAGAAGGCCTGCAGAGTTTTGAAGTTGAGATATGCACATTTTTTTCCTCTTAGCTAAAGTGGTAGAGTGAAAGAATCTGGTATTTCTATCCCCTTCAGTGAGCCATCGGACTCTAGATTTCTGTCTCCAAAAGCATTCCTCCTGAAGCAACATTTTGGACAGAACAAGTTTAGCCTCATCCAGGGCAGTCTGATTTGTAGTGGAAGGCTGGGTGTCATAAGCGTGTTCTGCCTTAATAACATCATCCTCCGCTTTTGCCACATTATTATGAATATTACCAAAGACTTGATAATTCCAAACTTTAAGCATTTGCCTGAGACTCTTGAGCTTAAGATAAAGGGTTAAGGTAGGTGAAGAAGCTAAAGGACTAGTATCCCAACACTTTTTAACATCAGCAAGAAGATGGTCATGATAAGTCCACATTTTTTGGAAACAGAATCTGGTTTTCCTTTTAATCTGGGGAGTCTGCAACACAAGTAGAGGGGCATGATCTGAGACTTCCCTGGAAAGATGTTCAACGGAGAAGGCATAATGAGCCATCCAATCAGAATTGGTTAGAATTCTATCCAGTCTGGCCCAAATACCCCTGCTTCCTGATTGATTGTTATGCCAAGTGTAGGAAGATCCTTTGAAACCAGTATCCAAAAGTGCACAATTTGATATACAGTCCTTAAAATCAGTCATTGCAATCGAATTAGGATCATTACCACCAATTTTTTCCTTTGTATCAGTAATGTAGTTGAAGTCTCCTGCCACCATCCAAGGACCAGAAATGTTAGAGTGGACGTTAATTAAAGAAGTCCAAAGACCCTTTCTCTCAATCACATTGCATTTTGCATATACTGCAGTTAAGTGAAAAGGGACTTGACCATTAAGACCCATGAGAAGAGTAATTTGCTGATCATCTCTAGTAACCAGAGAAACATGCAGATGGTCTTTCCATAATACCCAGATGTGGGCCATTTCATCAGAATTTGCAATAATTTTAGACATACCCCTACGAGATAATATCTTCTAGGCACAATAGTTGAGGACTGTCGAGACGTTGCAAATCATGTAAACCCGCGCCTTTTTAAAATGGGGAATCTGTCAATGGAAGCTACTAGTCATCTTGTAGATTTTCAAAAAAAAAAAAAGATTAGCAGTCGTGGTTGACAACCTCATAAATTATTGATATGTTTAAATTTACATGACATGAGTATTAGAGAAACATTGACATTTTAGAATTGTAGCTCAGTTTCTTAATTTTAGAATATCTAAAACATGTCATTAGCTAAGAGTACTGTTTGGATAGTGTTGGATGAAAAGTAAAGTGTGTTTTATTATTGTCTTATTCAGTGACGATACTATCAATTTCTTTACTTGATTTCTGCATAGCTAGTGACAGTGTTGTCTTTAAGCTAAAAAGTATCATGCTATATTTTATTTCTGCTAAATAGCTAGTGAAAGTGTTGTCTTTATGTTGGATGTTAAAATAAAATTCATGTTTTCATTGTGTACATGTATTGCCAATTTCACATGTTACTGCTATGTTTTTAGATTGTGTTATTATCTTGTCAATATTTAATTAGTTGGGTGTTGTATGTGAGCTGAGATGCGTGGGTGCAACCTAACATTGCACGCATCTTAGGAGAGCGTGTTAAGCCCGTGCCAATCAACCTACCCGTTCAAGACTTTGGGATTGATATGCACGTTCTCATTTTGAATGATGAGAATGTGTATATCTAACTCAAAGTCTTGAATTGTCCCGTTTGGACAGTCTGTGAATGTTTGATCGCACTTAGGTGGTTAATTACTATATGTGTTTGTGTTGTTTGTTAAAAATTTTGGCTGCGTCTTCTCACTCCTCTCTGATATACCTTTATTGATTTTGATTATTTTCTTAACCACTTATTAGTAAGTGTTTAAGAAAATTTCTTAATCAATAAATATTTTGTGGTATATCGGAGAGGTGTGGGGAGATGCTGCCGAAATTTTTAGCAAACAACACAACACATATAGTAATTAATCGTGCGATCAAACCTTCACAGATGGGTTAAAAAGTGAAGATCTAAATGATATTTCCGTCCTATTTAAAATGGCAGACATGGACGATGTGAGGTAAGGGTTGTACTTTTTATTTTGTTAAACATGTTAAAGTTTTGTGTGTTTACATTTCATTCGCATAGGGAAAATGTCTGAAGATCGTTCATGGATGTACCGTAGAGTAGTTGATCAGGTGGTGTCTATAGAATTTAAAAATGGAGTTGAGAGATTCATTCAGTTTGCTTTGAGAAATTCTATTGAAGCTGTAGATTGTGAGGGTCGTATCCGATGTCCTTGTGTAGTCTGTAAGAATTTGAAGTGGCTGACAACATGGGATGTACAACGTCATTTATACAGAAAGGGGTTTGTTAAAGATTATACAAACTGGATATGTCATGGTGAAACATTGTGGTCGACCTACGAGCCTGCCAATGTTGGAAGTGGAAGTTCATATGTTGATATGGTCATAGATGCTGCTGGTCCAGGATTCAATGTTCACGAGGAGCATGTACATAATGAAGAACCGCCAAACAAGACAGCTGAAAGATTTTATCAGCTACTCAAAGATGCTGATGAGCCATTGTGGACTGGATGTCAAAATCACTCTCGACTGTCTGCGGTGTCACAATTATTGAACTTGAAATCTGAATTTCACATCAGTGAGATTTGTTTTGATCGTTTGTTACTGATTATCAAAAGTATGTTGCCACAAGATGAGAAATTACCTGAAAATTTTTATCGTGCAAAGAAGATGGTCACTGACTTAGGGCTTGGATATGAGAAAATAGATGCATGTCCTAATCATTGCATGCTATATTATAATGAGGCTAAAAGTAAGGTATCATGTTCCATATGTGGTCATGATAGATTCAAGCCTAAGAAAGGGGACAATTCAAAGCAAAAAGATATACCATATATGTCATTGCGGTATTTTCCTATTGCACCGAGATTGCAGAGAATGTATATGGCACCAAAGATAGCTCAACATATGAGATGGCATGCGGAAAGAGTACGTCGACAACATAATGTAATCAGTCATCCTGCAGATGCCGAAGCTTGGAGTCACTTTAACCGTGCTCACCCTACTTTCTCAAAAGAGTCGCGTAATGTAAGGCTGGGTTTATGTACTGATGGATTCAATCCATTTGGAGGTTCAGTGACTTCCTACTCTTGCTGGCCAGTTTTCGTGACACCATATAATATTCCGCCAAATATGTGCATGAAACGAGAGCATTTATTTCTATCATTATTGATCCCTGGTCCAAAAAGTCCTGGGAAAAAATTAGACATATATCTCAGGCCGTTGATTGATGAGTTGAAGTTGTTATGGACTGATGGGGTTACTACCTATGATGCATGCAGAAAACAAAATTTCACTATGAAGGCTGCATTGATGTGGACAATAAGCGACTTTCCTGCATATGGAATGTTATCTAGCTGGAGCACTCATGGAAAACTAGCATGTCCTTACTGTATGGACAGTTCCAAATCATTTGTACTTAAGCATGGTGGCAAGTCATGCTGGTTTGATTGTCATCGACGATTTCTACCAAGGGACCATCCGTTTAGAAGGCAAAAAGATGCATTCTTAAAGAACAGAATTGAATTGGAAGAAGCTGATTTTGAACGGTTGTCTGGTCCACATTTAGCAGCACGTGTACAGAACTTACCAGATATAGCACAATTGTCGAGCAGCACAAGACAACTCCCTGGATTTGGGAAGGATCACAATTGGGTCAAAAAAAGTATCTTCTGGGAATTGCCTTATTGGTCAACTCTTCTTATACGACATAACATCGACGTCATGCATGTTGAGAAGAATGTCTTTGATAATGTGTTCAACACTGTTATGGACATAACAGGCAAAACAAAGGATAATGTGAATGCCCGTTTAGACTTGAAAATACATTGTAAACGTCCAGAACTGTACCTTATTGATAGAAATGGTAAAACAGTTAAACCGAAAGCAAGTTACGCCCTTGGAGCTGCACAGATTAAAGAAGTATGCTCTTGGCTAAAACAGTTGAGATTTCCAGATGGTTATGTGTCTAACATTGCTCGTTGCGTGAATACAAATGAGGGGAAAATATATGGAATGAAAAGTCATGACTGTCATGTGTTCATGCAGAGGTTGTTACCTATTGTATTTCGTGATATGATGCCGAAGGCGATATGGGGAGCAGTGACTGAGTTAAGTCAGTTTTTCAAAATTTTATGTGCATCAGAGCTCAGGTATGAAGATGTGGAAACTATTGAACAGAATGTGATCACGACAGTTTGTAGATTGGAAAAGATATTTCCACCATCATTCTTTGATTCAATGGAGCACCTGCTTATACACTTACCATATGAGGCTAAAGTAGGAGGGCCAGTACAATTTAGATGGATGTATCCATTTGAGAGGTAATATATATATATTTTCTCCTCATAATTCAATTACATGGTGATGTGTTTTTCATTATCTTATGAACATTCTGGTAGGTGTATGCATGAATTGAAAATGAAAGTTCGCAACAAGGCAAAAGTAGAGGGTTCCATTGCCGAGGCGTACATTATGGAAGAAATATCAAATTTCTGTTCAATGTACTTTGAACCTGAGGTACAAACTCGTCGAACTCGGCCACCACGTAATGATGATGGGGGAGACTCCGTTCACTCTGAGCGACTGTCGATATTTAAGTATCCTGGACGTGCGTATGGACGTTCCTCGAGTCGGATGCTAAATGATAGAGAATTGCACTGTGCAGAAATTTACATCCTTTTAAATTGTATGGAGGTTGAACCTTATGTTGCGTAAGTTCTCTGCTCAAATTACATTGTGTCTATAACTTATTATTTTTCATTCCATCTATAATGCTCCAATGGTCGTAATACAGACAATTTGACTCAGAATTAATCCAAAGATGTCCATATCTCACTGACATGGAGGTTGAAAAAGAACGAGAAAAATCATTCGCTTCTTGGCTGAAATATCGTGTAAGTATTATTACTACTCTTTCTCCTTGTTGGGTCAATGACAAATTCTGACTAGTGTGCTGTCCATATGTAGGTTGAAAATGATTTTATTACTGATCAAAGAATTCGAGTGATCAGTTATGGCCCATCGAAAGTTGCACGTACATATCCAGCATTTATTGTGAATGGGTATAGATTTCACACTAGACAATATGGGCAGAATAAGTCAACAATGAACAGCGGGGTATGTGTGAAAGGAAGTACATATAATGAAAACGAATGTGATTATTATGGTATTATTGAGGAGATCTTAGAATTGCAATATCTCGGAGATGACAACCATATATTTCTGTTAAAGTGTCATTGGTTTGATCCTAATTCTGTTCGAAATGACACAACATATGGGATTGTCGATATCAGACATAAGTCTAAATTGAATACTTATGATCCATTCATTTTGGCCGCACAAGCCCAGCAGGTCTATTATACAAAGTATCCATCGTCTAGAAATAAAGAAAGAAATGATTGGTGGGCAGTTTGCAAGGTTAAGACAAGGCTTTTCCCGGATTATGAGTTGGATTTGACTGAAACAGAGCAGTTGGATGTGAATGCCGAATTCTTTCAATCAGACTTGGGTGATGATGTAGACTTGCCTGCTTCTAGTGATGAATCTGTGGAGGCACCGTCTTTATCTAAAGAGAATGAAGTGGAGGAAGTCGATCCAGAACAACCAGAAATACAGTTGGGGGACTCCGAAGAGGAGGAATATATTAGTGATCAAAATGAATCTGATAATGAAGATGTGAATGCTGAATTTGTTATATCTCCAACATCTGAAGAAGAAATGGAGAATGTTTGATTAATGGTATACAATTTTATCTGGGAATTTTAATACTCTGTAACTTTCTTTCTTTCACTATTTGATGAATATGCATGTATTTTATTACCAGTTGAAGATATGGTTCGAGGACGGCGTGGGACTCCCAGAGGTGGGAGGGGAGAGGGTAGCGGGAGGAGATTTACTTCCGTTTCACCACCGGTAGTAGGTATGTATACTTTCCCTTCATAATGCATTGTAGTATTTGTTGAAAATAATTCATTATGTATTTGTGTTATCTGATTATTATTTTCACAGGACCCACGACCTCTACACCGTTACGACCGACCTCTGCACCGCTACCACCGGTAGTAGGTATGTATACTTTCATGTATAATGCATTGTAGTATTTGTTGAAAATAATTCTTTATGTTTTTGTGTTATCTGATTCTTATTTTCACAGGACCCACGACCTCTGCACCGTTACCACCGAGGGATGCACCGCTACCACCGGTAGTAGGTATGTATACTTTCATGTATAATTCATTTGAGTATTTGTTTAAAATAATTCTTTATGTTTTTGTGTTATCTGATTCTTATTTTCACAGGACCCACGACCTCTGCACCGTTACCACCGAGGGATGCACCGCTACCACCGGTAGTAGGTATGTATACTTTCATGTATAATTCATTTGAGTATTTGTTTAAAATAATTCTTTATGTTTTTGTGTTATCTGATTCTTATCCTTACAGGACCCACGGCCTCTGCACCGTTACCACTGACAACGGGTACATTGACGGCCTATGCACCGCCATCACACATGGCGAGTGGATCTACACCTCCCCCAGCTGAGTCAGGTATGTTCATTTGCATATTTATGTTTTTTTGATAGTTTGTTTTATTTATACTATTTAATTCGTATAGTACGTGCTGATGACGAGGCGAGTCATCATGAGGGGGAGGGCTGTTGTAATGAGACGATGCGGGCAGTGTGGATAAATGAAGGGTACGTAATGCATTATTTTTGTTATTTATTCGTCATTGTGGTATTAATATTTTTAATTTCAGGAATAAAATAGAGCCAGCCCAAGCATCACAATTTATTACAAAGACAATTCAAGCACATTTTCCAGGCCCCATCCATCGCTTTGCTGATTTTCCGATGGGTGTTCAGGATTTATTGTTCTCTATGTTCTTGGTATTTATCTTATTTTATCATATTAAGTCATTTTCAATTATTATTTTAACCCACTTTGTTATGTAACATATAAATTTTTGTTGTTGTTAATATATAGAGGAATCATCGATTCACAGAACATTCAGATGAGTTACGTGCTAGATTTGCATGGACAGCTACTGCAAGAGATAATTTCAAACATCTTATGTACAATGCCCGAAGATATGCAAAAAAAGCATGTGCAAGTACTGATAAGAACATATGGAAGGAGCATGGGCCTGTGTGGATGAGAAAGGAGTATTGGACAGAGCTGTGCAACATTTGGGAAGCGGAGAAATGGAATGCCAATTCAAACAAAGCAAAGCAAAACAGAGCAGCGCATCCTGAAGCGAATTTACACACGGGTGGCTCTGTCTCCTTTGCAACACATAAAGCGAGATTAGTAAGTACACTTCTACATATATAAATTTTTTGTTTCTATTATGAAACTGTGATTTATTTGAATAACAGGAAGCACAGTTAAAGCGGCCAGCTCAATTTCATGAACTTTTTGATCGAACTCATAAGAAGAAAGGGACAAATGCTTACATTAGTGAGAAAGCTCGGGAGGTAGCGGTAAGTGTATACATTAATAGTTTTCATTTAAGATTAAATTGTAGAATAATTTGGTTTTGTTTTTTTTTGGTTTTTGCAGGACTCATATAGTAGACGAATGGATGAGAGGTACGGGGATGACAGTCAGCGTCCAGAGTTGGATCCTGCCATTTGGGTTGCAGCATCTGGGGCACCCAAGAAAGGACATGTTTATGGTTTTGGACATAGCTTGGGCACGACTAGGGTGTTATCATCATGCTCGAGTTCGGTCTCACATGCGACCTCTCCATTTACCACACCAGCAGCCCCAGATGGTTCTTCCAGTGCCGCCCCGACCATGACTCCAGATATGTTTAGGCAGATCGTCAACGAGACCGTCTCTCAGAATATCTCTCAGAATATCTCAACCATCGTCGCTCAGACCGTCTCCCAGATGCTCACATCCTTGGGAATTGATAGTAGTAGAGCACCTCCTGCACCTCCTGCACAGCAGCCTCCGGTAAGTATTTTATTTGATTGATTTTCTATTTGTTAACTCTAAATATCATCTTACAAAATATAAGAATTTAGATTGAGGAGGGGAAAATATCATTTTCTTAACTCTAAATATCATCTTACACCTATCCTCTGGATATTAGAATCAACAGGCAGACTGTTCTGCAGGATTTTCCATAGGTGTATAGAGATTTTGGTTAGAACTGAAAGTGAAAAGATATGTATAAATTCTATTCACTTGAGTGGGGGAGGATACAGATCTATAAATATTCATAAAGCTAGAATAATATAAGGAAAGTAACATGTAGACATGAATAAAATATGCCAATTTAGGTGAAAAGATCTCCCCAAAGTCTGGTAACTGTCATGGCAGGAAGCCAGGAACAGCACCTCTAAGCAAAGGAAGGGCAGTTCATACAAAGGAGCATAGGTCATAAGTTACAAGAAGTTCATTTTCAGTGGGGAGATGAAAGTGACTTGTCAGAACTGACGGAATCCAAATCGGATGCCCGGTTTGAGCTCGGCGCTCAAACTTCATTTTTAAAATACACTTAGTTCAAATGAACTGTTAGGATGGGGCATTTGGTTCTAAAATCTGAAATACCGGTCGGATGGCCGTGCCGATCATTCCAATACGACCGGGGAGATGAAAGTGACTTGTCAGAACTGACGGAATCCAAATCGGATGCCCGGTTTGAGCTCGGCGCTCAAACTTCATTTTTAAAATACACTTAGTTCAAATGAACTGTTAGGACGGGTCCGGGGGTCTAAAATTCGAAATACCGGTCGGATGGCCGTGCCGATCATTCCAATACGACCGGGGAGATGAAAGTGACTTGTCAGAACTGACGGAATCCAAATCGGATGCCCGGTTTGAGCTCGGCGCTCAAACTTCATTTTTAAAATACACTTATTTCAAATGAACTGTTAGGACGGGTCCGGGGGTCTAAAATCTGAAATACCGGTCGGATGGCCGTGCCGGTCATTCCAATACGACCGGGGAGATGAAAGTGACTTGTCAGAACTGACGGAATCCAAATCGGATGCCCGGTTTGAGCTCGGCGCTCAAACTTCATTTTTAAAATACACTTAGTTCAAATGAACTGTTAGGACGGGGCATTTGGTTCTAAAATCTGAAATACCGGTCGGATGGTCGTGCCGATCATTCCAATACGACCGGGGAGATGAAAGTGACTTGTCAGAACTGACGGAATCCAAATCGGATGCCCGGTTTGAGCTCGGCGCTCAAACTTCATTTTTAAAATACACTTAGTTCAAATGAACTGTTAGGACGGGTCCGGGGGTCTAAAATTCGAAATACCGGTCGGATGGCCGTGCCGATCATTCCAATACGACCGGGGAGATGAAAGTGACTTGTCAGAACTGACGGAATCCAAATCGGATGCCCGGTTTGAGCTCGGCGCTCAAACTTCATTTTTAAAATACACTTATTTCAAATGAACTGTTAGGACGGGTCCGGGGGTCTAAAATCTGAAATACCGGTCGGATGGCCGTGCCGGTCATTCCAATACGACCGGGGAGATGAAAGTGACTTGTCAGAACTGACGGAATCCAAATCGGATGCCCGGTTTGAGCTCGGCGCTCAAACTTCATTTTTAAAATACACTTAGTTCAAATGAACTGTTAGGACGGGGCATTTGGTTCTAAAATCTGAAATACCGGTCGGATGGCCGTGCCGATCATTCCAATACGACCGGGGAGATGAAAGTGACTTGTCAGAACTGACGGAATCCAAATCGGATGCCCGGTTTGAGCTCGGCGCTCAAACTTCATTTTTAAAATACACTTAGTTCAAATGAACTGTTAGGACGGGTCCGGGGGTCTAAAATTCGAAATACCGGTCGGATGGCCGTGCCGATCATTCCAATACGACCGGGGAGATGAAAGTGACTTGTCAGAACTGACGGAATCCAAATCGGATGCCCGGTTTGAGCTCGGCGCTCAAACTTCATTTTTAAAATACACTTAGTTCAAATGAACTGTTAGGACGGGGCATTTGGTTCTAAAATCTGAAATACCGGTCGGATGGCCGTGCCGATCATTCCAATACGACCGGGGAGATGAAAGTGACTTGTCAGAACTGACGGAATCCAAATCGGATGCCCGGTTTGAGCTCGGCGCTCAAACTTCATTTTTAAAATACACTTAGTTCAAATGAACTGTTAGGACGGGTCCGGGGGTCTAAAATTCGAAATACCGGTCGGATGGCCGTGCCGATCATTCCAATACGACCGGGGAGATGAAAGTGACTTGTCAGAACTGACGGAATCCAAATCGGATGCCCGGTTTGAGCTCGGCGCTCAAACTTCATTTTTAAAATACAAGATGAAATTTGAACTTATATTGTGTGTGTGTATTTATATATATGAAAATGAGCTGGCTTAAACTATTGGCATACTCTTGTTAATGCTTGATTTCTTTATTAAGTCTTGTTAATGCTTGATTTCTTTATTAAGGATTTGATTATAATTTTTTTAAATGATATACAGGATCATCCGTCGCGAGATGTTGGACGAGACGACGACCAGGATGATGTTGGACGAGACGACGACCAGGATGAGACATATGTGGAGGATTTGTGATTTTATTTTAGTTGTGTATGTTGTCATTTTATTATTATGGATGTATGATTAATTTGTGATTTTATTTTAATTGTGTGTAATTTGAGGTTCGTGGAGATTGTGATCCGTGTAGTTGATTTATTATTGTTTTATGAAATTGTTATTTATCAGGTGCTTGTATGTGATGAATTTGAGATTTGTCGATATTGTTGTCTGTGTAGTTGATTTTATATTTATGTTATGAATTTGTTATTTATCAGGTAATTTATTTATCAGTTTAAATAAATTTTTAAAAAAAAAATAATGCAAAATTAGCGACCGCATGGAGACTGAATTGCGACCGAATAGCGACTATACGTTATATTTCTTTTATTAAATAATTATACTTGGCGACCGACTAGCGACCGAATTGAGACCGAATAAATCCAATAGGTTAATTTTATTTTTAAAAATACAACATAATTAGAGACCGAATAGCGACCGAATTGAGACCGACTTAATTAGCGACCGATCAGGCGACCGATTATAATCGGTCTCTGGTAACGACTGATACTGCGACCGAATTATGTCGGTCGCTATATAGCGACTAGTATATAGCGACCGACATGTTCGGTCGCTAGATAGTCTCTGTTCGGTCGCAATGGAGATTTGCGACCGATCTACGACTGAATAGCGACCGCTAGGTCGGTCGCTATCCGCGATTTTTCTTGTAGTTAGGATATGCGAAGTTGAAACAAGGTAGGCGAAGAGATAGTCGATATAACGCCTATGTTAAGTGTAAGAGACGGATAGACGATGTTGCACCTAAGTTAACAATACTTAAGTGAACAGATAGTTGACTAAGTTAATAACTTAGCCGATACAATGTTATGCCTAAGTTAACAACGCCTAAGTGAACAGATAGTCGAGTAAGTTAATAACTTAGCCAATACACTGGCTATGTGAGCAATGAGCTGAGTTCTTTTTATATTACCTAAGTGTGATTTTAATGTCTATGTTATCTATTTGTGAATATTTTATACTTAACTAATTTCTTAGAGTTCTTATGCTTCTTCTATTCTGCTTCTCTAGTCTTTCAGCCATTTCATCATCAGTAATTTTGTTGTCACCAAAACCGATAAAGATAATATTTGGATTTACCCTAAATATACCTAACTTCTTTTGATTGACAATTGATATAATTGCCATCTAGAGATTCGTAATCGGATCACTTCAGTGAGTCCCATTCAGGTAATGGGCATCTTCACATATATTTTAGTATCTCTATAGCAATGACTATGAGACCAGTCATCCTCATGATATGAAAGGATATTATGTGCACTGGTTTATTCGAATTCTTTAATGTTTCATCTTAAAGATCCTATAACTAGGAACTTTTAGAACACATATTTGAAAAAGTTGGTCTCATTCTTATAATCTCAGTATAATCCAACCTTCATCGAATGCATTCAAAGATTTTATCACGTCAAGCGGTAATACACATAAATAAGTGAGATACAATGAAGAAAATACTATAAATATTATTAATTTGAATGGAAATATACATAAAATGACTCCATCACTTCATAAGCGGTTGACTTGCAAGCATACACTTCTTTCAAGTTGTAGGTGAGAGATTATGAGAGGACCAAGGGAGAGAGTCTAGAGAGAGGGGGTTTATGAGAGGAGTGAGGGAGTCTAACATGCTAGAGAAAGAGAAAGCGATTTTAATATGAGATAGAGAGAGTCTAGAGAGAGAAGAGAATGAGATGAGAGGGTCTAACGTTTGTATGTGTACATGTGTGCGTGAAGGAGAGAGAGAGAGAGAACGAGTGATTTGGATATTTTTAAAAGGCATTTGAAGGTGATGTGACCCCAAGTGGTGGAAATAAGTTCTCTTAAAATATAGGGGGTGCTAGTTGCACAATTTATTGTTAGGGGGTGGAATAAGCCCCCGCCCCCTCATAGGAGGTTCTATTTATTTTTCTCTAAAAAAGTCTAATTCGATGAGATCTAACAATCATCTTTTTGAGGTATACTTATTGGACCTCTTGAGTTGCTATCGGAGACATATGCCGGGCTGTCATTGATCCAATCAGAAAAAGGAAAAAACGGAACTTGAATTCAGTTTTAAGAGGTCCAATTTGTCTAATATAACTAATTTCAAGTACAAAGATAGAACACAAGTGGTGACTAATGAATTTAATAGTTAAGATTATCATCTAGTTTGATCATCTAATCTAAATAATGCAGGTGCATCGGTTATCAAGCAGGGGTGCAAGCAAATTGGTACACTCCACAAATTATTCGTGAATATGATTGATAAAAAATTGATTTAATTCGATTGACTAAACAAGTGATGAACAAAATTTTAGACTTAATTAATAAATGGAGTAATACTTGCTGCATCGACTTGCAGTGCAGATATTTGTAGATAATATCTGCATCGTAGACCGGTGTAGTTAGTTTTTTAAGTTTCGAGACATGGGGCCCATGTCTCCCTATATCTTATAGTACAGTACATGACAATCTCCTATCCCATGGCTCAAGAAATTCACTATTTACAGAGCCTTTTTTTTTTTTGTTGTGTAAGACACGTTATTTTGTGACGTGAGTCACACGTCATATATTAGTGACGTAAATTTCATGTCTAAAAAAATTTAAAAAAGAACTCAGTTGCATCAACTTGCGATGCATATATTATCTGAATGGTAAGCTGTGCAACAAGCATTACTTTAATAAATGAGTTGAACTTGAACATCAGAATACAAGACTCATATATGTTCACCAACAATCTCGACGAATCTAGTTGCGTTTGGATACCTGATCGAATTATAGATTTTTTTTGATAATCGAATTATAGAGACATATTTTTTTCAGGTATAGATTTTATTTATGACATTGGAGAACGAGCATTAAATGTTTCTACTATAGTGCCACTTTTGACATGTTGTTGGTCAAATATTTCTATTTTCAACGACGCCCCTTATTCTGGCAAATCATTTCACGGTAGAAACGAGCATGAGAGTTTGGGGGGGGGGGGGGGGGTAAAAGAGTAATAAAATTTAATAATCCATTCTGGCCTAAAGGTAACAACGCACCCTCCCTTTTGCAGTCTCTGTCTCTCTCTCTGCACTTTAATAAATAATCTACCACTTGGTAAGCCAAGGAGGCCAAGTGCGTTTGGTTTCGCTCAAACCCCGTTGGCCGACTTTCATCCGATAATCCACCCCGTCAACGTATTCCCAAATGTGCCCCAAGACTTAATTACATTGCTTTAGTTATACAGCGATATGATTATTTAATAATTTATTTATAATTCGATCATAACCTTCTAATAACATAACTAACATATAGATAAAAGAGAGAAATATTTGTTGTATTTATTTTTATTTATTCGATAGCTCAAACAAGTTGATAAATAACAAACAACTTAAATACTATTTAGTATCAAAAAAACTTGAATTAGGTTCAATTATTAAATAACTTGAGTTTGAACAAAATAATAATTGACTTATTTACTATTTAAATAACTCAAACTCTACATATATAGACTCGGCTCGGGTAGGGTCCGATTGCTGAGGATGACCCACAAGAACAATGCACGAGCAACTACAATTTCATCGTCTTTACGCCTCCGCTCCATCATTAGGCGATCATATGAATAGAGTGTTATTGCTCTTTCTTTTATCTATTCTCCAGAGTACACAAGTAACTACAATTTCATCTTCTTCGAGATTGCGTTTGAAAATAATTAGAGATTAAGAGATTTTTTTATAAAAAAAATTAAGCAATTTTTAGAGATTTTAAAAGTGTCCTATATTTCTCCCAATCATTTTTTACCTCTAAAATTCCTCCAAAATAAAAGATGAAGAGACCGGTGCACTTTTGAAATGAATTGGGAGAGGATGGGGATTTCAATTAAATTATTGAAATACCAAAAATCTCCTCTCAATATTATTTCTAAACCTAACTTAAAATCTCTTCTCCATTTTTAAGCAATCTTATGAGCAGTGTTATGGCTCTTTCTTGTATCTCTCCTGTATATCCTCCTCCATAGTTAGGAACACAACAATGGGCCGGTTGACGCATGGCTAACCGAGCCCTTGTCCCAGGGTTTTACCTTTTGCAGTGTGGACAATGCTCCATTTTATTGTGCCATCTGGTCAAATATTAAAAAGTTAAAAATCAAAAATAAAAATTAGATGTCCTAAATAGGCTTTAAGTGCTCAGCCAATTATTTTCGACAAACAAGGACGTCTGACTTTATTTTATTAGATTCTTTTCAACCATCCCACTTTTGATCGGATAATATAAACATGTAGGTTAAATGAGGATCGACCTGAAAAAAATTAAAATTGTCTTTTTGTTTTTGTTGGCACCATTGGGTGGATCAAGTGGAACTCATATCCAATATATCGTACTGAGTCTGGGCTCATGCTTGTGGTCTAGTGTTTGGGCTCATACTCCTCATCTCAATCTTAATTGGATCTTAATATCATGGCAATCCAATATATCATAGAGTAAGGTTCGCTGTATACTCAGGTGTGGTGCATATGTGTAGTGTCTTTAAATTTTTTATTTTTTAAATTATTTTTGAAGTGACCTCCTAAGATATCTTAACTTGAGATGTAAACCACGTCACCATTGAATTATTTAAAAAAAATTAGATCAAATAAATAGTGATGGACTCATTCTTTTAAAAATCGACTCATTTTATTTATATTTTTTTAAATAATCGAATGTTCAAGTGACTCGTATCCCAAGTTAAAGAATCTTGAGAGCCACTTCAAAAAATGTTCAAAATAAAAAAAATTTAAAGATACTACACACTTAGAATGTGCAGCACGCTTGAGTATATAGCAAGTTAAATTCATACGTCACGTTAGATTCCACTTCGAAACATCCTACAGAAATGATCTAAAAATAAATGAAGTTTCCTTTGTCTTCTCTTTCTTCGAGATGTTGAGCATAAGGATGGAGTTGAAGTGGGGGAGCGACGAACTTTGCGAAGAAATTTATGCAGGGAGAGGAGGGAGGGGGTATGGGTAGCGTGGAGGGTGGGTTGTGAGCCTGGACTTATTTCTCAAAAAAAATGTCAAGATTTTTTTTATCTTGAGAGAAGTGATATTGGGGTGAGATTTTATTTTAAAAAATTAAGAAAGGCTTATCAAACGTGTCCAATTGAACTTTTTATTTTTTATTTTTATTGTGAGAGAAAAAAATAAAAAATACAACTAAACACTCTACACAAAATAAAAAAAGTGCAATTTATTTTCAGACCAAGACCTAACATTTTTGTAGTTGAGATCAGGGTTTAACAAATTGGTACGGGACGGGCCGAATCGTCCGTCCCGTCCCAGTCACAGACCGGGACGATCGATCTGTGGGACGTAATCGGTATACTATATATATTATATATTATATTTTAATCATCAAATATTGTATAGGTAAGTTGGTTGTGTGATTTCACCTGCATAGGGACGGTCTAGGTTCGAACGTTCGTTTTTTAAGTTTTTTTCAAGATTTTTAATTTAAAAAACTAAAATTACAAATATTATTTATAAGATTCGAACATGTGACATTCTAGAAAAAGTAAACAAGTCACCTAACCAACTAAGTTACAAATTTTCTCATATTATTTTACATTATTATATATATATATATATATATAGCGGGACGGAGCGAGACAATATAGTATCGTACCGTCTCAATAAAAAATCGGGACGGTCGGTACGATCGAGATGACAAACTCTGGTTGAGATTGATATGAATGGACCGTATCCTTTTTGTACTTAAAACATTAGAAATTGCGTTGGAGAGGTAGTGCTAAAAGGGGAGTCTCATTGTCTGCACCTCGGCAAACAAGATCTGAAGATTACGATTTCACATGTCATGAACGCTAATATATGCCAGCAGGAAATACTTCAAGCTTGCCCAGCGTGAATATAATTGGTGCATCAGCATCCCATGCAATTTACTAATTTGATTTGTAAATTACATTTATAACTTGCAGAGAGTTGGGTGTAGACTGTAGAGAAAATGATTTGCAATAATCTAGGACAATTTTGTTCATGTCCCCGTAATTAAATGTTGACATGTTCCCAAGGGTGCTGTTAGACGTTTTTTGATGTGACATGAAATCATAAGTTTTTAATTTTAAAGTTATCAATTCTAAAAGTTTGGGGGTCTAGTTTACGGTGATTATATATTTATATATGGACTGAATTAAAATGGGGGAAAAGTAAATAGTACATGGTTTGATCGATTCTTAAAACCTCGTTATTTATAAAATACTAAACATAAAAAGTAACTAAAATGATATTATATAATATTTTACATTATTTTATTGTACAAAAACTTATGTAATGTTTTAGGGTTGGTCACATATATACCCCAAAATCTTGAATAGTTTATTCGATACTCTTATATATATATTGTCATATTAATAATATTATTTTAGTTATGTTGACGAGGTCAGGGTTTGTCGTCTTGACCGACCCGTCTGTCTCGGTCACGGGCTGAGACTTGTCGGGTCGATCTCGACTCGGTCTGTCTCCATCCATCTCGTTCTAAGTGTAGATAAAAAAATATTATATATATATATAAATAGAATAAAATAGAAAAAGATATTATATATATAATATAATATAATATTAAATTAATGGAGCGACCCGATGACGACTTACGACCCGGGCGTCCCATCCACAGTCTGGGTCGGGTCGGGTCGTACGGGTCAGGACGAGATCCTAAGATTCTAATACCATTAAAGTTAATAGAGTATTTTGTTGAACATGTACATGATATCAGATTTTAAAGGGTATACAAGAGAATATGAAAGATTTGATGATTACATACGACATTATTTTAGTAGTCGACCACTCGACCCTTACAATATTTTATATTTATGAATTAACCCCTCTAATCTAGATATTCATTTATAAACTATTACAGTTACACATTTATTTGATAAATATTTTTTTAGGGACTGATTGTAAACACTTGAAGGGCCTATTTTTTATTTTAGGGGATGATTTACTAAATATCTTGAGATTTTGAGAAGTTATGAACAAGTATTTTGATTGGAGGCACTGATACATAAATATGAAAGATTATAGAAATTGAAAACTAAATATGTTTTATTTTAATTATGTAAGAAAGTTAAATAAATGTAAATTAATCTTTTTTAAAAGTGGATTCTTAATGTTAAAGAGAGATAGAAATAATAAGGTGTCTTTTCTCTCAAATTTAAAAGTTCCTTTTGATGAGATTTTGAAACGAGAAAATGAATTTTAATTATTGGAGTGAAGTCCACATATTTCATAATCTTCCACATCAAAATTCATATCTTCTCACGTATATTCTCAAACGCACTTAAATGGGCGATCAAAAGTAACCCCATTAAGGTCATCCATTATTTTAATTTTTTTCACAAACAAGTAAACAGTACAGACATGGTGCTTGGTCCCCAAGTATTTTTTTTAAATATATATATTTTTACTTAGGCTAACAAGCTTTTGCATCGAAAGGTAAAACTCTCCATATACAACTGTGAACAAATTTCTAGAAAAACTTGTTCGTTCATGAAACCAATCCCAAT
Source organism: Amorphophallus konjac (assembly GCA_022559845.1). Classification (NCBI taxonomy): domain Eukaryota; kingdom Viridiplantae; phylum Streptophyta; class Magnoliopsida; order Alismatales; family Araceae; genus Amorphophallus; species Amorphophallus konjac. The sequence goes on along the minus strand of CM040126.1, from coordinate 81,410,243 downwards.
CCGTCCTCTACTTTACAATTTAATATGAATAAATTCCTTTTCATACTCACTAGACACTCGTCAACCCCAACTGAAGAAGGGAATGAAACAAATTCACTGTCCAATCTATTTACCCATTTACTCAACAATCTAATTATCTAATATGCATGTAGGTCTACACATATTTCAAGTGTGGCTCCGTCCACACTGGTTCAAAATTTACAGCCATCCGGTGAACGTGTGTCAGATGTGAGCCAGGTGAGTTAACCTGTCGCCGCACCCTATCTCTTTGTCCCGAGTGCTTCATGGCAGATTGCCGCTGTTGTTTTCTCCGGGTCCTGCTCTCAACAACTTTAGATCCGCAGGCCGAGGAGCAACGCCAGGCCCTGATCATTAATCCTATAAAAACGGCTCCCAGGAGTAGTCACTTTCTTCGTGGATTTTTTTCTCATATATATTCTTATCTGAAGTGAATTTACTTAAAAATTTATTTTACATTTACATCATGATTTGTCTACCCGATGCGTCTCACACGATCCAACCCGACCTAGGCCGGGACCGAGTCAATCGGGCTGTGAGTCACCACCGGGTGGATCTATTATTTTAATATTATATTATATTATATTTTATATATAATATGTGTTTTTCTATTTTTATTATATATATATATATATATATATATATATATATAAAGTGGTGTTTTAGAATGGGACGGACCGGGTCGTACCGAGACGCGAGCGACCCGACCCGACCCACGCCGAGACCGGGTCGGTCGAGTCGACCGGGCCGACAAACCCTGATTTACATGCGCATATATATATATATACTTTTTTGAGATAATTACAAAGATAGCTTTTTTATTTCAGCAATCGTAAAAATGGCATTCTTATTTTACTATTGTAAAAAATAACCCTCCAAAATCAACATTAGTGCAGAATTACCCTCAAGATTAGTTGCTATTTCGGATGCCCGTTTGAATCTATAAAATTAAACTTTTTGATGAAAATATCCACCTAGATAGCATTCTTTTCTACAGTATATTATTATGCCAAAGAGAGAGAATTGGAGATGAAGAGTTAGATACTGAAGAGAGAGAAATAGTTTAGAAGTGATTAGGGTATATTTTGATTTTTTTTTCTCAAATTTAGTTGAATAATAATTAGTGTTAAATAAAAAATTTTATCATAAAACTAACTGCGAGTGACGATAAGGGTAGCTCCGTAAGTATCACAACGTCAGGAGGTTATTTATAACAATAAATAACAAGGTAAAGATGGTAATTTTACCTTTGTTAAAAATAAGAGCGTTATTTTATGATTACTCTTCCTTTTTGATGTGAATTAAATATCAAATATATTCGTTTCATTATTTTTTAATAAAAAACTATTAAAATATCTTAACGAGCGAATGTAGAAGGTGACAAAAATATTTCATGCATAGTCCGTTCGTAAGTCTACCAAAAGACACATGATATAAAATTCTTAAGTAAAGAGGGCATAAATGAATTCACTTGATATACATGATGAGAAAATCACTTATTTTAAGGGTTCGTTTGGTCGGGATAAAAGGGAGATTCCCGGTATAATAGGGAGCCCAACCAAATGTTGTCAAGAAATCTTGACTTGCACACCCAACATATTCTCGAAGGTGAGAGAGTGTAGACTCAAGCGCATCGCCCTCATTGAATCCAGAAAATCTCCTCATGGAGAATTTTCTGGGAGACGGCGACGAATTTTGGGAGCAAATCTCCCTTCTACCCTTCCATCGCCCACGCTCGCCGGCAAGGGTCCAAACTGATGCGAGACAAGACGCGAACCTGGAACTCTAGCTCGCGGACGTCCCTATGCGAGGGAAGCGTGCGGATCTGCATGGTTGAGAAATCGACAATGAGTCGAGAGTATCGACTTTTTTGCGCGTACTCGGATTGAGTCACGGGACATGTCACACTCACTCACTCTCGCAGCTGTGATAAAATATATAACGAGCTACATGCCTATCACTCTAGCAGCGGCATATGAAAATATACGAGTAAAGCAAAATGTCGAGAGGGGAGCGGAAACGATACCTCCACACTACCGGGCGTGGGGAAGACGACCCCGGCCAAGAACGATGACTCCCGGTATAGTAAATGTTAATAATTATAGAAGTGATTTTAATGTCCACTCCACGCAGAGAGGTAACAGGCCACAACAGTGGTCCGGGAGTGCCGATTCTGGGTTAACGGGTAGCACGTTGTAGGGGTTCCGGGCGGTTGAAGACAGCAAGTCCGGATCTGCGATTTGTAGGCCGGCAGGACAGCGTACGAGGGCCTCCAAAGGGACGTCATCCTCTTGGAATCTTCTGAAGGCGACGCTTGGCTGGGATGATGGCGGGACGTCCTTGGTCGACTCCAAGAAGTGACGGTAGCTGAATCAGAGCTTTGATATATTATTGGGAATTATTTCCTAACACCTTCTTTCTGGCCTGGCTCGGAGCAGGAACGCGCGCCTCCACGAAAAGAATTTATGCGTCCAGATCCGGTGTCGGATCGAGGCGAAACTAGTACCAATGGATAGAGGACTCAAAGGGCTACAACATATAATTATTTCATATCCATCCAGTAGACGAATTAGAAATGAAAACCTCTGTGGTTTGCTGTTGCTTCTGACTCAGAATTACAGACACACAGGGTAGACTGAGATCTGCCTGAAAATGAATTTTGACAGATAGAAAAATAATAGATCTAGACTCCAGAAAAATTATGGGTAGAAGGGGGGTAAGTGAGGAACACATATGATTTTTTTTGGGATTTTTGGAGATGTATAAGGGGGCGGGAAAAATAGAAGAACAAACTCCTATCCTGCAGATCTGTTGATTGGCAGACTGTCAGGGGTGGAATTAATATTACGGGAAAAATACCAAATGACCTCTGAGTGGTACAAAATTTAAGATGGAGATAGGGGATAACAAGAGGAACAAACACTCAAAATTTCAGCTCGATCAGATCTCCTGATTTGGAGATAAATTTCGGGCTTCAACCTCCTGTCCTGATGTGGACATAACTCCGACGCGGTGGCGGTGGTGGTGCGACGGCGGCTCGATGGCGGCGGCGGCGACGGTGCTGAGCTTCTCACTCAGAGAGGGGGAGATGGGGAGGCTTCACACCTCAAGAATTTTACAGAAATTCATCTGCAAGGGGGTGGGAGAGAGAGAGGGGCGCCCTTGGGCTCTTGGAGGCAAATGCCAATTTTCTGATTTCTTCTTCATTAATTCTATCAAAATGGAAATTACATGGATTATATAGAAAAGTAAAAATGACATAAACTATCCCTAGATCTAGGGTTAGGGAGGGGCAAATAAGGGATAATATTTTCTTCCCCCACGTGGTCAAAAGAAATAAAATTAAAAAAATTACAACAAGAATAAACTATAATAAAAGGGGGCGCCCCCTTGACTTAAGGGGCCATCAAATTTGAATTTTCATTTTTTTGTCCCCCCTTGGTCCAAGTCCAATCTTGGACTTTGAACCAACCCCACATGGGCCCTAGAACCTAGGTAGACCAATGTGAAAGAAGGTGGGAGACCCTACTGGACCCACTGGCATATTACATAGAAACTCAAAGACTTTAAAGACTAACCCTTTGGCTTATAATGCCTTATAATTGTAAACCCAATTAGCCAAGGGTATAAATAAAAATAAAAGGGCGCACATGTAAAAATAAAAGTTAGTGCTCGGTGTTGATTCCCATCAATTCTCCCCGGATGGGAAGAACTCGACCCTGTCGAGTAAGGTGTGCGGCTGCTCGTGTGGCTCCGGCGGATCCGTCACCGGACCTGAAAGCGTGGAGTACGCTCCCCTCCAAGTAATCGTCACCTGCTCATCCCGTATATATTTGATATGCACACGCTGCTATGGGAATGAGGCTAGAGGTGGACACTCCGGGGTGGGGTCACTCTCAAAAGGGGAGGAGGCGGCTCGAAGACTCACTAGGAATCACCGCTGAGTCCCTTTATGTGACTAGATCCGATATATTGAGGTAGAGCCGATCCCAAATTCCAGCAAGTCTACAACGTACGCATTAGACCCAACTCGCCTCACACACGAAAGGGACTGACATCGCGAGCTGAAATGAGACCGACTCGACTCGATGTATGCAGACTCACTATGCACTCGATAGACAAACGGTACGAAACAAAGACTCACACGTGACCCTAAACAAACCTACTGTTAGTTCGACCCATACACATGCAATGGTAGACCAGGACATCCGAATGTTTGCCATACATACACTAGATGCAATTGATGGTTGACGGAATGGGGAACTCCTAGACATCCTAGTATGCCCCTAGCATGTGGCTACCTGTTGGATTTGGGAGACTTTGGAGGGCTAGGAGATCCAAAGTTTCCTTCTTCATTTCCCCAATAAACGGACACCTTGCGGAGTGTAGGTGGACTAGCCTGTGGGGAAGGGGAGCGATGATGGACTTCCCTAATAAGATGGAATGGATAAAGTGGGTCATAAGGCTCACTAAGGAAGGGGTCGAAGGGATCAAAGAAAGTGTGACCCCTCGAGCTGGGTTCCCACATGTCACGGTCCCATGTCGGAACTTCTTGAAGGTGTAGGTGGTCACCTTCATGCACTAGGGTATAGGGGACGGTGATCTCATATAGAAGGTATGGTTCCTCCCTCGGGGTAAAGGGAATGAAGTTTGGCTCAGCCGACATGGGGAGGAATAAAAGAACCTCCGTGGTGACATGACCCACGGTGCACACGGAGGTAATGGACCCTAAGGCCAGATGGGTGAAGCTACGACTATTGGGTTGGTCGAAGCCTTGGGCCAATAAGTGCGTCAACTTCCATTGCCAGGCTAAACCCTTAGTAAGGTCATCTAATGTATCAACATGGTGACTAGATCGTAATGTGGTATGGAATGAGTTGACCGTCACTAATGGCAGTGTAGGGTCCATGGATGGATAGAAAGGTGGACTAGGGACCAAGCCGATCTTGAGCCAACTAAGTAGTGGCTCGGCGATTAATAGCTTTCCCGTTAGAAACACGGGTGGCTCAGGATGAGGTGACTCCAAATGAGGTGACTCCGAATAAAGATCGGAAATGGCAATGGAGCTCTCGGGGAGGGGTTCCCTGACTGGGGTGGGGGAGGCCGTGGAGTAGGCTGTTCGACCGGCTCGGGACTCGGCTGCGAGGTAGATGCTCTCCGAAGGGCGGCATCAAACCTTGCCTCGAAAGGCTCAACCTCTAGAGCGACCAGATAAGACTGCGCCAGAGTGAACGCGTCGCGGCAAAGACATTCAATGTAATATCCCGGATCCTTAGTGGATCTTTGTTGGATCTTTATTAGGTCTTTCGGATCCTTTTTGGAGAGTTTCGGATCGTTTTTGTAGCTCCCGAGTTGAGTTTTACGATCCATGTGAGTTTTTCCCTCGTACTAGTTACGGAACCCTACGGTGAGTTTATTTCTCAATTCATCGACTCGTGGATGCTGTAGTTGCGATGTACTCTTCGAGCCGATTGTTTCGACTATTTTTGCGTATTTTTCTGAATTTGTGCATTTTCGACGTATTTTACGGATTTTCAGAAATTAGAAAAATTTCTAATTTCTCCTTTTCTAACCCACCTCTCTCTCTCATCTCACTCACGCTCGCACTCACTCTCTCTCCCGTTCTCTCTCGTTCTCTCACCCTCTCAGCTCCGGCTGCGGACGGAGGCGGCCGTGGGCGAGGTGACGACGCTGGGGAGCTACTGAGGCGCGTGATGGAGCGAGGATCGATGCGGTTTGGGCGCAATCCCGAACGGTGGATTCAAAGCCGACGGTTCGGTTCGCGATGTGGTTTTCGGCGTGGTTTAGTCGCTTCGGCGCTCGGTTTCTTCGGTGGAGGTAGGGAGATGGACCGCCACTTTCTCCCGCACATTTTCCCTACTTTTGTGCGTAGTTTGGTGCTCGATCGGGGGAGATCGGGCCGATTTAGTGAAAATCGTAATTTTGGGGGTTTTCAGGGTTCACCGAAAAACGGCAACCATTTGCGGTGTGGTTAGTGTTAAAATGACCGATGGGATGTCTGGATCCCATTCACGTCAATTTTGTGTCGATCGGTTGTCATTCGGGGCCGGTAGGAGTTCAGGAACCCCGGTGACCCGTTTTGGGTCGATTCGTCAGAATCGCCCCGTTCTTGCGTTTTTAGTGCGTGCATGTGGGCTTTTTAGCCTCCAGATGTTGTTTTTCGTCGTTTAGCTTTGTATCCCCTGCGCTTCGGAGTGCATGGGGCGTGGAACGGGCCGATTCGGCGTTTCCACTGTTTTCCCGCCGTGGCCGGTGTAGCGGTCGTTTCAGAGACCGTCACAGTCTCTGACGGCCCTACGATAGACCGCCACAGGCTCTGGGTGTTTCAATTTTTGTGAGGCTGTGGGAGTGTGACGGTCCATCATTGGTGCGTCATAGCCCTCTGACGCATCCAGGTAGGTGCGTCATGGCCATTTCGTTTTCTTGAGGTTCTGGTCAGCCGGTTGCCCTGACGGCCCAGTCCTCATGCGTCACAGCCCTGTAACGCGCCTTCCTTGGGCCGTTACATGCTGTTTGACCGGTTTTGACTGTGTCAGTCGGTTCTTGTAGCGGTCGTTCCCTCGTGCGTCACAGCCTTGTAACGTGCCTGTCCTAGGCCGTTACACGCTGTTTGGCTGAGTTGGGTGGCTGTGTCGGTTGGCTCTAACGGCCTTGCCCCCATGCGTCAGGGTGCTGTAACGCGTCCATGTTGGACCGTTACCTGCTGTTCGACCAGTTTTTAAGCTTGGGCCGGTTGGCTCTGGCGCGCCTGCCCTAGTGCGTCAGGCTCGTGTAACGCGCCTGTGGTGGTGCGTTACAGCCCTGTTGTGGTCGTGATGGCCGTTGGGTGGTTCGGTGTTCGCCCGTGTGTTGGGCAGTCGTAGGTTTGTGTTCTAGGGCTTTGTTTGTGTGGCAGTGGTCTTCTGGATCGGTCGGGTTAGGTGACTGGGTGCGGTCTTTTCCCTAACTGCGACAGTTCCCTAACGACGCAATCTAGAACTACCAATGCCCTTGCCTCTGGTTGTGTGGCGGATGTTCCTTGACTGCTGGGTCTGCCTAGTGGTTGAATGACGGTCCGTTTTACCAGAGTGTTGTTATTGCCGTTTCGGTTTCTGCTTATCTTGGCTTGGTCTCGTGGTTTACCCGTGACCCGTGGGTGTCCGTTGACGTCCTATGAGGGCAGTAACCATGTTGGGACAGCCAGGAGTGCTTGTGCATGCCGTGTTTGTGTCGGTGTTATCTGGCTCCGGTCAGCTGGGGGTTACCCAGGGGTTGACATGTGGCTGTGTGTGTCTCGGCGATTCTGTCCAGCTCGAGACATTGGTTTTGGATGCCTTGAGGTGTTGTTCTCACCTCGGTCCACGCGTCCAGGCGTGGTGAGGGTGTTCGGTGTTCCCTCAGGTCTCCGTGCGTCGTTTTCTTGCGGAGTGTGTCGTTTCTGTGGCTTAGGAGTTAGACCGATTGGCGGCTTGTTCCGCTGTTCGTGACGATCTTGCCTTTCAGTCGTCCGACTCAAGGATCGTTTCGTTGGTAGGTCTAGTTGCCTTGTCCTGAGTCGGTCGGCAGTTGTCTGTATTGCCATTGGTGCTTGGAAGTACGGGTGACAGTATATGTTTAACCTGTCTGTACTTCGGCACTTGTGTTTTGGGTCTTTGTGTTCGTGAGCCTCCTTTTTCTGTTACCCTCGACTTTCAGTAGTCGACCCGCCTCAGGAGTGGTGGGAGGGGTGTTCCCGTTAGACGGTTCCTAAGTTAGTTCTATGGGCTTCCGGCTTCATTACAGTAGCGTCCTACGGGGGGAGAATACTAGCTAGAGGCCTGGCTTAGGCGAGAGCCAGTGTGTGCACACGTGGTTAGGGGCTTGTGGACGAGGCGCCGACGGGCGTTCCCCTGACTAGTTACTCTAATTCGGTTGTTGTTCTGGTTTTGGTCCGATCAGCGTGTACTGGAGTCTCCGCCTGTTCGGTTAGGCGTTGTTAGACTCGGTACGTGGAGCGCAACATAAGACGTCAGTGGACGCAGCTGGCTATGGAGAGGCACTCCCGTCACGTGACACGTGACTCTCGACGTTTCTGTGCGTCGCGACCTTCTCGGGTTAGCCTTTCTATGGCTGTACTCGAGGTCGGTGTTCTGTCGCCTCCGCGATGTTCTGGTCGTGTGTGGGGCAGTGTGCACGACGTCCTGGTCGTGTTGTCAGTTGTCAGTCTAGGTTCTCCTAGGCTTTCTTGTTGTGCTTGCAGGTCTTCGCTTTAGGCCTGGCGTTTTGTCGACAGATCGGCAACTCCTGACTTTGTCAGATCTGAGTCGCCTTCCTGCTGTTGCTTGGAGTAGTTTGGGGTGCCGAGGTTAGTTCGGTAGCCATTGTTTGGCATGGGCTCTTCCCCCTCTTCCTTAGCTTGCTCCCTACTCCTGCTACCCGTCTGTTCCTTTACTACTTTTTAGTGTAGACTTACAGCTTTTTAGTGTAGCTTTCCTGTTTGGCTACTGCTATCGTTTACCTGCAGTTTTAGCGTGTTACTGTGTGTTTTTCAATGGGGATCCGCGTGACCCCTACTGAGCCAGTGACACGAGGCTCACCCTTGCTTTTCAGGTGGGGTGACGTTGTTCGTTCTACTTCCGTGTGGTTCCTAGTGCGCGTGCTCGTAGCGTGTGGTTGTGGCCAGGTGGTACCCTCGTCGGGTTTCCCCCGACTCTCTGGTACATCCTTCTTTTCTGTTGACTGTACTTGGTTGACTTACTGTCCTTCCTTTGGACTTGACTCTGGGTATATAATTGTTAATTGTAATCTGTTAATTAAAAAGTAATTTTATTTCTGCTATTTCAGCAACCCGATCTAATGAAATTTAATTGCTTACTGCTATATCTGTCAGTTCAATGTACTACACGATAATCTTTTTTTCCTTCGGAGCTTTACCGCTCTTGGGAGGCCTCGCGGGTTCCAAGTGGCATCAGGTGTATTCGATTATCCTATCGGGTACATCTGGTATCCGGGATCCGGGTCGTCACATTCAAACTGGAAGTGAAGCCGCAAACCTCTCTGGAACTGAAAGGCGGTCGTGGTGCTCTCCTCTCCAACTCCATATTCCAACCGATACTTATCATACTCCCGAATGTACTCAAACACGGACTTGTTGCCTTGGACGGGTCTGATCGGGGTACATGGGTTGGCCATAGTTGCACATAAGATGAGAATTGGTCCCCCTAGGAGTGGGCATACATTGGAACACCTTTTTTATTTTTTTATGCAAAACTTTTATGCAAGACTAATGCAAGCACCTAGACACGACTCTAAATGGTGAAAAGGGTAAAATGCGGACTCGACTACCAACCTAGACTCAACCCATATCCGGTACTTGGCGGAGTTACGGGATCCGAAGATCCTCTCTCGCAAATGTGCGACCTTCCCGATAGGCGTAACCTAACGTTCGGGCAACACCTTTTGATATAACGAATAAATGAATGCAAATGCAACTTTGGACCGACTTAGACTCTTTTTTTGTTTTATTTTCAAGCAAAGACTACCACTACAAGAAAAATCGCGGATAGCGACCGACCTATCGGTCGCTATTCAGTCGTAGATCGGTCGCAAATATGCATTGCGACCGAACAGATACTATCTAGCGACCGAATATGTCGGTCGCTATATAATAGTCGCTATATCGCGACCGACATAATTCGGTCGCAGTATCAGTCGTTACCAGAGACCGATTATAATCGGTCGCCTGACCGGTCGCTAATAATTCGGTCGCCATTCAGTCTCTATTCGGTCTCGAATTATGTTGTATTTTTAAAAATAAAATTAACCTATCGGATTTATTCGGTCTCAATTCGGTCGCTAGTAGGTCGCTAAATTTGTTGTATTTTTAAAAATAAAATTAACCTATCGGATTTATTCGGTCTCAATTCGGTCGCTAGTCGGTCGCCAAGTATAATTATTTAATAAAAGAAATATAACGTATAGTCGCTATTCGGTCGCAATTCAGTCTCCATGCGGTCGCTAATTTTGCATTATTTTTTTTTTAAAAATTTATTTAAACTGATAAATAAATTACCTGATAAATAACAAATTCATAACATAAATATAAAATCAACTACACAGACAACAATATCGACAAATCTCAAATTCATCACATACAAACACCTGATAAATAACAATTTCATAAAACAATAATAAATCAACTACACGGATCACAATCTCCACGAACCTCAAATTACACACAATTAAAATAAAATCACAAATTAATCATACATCCATAATAATAAAATGACAACATACACAACTAAAATAAAATCACAAATCCTCCACATATGTCTCATCCTGGTCGTCGTCTCGTCCAACATCATCCTGGTCGTCGTCTCGTCCAACATCTCGCGACGGATGATCCTGTATATCATTTAAAAAAATTATAATCAAATCCTTAATAAAGAAATCAAGCATTAACAAGACTTAATAAAGAAATCAAGCATTAACGAGAGTATGCCAATAGTTTAAGCCAGCTCATTTTCATATATATAAATACACACACACAATATAAGTTCAAATTTCATCTTGTATTTTAAAAATGAAGTTTGAGCGCCGAGCTCAAACCGGGCATCCGATTTGGATTCCGTCAGTTCTGACAAGTCACTTTCATCTCCCCGGTCGTATTGGAATGATCGGCACGGCCATCCGACCGGTATTTCGAATTTTAGACCCCCGGACCCGTCCTAACAGTTCATTTGAACTAAGTGTATTTTAAAAATGAAGTTTGAGCGCCGAGCTCAAACCGGGCATCCGATTTGGATTCCGTCAGTTCTGACAAGTCACTTTCATCTCCCCGGTCGTATTGGAATGATCGGCACGGCCATCCGACCGGTATTTCAGATTTTAGAACCAAATGCCCCGTCCTAACAGTTCATTTGAACTAAGTGTATTTTAAAAATGAAGTTTGAGCGCCGAGCTCAAACCGGGCATCCGATTTGGATTCCGTCAGTTCTGACAAGTCACTTTCATCTCCCCGGTCGTATTGGAATGACCGGCACGGCCATCCGACCGGTATTTCAGATTTTAGACCCCCGGACCCGTCCTAACAGTTCATTTGAAATAAGTGTATTTTAAAAATGAAGTTTGAGCGCCGAGCTCAAACCGGGCATCCGATTTGGATTCCGTCAGTTCTGACAAGTCACTTTCATCTCCCCGGTCGTATTGGAATGACCGGCACGGCCATCCGACCGGTATTTCAGATTTTAGAACCAAATGCATAAGTTGCTGCTTCTCGCTGCCTCCATTCAGGTTTGTTAATGTTTTCTTCTATGAATGGCATAACAAGAGGCACAATGTCATCTCCCACGGTCCGTGCAACCAAAACCCAAGCATGTTCCTCCAGCCATTGCATGGCCAAAAGAAGATCCAACGAGCACAGCAAGGGGTCTCTGCCTGATCAAGTTCATCCCAAATAATTATGAGTTTGTCTGAACTGAAGTTAAGGTGGACCAACCAATATGATAACAAAGAGGAACTGTAAATTTCAGTAGCTCTGTTTAACACGCAAAGGGCTTGTTCACATACTAGATTGATGAATGATGACATACTGATATAGGATTTCTATATGGCAATGATAACCATAAAAGTAGGAATAAGCATTATTGCAATCCAAGTCATGCACGGGAACCAAGTACATTCTGGATATGTGTGCTCTCTGTAATGCAGGCATTCGAACGGATCAAGGAATGTGCAAGCATAGAACATCAAAGGTAGAGGAGTGTTCCCTTAGCAGATGTGACGTTCCTTGGATTCATTTTCTATGGAGATGTCAACAAATGTGCAACTTTCAGATTCCAAGAGTATGTGGCAATGCCAGCATGATCCAGATAGATACACAACGGATCAAGTATCTATGCTTATGGACACAAGTGATCAAGAGATTCCTAGCTATATTGAACAGGCCTTGAAACTCTATGGAAAGGAACTGTAGAATCAGCTGAATACCTAGACGGTGCGATCTGCATCATGGTCCATCAATTTCCCACTTGGTAAATCCAAGGTGGCCCTTTCTCAAGATAATGCCCAAAGGATCTACCATTCTACAGGGAATGTGGAGGCCACTACCAACGTGCAATGATCATCTATAACCTCTCTTCCACCATACCCACCTAGAAAAAAGAGATGCAAATAGAACAGGCACACAAACACTTCCAGATAAATCATGAAAGATAATCCAAGAATTTTGGCATGTACATGAATTCAATTAAAATCGGAGAATAGTCACACTTAAACTATATCTAGGTAATGAACAATCAATGACTGAGGCATGTAGTTATTGAATTGCATTTAATCTGATGCTTACCTGCTGCACATTGCTTGACCAACTATAAGACAAGCTTATCCTATTCGCATGAAGAGCATTCTGCACTTCTGGAAGGTTGAAATAGAAATGCCTTTCATAGGTCATACAAACATCTACTCCATTACTCTTCTTAGTAGCCTTCAACACAAAAGATGAAATTACATAAAACCTTTCAAGATGAAAATCACATGCTAAAAATTTCATTCATGACTTGAAATTAAACTATTTTTTATGAGAAGAAATACATACATATTTTCTCAATCTTAGCTCCTGCTGCATGATTGATGGGTAACCGACATCTAGGATTACATCATATGGACTGATCTAATCACCAACCACATCATTTGCATCTTTGATAGCATTGTTGCATTCTTTGAAATCAAGAAATTAAATGCCTTTCATATTTTTTATGACAGGAAATTTATCTATTCAAATCAAGAAATCTATATATGAAAGCCACATCCAAATGCATAGTTAACACATGAATCTACCTCGAGAAGTGAAGGCCATGTATCTGAGCCAGCTAACTCCTGAACTGGACAGGTTGACTAAGGGGTCACCATTTTAAAAGGCAGCAACCTATGTGCCTTGTGCCTTGGCGGCCAGCCTTTGAGGAAATCTGGTCCTATCAGCAAGCAGTTCAAATGCATTATGATTGGAAAAGCCTTCAACCTAATAATGATTAATGAAAACAATCTAAGAACAGACACATTTATAGACTCAAATGCAATGTTTAAGTGAGGCAATTAATCAACGCAGAAACCTACCTGGACAAGGACGTTCCCTTTGTATTTCTGCTTCACAGCAGTCATGAATTCATGCAAAGTTTGACAAACTCCTATATTGAGTCCCAAGACCAAACATCAGTACATAGCATAATTTTAGCAAAAAGATTTAAAAATAATTTTCCACTATCTTGGTGTATATACCAACCTGTGCGGTTGCTGGGCTTTGCCTAAGCCCGATGAGGATCTTACCAATACCTTTCACTAACAATAGGAAAATGCTAAGATTCTAATTCATTGTATGCCACTTTAGCATCACTAAAATTAGCCTGCCATGATACTCTTCTTGCAAACAGAAATCATCAAGGAGATAAGATAAAACTTAGCAAAAACAAGAAAGCTTTGGAATTCTTTCACTAAAAGGGAAGTTTAGTACAAAATGGCGTATTCCTCGAAGAGCTATATACAAAGCAAGTTTTCCAAAGGGAACTCCCATCCCCTAGACTTTATACTTGATCAAGTCAATAAAAAATGGAAAAAACAAATGTGCATGATCAATCTTTCAATTTCCAACTCTCATTTCCCTAGCTAGGCTGCCCAACAAACGTCCACGGTCTCCAAGCCCTAAGATGCATTCACCATCAGTGACCGCAATAACTTGGATGCTTCCCTCGGGCCAATTTTTCAATACCTCAAGAATCTTCCCTCTGCATGCAGAACACCCAAAATGTAGCAAACATGAACACCTTTGTAAAATGTTGATTATTATGATCAAATGCATGTTAGAAATAAGCTGAGTAATGTTAGAAATAAATGCATACTTTTGCTTCAAACTGATATAAAGACCCTGTGGGTGCCTGAAGATGGTATCATATTTCTGCATGCCTCACCAACAGTTGGTGTGTAGATGATGGGAAGCAACTACTCAGCATTATAGATAAGAAGTCTGTAGAAGAGTCTCATTTCTCCCATGAGAATAGATGTATATGGATAATTTACACACAGTTAGAATTCATACTTACCATCCCAAGCAAATGAAACAAAATACACTATAAGGATAAATGATCAAGACATCCAATGCTAGGAGTTCCATCATCGCAATGTAACACTGAAGAGGATATTGATACTGGCGGAGACTGCACATGAGCTTCTTCTTCTGGGAGATGGTAGATTTCAGTAGTAAGAGGAAGATATCCAGAGAGGGAAACATGCTTGCTAATGCACTGGTGATTGCTATAAGTGACCTGAAGCTTCTTAGAGATGCATGTAGGAGGCAAGAGTGCACAAAGGTATTGAGCGCCCCGTTCTTTCTCGGTGAAGACATGCCCCTTGTTATTGTGGAAATCACTGAAGGTATGCCCTCACTTTTCTTGTTTGTTTGGCAATGGCACTCAACCTACGAAATCACAATGCCTTCAATGTAATATACCCTATGTGCAAATGAGGAATAGATAGCTCATATTTCCATGAATTTACTATTATGGATCTCCATCTTAGTTCAAGGCCTTAAAAATCATGAAAATTATCTAAGGGAGTTGGTGCAATAGTGATGTTCGAAAATGCATTGAAATTTTGTTCATTCATGAGCTTACCCCATCCACCACATTGGATCATTTTAGTTCATGGATAGAGATGTGTACTCTCGCCCTTCACCTTCTTAAATGGTGGCACTATCTTTGAGCTTTGTTATGGTCCCAATGAAGTTGCCCATTGGGGGGAGGGGAGGGGAGGGGAGGGGAGCAAGCCGGCGACGGGGCCGCAGGGGGGAGGGGAGTAGGCCGGCGGGGGAGGGGAGCAGGCCGGTGACGGAGGGGGAAGGGAGAGAGAGAGAGAGAGAGAGAGAGAGAGAGAGAGAGAGAGAGAGAGAGAGAGAGAGAGAGAGAGAGAGAGAGAGAGAGAGAGAGGTACCTGCGGAGGGCGACGACGGCAGGGCGAGCGGCGACGGCGACTCGACGCGAGCGGCGCGGCGACGGGCTCCGGCGGAGGGGGGCTCGGGCGGGAGGCAGCACGGGGAGGGGGGCTCCGGCGGAGGAGGGGGGCTCGGGCGGGAGGGCTCGGGCGGAGGGGGGGCTCCGGCGGAGGGGGCTCGGGCGGGAGCGGGGAGGGGGGCTAGGGCGGAGAGGGGGCCGCAGGGGAAGGGGGCTCGGGAGGGGGGGCTCGGGCGGGAGGGGGGGGGCTCGGGCGGGAGGGCTCGGGCGGGCGGGGGTCGTAGTAGGAAGTATAACGGCATCAGCGACCGACTGGAGACCGAAGTTAATTCGGTCGCAATAATAGCGACCGATTAGCGACCGATATACATGCGGTCTCTGAAACGGTCTCTGTTATGCGACCGATTATTTCGGTCTCCGAATTGGTCTCTATTTGGGACCGACTAGCGACCGATTAAATCGGTCGCTAATTCGGTCGCTATAGCCACTTTTTCTTGTAGTGTACCCTAGACTCAACCTTACGCTCTGATACCAATTTGATGTGGGACAGGACGCGAATTTGGGACTCTAGCTCGCGGACGTCCCTATGCGAGGGAAGCGTGCGGATCTGCGCGGTTGAGAAACCGGCAATGAGTCGAGGGTATCGATTTTTCTGCGTGTACTCGGATTGAGTCATGGGACGGGTCACACTCACTCACTCTCGCAGTGGTGATAAAATATATAACGAGCTACGTGCCTATCACTCTAGCAGCGGCATATGAAAATATACGGGTAAAGCAAAATGTCGAGAGGGGAGCGGAAACGATACGTCCACGCTACCGGGCGTGGGGAAGACGACCCCGGCCAAGAACGGTGACTCCAAGTACAGTAAATGTTAATAATTACAGAAGTGATTTTAAGGCCCACTCCACGCAGGGAGGTAACAGGCCACAACAGCGGTCCGAGAGTGCCGATTCTGGGTTGACGGGCAGCACGTTGTAGGGGTTCCGGGCGATTGAAGACAGCAAGTCAGGATCTGCGATTTGCAGGCCGACAGGATAGCGTACGAGGGCCTCCAAAGGGACGTCGTCCTTCTGAAATCTTTTGAAGGCGGTGCTTGGCTGGGACGATGATGGGACATCCTTGGTCGACTCCAAGAAGTGGCGGTCGTTGAATCAGAGCTTTGATATATTATTGGGAATTATTTCCCAACACCTTCGTTCTAGCCTGACTCGGAGCAGGAACACGCGCCTCCACAAAAAGAATTTATGCGCCCATATCCGATGTCGGATCGAGGCAAAAATGGTATCGATGGATAGAGGACTTTAATGGATACAACATATAATTATTTCATATCCATCCAGTAGACGGATTAGAAATGAAAACCTCTGTGGTTTGCTGTTGCTTCTGACTCAGAATTACGGACACACAAGGAAGACTGAGATCTACCTGAAAACGAATTTTGACCGACAGGAAAATAATAGATCTAGACTGTAGAGAAATTATGGGTAGAAGGGGGGTAAGTGAGGAACACATATGATTTTTTTGGGAATTTTTGGATATGTATAAGGGGGTGGGGAAAATAGAAGAACATACTCCTATCCTGCAGATTTGCTGATTGGCAGACTGTGAGTGATGAAATTAAAATTACGAGAAAGATATCAAATGATCTCTGATTGGCACGAAATTTAAGATGGAGATAGGGGATAACAAGAGGAACAAACAATCAAAATTGCAGCTCGATCAGATCTTCTGATTTGGAGATAAAATTCGGGCTTCAACCTTCTGTCCTGATGTGGTCAGAACTCCGACGCGGTGGCGGTGGTGGTGCGACGACGGCTCGATGGCGGCGGCGGCGGCGATGCTGAGCTTCTCACTGAGAGAGGGGGAGATGAGGAGGCTTCACACCTCAAGAATTTCACAGAAATCCATCTGCAAGGGGGTGGGAGAGAGAGAGGGGAGCCCTTGGGCTCTTGGAGGTAAATGTCAATTTTTTGATTTCTTCTTCATTAATTTTATCAAAATGAAAATTACATGGATTATGTAAAAAAGTAAAAATGACCTAAACTATCCTTAGATCTAGGGTTAAGGAGGGACAAATAAGGGATATCATTTTCTTCCCCCATGTGATCAAAAGAAATAAAACTAAAAAAATTACAATAAGAATAAACTATAATAAAAGGGGGCGCCTCCTTGACTTAAGGGGCCATCAAATTTGAATTTTTTTTTTGTCCCCCCTTGGTCTAAGTCCAATCTTAGACTTTGAACCAACCCCACATGGGCCTTAGAACCTAGGTGGACCAATGGGAAAGAGGGTGGGGGACCCTGCTGGACCCATTGGCATATTACATAGAAACCCAAAGACTTTAAAGACTAACCCTTTGGCTTATAATACTTTACAATTATAAACTAAATTAGTCAAGAGTATAAATACAAACAAAAGGACACAAATACAAAAATAAAAGTTAGTGCTTGGTGTTGATTTCCATCACAAACGACTATCTTCTTCGTCTCTGGCCCAGACGGGATGCCGTAAACGGGCCCTTGCCGCTACTCTGAGAGCGACCGATCATGGCTATTGCTATCGTGCTCGCCGCTGATCGCCCTCAAACCTGCTGCTGACTCACCCACTGCCATGCTAGTCGCTGCTCGCCCTTGCGCTCACCGTTGCTGCAACTGCAGCGCTCACCGTTGCTCTCGAGCTTGTTGCTACTGTCGACTTACCCGCCGTGCTAAAGAAGCGCACCACATCGAAGAAGTGCCTCTTGCCACGTCGACACTTGTTGGATCTAACATGGAAGATGAGCAATTCTGCCAAGTCACTATAGTTCAAATTCGAATAGCTACAGTGATTTATCGTGAATAATGTTTTGAGATGAATTTTCAAACACTGTTCATGCTACAGAGACAGTGATAAAAGGGGATAAAAATGACATTTTCTCCATCGTCACCTCACGCGTCCACGATGGCAAGTGAGTAAAGAACAATATTTGTCTTGAGTACGAACATGAAATTTTAGGACGTCCACAACAGCAACTGAAATCTATGACAGCCAAATTAATTGTACAGCGTAGAAATTTTTAAAAAATCTAACGACACAACAGTCCAACCAAACATGTCTTTAGTTTTATCCTTAATTTTTATCTGAGAAAGATTTGTTGCTGCACATCTTGGATGTGTTGCACACTCTGGATGTGTAATGTCTTTAATTTTTTTAAAATTTTTTTAGACTGACTCTAAAGATATTAAATCACATCATTATCTGATTATACAAAAAAATTAAAAATAAAACGGATCAACTTTTAAAAGAATGAGTCCAACACTACTCATTCAATTTAATTTTTCTTATTTCTTTCTAAATAATCTATTAGTGATGTGATTTATATCCTAAATTAAGATATTTTAAAGATCAATTAAATTTTTTTAAAAATAAAATGTTAAAAATATTATACACCTGATGTGTGCAACTACTATTTCTCTTTTTCTTCACAACCTCACTGGACGCACACGGCACATCACGAGATCAGGACAGGCTTTGCCTTCTATATACCCCACCCGCCGCCGTACTATCAAGTAGATGGCGAACTCGGAACAGTGAAAAGCTGATGAGTCCCATGAAAAGGCATTTAATTATCATTAGGCAGCACCTTAACTATGTTGCATCGAGTCTCCTTAACTTTTAAAATAAATGAGGTGGGGTTTGCATTTGTGATTGTAAGAAGGGTAAATCTAAATTTTTTCCCCCACAATTGCGTGCAACATTTTTCACCGTCCCTCCTCCGGATCTGTTTCCCCGTCTCTCATGAGAAAATAAATCTTGGAGATTTTTTTTCAAAAGTATTCTTTGTCTCCCAAGGTTTAACGCAAGCATGGAGATCCATTTTCATACATTTCCTTGCCCCCCCCCCCCCTCAAAAAAAAAAATTACAAACGTATGATTCTGTGCCGTTAGAAATTATTTAGTTTTAAAAATATAATATTTATTTATTTTTTAAAAAATTAAGAATTACAAACCTCCCTAAAGTTCTTTAATAAAACTGAAATGAGGATAATGATTGGATTATCTACATCTTTTTGAAACGGGAATTGGATTATCTACATCAGTCGCATCAATCGGTCCACTGGAAGAGATCACATGCATTTCCGGGCCACCAAGCGCGTTTTATTAACGAAAATGTTTCCCCTTCATTCCGACACATCCCATCATCCCAGCCGTCCTTTTCACCGGATCCCCCACCACCGAACCTTCTCAACGAACGCACATGGTCCCGAGACCCTCACCCTCACACCCCATTTCTCCCTTCTCGCCGATCTCGACCCTCCAAATCCCATGGGACGGTCGCCCGCCATTCTGAGGCCAAACCGGCGCAGAAGGGGGTCATCGTGGCTCTCTCCTCCCAGATGTGGCCCCATCCGGTCCGACGTGTCGTAGGGTACCTGGCTCTGCCACCACCATGTCGGGCGGCGGCAGCAGGAGGAAGGAGGAGAAGAATAGGAGACCGCGAAGTCTGTACGACCTCGGTGTGGGGCCCACCTATGCCCAGCGGCCGCCGACCTCGGCGCGCTTTTTTTCCCCCAACCGATCCGGACCGTCCGAGCGCAACTGCTCCGGAAGATGATTGGGACGGCCCAACGAGGCCCACCGGCGGCCACTTTCGTCCTCTTCTGGAATACGATCATAGTATGATCATATCATCATCACCAGCGTCCCTTTTTGTTCCTTTTTTTTTTTACCCTTTTGTTTTTCCTTCTAATCCCATCCCGCCAAAGAAACAAAAAGAAAAGGTGTTCTCTTCCCTCCAGATTGGGAGCCAGCGGATGGACGGCTGAGACGGGGACGACAAGTTGTTACGAGAGGGGGAGGAACACGTAAGATTGTCGGGTGGGGGTCGTCGGGTTGCTGGGTGTCTTGTGTTCGGGTACTACTAACAAATAAGGGAAGAGCCGGGGGGTTGTAGCAGGGGACGAGAACATTCCAGGATGAGCGGCGTGGTGTTGGTCGGTCTCGAAATTGGGAACGTCCAGCTGGTTTCCGTGTCTGATGAGTTAACAGGATGGCCTTCCCTGTCCAATTGGTGTTCCGAGTTTTTGGGCCCCCGACCCCTCTTCCAAACACTCGGCTCTCCATCGACACGATGGGCACTCAGGGCCCCCGCCTCACTTGTCACCGTTACAACATTCTCGACTCGGCTTACCCGGGCCAGACGGTGGAGTAATTAGTGTTGTCGAAACTACTTGATAAATAAATAAATAAATAAATAAATAAATAAATAAATAAATAAATAAATAAATATGTATATTTTACTCCATTTTTTAAACATAGGTATTATTGGGTGGGGGGGGTGGGAGAGGCACGG
This sequence comes from Amorphophallus konjac, assembly GCA_022559845.1. Taxonomy (NCBI): domain Eukaryota; kingdom Viridiplantae; phylum Streptophyta; class Magnoliopsida; order Alismatales; family Araceae; genus Amorphophallus; species Amorphophallus konjac. Next base: position 81,389,911 of record CM040126.1, on the reverse strand, counting down.
GAAACTCAACATAATAGGAAAATCATGTTGTGTCCCTTCGGTCGTTGGGTATATGAAGGGGAGGGGATTTGGACCGCATAACATTGAATGCACGGTACATCGTACGTTTCCTGCTGCGCCACCTTTTCCTCCTCTAGTTTAACATTTTTATTGATTAATTTCTTAATTAATGCATGCTAAACTTATTAGCCTTCTTCAACAGTTTTTGTAGCCCTCTTTTGAAGCAAAGGACTAGAGGGACTAGCAAGGCGTTGGAAACGACGATCCCTAGTTAGCTTGTGAACGAGCAGCCAGCCACCAGCCTTAAAGTTAAAGGCCCTTAACTAATGAATGACACTAGCATTAGCACCAGTCACCAGACGTCAACATAAACACCCAGTACCAACTCCCTAATTAACACACCTCTAATAACCGGCAACAACCTACTAAATAAAGGGTACGATGGTAATTCCGCGCTCACGCTCCTAGGTACGGCACGGCACACACCACCGCCTCAGGAAAAAGCCCTCTGCGCAGCCCTCCCCCCTCCCCTCCCCCCGCGCCCCCCCCCCACCCCCCCCCCCCCCCCCGCTTACCTACTCCTCAACCCCTGCAACCTTTTATGTTGCGACCCGCCGCACAGTAGCAGCAGTGTGGCGCCCTGCGCACCTACCTTGGCAAATCCGTCATTTCATATTGTCGTGGCATTCTCGTAAATTTCTCCCCCCTCCCCGCGTCCTTCAACACCCCCCCCCCCCCGCCTTCCTAACCTTCTCCGCCACCCTACTCCTCTGTTGCTGCTGCTTCTTCTCCGAAGCTCCCCTGTCATGGCGTCCCACTGTTCCATTCCCCTCCCACTTCTCCTACTCATGCTCCTGGTCGCCGCTGCGGGCTCCGCCTTCGCAGGTGCCGGCGAGGACCAGCCCGCCCTCGCCGCGGCGGAGCAAGAGGCGGTGTACCACGTGCTCGAGGCCATCAACCCCGCCGTCGACTGGCGCGACCACTACCCCGACGACCTCTGCCTCTCCGGTCCCCACGGCGTCGTCTGCGACCTCTTCTCCAGCGACGGGGGAGGAGGAGAAGGGGGCGACGAACTCGTCGCCCATGTCGTCGAGCTCAACTTCGGCTACGTCTCTGACTTCTCACCAAACCCGCCCTGTGGCGCCGAGCCCGCCTTCTCCCCTCGGCTCTCCTCCGCCTCCTTCCCCTTCCTCCGCAAGCTCTTCTTCTACCGCTGCTTCAATGGGTCCTCCTCCTCCTCCTCCTCCTCGAGGACCGTCTTGCCGGCGTCCTTCTGGGAACGCCTCCCCTCCACCCTTGAGGAGCTCGTCTTCGTCGAGAACCCCTCCCTCGGCGGCCACATCAGCGGCAGGGTCGGCGCGCTCACCAGGCTCCGGCGGCTCGTCGTGACGGGGACCCGGCTGTCCGGGGAAGTCCCTGACGGCGTCGGGAACCTGCGGAGCCTCCAGCAGCTCGTCCTCTCGCGGAACCGCCTGCGCGGGAGGATCCCGGGCAACCTCGGCCGGTGCGGGGCGCTGCAGATCCTGGATCTGAGCGGCAACCGGATTTACGGCTCCCTTCCGCGGGAGATAGGCCGGCTGGAAGCTCTGGTTAAGCTGGACCTGAGCGGGAACCGCATCGCGGGGCTCGTTCCCGGGGAGTTCGCCGGCCTGCGGCGGCTGGAGTTCCTCGACCTCAGCCACAACAACCTGACGGGCGGCGTCCCCGAGGCGCTGGCGGGGATGGCCAGCCTAAAGGAGGTGTACCTCAGCGGGAACCGGCTGGGGGGCCAAATACCGGAGGGGATCTGGGAGCACCTGGGGGGCGTCCTAGGGATCGGAATGTCCGGTGCGGACCTCGTCGGCGGCATCCCGGCCTCCATGGGGGTGTTCCTGGTGAAGCTCTGCTACCTGGGCCTCGACAACAACCGGCTCGAGGGGCGGTTGCCGGAGCAGTTCCGGGGGCTGGAAGGGACGGCGAGGGAGATCAACCTGGAGAACAACGGGCTGAGCGGGCGGGTGCCCTTCTCGGCCGGGTTCGTCGCCGGGATCGGCGGGAAGCTGAAGCTGGCGGGGAACCCGGGGCTGTGCCTGGGCGGGGAGCTTGCGGCGCCGGGGGGCGGCCCCGCGAGGGCGGCCGGCGGGCTTGGGTACCTGGGTGTCTGCAACGAGACAACAACGGCAACTCACCTTCCTGTGATGGTCTTCCAAATCCAAACCTCGTCTGCTGCTGGTGGTGGTGGTGGTACTGGAGAAGACCCTTACTTGTGTGTTATCCTCTTGTACATAGTGGTGTTCCTCTCTTCTTCTGTTTCTGTGTATTGAATGTTAAAGTAGGAATTTAGGAGAGGTGGGAGGGAAAGTAGCAGAGTGTGTTCAATCATGGGGAGTGGGAGAGAAGGAAGCATGGAAGGGAAGAGAAGAGATTATGTTTGCCTTCCCCCCCCTCCCCCTTTTTTTCAATTTCTATTTTTTTTCCTTTTGCTTGACAGTTTGAGAGAGAGAGAGAGAGAGAGAGAGAGAGAGAGAGTTTCTTGTGGATAACATTTTGTATTTTTGCATGGACCTGTTGGACTGACAAATTGATGGTATACATTTTGAGCGGCTGTAAATGTCTTTTTTTTTTCAAAACAAATTGTCACTTTTTTCTTGATCACACGATCTTAAAATTTGATAGTTGAGATGAAGTTAGCGTCAAATTCAAATTCAATACTCTCGCTAAAGACACAGGTTTACCTTGCACAGCCTGAGGATTGATCTTCGACTCTTTTGTTCCTATGACTTTAGTTCAAGTTCAATTTTTTTTCCCGTCATTTGATATTTAAATGGAACTTGGGGGTGACAAGAATTACAAATTTTTTTCGAAAGAAAATTTTGCATCAGAGAGCCCCAGAAAGATGCTCGTTTCATTTAATCTGTAGTGCCTTGGCTTTGATCCAAGTGATTGGGTGAAAACACTGGCGCTCACCGTGCATTTTGAGACCTTGCGGGCATCCATTTTTCGGTTCAAACAAGCTAAAAATTAAAATCACTGTAAATAAATCAGTTTAGCTCGATCTCCTTGAATCTTTTAACTCAAATCAAATCGAAAAATTAAATAAACTTATGTACGTGCATACTAGTGCATACTATCTGTAGAGGCAAAATAATACTCCCTACATCTCGTATCATATTTTTAAGATTTATTTATTTAGGAGAGAGCAACCAGCCACCGGAGGAAACCTGTAACCATTAGAAGACGAGGAGCCCTGGGAGTGATCTCACAGGACAGCCCTCCGATACTTAAGTCAGAACTGTATGAGAGGGTCAAGAAGGAACCAGTTGGGTAGCCCAGTTGATTCTTCATCTCGTGGGGAACTATGAGGTCCCCAGTTCAAATCTTGGCTCCCTCACTACTTGGGAGAGTACAAGGCCCTGGCTTTTCCGAGTCCCAGTGGGTGACTCGGTAAAAAAAAAAAAAAGAGGGCCAAGAAGAAGGATGCAAAGAGAAGGGGTTGAAGTGGGGAAAAGAGATGAAAGCCTTCTACAGGGAATGGAACCTTAATATCTTCAAAAATATTTTTGCCAATGTGCATACTGCTGAAGATTCATTCTCTATGGCACAACTGGTCTTTGACAACCACCCTTCTGATGCACATCTCACGGCCTTCTTGGATGCCAAGGATGACTTGGACCGGGTTCACATCCAGGAAGAAATGTTCTGAAGGCAAAAATCTAAGTTCAAGTGGCTTAAGGAGGGTGACCGGAATACCAAATTCTCCACGCTTATGCCTTATCTCATCGGAGGTGTTCCACTATCTCGGAGCTACATGGCGATGATGGTGTCATTATGAACCGGGAGGACGCCATTGCCAGCTTGATGGTGTCTTACTTCTCTGCAGCCTTCGCCTCCTCTGTGCACCATATTAACCCTGAGGTATTGGCTTCCATCCCGACTATTTTGGAGGAACATCATAATTCCATGCTTCGTGCTATGCCAAATTGTGAGGAGATTAAAGCGGTCGTCTTCGGCCTATCCCCGGATAGCGCACCTGGGCCGGATGGGCTTACGAGACACCTTTTCCAGGCCTGCTGGGACTTCATCTCAGGAGATATGGTGGCGGCTATCCAAGCCTTCTTCTGTGGACATCCACTACCACGCAGCTTCACAGCATCCCTGATTGCCTTAATACCCAAGGTGGATACCCCGAAGACTTGTTCTGATTTCCGCCCTATCAGCCTATGCAATTTCATCTACAAGGTCATCTCGCATGTTCTTAGTGACCGGTTGGGCCGCGTCCTCCCTCTCTTGATATCGGAGGAACAAGGTGCATTTGTGAAGGGTCGATTTATTGTTGAAAATATATCTTTGGCACGGGAGATGGTCCAACATCTTGGGAACAAATGCAGGGGCATGAATGTGATATTCAAGCTTGATATGGCCAAGGTATATGACCCCATGGAATGGGACTTCCTATTTGCAGTCCTTCGCAAGTTTGGGTTTGATCTTTCTGTGATATCCCTTATTGAACCACTCCTTATTAATTGCTAGTTTTCGGTCCTCTCTAATGGGAGATCTCACGGCTTCTTCAAGTCTACTAGGAGCCTTCGTCAAGGGGATCCTATTGCCCCCGCTCTCTTCATCTTGGCGGAGGAAGCTCTCAGCCGCGGCCTGTCCTCTTTGCTCCTTCGCAGCCGAGGGGGTGGTTTCCAAACATTCCGGAGGTGCCCCACTGCATCACACTTGCTCTTCGCCGATGATACCTTAATCTTCTCCAATGGTTCAATCCGCCACTCGCGGCCTCTCATGGGCTTCCTCAAGAAGTATGAGGTTGCTTCCGGCCAACTCATTAATACCTCCAAGAGCTCCTTCGTTATCGCTCGGGATGCCCCAATCTCTCTCGGCAGGTCTATTGGCGAGGTCACGGGATTCAGGAAGGCTGCTCTTTCGCTCAACTATTTGGGCATTCCTCTTTATTCCGGGCGCCAAAAGCCGGTTCACTTCTCCTACATATTATCTAAAGTAGCGGCCAAGCTCCAGGCTTGGAAGTCCAGCTTCTTGTCCACAGGAGGCCGCCTTACACTCATCCTCCATGTGCTTTCAGCTCTGCCCATCTACACCTTATCATCTACTGCTATTCCTAAATCTATCTTCAAGGCATTACACCGGTTATTGGCTAACTTCTTTTGGGGCTTCTACGAGGGCTCTTTGATGAGGGACGGGATGCAAACTTGGGATTCTAGCTCGCGGATGTCCCTAAGCGAGGAAAACGCGTGGATCTACGCGGTTGAGGAACCGACAATAAGTCTCGCGTATCGGCTTTTCTGTGTGCTCGGATTAAGTCACGGGACGGGTTCGACTCACTCACTCTCGCATCAGTGATAAAATTATAACGAGCTACGTTCCTATCACTCATGCAGTGGCATATAGAAATATATATGAGTAAAGCAAATGTCAAAGAGGGGAGCGGAAACGATACCTCCACGCTCCGGGCGTGGGGAAGACGACCCCGGCCAAGACCGTAACTCCCGGTACAGTAAATGTAATTAATTACAGAAGTGAATTTCTATGCCCACTCCACGCAGGGAGGTAAAGAGCTATAGTGGGGCTCAGGAGTAGCGGTCTCGGGTTGACGGGCAGCAAGCCGGAAGGGCTCTCGGACCGGAGGCGGGCTGCTGGTCCGACTCGCTGGACAGCATTTGAACTCGGCTTGTGGGACGGCGGCTTCCGATCACCTTCTGATCACGTCGGCTGGATGGGACGTCGGTGGAAGACTCCTCTTCGATCTCTGAACTCGGCGGCGGCTGAATTGACGCCGAAGTAATTTTGCAAGAATTATCTAGCTACTGCCTCTGCTGGCCTGTTCACGGAACAGGTTTACGCGACCCGGCGAAAAGAATTTTTGTGCCCAGATCCAGGTGCGGATCGAGGCTAGATCAGAGCTGTAGGATAGAGGACGCAAAGGGCTACAACATATAATTATTTCAGATCCATCCAGTAGACGGATTAGAAATGAAAATGATTATTTCCCAGGTATTTCAGCTAGCTCGGATTATAGACAATCAGGACAAAATAGGATCTGTGATGGGAATCGACACCGAGCCTGTACTTTTTCTTTTGCATTTATGTCCTTTTAGTTTGTGTATATATCCTTGGGAAAGTATGTACGCGAATGTAAGGCTTTATAAGCCAAGGAGTCATTCCCAAGGATTGTGTGGGTTTTTATGCAATTATGCCGTAGGACCAGCAAGGGGGCCCTCAGCCCTCTCCCATTGGTCCATGTCACCTTGTGGGGTTGGTCAACCTTCCAAGGTGGACATCTAGAAGGGTGGGCTGGTCATATGGACACATGGTAGACAAGTGGCTCATTTTGTCCAAGGTAGGCCACCTACCATTTCAACCTTCCATTCAACCCCCCCTATAGTCAATAGGCCACCCCCCTTGCATATTATATTCAATTTTTTTTGTGTTTGTGGCATGCAATCCCAGCCCTTCAATCCCCACCCCTAGATCCAAGGGTTCACATTACATTTGATGTGAATCATATAAAAGATTGTATTTTCATATGAATATTAGTGAAAAATCAAAAATTTTGCTGAATGCCAAGAAGGCACTTGCGCCCCAGCCCTCTCCCCCTGGTTTCCTCTCCTCAAACCTCCAGTCCTAGAGTGTATCAATCTTCTATCTCCCCCTCTCAACCTTTGATCTTCATCTGTGCCGCCGCCGCCGCCGTTCGTGCCGCTTTCGAGCCGCCGCGAATCCATCTTCGATTTTCTGTCCTGTTGGACAGAGGTGTCTTCACGAAAATCCTTCTACCAGCCACGGCCTCTTCGTGATTTGTAATTTTTATGGTGTGTTCCTATCTTCCATCCCATCATCCACAAAAAAATTCAGCTCAAAAAACCTTCGTTTGATATTTTTGCAATTTCGGTCTTCAATCACTCCCAGATCTGTCCTGTCTCTGTCTACAGTGACAGCAGCTCTGAGTTTCTCATCTCCGACCTTCTTTTTGATTTTTGTTGGGGCTCCCACGTTTACTAGGCGTTCTGTCCATCATCTCCTACATCCACCATTTTTCTTGATTTTTGAACCGCCCTCTATCCATTTTTCAAAATTCATGTTCTATCTCTGCTACCGTGTTTTCAGCTAATTCCTAGATCCGATCACCTTCTAGTTCAAAAATCAGAACAAATCACAGCCACCTCACAATCCTTCATAAAAAATAGTTCCGATTTTCTCGCTTGATTTCATACAACTTTGCTGAAGACCACCACTTCATATTCGGACGTTCACATATCGGTCAAAGGCAGTTCTCAGATAAGTTCTCTGCAGATCTGAGAGTCCGGTCACTGTACAATAGCAACTCAAAAATTCATTAAAGCCAAGATCCGTGTAGATCTAGGTCTGATCTCTAGGCTTAAGTTGAAGTATTTGAAGAGAGCTTTCCAACGGCGCCAGTTTCGTGTCGATCCGACATCGGGGCTGATCGCAGCGTCCATTCTCGCCGGAGCGCGCGCTGAAAACCAGAAGCTACAGATCCGTGGCCGGTTATTCCGGCCGGCGCCGAACGGAGCCGCCCGGCCTCCGGCCGACGAACCAGCTTGCCGCCAGCCCGGGGAGTACTTCCCTAAGTGTCCCCACTACAGCGGTGCCACCGGTCCCACACGGCCCCTCCGGACAGCATGTGGGTCCCACCGTCACTAGTTCGGGTGTTGCCGAATCAACGCGAGAAGTCGCCCGTCAACCCGAATTCGGTCCTCCCGGGCCCCATTGTGTAGCCCTTTACCTCCCTGCGTGGAGTGGGCAGCGAGTTGTATTGCTGTAATACTGTGTATTATTGTTCCGGGAGTACGAGTTTCGGCCGGGCCCGTCTTCCCCACGCCGAGCGCGTGGAGGTATCGTTCTCGCTCCCTACACTCGGCATTTACTTATTTTCATATATATTTATTTATGCCGCTGCTAGAGAGCATATTTTAGGATCTAGCTCGCTATATTTTTCATATCACCGCTGCTGCGAGAGAGAGCGTGACCGTCCCGTGACCCGATCCGGGCACAAGTGAGAGCCGACCACCCTAGCTCACTGTCGGTTTCTCAACCGCGCACGTCCGACGCTTCCCTCGTTAAGGGACAGTCACGAGCTTGTCGTGTCCGTGGTCTCGTCCTGCATCAATTTGGTATCAGAGCGAGTTGAGTCTAGGGTGTCAAAAAAAAAGAGTGTCATTTAAGTCTAAGTGTCTAAGTCGGTCTTAGGAGTTGCATTTGCATACCATTAGTCGGTATATCAAAAGGTGTTGTCCGAACGTTAGGCTACGTCTATCGGGAAGGCCGCACACTTGCGTGAGCGATCTTCGGATCGATTAGCTCCGCCACGTACCGAGTCTTGGTCGTCGTGTCTAGGTTGTAGTAGAGTCACATTCCAACTTGCATCGCATTTTAAGTCGTGTCTAGGTGCTTGCATTAGTTTGCATAAAATTTGCCTATAAGACAAAAAAAAAATGCCCTTGCACATCCATTCCTAGGGATCCATTCCCACATTTTTGGCAACTATGGCCAACCCATGTCGACCCGTCCAAGGAGATAGGTCCGTGTCCGAGTACATTCGGGCATATCATACGTATTGGTTGGAATATGGCTTGGGAGAGGAGAGCACCACAGCTGCATTTCAGTTCCGGAGAGGTTTGCGAATTTACTTTCAAATCCAATGTCTTGTTCGCGATGCATTCTCTCTAGCGCAGTCCTATAAGGTCGCTCTTGAGGTCGAGCCATTTGAGTCTCCATTTAATGATGACCTACAGCGAGCCGATGCTGCCCTGGCTGCCCTTCGGCAAACATCTAACTCCCAACCGAGTCTCGAGCCGATCGGACTGCCTACCCCATTGCCTTCACCACCCGTGAGTGCTCCGTTACCACCCTTACCTTTCGACCCTCATCCGGAGCCATCATATTGGGAGCCACCAAAACCTGAGCCACCCGTGTTTCTTACGGGAACACTATACATAGTTGAGCCGCTTCTTCATTGACTCAAGGATGGCTTGGTCCCACCTCCCTTCCCATCTATGGACCCCACACTACCTCTAGTGCCAAGCAACTCATTTCACACCGCCTTCCGGTCTAGTCACTATGTGGACACATTGGACGACCTTCTTAAAGGGTTAGACCGGCAGTTGACATTTACACATTTATTGGCCCGAGGCTTCGACCAACCCACTAGTCGTAGCTTCACCCATCCGGCCATAGGGTCCATTACCTCCGTATGTACCGTGGGTTGTGTTACCACGGAGGTTCTTCTACTTCTCCCGCTACCGGACGAGCCCGACTTCATTACTTTTCTTCCGAGGGAGGAGTCATATCTCTTATACACGGTCTCATTTACCACGAGGGATGGAGGTGACCATCACCTTCATGAATTTCAAACATGGAACTATGTAACGGAGGGACCGAGGGGTCACATATTCTTTGACCCCTACTCTAGTGGGCCCCGTGATCCATCACTTCTATCATACCTTATCGGGGAAGTCCACTTTCACACCCCTTTCCCACAGGTCGGGCCATCTATACCCACCAAACCCATACTCGATACACCCACACCCGGCTCTTCCACATCCGAGTCTTCTAGCTCTCTCAAGTTCCCCAATTTCTCAAGTTCCCCAAATCCAAAGGACCATCCATACATGATTGGGTCATACTTGGACGTTTGGATGTTCCCCATGCCACCCATCTCCGGTTACATAACATGCATGCATGGCACATATTCGGGTGTCCTGGTCCGCCGTCACCCATGTACGGGTCGGACTAACATTAGGTGTGTCTAGGGTCATAGATGAGTCAGTGTGTTTTCTTTGTGTGGTTTGCATATGTGTGTTAGTGCATGGTGGGTTTGTATGTGTCTTGTGTAAGCTCGATGTCAGTCCCTTATGAGTGTGAAGCGAGTCGACTCACTCGATGAGTATGGGATCGGTTCTACATCTATACCCGGATCAGTCACCTACAGGGACTCAACGGTGATTCCTAGTGAGTCTTCGAGCCGCCACCTCCCTTTTTGAGAGTGCCCCATTCGGAGTGTCCACCTCTGGCCCATAGCAGTTTGTGCATATCGAGTATATATGGAATGAGCAGGTGACGGTCACTTGGAGTGGAGCGTACCCGCGTACGTGGCACGGTGACGGATCCGCTGGAGTACTCGAGCATCCATACCCCTACTCGACGGGGTCGAGTTCCTCCCACCCGAGGAGAGTTGATGGGAATCGACACCGAGCCTGTACTTTAAATTTTGCATTTATGTCCTTTTAGTTTGTGTATATATCCTTGGGAAAGTATGTACGCAAATGTAAGGCTTTATAAGCCAAGGAGTCATTCCCATGAATTGTGTGGGTTTTTATGCATTTATGCCGTAGGACCAGCAAGGGGGCCCTCAGCCCTCTCCCATTGGTCCATGTCACCTTGTGGGGCTGGTCAACCTTCCAAGGTGGACATCTAGAAGTGTGGGCTGGTCATATGGACACATGGTAGACAAGTGGCTCATTTTGTCCAAGGTAGGCCACCTACCATTTCAACCTTCCATTCAACCCCCCCCTCAAGTCAATAGGCCGCCCCCCCTTGCATATTATATTCATTTTTTTTGTGTTTGTGACATGCAATCCCAGCCCTTCAATCCCCACCCCTAGATCCAAGGGTTCACATTGCATTTGATGTGAATCATATAAAAGATTGTATTTTCATATGAATATTAGTGAAAAATCAGAAATTTTGTTGAATGCCAAGAAGGCTGTTGCGCCCCAGCCCTCTCCCCCTGGTTTCCTCTTCTCAAACCTCCAGTTCTAGAGTGTATCAATCTTCTATCTCCCCCTCTCAACCTCTGATCTTCATCTGTGCCGTCGCCACCGCCGTTCGTGCCGCTTTCGAGCCGCCGCGAATCAGTCTTTGGTTTTCTGTCCTGCTGGACAGAGGTGTCTTCACGAAAATCCTGCTACCAGCCACGGCCTTTTCGTGGTTTGTAATTTTTATGGTGTGTTCCTATCTTCCATCCCATCATCCACAAAAAAATTCAGGTTGAAAAGCCTTCGTTTGATATTTTTGCAATTTCGGTCTTCAATCACTCCCAGATCTGTCTTGTCTCTATCTACAGTGACAGCAGCTCTGAGTTTCCCATCTCCGACCTTCTTTTTGATTTTTGTTGGGGCTCTCAATTTTACTGGGCATTCTGTCCATCATCCCCTACATCCACCATTTTTCTTGATTTTTGATCCGCCCTCTATCCATTTTTCAAAATTCATGTTCTATCTTTGCTACAGTGTTTTCAGCTAATTCCCAGATCCGACCACCTTCCAGTTTAAAAATCAGAACAAATCACAGCTACCTCAAAAAAATCCTTCATAAAAAATAGTTCCGGTTTCCTAGCTTGATTTCCTACAACTTTGCTGAAGACCACCACTTCAGATTCGGACGTTCACATATCGGCCAAAGGCAGTTCTCAGACAAGTTCTCTGTAGATCTGAGAGTCCGGTCACTGTACAATAGCAACTCAAAAATTCATTAAAACCAATATCCGTGCAGATCCAGGTCTGATCTCCAGGTCTAGGTTGAAGTATTTGAAGAGAGCTTTCCAACGGCGCCAGTTTCGTGTCGATCTGACATCGGGGCTGATCGCAGCGTCCATTCTCGCCGGAGCGCGCGCTGAAAACCAGAAGCTACAGATCTGTGGCCAGTTATTCCGACCGGCGCCGAACGGAGCCGCCCGGCCTCCGGCCGGCGAACCAGAGTGCCGCCAGCCCGGGGAGCACTTCCTAAGTGTCCCCACTACAGCGGTGCCATCGGGTCCCACACGGCCCCTCCGGATAGCACGTGGGCCCCACCGTCACTAGTTCGGGTGTTGCCGAATCAACGCGAGAAGCCGCCCGTCAACCTGAATTCGGTCCTCCCGGGCCCCATTGTGTAGCCCTTTACCTCCCTGCGTGGAGTGGGCAGTGAGTTGTATTACTATAATACTGTGTATTATTGTTCCGGGAGTACGAGTTTCGCCGGGCCCGTCTTCCCCATGCCGAGCGCGTGGAGGTATCGTTCTCGCTCCCTACACTCGGCATTTGCTTATTTTCATATATATTTGTTTATGCCGCTGCTAGAGAGCATGTTTTAAGATCTCGCTCACTATATTTTTCATATCACCGCTGCTGCGAGAGAGAGCGTGACCGTCCCGTGACCCGATCCGGGCACAAGTGAGAGCCGACCACCCTAGCTCACTGTCGGTTTCTCAACCGCGCACGTCCGGCGCTTCCCTCGTTAAGGGACAGTCACGAGCTTGTCGTGTCCGTGGTCTCGTCCCGCATCAATCTGCCTGAGACTGAATTTTGACCGATATAAAAACAATGGATCTAGACTTTGGGAAAATTATGGGTGGAAGAGGGAGATGTAAGGAACACGTATGATTTTTTTGGGAATTTTTGGAGAAGGCTAAGGGGGCGGGAAAAATACAACAACAAGACACTGTCCCGCAGATCTACAAACTGGCAGATTGCTGGGGGGGGAACTAAATTACTGGAAAAATATTAAATGAAGGCGGAATGATATGAAATTTGAACTGGGGATGGGGGATGACAGGATTAACAAACCCTCAAAATTTGGGGTCGAACATATCTACGGACTGGGAGATAAATTTCGGCCTTAGCTTGCTGTCCAGAGATGATAGAACTCCGACGAGGTGACGGTGGTGGTGTGATGGTGGCCCGATGGCGGCGGCGGCGGCGGTGCTGAGTTTCTCACTCAGAGAGGGGTTGATAGGGAGGCTTCACACCTCTAAAAATTTGAGCTTTCACAGCTCCAAGGGGGAGAGAGGAGAGAGAGAGCTGCGCCCTTGGGCTTGGAGCTACAAATGAGATTTTTCTTCATTAATTGCTATGGAATTCACAAAATACAAGGGTTTTATAATACAAGAAACAAGTCCTAAACTACCCTCAGATCTAGGGTTAGAGAGGGGCAAATAAGGTATGGGATAATTAATCCCCCATGTGGTCAAAAACCAAAATAAAAAAAATACAAAAGGAGGGGCTCGCCCCTTGGACCAAGGAGGCCAAGTTGGATTTCCCTTCTTGGTCAACCTTCTACTATGGACCAAAGACCAGCCCATGTGGGCCCTAGAACCTAGGTGGACCAATGAGAAAGAGGGTGGGGGACCCTACTGGACCTACTAACATTTTACATAGAAACCCAAAGGCCTTTTTGCAAAGAAACCCAAAGATTTCTAAGGACTAATACATTGGCTTATAATTACCATACAATTGCAAACCCAATTACCCAAGGATATAAATGCAAACAAAAGGACACAAATGTAAAATAAAATGTTAGTGCTCGGTGTTGATTCCCATCACTCTCCCAAGAAGCACTGGAAGTCATGGGATGTCATCTCCCGCTCCATTGAGTGTGGCGGCCTGGGGGTTCTCAATCTCCACTCCATGCAGATTGCTATGCGGACTAAAATGCTGTGGAATGGGATCACGTCAAACTCTCTTTGGGCCAAGTTCTTCCGTGCCAAGCACCTCCACTCTGACCACTTTTCTGCTGCAACTTATTCTCACTCCTATGCGGCCTAGGGTTCTTTGGTAGTAGGCCGCGAGTCTCATTTATGCTAACCACATAGTCTTCATTTCCAAGGATGATTCCCGGGCATATTTTTGGTTCGACGTCTGGACCGGGGGGGGGGGGGGGGTTCCATTGAAGAATTTTCTACCCTCACAGGTGTGGAATGATATGCTGGTCAAAACATGTTCAGTTCAGCAGGTTTTATCCGGCCACTCGGATGCCAACTTAGAGGCCGCTCTCTAGTTCTGTCCGTCGCGTCTTCTTGAGCAGGCTTTTACTTCTACCAACCAGCAGGACCAATGGATTTGGACCCCAAATCCGGATGGCAGATTCTCATCCAAAATGGTTTATACCATCCTCACACCAGTGGCAACTCCTAGTTGGGCATTATTATGGAATCAACGCATTCCTATCAAATGGCCGGTGCTCACATGGCGTCTCATTCTTGGCTGCCTCCCGACGGATGATACCATCATGAGTTGTGGAGTCCCCCTATGCTCCAAGTGCAGCTGCTGCCCCTCCCACCATGTTGAGGACTGCCTTCATTTATTTTTTCATGGTAAAATTGCCAGGGATGTGTGAACTGAATTGTTTGACTTCTTGCACTTCAGCAACTCATCTACCTCTTCCGTTGCTTCGGCCATTACCACCTTCTTGGCTGGTCTGCACCTCTCCACCGTGGCTGACAACTTCTCTAGATGCATGTTTATGGCCGTTGCTTGGAATATTTGGTTCAGCAGAAATATTGCCCGGTTTGAGGGCCAGCCCATGAGCTCGCGTCACATATTACGTCGGGTTATGCTGGCAGTCCGCACCATTGCCCACTCATATCAGTTTAAAGGGAGGAATCTGCTCCCAATTCAGCGCATGTTGCTCGCCTCTTGGGGCGTCTCTCTCAAGGTGCCACAGCCAGTCCCTCCTAGGCTCATCCGCTGGTTCCCCCCCCCCCTCGGGCAGGCCGAAGTTAAATGTTGATGGTGCCTTCAAGCGCGGTTTTGGCACAGCAGGGGATGGTGGTATCCTTCAGAACTCTCTTAGGCACATGGTGTTTGCCTTTGCTGCTGCTTACTCCCCCGCTGTCTCTAGCCTTGATGCTGAAGCTCGTGCCCTCCGGGATGGCCTCTCTCTATGTTGTCATCGTGGCATCCGGTCACTTGCGGTGGAGGCCGACTCCCTCTTGGTGGCGCAGATCGCAAACGACCGATTCTCTTGCCCGTGAAGGCTGCGCCTTCTTATGTATGATGTGGGTCTTACACTACAGTCTATATATGCATGTTTCTATTACTCATGTGTTTAGGGAAGCCAATCAAGTGGCGGACATGCTTGCCGGTGTCGGCTGTTTTTTGTCGTCCCCTTCTTGTTGGGATTCTTGGGCTGAGCTTTCTATTGCTGTTAAAGGACCCTATCGTCTTGATAAGATAGGGTGACCCTCTCTCAGGCCCTAGCCTTCTTTTGTATTCTCTCATTATGCTTTTATTCAATGAAAATTTCCCTGTATGGCGGCTGGGGGTGGTGCAGACCTTCCCTTCCTTGAAGGGGTGAACGCCCTCCCTCCTCCTACCTTGCAGGTTTTGCCTTAAAAAAAAAGTGGGGAAAAGAGGAGAGCCTATAGCGTGGAGACGATGCTTGGAGAGGGCTCGGAGAGTGCCCGGAGAGACAGCAAGAGAAGAATCGGAAGGGAACCTCTCTCTCACTGTTATCTTGTTGGCAATGTGGTCTCTGCCCCTTTCCCCTCTTGCCTTGTTTATGCTCTCTCTATCTTGTAGCCTTTCTTTCGGTGTGTCTGTGTGTGAGTATGCCTGTAGGCGTCTATCTCCCCCTTTCGGTCCAATGAGGGCCTATTTATACGGCCGTGGTGGCGCTGGCCGTTCCTCGACTGGGAAAGTGGCGAAGATTGTGGAGGAATACCTCCTTGATCACGGGGAGTTGCCCGTTATTCCCTTTCACATTATTGGAAGGGGAGCTCTACAGCGAGGATTCCGATGGCGTGGGTATGACGCGGTCCACGCCGGGGGAAGTCTGGTGATGGCGGTTCGTTCGCCCGTTGACGAGTTTTGCGACGTCTGGAATGCACGCTCGTGAAGATTCTGCTCGAGGATTGGAGAAGCTTTCGTGGGCTGTAAGAACCATCATGGGCCTTGGTTGGCCGTGTTCATGGAGCCACGACTGGTCGAGGTATCCCGCTATAGGCTCGGCCGCCCTAATTTGCAATGGGCCTGACATTATCGGGCCGCACTGGGCCTGGCAAATTTGACCCTGGTGCAGACACCAGAGCACACGAGCGGCACGAGTCGGCGAGCCACCGGTACCGTACGCGGAGCACCACCCGAGCTACAACGGCTTCCATTTGGCTCGGAGACAGCTTGGAGACTCCCCCTTGAGTCTCGATATTTATAGTTTATTGGGACTTTATTTTTATGTATTGTGTGTTTTATTCGGAATGTAATTTGGATTGTAACAGGGGTTTATGTGTAATTTGCGACCACCCGGGTCCCGCGGGCACCCCTACCTCTTCCTCATTGATCCACCTCATCTCTAGGGCCCATGTGGGGTAAGTCAACCTTCCAATAGTGGACTTCTAGAAGAGTGGACCAAGGGGGGGACAAAGGAGTGCAAAATTCAAAAAAAAATGGGCACCAAAGTCAAGGGGGCGCCCCATTCTATTATAGTTTAATAGGATTTGAATTATTATTTTATTTGATTCCAAATCACATGGGAGAAATAAAATTGAACTCCCTCTTTTACCCCTCCCCAACCCTAGATCTAGGGATAGTTGAAGTCTTTTTGTATTTCATATATATTCCTTGTATTTTCATTTGATGAGAATTAATGCCATAAAAATTCAGAATTTCTTGGAGCTCCATAGCATGGTGCGCACCTCCCCACTCTCCTCCCCCTTCTTACAGCTGTGAAGGCTGCTTCCAGAAGTGTGAAGCCTCTCCTTCAAGTCTCTTCTGAGTGGGAAGCTCAGATCTATCGCCGCCGCCGCCATCGAGCCACCGTCGCACCGCCACCGCCACCTTATCGAAGTTCTGTCTTCATCCAACAACGGCCCCTTCCACGAATTTTAACTCTCGGATCTGAGATCTTCTTTAGCTCAAACTTTCAGGGTGAGTTCCAGAGGTCCCCCCCACGTTCCATAAAATTTGGTTTGGCCTTTAGATTCCGATTTCCATTTTTTCATTTTCGTCCAACTTTTCCTTCCAGATCTGCCAGGTTTCTGTCTACTGTGATAGCAACCACGATCTTCCCAACTTCGACCCCCTTTTTGATTTTTCCTGGAGCCCCCAGTTTTATTGGAGGTTCTTTCCACCATCCCCTCCACCCAAGAATTTTCATGGAATTTCAAAAGGCCTACACCTATTTTCTAAAAATCACTTTCAGATCCATTTCAGTTCTGTCTGCCCCCTGGCCAGATCCGACCACCTTCCAGTATAAAATACGTTTCCCTACCCAAATCTCCACCAAATCAGTCATAAGAATTATTGCCATTTTTATCTCTCTCCCCTCTAAAACTTTCATTAAGGGCTCGAGATCTCAATCGGAAGGTTACCCCACGGTCAATGCCAACTCTTAAGAAATTCAGTTTCTGCCTAGTCAGATCTGAAACTAAGAGCATGCCGGTTCTAAAATCGCCCAACAGAAGCACAGCTCCGGTGAATTTTTCTGAGTCCCACAGGGTCGAAGGACTTCGAGAGAGCTTTCCAACGATACCTCTTGTGCGTCGATCCGACGTCGGGAGTGATCGCAGGAACCGATCTCGACGGATCATGCGCCTGAAAACAGAAGCAACCAGTCCGTGGGCAGCAACTCCAATGCCTGGAGATCGGAGCCGATCGGCCTCCGACCGGCATTCCCACCCAACCGCCTTCTAGGGAGGCACGCCACAAGATGTCTCAATCACAGCGGGACCCACCCCATCAGACCCGGAGGATAGAGTGATCCGTGGGCCCCATGAACCCGTAGATCGCGCCGTCCGGACAGCACTAAACGCTGGTTTCGGCACCGACGGAGCGACATCAAGATGCTGCCCGTCAACCCAATTCGCGTGACTCTCGGGCCCCACATGTGACCTTTTACCTCCCTGCGTGGAGTGGGTCAAATTGTTGTACCACAGTAAAACTTTGTTAACCGGGAGTCCAGTTTGGCCGGGGTTGTCTTCCCCACGCCGAGTGCGTGGAGGTACGATCATAACTTCTTGGCATTACTTTGCTTAGCTAGTATATGGTCATATGCCGCTGTGAGAGCGTAGGATTCTAGCCCGTGAGTCCATGTCACCGCTGTAAGTGAGAGAGTGACCCGTCCCGTGGCTCGATCCGAGCACGGAAGTGAGTCGGACTACCCTTAACTCTGCCGGTTCCTCAACCGTGCACGATCCGCGTTTCCCTCGCTTGGGACGACGAGTGAGCTTGCGTTTCTGTTAGCGACATATAGCCCATAGGAGCTCTTAGTGTCGGGCCTAATGTCTCTCCCATCGTATGTTGCTGGTCATGTGTGCATTTAGAGTCCGAGGTCCATATCACTTAGAGTCGGTCCCCGTGTCCATCCCGCATCAGTTTGGTATCAGAGCGAGTCGAGTCTAGGGTAGTTGTTGCATGAGTCTTGCATGGTCTAAGTCGAGTCTAGGATCATCATTATTTTCAAAACAAAAAAAGTGTTTTTAAAATTGGGTATATTAAAAGGTGTTGTCGGAACGTTAGGCTACGCCTATCGGGAAGGCCGCACACTTGCGGGAGTGATCTTCGGATCGATGAACTCCGCCACGTACCGGATATTGGTTTAGGTCTAGGTGCATTA
The DNA here is from genome assembly GCA_022559845.1 of Amorphophallus konjac. NCBI lineage: Eukaryota > Viridiplantae > Streptophyta > Magnoliopsida > Alismatales > Araceae > Amorphophallus > Amorphophallus konjac. Next base: position 81,371,584 of record CM040126.1, on the reverse strand, counting down.
GTCGGTGTTTGGATCAGTTTGTGTCTCCTAGTTCATGTGTCTTTGCATGCCCACCTGTCGAGGTACCCAATACTCGCCACCACCACCTATGGCGGATTCCCGAGCCCGTAGCTCCGATGAGTCCTCGACGGCCGAGATGTTCCGAGCCATTATGGAGCGTCTTGACACGCGTATGGATGGCCTTAGTACGCGTCTAGATGGCGTAGGGACGCGTCTAGAAGGGAGGATGAAAGCCCTCGAGGATCAGGCTGAATCTTCGGACCAGTCCATCCAGGGTCTTGTAGGGAGTATTGTCGTCCTCGAGAGCGCCCCAACGGCGGCGCAACCCGCGCCGACCAATGGTCAACATGAGCCGACTCAGCAACCTACTGTGCCAAGAGCTCAGGCGGTAGATGTTGGGAGGCAACAGGTGCAGGAGGTGGCTGACTATGCATCTGATAATGAGCAAGGGGGATATGGTCGTCGGAATCAACGACGGAATCGTGATGACGATGATGACGACCACATTCTTAGGGGCGTGCGTGCGGACCCTCCCACTTTTAGCGGGTCCTTGGACCCGAAGGTATATTTAGATTGGGAGGCCGGCATGGACCGATACTTCGAGTGGTTTGAGATGACGGACCACCGAAGAGTTCGATACGCGAAGATGAAGCTGCATGGGCATGCCCAAACTTATTGGACCAATGTGGAGAGCCTGCTAAATCAGCGACGTCAACCCCCGATCGGCACTTGGGATGACATGAAAATGAAATTGAGGGAGAAGTACCTTCCTGCCTCATATCGCCAACGTCTCATAGACAAATGGCAAAGTCTCTCCTAAGGGAACCGATCCATGACCGAGTACACTGCCGAGTTTGATGAGTATTATTTGCGGTGTGGAGTTACAGAAGAGAGCACCATGACCATATCACGCTTTCGGAGAGGTCTGCGGCCAAACTATCAATACGAACTTTTTCGCCGCAATGCGACCACTTTGGAACAAGCGTATCAGGTTGCTCTCGAATTGGAGCAATTCGAGGCCGAGTTCGAGTCTCCCCATCGGTTGGGCTCCTTTCCCCTTCGTAGTGTCGAGCCCCGTGGCTCTTCTGGCACATATCCGAGGGCCCCCATGGCCCGACCTCAGGAGCCCACTCGTCCCGAGCCTTTCGCTCCTAGGCCTCGCCCTCCACCCCCGAGGGACCTTCCTCGTCCCCAACATCTTACGGCACCCACAGCCCGTCCACCGGCACCCGCACCTCCGGCCCGTCCTTTGTTGCCTTCACCTCCTATCCGTCGGGAGGATAAAGGGAAAGGACCCATGATTGGGGAGCCTAGTGGATCACGACAGCAATGTTATCGCTGCAATGGGTTTGGCCATTTTGCCAACTAGTGTCCCACCCGCCAGTCTCTTGTCATTGGGGACACACAGGCCGAGGATACCACCCCTACGGACCTCGAGTTAGTCAGCTATGAAGTAGATCCGGAGCTAGCTGACGAGTACTATGAGGCCGAAGGTAATGGCCAGGATGCCCAGCATCCAGACGATACCCACTTGGGGGTCGTCAGGTGTATTCTCACCCAGCCACAGGCTAGTGATGACTGGCGATGGACCACTATCTTTCATACATTCTGTCGGCTGGGCAAGCAAGTTTGTAAGGTGATCATCGATAGTGGGAGTTGCATCAATGCAATCTCCACGGGCACTGTCTCCAATCTTGGTCTTACACCCGTGGATCATCCTTGCCCCTATCGAGTATCATGGGTGGATTCCACCTCCATTCCGATCAGGCTGCGGTGTCTGGTCCCACTGTAGTTCCGTGCCTACCGTGACGATATCTGGTGTGATGTCCTCCCCATGGAGGTGGGCAACATTATTCTTGGTAGGCCATGGTTATTTGATCGGGATGCCACACTCCATGGCCGGTCGAACACTTGTACCTTTGACCATGCTGGCCAACGGATTACTCTCCACCCCCATCAGCCCAAGAGTCCATCAGTTAGGGGTCCTACTGGCCCAAGTACTCCGGAGCCTTCCATCCCCGGGCCCAGTACTCCATCCCCATCACGGGCTATGACCGTTACATCTGGCCCAGGCGAGCCCTCGACTAGGAGGTTGATGATGATTAGCTCCCGGGAAATGGAGCGGGAGGCTAGTCAGGGGCTGCCCTGTATTTGCTATTACGGTCCGAGAGGTGGAGCCGAACTCCGAGGGTGAACTCCCACCGATGTCATTCCTATTCTGCAGGAGTTCGCTGATATTTTTCCCGAGGAGCTTCCCGAGGGACTCCCACCCATGCGGGATATTCAGCATGCTATCGACCTGATTCCGGGCTCCTCATTGCCCAATCTTCCCCATTATCGCATGAGTCCCACGGAACATGCGAGCTAAAACGGCAGGTTGATGAGTTGATGCAGAGAGGGTCTATTCGGGACAGCATGAGTCCATGTGCTGTTCCCGCATTACTCGCCCCGAAGAAGGATGGCACGTGGAGAATGTGCATTGATAGCCATGCCATCAACAAAATCACCGTGAAGTACAGGTTCCCTATTCCCCGCCTGGATGACATGCTAGACATGATGGCTGGTGCCACTATCTTCTCGAAGATTGATCTTAAGAGTGGCTACCATCAGGTGAGGATTAGGCCAGGTGATGAGTGGAAGACCGCATTCAAGACCAAGGATGGTCTATATGAGTGGTTGGTTATGCCCTTTGGGTTGACCAATGCCCCTAGCACCTTCATGCGACTCATGACTCAGGTCCTTCGACCATTCATTGGAGTCTTTGTGGTAGTGTACTTCGATGATATCCTTATCTATAGTCGCACCACGGGGGACCACTTAGACCACCTTCGGCAGGTCTGTCTACTTCTTAGGCGAGAGCAGTTGTTTGCGAACCCACAGAAGTGTGCCTTCATGACACCTCAGCTTATCTTCTTGGGTTTTATTGTGTCTAGTACTGGGGTCTCCGCCGATCCGGAGAAGGTCCGGGCCATTGTTGAGTGGCCGGAACCCCGTACGGTCCATGATGTCCGCAGCTTCCATGGCCTTGCGACGTTCTATCGTCGCTTCATCCGCGGATTTAGCTCCGTCACCGCCCCGATCACGGATTGTATCCGGAAGGGCACATTTGTGTGGACGAAGGCCGCAGCTGCTGCCTTCAAGGACATCAAGGAGCGCATGACCCAGACACCTATCCTTCGATTGCCAGATTTCTCGAAGGTGTTTGAGGTCTCTTGTGATGCGTCGGGTGTTGGGATAGGAGGAGTGTTGAGTCAGGAGACCCACCCGGTCGCATATTTCAGTGAGAAGCTGAATGACGCGAAACTGCGATACTCCACTTATGATAAGGAATTCTACGCAGTTGTTCAGGCTCTTAGGCATTGGAGGCACTATCTATTACATCAGGAGTTTGTCTTATACTCCGATCATGAGGCTTTGAGGTACCTCCATTCCCAAAAGAAGCTTAATGCGCGTCACAGCCGTTGGGTTGAGTATCTCCAGCAGTTCACATTTGTGCTAAAACATAAGGCTGGAGTGGAGAACAAGGTGGCCGATGCCTTGAGTCGGCGAGCGTGTTTGCTTACCACCATGAGTGCCGAGGTCATAGGGTTAGAGAAGATGAGAGAGGCCTATGTTGACTGTCCTGACTTCGGTCAGATTTATACCACTCTCCAGGCCGGACCCTCGAGAGACCTTGATGATTATGTGCTTCAGGAGGGTTACCTCTTTCGAGGAGGCAGGCTTTGTGTTCCCCGAACTTCGGTTCGAGACTTCTTAGTCTGGGAGCTACATGCGGGAGGTCTAGCCGGCCACTTTGGTCGGAACAAGACTATCGAGGCTGTTGAGCATAGATTTTATTGGCCGAGCTTGAAGCGTGATGTTGCTCATATTGTGGCTCAGTGCCGTACATGTGCTACGGCCAAAATGAAGAAGCAAAGCTCGGGCCTTTATACACCTCTTCCCGTGCCTGATGCCCCGTGGCAGGATATTAGCATGGATTTTGTCTTGGGATTGCCACGTACCTCCAGGAAGCATGATTCGGTCTATGTGGTTGTTGACCGATTCTCGAAGATGGCCCTTTTTATTCCCTGCTCGAAGACTTCGGATGCTTCGAGGGTAGCCCGCCTATTCCTTACTCATGTGGTGTGCAAGTTCGGGTTGCCTCGTACCATAGTGTCTGACCGTGATGTTAGATTCACCAGTTATTTTTGGAAGACACTGTGGCATATGTTGGGTACTCACCTCAAGTTTTCCACTGCATATCATCCCCAGACAGATGGTCAGACCGAGGTGGTCAATAGGAGTCTGGGTGACCTTTTGAGGTGTCTTGTCAGGGACCGTGTAGGGGATTGGGATCTCATATTACCACTGGCAGAATTTGCATATAATGATTCGGTTAACAGGTCTACCGGTATGAGTCCATTCGAGATTGTCACAGGTCGTAGGCCTAGGAAGCCAGTGGATCTTGTTCCCATGCCCATCCATGCACGAGTGTCAGAGTCTGCCGAGTCGTTTGCTAGGCATGTTAGGAGTTTGCATGATGACATCCGTCGTCACATTGAGGCCAACAATGCACGGTACAAAGAGCTAGACGATGCCCACCGACACCACCGAGAGTTCTAGGAGGGTGAATATGTCATGATCAGGGTAAGACCTGAACGGTTTCCCTTTGGAACCGTAATGAAATTGCAAGCTCGTGGAGCCGGTCTATTTAGAGTGTTGAAACGTGTTGGATCCAATGCGTATGTTGTGGACCTGCCCGAGGAATATGGTATAAGCTCAACTTTCAATGTATCGGATCTCGTTGCCTATAGGGACCCAGCGGTGATCCCTAGTGAGCCTTTTGAGCCATCCCCTCCCATTGAGAGTGATCCCACACCTGAGTGTCCACCTCCAGCCCCTTTTCCACAGCAGCGAGAGCATATCGATCATATACTGGATGAGCAGGTGACAGTTACCAAGAGTGGATCTTACCCGCGCTACCTAGTACGTTGGAGAGGACGACCCGCCACCGAGGATACTTGGATCACACGGGCCGAGCTGCAGAGGATAGATCCGGACCTACTGGAGCGGTACCAGAGTGATGCAGACCCTTACTCGACAGGGTCAAGTTTCTCCCACCCGGGGAGAATTGGTGCGGACACCAGAGCACACGAGCAGCACGAGTCGGCGAGCCACCGGTACCGTACGTGGAGCACCACCTGAGTTACAGCGGCTTCCATCTGGCTCTGAGATAGCTTGGAGACTCCCCCTTGAGTCTCGATATTTATAGTTTATTGGGACTTTATTTTTGTGTATTGTGTGTTTTATTCGGATTGTAATTTGGATTGTAATAGGGGTTTATGTGTAAATTGGGACCACCTGGGTCCCGCGGGCCCCCATCCCTTCTCCATTGATCCACCTCATCTCTTGGGCCCATGTGGGGTCAGTCAACCTCCATGGTGGGCTTCTAGAAGAGTGGACCAAGGGGGGGACAAAGGAGTGCAAAATTCAAAAATGGAGCCTAAAGTCAAGGGGGCGCCCCATTCTATTATAGTTTAATAGGATTTGAATTGTTATTTTATTTGATTCCAAATCACATGGGAGAAATAAAATAGAACTCTCTCTTTTACCCCTCCCCAACCCTAGATCTAGGGATAGTTGAAGTCTTTTTGTATTTCATATATATTCCTTGTATTTTCATTTGATGAGAATTAATGCCATAAAAATTCAGAATTTCTTGGAGCTCCATAGCATGGTGCGCACCTCCCCACTCTCCTCCCCCTTCTTGCAGCTGTGAAGGCTGCTTCCAAAGGTGTGAAGCCTCTCCTTCAAGTCTCTTCTGAGTGGGAAGCTCAGATCTATCGCCGCCGCCGCCATCGAGCCACCGTCGCACCACCACCGCTACCTTATCGAAGTTCTATCTTCATCCAACAGCGGCCCCTTCCACGAATTTTAACTCTCGGATCTGAGATCTTCTTGAGCTCAAACTTTCAGGGTGAGTTCCAGAGGTTCCCCCCACGTTCCCTAAAATTTGGTTTGGCCTTTAGATTCCGATTTCTATTTTTCCATTTTCTTCCAACTTTTCCTTCCAGATCAGCCAGGTTTCTGTCTACTATGATAGCAACCCCGATCTTCCCAACTTCGACCCCCTTTTTGATTTTTCCTGGAGCCCCCAATTTTATTGGAGGTTTTGTCCACCATCCCCTCCACCTAAGAATTTTTGTGGAATTTCAAAAGGCCTACACCTATTTTCTAAAAATCACTTTCAGATCCATTTCAGTTCTGTCTGCCCCCTACCCAGATCCGACCACCTTCCAGTATAAAATATGTTTCCCTACCCAAACCTCCACCAAATCAGTCATAAAAATTATTGCCGTTTTCCTCTCTCTCCCCTCTAAAACTTTCATGAAGGGCTTGAGATCTGAATCGGAAGGATACCCAGCGGTCAATGCCAACTCTCAGGAAATTCAATTTCTGCCCAGTCAGATCTGAAACTGAGAGCAGGCCGGTTCTAAAATCGTCCAACAGAAGCACAGTTCCGTTGAATTTTTCTGAGTCCCACAGGGTCGAAGGAATTCGAGAGAGCTTTCCAAAGATACCTCTTGTGCGTCGATCTAACGTTGGGAGTGATCGCAGCAACCGATCTCGCCGGATCACGCGCCTGAAAACAGAAGCAACCAGTCCGTGGGCAGCAACTCCAAAGCTTGGAGATCGGAGCCGATCGGCCTCCGACCGGCGTTCCCGCCCGACCGCCTTCCAGGGAGGCACGCCACCAGGGGTCTCCATCACAGCGGGACCCACCCTATCAGACCCGGAGGATAGAGCGGTCCGTGGGCTCCACGAACCCGTAGATCGCGCCGTCCGGATAGCACTAAACGCGGGTTTCGGCACCGACAGAGTGACATCAAGATGCTGCCCGTCAACCCAATTCGCGTGACTCTCAGGCCCCACATGTGACCTTTTACCTCCTTGCGTGGAGTGGGTCAAATTGTTGTACCACAGTAAAACTTTGTTAACCGGGAGCCATTTTTGGCCGGGGTTGTCTTCCCCACGCCGGGTGCATAGAGGTACGATCATAACTTCTTGGCATTACTTTGCTTAGCTAGTATATGGTCATATGCCGCTGTGAGAGCATAGGATTCTAGCTCGTGAGTCCATGTCACCGCTGTAAGCGAGAGAGTGGCCCGTCCCGTGGCTCGATCCGAGCACGGAAGTGAGTCGGACTACCCTTAACTCTGCCGGTTCGTCAACCGTGCACGATCCGCGTTTCCCTCGGTTGGGACGACGAGTGAGCTTGCATTTCTGTTAGCGACGTATAGCCCATATGAGCTCTTAGTGTCGGGCCTAATGTCTCTCCCATCGTATGTTACTGGTCGTGTGTGCATTTAGAGTCTGAGGTCCATATCACTTAGAGTCGGTCCCTGTGTCCGTCCCGCATCAGACCCTCCTCACCAGCCCCCCACTCCCGAGCGCCGAGCGTGCTCGGAGCTTCAGAGGAGTCATACGAGGTCAGTCGAGGGAGAATGTCTAGCGGAATCTTCTCGAGCATTCTTGTTCCTCTGTTTCAGAAAATCCCGTTGCTTGCTTTCCTGGTACGCAAGGTTGGCCCCCCTGCACTTGTAGGGTGATGTCACTGGTGTCATTTTGTGCCTGGAGAAATGAGATGCTGTAGGTGTCGGAGTGGCATTTGGGTTTTTTGTCAGATGTACTGTCGGTGGCGGTTGAGTCCTCAACTGGACCGAGCTTGGGTCGACCAAGAGAGTGAGAGCAATTAGTGGTCTGCTGTTGACTTTCTGACGAGAAGACAAACTAAGACAGACCATGGGGTGACCATCTCTGATTTTCGAGGGACGCATTTGGCTCTCTCTTGAAGAGGAGGAATACTCGGGCGTCATCCTCTAGGAAATACTCCGAAAGACACACCAGTGGAGTAATCGATACTCGTGACCTGTAGACCATATAATGACCGACTCCATTTTGGAGGGGAGTTAGTCTCTCCTTAAGAGAAGGAGACGTATCACCTCTTGGAACCTTACATAAAGCCACCCGTCATATTTCCGAGGGGAGTGTACGACTGTCTATTGAGGAGGAGAAGATTATTGCTCGCCTCTTGGAAGCTGAAGATCCACCCTTTGCATTTTTGAGGGGAGCGTACGTCTATCTCTTGAGGAGGAGAAGATTATTGCTTGCCTCTTGGAAGCACAGAGCCACCAGTGATATTTTCGAGGTGAGCGTATGTCTGTCTCCTGAAGAGGAGAGGATTATTGCTCCCTTTTGAAAGCTCGAAAGCCACCCTTCGTATTTTGGAGGCGAGCATACGTCCGTCTCTTGAAGAGGGGAGGATTATTGCATCCTCTTGGAAGCTCAGAAGGTACCCTTCATATTTTGGAGGCGAGTATACCCCTGTCTCCAGAAGAGAAGATGATTATTGTTATCTCTGGAAAGCTCAGAAGCCACCCTTCATATTTTGGAGGCGAGCGTATGTCCGTCTCCTAAAGAGGAGAGGATTATTACTCGCCTCTTGGAAGCTAAAAATCCACCAGTTATATTTACGAGGGGAGTGTACGTCTATCTCCTGAAGAGGAAAAGATTATTGCTTGCCTCTTGTAAGCTCGGAAGCCACCAATAGTATTTTGGAGGGAAGCGTACGTCTATCTCCTAAAGAAGAAAATATTATTGCTTACCTCTTAGAAGCTAAAAAGTCACCAATTGTATTTCCGAGGGGAGGGTACATTTATCTCCTAAAGAGGATAAGATTATTCCTCACCTCTTGGAAGCTAAAAAGCCACCAGTTGTATTTTTGAGAGGAGTGTACGTCTATCTCCTGAAGAGGAGAAGATTATTGCTCACCTCTTGGAAGTTAAAAACCCACCAATATCTTTGTCTGAGTAGACTTTTGGTGAGTACTTGTCTTCCTATATGATAACCGCATCGTTCTTCATGGACCTCTCGGATAGCTTGCTTGGCTTTGGAGAGGAACAAGCATTTGAGGAGAGGTGCCGATAGTGAATGCCTGAAGAGGCATCCGTTGACAAGCGTAACATGCGTCAGTCATGCTGTTATTTGCCAGGACTTCGAGCGATCCTTAGGTAAGCATTGATGAAGAAGGCAGTCGAAGATGGAGTCCATCTACGATGGCTCATAGTTGATGGCATTCACTTGAGGCTTGGGCTCTTGCGGTCATGTTGACTAAATTGGGACGCTCGGTTAAACACCGCGTTGTTCTCCTCACAGCTGGCATGCTTTTGGGCTAAGGTGAGGAGCTCCATCACTATCATTGGGGACTCCACTCCGAGCATCCTTTGGAAAATGGTGTCCCAAGTGGCTTACGTCAACGCTGTCATGGTGATGCTGACGTCCAGGCGAGGGATGTGGAGTGTCTCTTTGCGGAACCTGGCAATGAAGTCCTACAAGGGTTCCTCGTGGCCTTGCTTGATAGCGAGGAGGCTAACCGCAGATCAGGCCCCCTTCTTGCAGCCGATGAAAATCTCCTTAAATAATTTATTCAACTACTGGAAGGAGGTAATGGTCCCAGCGAGTAACGACTCGAATAATGTCTGAGCATTCTCCCGCAGGGTCGTGACGAATGCCAAACACTTTACAACATCCAAGGCCTGGTAGAATATCAAGTTGGACTAGAAGATATGCATGTGGTCGATGGAGTCGGTGGTGCTGCTGTATGGAGTGAACGTCGGCAGCTGAAACTTTGGGGAAATCGGTGCCTCCATGATTTCCCGAGAGAATGGGGCGTGGAAGTCTGAGTCATCGTCGATGAGCTGTTAGATACGGAATGGAGGATCTAGAGGGGGGTGAATAGATCCTTGACCAAATTAAATCTTAGAGGGAACCAACTCTAACTCTATTAAGCAAATATAGAGGAATCTCTTGGATTGCACACAGTATTACTAGATGTAGCACCCCTAATTTTTCTAGAAATTATTCAGGAATTTTCTGGTATTAAATATAATTATTAAGCATTTAAAAAGGTTAAATGGGCTATTAAGAGAATTATGGAATAATTAAACTAATTTAAAGGCCCTATATTAACCAAAGGGTTAAGCCCAATTCAAATAGGCCCAAAGATCCAATTCCAAGACTTTTAGGCCCAAGCCCACTTATAAAGACATAATTAGGGTAATTTACGGAGTTGTAGACATATAAAATTGTACGTCTATATGTCCTACCAAGCTCCCGCACTGATGTCAGAATTAAAGAGAGAAGACCCGGAGAAACTAGCCATCCAGGACTCCAGAGAATATTACCGTCCGGCAAATCCTCACATTTGCACGGATGCATTAAATGGCAAAGAAAACACATGAAGCCATCCTGAATTTATACACTGCTATGGGCCCACCCTCGGGTCCCTAGTGGTGAAGAATGTCCCAAAGAAGCACACAATCCTGAGTCCCTATAGAAGAGATCAATGCTTTCAAAGGCGCACCCCTTGTGCCTTTGCCAACGGCACACTTAGTGTGCCCCTTCTAACAGCACAACAGCTTGAAGCCCTTACAACAACACGCTTTGAAATTGCCCCAGTGGCACACCCCCGAGGATGCCCCAACGGCACACCCCTCGGAAGCCTCAGCGGCACACTATTCGTGCCCCCCAGCGGCATGCTACTGGCGCCTCCACCGCCACACTACCAGTTGCCCCCAGTGGCACACTCTTCAGGTGCCCTAGCGGCACACCCAATTCGTGCCCTCCAGCGGCACACCGTCTTGGCCCTTTCAGCGGCACACCCCAAACAAGCCCTCCAGCGGCACAGTTGTTCTATCTCTTCAACGGCACAACACCTTGGCCCTTCCAGCGACACAACGTTAAATCCTCTAGAACGGCACAAGCCGGCAGAATGCACAGCAGTCATTGGGTAGGACCCTTGGCGTGCAGCATGGCCACCTCAACGCCAGCTAACACCCCGCCGTCGTGTCCCCCTATGGTTGGATGAGGAAGATCCCCACCTGACAAAGATGAGACTCGGGTCAACCTTGGATGGAGATGCCATCATGAGGTTCTCCCGTCAACGACACACATATAAAAGCCCTGCCGAAAGAAGAAAGAGGCATGCATAGGAGAAGAGAGCATGATACAGCGAAGAGGAGAGGTCTATAGTGGAAATAAGGGAGAGAGAAGGCTGCAACGAGAGAAGAAGAAGAAGAGAAGAAGAAGGTAGAAGAGAGTAGAAAAGAGGGAGAGAGATTGCTTGGAGAATGTAGCAAGAGGGGACGGAGCAGAGAAGGGAACTCTTACCCTCTCCAGCTCCGGTCCTCTCTTGGTTTTTGCTTTCATTGTTTTCTTTCTTTTCTCTTCTTTTGGTTTCTTCCCCCCTCTTTCGTTTGGGAACATCATATTGTATTTGGCCTTTTGGCCGTGATCTTTGGTTGTCCAATTTCTCCGTGAATGGAATGCCTCTTTATTTGCTTCTTGCTGCTTGTGTTGGTATCCTCTTCGTCATTGGTCTATGGCTTGCATTCTCCCCCCGATTTTCTAGCCTTTTGTTCCACCGGCCCCTCGTGACATTGGCTTGTTTAGTTCAACGTGCAGTGTTCCTAGCTTGTCAGTACAAGACTGGCTCCCTTCCTCTTCGATGGTTCTCCATGGCATGAACATTATCTCACTTCCTCTCACACGGGTTCGTTAGAACCTACTGCCCCTATTCAGCACTTGAGACTCACCCACTGGCCAGAGCATTCTCCCTTGCCTCCCTTCGAAAGCCCATGGTGTATATGCACCACCCAGGCTCCTGCCCGGTACAACCCAATCGTGCCCCGACCAGCATACTCCCTGGCCCTCTCGTCCGGTGCACTCTTGATGCATCTTCCCTAGCTGCCTCCTACCCGTCACACTTCCTAGATGTGCCTTACCCGGCACACCTTGGCCATGTCCTCTCCGGCACACCCCTGTCTAGCCCAGCCCGACACACCCTAGTTATGGCTTGCCCAGTGCACCCGTAGCCCGTGTCAGTCTAGTGTTTCTCGTTCGTTGTTTTCTCCGGGTTTTCCGAAGTTCTCTCAAAGGTGTCGTTGCCTTGGCACACACCTCAAATTATTGGGTCATGCCACTCCTTGTGGGCGTGTTCCCCTTTCATTACCTTACCATCTGGGTTAAGGGGAGATGCTATCGAATTTTTGTCAGAAATAACAACATGTTAAAAGTCAAAAGGAAGCAACAAACAAATAAACAAGCAATAATAGAATATTCTAATTATGACAAAGGAACTATGCAAGACTTAGAGAATTGGACTACTGAACATGGCCTTGGACTTAATTACATAACAGAGAATGGAAAGCTTGACCGTTTGAGGCCCTCCATCAGAATTGCATGAACAAGGGACCTTCCCTCAGACGTTACTCCACCCATCTGGACTTTGCCCCACCTACATTGATCCTTCACTCTCAATCCATCTGCAATCGGTATACTTTATACCCTCTATCCGGTACACCCTTTGTCCGGTGCACTCCCCAGCCTTCTCATCAGGCACGCTGCCACCACTCCCTGCCGGCACACTCGTGCCTCTCTCTCTCCGGCACACTCCCATCCCTTTCCCAACGGTGCACCCTTTTGCACCCTAGCCCGACACACTCTCCAACGGCACACTCTTTCCCCTTTCAGCGGTACACTATCCACCTCTCCTAGCCCGGTGCACCCCCAGCGATACACTTATCATCTACCCACCTGACCTCTGTCTGGTACACCCACAGCCTAGCCTAGTGGTACACCCTCCAACCCTTACCTGGCACACCCTCGGTCCATCTTCCCAGCGGTACACTCTCCCATGTAGCCCCAGCCCGGCACACCCTGCTTTCAGAAGCATCATACCAAAGAAAAGAGGGTATAATATTAAAAAAGGGGAAAATTTATATGATGATAATGATAAAAGGAGGCTTTTATAAAAGAATAATAATAATAAAAACACGGAACAAAAAGGGTGAGATAATAAAAAATGTAATAACAGATAAAGGAAGACCTCCATTGGTCTATGGGTAATAAAAAGGGGGGAATCAACAAAGAAACAATAACAATAACTGGAAATAGATAATGAGGATGAACAATAACAATAGTCATGAACAAAACGACACGGCCTTCGTCTCCTTCGGACTCTGGAACTGAGAATATTGATGATGCCCTCGTAGGTCGGGCCTCACCTCCGGGAGTCACCTCTCCCGTTGTGGTTGTTGCTCGACCTCGTTCTGGGCCAATATCTCACTAAAGTCCCCTCTTCCCACCGGGATCTGATCCCATCTTCATATCAAAATTGCCATCCCTTGGCAGGCATTTGCACGGATTTGTTCCCGTCACCGTCTTATTTTCTGAACGGACCTTTGTCCGAACATAGAATGGTCCACCAGTGACCGACATAATCTGAGTGTTCATATCCCCGATATGGGCTTTCAGCATAGCCCGACTGCCCCTTTCTTCCTGCATTAATTAGTAATTCTTTCGACCGTAGAGTCCTTATTTCCGGTAATTAATCAAGGGTATTCCCCTCTCCGAGGGGATATAAATGACGCTGTGACCTTTATGGCACGGCGGGTCGTAGTCTCGACCCTAACCACACAATCGCCTGATTAGTCAGGTCGAGCGCACCACGGGCTTCCATGAAGTCCGAATAAATCGTCATTTTGTGACTGACACACCCACGCACTTAATAAACCAATAAATAAATAAAATAATGATTTAAATAATAAGTGCGTCCACAAGTCTGGCACGCCCGGTGGGACTGGGATCACCCTTCATCACTTTTTCGGAACTAAGGGCTCCACGGCCCCCTTCTTGTAATACTAATTCTTCGATTTGCACATGCAGGTTGCATTCCGGACATCAGAATGGCCCTCATTTTCGGTCAGCAGCCCGTCGAAAGCCATGTTCGGAACGGCTACTGTTGTGCCCCTTGTGCTTTGTTGATGATGTGATGTTTTAATGATAGCAACATGAATGAGTCACCACATTGTCTTGAATATGTCTGACCTTTTCTGTGGGAGATTGCATAAGTGTGCCATGTCTGAATTGTGAAGAATGCATGTGTATGCTTGAGTCATGCTGTGATATATTGGCTTGTGCTTGATTTCTGTTCTGTGCATTGCTTCTCTGCTGATATGTTCATGTATTGTCTTAGGCTAAGTCTGTACAGCCTACGTCTCTTGCAGCGTCATCGCTGGGAGCATTCTCAAGTCTCAAGTCTGCAGCGTCAACGCTGTGAGTAAGCACTTTGTTTCAGGTTCTTCAAGTCTATACAGATTTTAGCGTCTCATTTAGCGTCTAAGGCAAAGTCTACACATTGGCTAAGTGTGTACATCGTTTACATTTCTTGACACCAAGTCCATACATCGTGAAAGTCTATACACTCCTCTTGGCCTTAGCATCTGTTTTGAAGTCCATACATTGGTCTTCAGTTCAAGTCTGTACAGCGTTACGTTCTCTTTGGAAAGTCTGTACAACGTCAAGTCTGCACATTGGGGTTCACGAGAAGTCTACACATTGGTCTCCACCTGAAGTCTATACATTGGCTAAGGGTCTTCAAGTCCATACACTGTTGTCTGATGCATATTGTTTGAAGTCTGTACAACATGCCTTGTTATTCACAACTTTCTTGTTTGTGACTTCCCTAGTGTTTTGATGATGAGCATCACTATGTTAAGTATTCTCATTTTAATCAGATATCTTGCGTAATGTTATGCATTTAAAATTTCCATGATTAACAGGAAAACTGCTATGAGGTAGTACCTTGTATGTCCGTACTATTCCTTTCATACTTCGTGTTGTTTGTGTTTACTACACCTCGTGTTGTCCTTTTGTACGTCGTGTTGTTCCAACTATGTTTGTTGATTGTCTTCGTGTTGTTTACTGAAGCAGCTCGAATTGTTCTGATGAACTTCGAGTCAATTTCCTGTGAACCTCGTGTCGTTTCCTCAGTATTTAGTTGCTCATCTCGAGTCATCCTTTATGTTTGCTCTTGTGTTTTCGTGTCACTTACTGTTGTTCCTCGAGTCGTTTTTTCTTGGTTTCACTGCTTCATCACGTGTCGTGATAGCCGTGTCTGTCTTCTGTCTTCGTGTTGATTTTACTTCGTGCATTCTTCTCTAAATTCAAGCTTTAAGTGTCTCAAGTCGAGTCTGACTGTGTTGTCTCCATGTCGTCCTTAGTTCGAGTTGTTTCTTTGTTATTTCTGTCTTCGTGTTGCTTTTCCTAGACCTCGTGTCTTTCTTGTTTTGTAACCACACTTCGTGTCGGTTTCAGTTTTCATCTTCGAGTTGTTGTCAGCCCGTGTCGTCCTCGTCTTCGAGTCGTTCGTACGTTCGAGCAACTTAGTACTCGAGTTGTTTTCGTGTGTATTCAAGTCTTTTTAGTAAAGTGTCGTTTCACCTCGTGCCGTTCTCTTTACTGTTTGTTATGTCGTGTTGTTTTTGTATTCGTGTCTTCGTGTTACTTTTGTATTCGTGTCTTCGTGTTATTCTTGTGTTTATGTCCTCGTGTTGTTTCTTTCTATCTTCGTCCAAGGTTTCTTTGATCGCGTGTTTCTATCGTTTTTACTCCGTGTTATTTCCTTCTCCGTACCTCGTGTCGTTCTCAGTATAGTGCACCTATTGTTGTTCCTACACACCTCGTGCAGTTTTTAGTTTTTGTGGCCCTGAGTTTTAATCGTTTTAATTCTTTACAGGAGAAGAAGAAAAACAAAAAGAAGAAGGTGGTCCGAGGAAGAATATTCTTCAGTGAATGGGAGGCACGTGATCCGAGGCTGGAAGGGCAGACAGGATTGTGACACGTGTGCTGAAGCTGGCTGAGAGACTGACACGTGGCCACAAGTTCTGGGCGGGAAATGAGGAAGCCACACGCGCCCAGTGCTGCCCTCCTGCTGGCTGCTGCTTATAAAAGGAAGCCTTCATCCAACAGATGAAGGCGATCGAAGAAGAAGCCTGGAGAGCAGAAAGTCCTTCGATCCAGAAAAAGAAAAGAGGAAGAAAAAGAGAAGAAGAGAGAATAGCAGAGAGTGTGAGCCGAAGAGAATAGAGGAAAAGAGATCGAGAGAGTGAAAGAGCAGAAGAAGAAAAGAGCTGCAGTAGAAAGCAGAAGAAGAAGAGAAGAGAAGAGACAGAGAGAGCCTGCGAAAGAAGAAGAAAAGAAAGAGAAGAAGAGCAGAAGGAAAAGAAGAGAAAGAGAGAGTTAGAGAGCTCGTGAGGGTTAAGAGAAAAAGAAAGTGAGAGAGAAGAGAAGAGGAAGAGAAGCTTACCTGAAGATCTATCTACTGGACCGCGGATCAAATCCAGGCCAATCAGCTCCGTTGAGAGCCACATTGTGCTTTTCATTTTTCAGCTTTCTATTTGCTGAAGTTATTTTCATTTCGTGTTTTTGTTTTTCTTTTTTCAGTTGGTTATTATTGTTCTTCCGATCCTCTGGACTGAGGTCGGGTCCCTCCTGGTCTGGAGGAAGAGAGGTTTGCGACCTCTAGTTTGAAAGTGGCTGGAAGTCACTTGTGTGTTCCCTCCGGTGTGGAGGAAGGGAGGCTGGTTCCTCCGGTTTGCAAGCAGCAGGCGGGGCTGCTTGTGGTTTCCCTCCGGGCTAGGAGGAAGAGAGGCTAGGCCTCTGGTGGATTGCTGGTAGCAGAGTGCTACTGGCTGGTTCACTGGTAGCGGGGCTGCTACTAGTGGGGTTCCCTCTTGGTATAGAGGAAGAGAGATGTGAGTCTCTGGTTTCTAGTAACCATGGGTTGCTAGAGGTTCCCTCCGGGTAGGAGGAAGAGGGGAGGTTGTTCCCCTGGGTAAGCTGTGTATCAACGTTTGTTGGCAAGCTGTGTTGCCCAGCTGTTAGTGAAGCCACACTCGGGTTGAGTGTGGGGTGGATGTAGGTCTGCAGGACCGAACCACCTAAAAACCCCTCTTGCATTGTGGTTTGATTGCTTTGATTTACTTCCGCTAGATGTTTGCATAGGGGCGCTCCAAGTGTTTGATCACAGGTTCATTAGATGATTTGATCAGTTTTTGTTCTAAGTGTTTAATCTGTTGAGTGAGCGAAATTCTTTTTGAGCAATAGTTTTTATTGGGTGGAAGTTCTTATAGTCTATATTCATTCACCCCCCCCTCTGAATACTTGCACCGAACCTATCAATTGGTATCAGAGCAGTCTCTGACTTAACAGATCTAACAATCTGCAGAGGGTCCTGCTAACTGTTTAGTGCATTTCAGAGTGGGTGTATTGTGCTCGTTGTTTTGTTTCACCGGTTTAGTGCTTTACCTTGCCCATCTGGTTTTGCTGCATTTCCTGTCATTTGTCTTAACGAGTTGAATCTGTCTGCCATCTGTCCAAATAGATCGTCCTCCAATTTATGATGGTTCTAACTTTGAAAGGTGGCTAGGAGGCCTAGCTGTGTATGTAGATTCCATAGATCCCAAATTATGGAGTTTGCTATCCAAAGGCCCACATCGTTTACCCAAAGATCAGACCAAGTGGTCTAGTGAGGACACCTTTAAGAACCGTGATAATGTCATAATTCTTAATATCTTGAGAGCTGCTGTTAATACTGATGTATACTCTTTTGCTCTCAGGTGCAATTCTGGAAAAGAGATATACGACAAAGTTATCTCTGCGCATAACCAACAGAGTGATAGTTGTTTGATGGCCAACCGGGATAATGAAGATTCCTCATCTAAGGTAAATTCTGAATCTGAATCCGAAGAGATTTCAATTGATGAATTATGGGATATGTATGAGGAACGTTCTGAGAAATGTAAATATTTGAAATCTGAAAATAGAAAGCTGAAAAAGAAATGTGATCAGATTAATTCGAATGCTCATTGTAAAAAATGTCAAGATCTGAGAAAATCTCATGAAATGTGCTTAGCTAATCTGAATGTGAGTAAGGAACAAAGTTCCGTTTTGGAAAACAAAAATCATGAACTCACTGCCAAGATCTCTGAACTTGAAGATAAGCTGAATTCATTAGGAAATGATCAAATCTTAACTAATGAATTAGTTCAGAATGAACAAACTAGAAAGGAGAATGAAGAACTGAAGCTGCTTAATTTTGCTATGTCTGAGAGACTCTTAATGCTTGAAAGAGGGAAAAGTTCAATTGAAAATGAACGCGAGAGAGTGACTGCATTAATAGAAGAGATTGATAACTACAAAGCCATTAATGTCTTACTTAATGAAAAGATCACAGATTCTAAAATTCTCATTTCCTTTCTCAAAAATGAAATCACTGAATTGAACAATTCTCTGTCTGAGTCATTTAAAAACAAAGAAAATTCAAAGGCTGCTTCTAAGAAGAAAGTCTCTGGTGGAGGCAGTAAACAGGAAGAGAGAAAAAGAATGTATACAACCTGTGTGCGTAGCTCTGAGTTAGCTAGCACTTCAGCTTCTCTTTTATGTCTGCCTGCGAATCAGATAGAAAAACAAAAGAAAACGAAACAGAATAAAAATCTGTATGCTGAAATTTCTCAGGCCAAACTGTCTCATGTTAAAAGAAAGAATGTGAAATGTTTCTACTGTGGTAAATCTGGCCATGAGATGACTGACTGTTTTGTGATGAAGAAGGATGAATTGAAGTATGATAGAATTCATACTAGGAAGCCTACTGTGAAGAAACCTTCTTCTGCTCAAATCAAAAGGCCTCAATGTTCTTACTGTCATAAAATAGGTCATTTCATGCATGATTGTAGACAAATGAAATTAGATGATCTATCTGCTGTTAAAATGCATGATAAACTGTTCCATGTCAAAAATCATGCATCTCATGAAAAGAACACTCAATGTTCTCATTGTGGCAAATTGGGCCACATGGTTGAAAATTGCTGGCATACTCAGGGAAATAGATTGAATTCTAAATTTGTAAAATTCCCTGCTTTCTATGATTCTGTTAGAAATAATTCAATTGATAAAAAGAAAAACTCTGCATGCTTCAACTGTGGAAAACCAGGCCACAGAGATGGTAACTGTTGGCTGGCTGGTTATGAAAAGAAAAATTTCCATGTGAATAACAGAACCAATCATGTTCACTTACACCAATTTCATGCCCATGCATATAACAGAAATTTTAATGTTCATGCACATGAACTTAATGCTTACAATAAAGTGCATAAAAGGAACTTAAATTCTGTTCGTTATCATGGTAAGTCTGGTCAATTTGGATATTCCTTGTCCAGCCATAAGTTGATGGGCTATGATGATAGTTCTGTTAAGAAACCATTCAGAACACCTGTGAAGGTTAATTCAGGACCCAAGACTTCTTGGGTTCCTGCAAGATCACATTGATTGACATGATGCAGGTGTGCCTTGAGACTGGAATAAAAGGGGTAATGATCCAAGGCACTCAAGAATGAAAAACCCCATTCTCACACTTTTCAGGTAATCTCTCTGCATTTCCATTTTGAAACTCATTGCATATCTGATTTGATGTATTCCTGCATATTTGCCATTTGTAGTTGTTTGACAATTGTTGAAATGCATAAATTCTGAAAACAAATTGCACTCTGAATAATCTGAACTGCTTATGTATGTGGCTTGAAATTTGTCTATTGCACAGTTCATTGAAAATCTGTCCATTACATCCTGAAAAATCTGATAAGCTGAAATTGATCCATGCATGCTGCCCATGTTGAAAAATCTGATAGGACAGTCTGATTGTGCACAAGTCACAATATCATTTGGTTTCATATGTTCAGTTTTCAGTGCAAACATTACATTTTGTCAGGGGAAGTCAATGCATTGCATATAGGTTGTCAAATGCATACTCATGTGAGAATTCATTGCATATCCTTTCATTGATTCTATTTGACCAAACCTTGAGCATATTTTTTGAAATCATTAAGCTTCAAAATCTCTCCTATCAATTGATAACAATTGGTATCATTTGGCATCAGAATTTCTATCAGTCATTCATGAAGATTTCAATGGGACTATCTCGATCATAAATCTGAAAATTCTTGAACTAGAAATCTTCTATTATACATTTTTATGAATGTCTGAAATAACTCATGTGGTTTAAGCTTAATGTATTCATGGAGTTTAACTTTAAAATCTCTTAACATATCTGAAGCATGTTTAATAAACCTTAACCATCTGGTTCATGTTGAGTCTTGTGAAAACTTCTGAAATCTGCACTCTTGAATACATGACTTCAACTGATTAAGTACATGAAATTATTATTGACTTGAAGCAATGAATTTTTCTGAAATGTCTAAAGGGTAATATCTGTCAGAGCAATGACCTTGGTCACTGAGAAACACATGTCCAAAGGACTGTGTCATGAGGTACCATAGTTAACTCTGATTAAGAATTCATTGATATTCAGGCAGAGCAATGGCATGCACACTGAGAAATATAATTCACTCATCAAGAAATGATTTGCAGTGTGTCATGATGTGTATATGCTATCTCTGTTCATATAAAGCATGACAGTTAGTCACACTAAGTGCTTAGGGATATTGGCCTCTGATCAAGGTATATCCTCTAGTTACAAAGTGTGCACTGAACTAGAGTGCTCGTAAAATTTGTAGCATGAAAATTGTTGAACGAATTGAAATATCTGAATATTGATGTAAAAAATCAAATTGCTACAACCCTAGACAAAATCATATGACTTCATAATTGCTTGATTTCAATACTGATGCATGTAATTCTGAAAGAAGTCAATAAATTTGATTGTGTAAGACAAAGGGAGGACAATCAAGATAAATATGAGGGCTTGGTTCATTTTTATTAAAACATGGTTTTAGATATCAATACAGAATTTTATTGATAAAATCTGCATACATCATGTTTAAACCATGCTGTTCAAAAAGCTCATTCATAAGCCCCTATAATGGAAGACTTTGAAAACTTATGTTTTGGATTTATGAGAATGACATTTCCTTGAAAATCTGACTGAAATTCTTGTAGTTGAAGCCTCTTTAGAAATCTGCTAATTGAACCTATTCTTGGCTCATTGACCTGAACTTCTCCTTGTTTGCCCCTGTGGTCTCCTCTCATCTATCTCATAAGATTCCACTTATTGAGGGGGAGCTTTCATGTCATGCATCACTTGCATATCAATTGGCATCTATTCAGGGGGAGCATTCCTTGTCACACTGAATCATGTTCATATCATTTGTGACCTTGCATTCAAATCCCTCATGATCAGATTAATGCATGATCAACAAAAACTGTATAGTCAACTCCTTTCCTATCAGTTGACTGATTCTATCTGCATTTTTCTGACCATACAAATGTGAGGTGCCACTCCCATTATTACCTTGTTCACTTGCAGCCTTCTGAACCTCAGAATCTTTATGATGGTGGATTTCAGATTGATTCCTGAGATGTATTTCTCTCCACACTGTTGGAATCTTCCATCTTGTTCTGCAATAAGTTCTGATTCTGTGGTATCTTCACCAGAATTCAGATTCTTTGTATTGGCTGATTTCAGATTGATTTATTGGATAACCAGAGTCCATTCCTGTGCTTCAGGGGGAGTTATGGTTTATTATCATCTAAGGGGAGAGTAGTCAATCATGCATGTTGATAGGGGGAGAACTGTTTCACTGTCATAAGGGAGATCTTCATTTTAAAGAACCTTGACTCATTCTCTGCATTGTTGTGCTGCATTTGACTATCAAACCATTTCGCTTCTTTTTGATTATGTCAAAGGGGGAGAATAGTTTGATGAGTCAGTGTGACTCATTATGTTGCCATCATCAAAAAGGGGGAGATTGTTGTGCCCCTTGTGCTTTGTTGATGATGTGATGTTTTAATGATAGCAACATGAATGAGTCACCACATTGTCTTGAATATGTCTGACCTTTTCTGTGGGAGATTGCATAAGTGTGCCATGTCTGAATTGTGAAGAATGCATGTGTATGCTTGAGTCATGCTGCGATATATTGGCTTGTGCTTGATTTCTGTTCTGTGCATTGCTTCTCTGCTGATATGTTCATG
The DNA here is from genome assembly GCA_022559845.1 of Amorphophallus konjac. Lineage (NCBI taxonomy): Eukaryota > Viridiplantae > Streptophyta > Magnoliopsida > Alismatales > Araceae > Amorphophallus > Amorphophallus konjac. Next base: position 81,349,717 of record CM040126.1, on the reverse strand, counting down.
CATTGTCTTAGGCTAAGTCTGTATAGCCTACGTCTCTTGCAGCGTCATCGCTGTGAGCATTCTCAAGTCTCAAGTCTGCAGCGTCAACGCTGTGAGTAAGCACTTTGTTTCAGGTTCTTCAAGTCTATACAGATTTTAGCGTCTCATTTAGCGTCTAAGGCAAAGTCTACACATTGACTAAGTGTGTACATCGTTTACATTTCTTGAGACCAAGTCCATACATCGTGAAAGTCTATACACTCCTCTTGGCCTTAGCATATCTTTTGAAGTCCATACATTGGTCTTCAGTTCAAGTCTGTACAACGTTACGTTCTCTTTGGAAAGTCTGTACAGCGTCAAGTCTGCACATTGGGTGTCACGCCCCGTACTCTATACCGTCGAGGTATTGTCCGCTTTGGCCTACCGGCCTCACGATTTTATCCCTTTTTAACAGTAATCGGCTCCAGAATGAGGGACTTCCCGGGGAGGTCACCCATCCCAGTACTACTCCCCATTAAGCACGCTTAACTTCGGAGTTCTTTTCAAGAACTGAGCCGATACTTGAAAAGGCGCCTCTATGATATAGAGTACAACTTAGCTATATTTGAGGGTGTTACAATCTACCCCTCTTATATAGGTGACGTCCTCGTCGCTGGGCACATATAGCACACAATCAAACCCCCAGGCAGGTAGGATTCTAGAGGTGACCCCTACAGGCTCAAGAGGTGGCTCCCACTATGTAGCACTTTGCCCTACATGGCACTTAGTTCCCACACTTCCGGCTGGGGTATGGCTCTGATACCATTCTGTCACGCCCCGTACTCTATACCGTCGAGGTATTGTCTGCTTTGGCCTACCGGCCTCACGGTTTTATCCCTTTTTAACAGTGATCGGCTCCAGAATGAGAGACTTCCCGGGTAGGTCACCCATCCCAGTACTACTCTCCATTAAGCACGCTTAACTTCGGAGTTCTTTCCAAGAACTGAGCCGATACTTCAAAAGGCGCCTCGGTGATATAGAGTACAACTTAGCTATATTTGAGGGTGTTACATTAGGGTTCACGAGAAGTCTACACATTGGTCTCCACCTGAAGTCTATACATTGGCTAAGGGTCTTCAAGTCCATACACTGTTGTCTGATGCATATTGTTTGAAGTCTATACAACATGCCTTGTTATTCACAACTTTCTTATTTGTGACTTCCCTAGTGTTTTGATGATGAGCATCACTATGTTAAGTATTCTCATTTTAATCAGATATCTTGCGTAATGTTATGCATTTGAAATTTCCATGATTAACAGAAAAACTGCTATGAGATAGTACCTTGTATGTCCGTACTATTCCTTTCATACTTCGTGTTGTTTGTGTTTACTACACCTCGTGTTGTCCTTTTGTACGTCGTGTTGTTCCAACTATGTTTGTTGATTGTCTTCGTGTTGTTTACTGAAGCAGCTCGAATTGTTCTGATGAACTTCAAGTCAATTTCCTGTGAACCTCGTGTCGTTTCCTCAGTATTTAGTTGCTCATCTCGAGTCATCCTTTATGTTTACTCTTGTGTTTTCGTGTCACTTACTGTTGTTCCTCGAGTCGTTTTTTCTTGGTTTCACTGTTTCATCACGTGTCGTGATAGCCGTGTCTGTCTTCTGTCTTCGTGTTGATTTTACTTCGTGCATTCTTCTCTAAATTCAAGCTTTAAGTGTCTCAAGTCGAGTCTGACTGTGTTGTCTCCATGTCGTCCTTAGTTCGAGTCGTTTCTTTGTTATTTCTGTCTTCGTGTTGCTTTTTCGAGACCTCGTGTCTTTCTTGTTTTGTAACCACACTTCGTGTCGGTTTCAGTTTTCATCTTCGAGTTGTTGTCAGCCCGTGTCGTCCTCGTCTTCGAGTCGTTCGTACGTTCGAGCAACTTAGTACTCGAGTTGTTTTCGTGTGTATTCAAGTCTTTTTAGTAAAGTGTCGTTTCACCTCGTGCCGTTCTCTTTACTGTTTGTTATGTCGTGTTGTTTTTGTATTCGTGTCTTCGTGTTGCTTTTGTATTTGTATCTTCGTGTTATTCTTGTGCTTATGTCCTCGTGTTGTTTCTTTCTATCTTCGTCCAAGGTTTCTTTGATCGCGTGTTTCTATCATTTTTACTCCGTGTTATTTCCTTCTCCGTACCTCGTGTCGTTCTCAGTATAGTGCACCTATTGTTGTTCCTACACACCTCGTGCAGTTTTTAGTTTTTGTGGCCCTGAGTTTTAATCGTTTTAATTCTTTGCAGGAGAAGAAGAAAAATAAAAAGAAGAAGGTGGTCCGAGGAAGAATATTCCTCAGTGAATGGGAGGCACGTGATCCGAGGCTGGAGGGGCAGACATGATTGTGACACGTGTGTTGAAGCTGGCTGAGAGACTGACACATGGCCACAAGTTCTGGGCGGGAAATGAGGAAGCCACACGCGCCCAGTGCTGCCCTCCTGCTGGCTGCTGCTTATAAAAGGAAGCCTTCATCCAACAGATGAAGGCGATCGAAGAAGAAGCCTGGAGAGCAGAAAGTCCTTCGATCCAGAAAAAGAAAAGAGGAAGAAAAAGAGAAGAAGAGAGAATAGCAGAGAGCGTGAGCCGAAGAGAATAGAGGAAAAGAGATCGAGAGAGTGAAAGAGCAGAAGAAGAAAAGAGCTGCAGTAGAAAGCAGAAGAAGAAGAGAAGAGAAGAGACAGAGAGAGCCTGCGAAAGAAGAAGAAAAGAAAGAGAAGAAGAGCAGAAGGAAAAGAAGAGAAAGAGAGAGTTAGAGAGCTCGTGAGGGTTAAGAGAAAAAGAAAGTGAGAGAGAAGAGAAGAGGAAGAGAAGCTTACCTGAAGATCTGTCTACTGGACCGTGGATCAAATCCAGGCCAGTCAGCTCCGTTGAGAGCCACATTGTGCTTTTCATTTTTCAGCTTTCTGTTTGCTGAAGTTATTTTCATTTCGTGTTTTTGTTTTTCCTTTTTCAGTTGGTTATTATTGTTCTTCCGATCCTCTGGACTGAGGTCGGGTCCCTCCTGGTCTGGAGGAAGAGAGGTCTGCGACCTCTAGTTTGCAAGTGGCTGGAAGTCACTTGTGTGTTCCCTCGGTGTGGAGGAAGGGAGGCTGGTTCCTCCGGTTTGCAAGCAGCAGGCGGGGCTGCTTGTGGTTTCCCTCCGGGCTAGGAGGAAGAGAGGCTAGGCCTCTGGTGGATTGCTGGTAGCAGAGTGCTACTGGCTGGTTCACTGGTAGCGGGGCTGCTACTAGTGGGGTTCCCTCTTGGTATAGAGGAAGAGAGACGTGAGTCTCTGATTTCTAGTAACCGTGGGTTGCTAGAGGTTCCCTCCGGGTAGGAGGAAGAGGGGAGGTTGTTCCCCTGGGTAAGCTGTGTATCAGCGTTTGTTGGCAAGCTGTGTTGCCCAGCTGTTAGTGAAGCCACAGTCGGGTTGAGTGTGGGGTGGATGTAGGTCTGTAGGACCGAACCACCTAAAAATCCCTCTTGCATTGTGGTTTGATTGCTTTGATTTGCTTCCGCTAGATGTTTGCATAGGGGCGCTCCAAGTGTTTGATCACAGGTTCATTAGATGATTTGATCAGTTTTTGTTCTAAGTGTTTAATCTGTTGAGTGAGCGAAATTCTTTTTGAGCAATAGTTTTTATTGGGTGGAAGTTCTTATAGTCTATATTCATTCACCCCCCCCTCTGAATACTTGAACCGAACCTATCAATATGTTTACAGGATCAAGCCCCTACCGTTGCGCTAAAAGCTCGAGCTGGTAGCGAAGGTTAGACCGTATTTCCTTATGGCAGCGCAGAGCCCCACGTCTATGACGTGCTGTGGGCGGGCATGAGGGGCTTCGCACATGGACCCCATAATCCATGCGACGGGTTGGGCTGCCAAGCTCCGATGGTCCCACGTGGGTCCCATACCCCATGTGGTACACACCAAATCCAAGGAGACGCTGGCATAAACCAACAATCTCCCCCCCAGCGGCACCTGGGATTTGAACCCGCGACCTCGCTCTGATACCAGTTTACAGGATCAAGCCCCTACCGTTGCGCTAAAAGCTCGAGCTGGTAGCGAAGGTTAGACCGTATTTCCTTATGCCAGCGTAGAGCCCCACGTCTATGACGTGCTGTGGGCGGGCATGAGGGGCTTCGTACATGGACCCCATAATCCATGCGGCGGGTTGGGCTGCCAAGCACCGATGGTCCCGCGTGGGTCCCATACCCCACGTGGTACACACCAAATCCAAGGAGACGCTGGCATAAACCAACAGCTACTTGGCCGCCCCCTCAGCTTCGGGAGCTTCCCTCCCGCGGTAGGCTTCCCCAACTTCCTCGGGGTGGCCTTCACAAACCTGCTGGACGTGGAAGCGTCTGATAGAACCGAACGCAACGCCCCCATCCAGGGGGCCACCAAAGCTGCTACCGACCGATCAGCGGCCGAGACTTCCAAGACTGTCCCGACGAGGATGCTAAGCTGCAATGTACACCATGTGCACCAAGCCGTCGGCCCATCTCGCCAGGGGTCGGCCTCTCACAAGAGGAGGCTCCGGAGGAGCCACACCACTACATCACCCCGAGGCCGTTTCTCCAGCACCAGCAAGTCTGCTGTCATTGGGACTGTCCGAGCGCATCTTACCGGACAACGTTCCGAGATGATCCCTGAGCGCGTTGTACCCACCGTACCAGTGCGCAACTCTTTTCAGCCACTGGAGAAGATGAAGGGCAAGATGACGGCCACAACTCCGGCCATAGTGCCGCAGCATCTCTCGGTCTCTAGGCCGACCAAGGCCAAGCAAGTGTAGGTTCCGAAGGTAGCTCGGCTCACTTCACCAGCCCGGGCAGGGCCCAGCAACGTCCGCCCTGCAAGGGCACAACAAGGAGACCGGGTCAAGACATCGGCCCCCGTATACCAGCAGGCACTGGCCACGTCGGCCCCACCGGATAACATTCACCGTCGACACCATCGAAGTCACTATCAGGCTGCCCGTGCGGAGCCTGCAACCCACATGCCCGCTGCTGTTAATAGAGCAACGTCACCGGCTTCTCCTCCTGATCAATATTGGGAAGGAGTGGAGCAAGCCATGAGGAACTACTTGCGGGGACCAGGGAGCACTCCCCTGGGCCGCCAGAGATTACTGGGGGCAGTAGCCTCCGCATTTGAAGAAGAAGAAACCCGACCGGTGCCCAGCGCCGAGTCAAGAAACTGCTCTGAGGAGCGCTATCAGTCCCCGCTGAGGGAAGAAGTGAAGCCACATAGATCGGTCTTTGATAGACTGGTCTTCCCAGGTAAGCCGTCGAGAAGAGCGGCAAGAAGAGGCATAGACCTGAGGGTCTATACTTGCAACATGGCCAGGGTATTTGGCTAGTACGGGGCTTTACCGACTGAACCCGAAGAAGTGGCTAGACTTGCCACGAGGACGGGACCTCTCACCAGAAGAGGAAGAGCGGCAAGTGAGAAGGTGCAAATCTGCACTGAAGAAGTTGACCATGGAGAACCGTCAATGGCCTTGGCCGCCAATGTTATTACAGAAGGCATCTCAGGAGGGCCATCCACGTCATCCGAAGAGGCGCCGGCCGAAGAAAGGGGGGGCTCCTCTTGCCTTCCCATGAATGACCCCTCCGTATTGCACATGATGCAACAATATCAGCGGGAGATCGAGTTGCTAAGAAAACAATTGACCGAGAGAACTACTCAGCCCTCGACATCCGGGCAGACCAAAGCATTGCCTGAGACTCCTGGGGGCAACGGTCAGGCCTCGGAAGCTTCTCCGCAGGCGACGGTGTCTCCATGATCCCCAGCTACACTGGGGGCATACCCCTGCATCAGCCATAGCATGCCATACCGACTCCGCCACCGAACTTGCCGTTCCAGGGGTCCACTATTGCACCTCAGGCGACAGTGTTAACAACGCCGCTGGTGCAACCGGCCCCCTTCTACCCAAGCCCGGTTGACCCGGTAATAGTGAGCAGATTGATGCACGAACAAATGATAGATATGAAGTTGGCAGAGAGGAGCGATGGTGATCACACGCCATTTGACGTATACCGGGTACCTTACCTGGCGCATTATGCTGCTAGGAGGCTGCCGGCCGGTATCACCAAGCCGCCGAAGTTTGAAATTTTTTTGGGCAAAGGTCTCCCAGGGAGCACATTGCCTACTATGTGAATGTTATGGGAGATCTAGCGGCGGGCGAGGCTTACCTCCTCAAGTTCTTCGGCTCAACACTCACCGGGCTTGCTTTCGAGTGGTACTCAAGCCTGCCCGCCAGGTCTATTGCAGACTGGCCTGATATGCAGAAAAAGTTTAAAGAAAGATTTTACATAGCTGAACGAGAGGTAACCGTGGCAGAGCTTTATGTCACGAGACAAAGAAGTGATGAGTCGGCTCTCGACTACTTAAAGAGATGGAGGAACCTCAGTATGAGGTGTAGACGTTCTCCACACCAGGAGGACGCAGTTCAGATCTGTAAACAGAACCTGAAGAAAGAAATCCTTGAGAGGATGATCGGTGCCGAGGTAAGGTCATTTGACCGTCTGAATAATATAGTGGCAGAGATCGAGGCATTCCTTGCTCGATACTCTTCTGCTCTAGCTGCATCGAGCCAGAGGGCCAGGCAGGTTGATAAAAGACCAACACTGCCAGAAGTCCACACACTGGACTTCAAAGCTTTCGAGAAACAAAAAGAGAAAGCCAAGGAGACGGCCAATCCTCCTCCACCCAGGTCCACTGAACGGCGGGAAGGTCCCTCCCTGCGGGAGAAGATGAGGAACAAGTTGTATTCTTTTCCTCGAGATAAGTCCCGGGTCCTATTTGAATGGGCCACCAGATACAACAAGACCACATTGCCAGAACCGAAGAGGCCTGGCAACCTGAAGAAGAAGGATGATCCTCACTTTTTCCCGTACCACCAGATGCTTGGGCACACTATCGAGGAGTGTTACATCTTTAAGGACGTCATTGAGTCCTTGATTAAGAAAGGAGAGCTGGACATGGGGGAGCATAAGGTGGATCCTCCACAACCGCATGAGATGCCAAACCTCGGCACCACTGTCAACATGGTATCTTTATACCAGCAGCTGCCTGAAGAGTAGGCGAAGGCCAGTACACATGCCACTTATGAAGCCTTCATCATGGCGCCAGCTCAAGACCAAGGAGGTTGGCAAGCCGCGCCAACGAAGAACAGAAGAAGGAGACAAACTTCACGGCCCACTCATGTGGTCCACATAAGGGGTGTCACGCCCCGACCAGCACCGCCACCGGTAACACCGGTTTGGCCTGACACAGCCCCCAGGTTAGTCATGAGAGGGCCTACTCACAACAAGAAGAAGCACATCCCGATGCGGGTGCACAAGGAAACCAGCCCTGCGGTTGAAAGACTTCAGGCTATTATCGATCCAGCCTGTGGAACTGAAGGAGTATGTCCCCTGGGAGGAGTTCGAGTCACTTGAACTGGCTCCAGGAGCGAAAGCTGAAGCAAGCAAAGAACCTCTTCTATGGGGAGAGCCCCCTGCAAAATAGCCACCAGTTGGTGAGGAAAAGAAGAAAAAGAAGAAGAGAAGGCCCAGAAACAAGAAGAAAAGTGGGGTCGTCCTTTCTTGCAACACCCTCTCAGCATTGTTTGACACAACCCTCTCCCTAGGGGAAGAAGGAACAAGAAGTGCCCGTCGAGCCATCAGTGGTGAATCAGGCTGAAGCATCCACTTCCCAGCATGCCACTAGGTCGGGAAGGAAGTGGGGACGCCCTCCTTTGGCCAACCATAACATCCTGCTTAAGGGAGAACAACCATATCACATCCCTGAGCCTAGGGTACAAGGCATGGAGATCCCCCCTCCATCAGGCCTCTACCCCGGAGAACCAAGTGGCCAGAGTGCCCCTTCATTTATTGAATTTCTTACGACTCAGAGGGGAAGACAGTCATGCCCTCGTGAGTCCCAGCAAACCAAAGAGGCAGGCAGCCCCTCGGCCCCGTTGGCAGTAATTTCTCCCCGGCTAAGGGAAGAGCCCGACAACATCCCAAATCTTGCCGAGTTCATGCAAGAAAAGGAAGTGACCCAGCAGGCCCCACCAGCTCAAGTGACATCTGACCCGGTGGAGGAGACACCCGCTGAGCCAGTTCCCCAGGCCCAGACCAGAGGCAGGCGCAGCAGAGTCGAGGAAATGAAGTTACTCGAGGTCCGAGCTGGCAGCCGGATAGTCAAGCACATGAAGAAGATCCCAGCCAGGTTTACCGTTTGGGAGATTCTATCTTTAGATGAAGAGATACGGCAAGCTGTTATCGCTGCGCTCCAGACGCCAGCATATGTTGAAGCCTGCCTTGCAGAAATGTCACCCGAGGTAGCTATGGCCTTCACAGAGGAGGATATGCTCCTACCCACCTGCAGTCACAACATGCCACTCTACATGAAGGGGCAGTTGAATGGGCACCCCATCAACAGAGTCTTGATTGAACCCGGGGCAGTAGTGAACATACTCCCCTACCAGGTGTACCAGAAACATTACTTTGACATACACCTGGTTGAGGTTAAGAATGTCAAGATTGCTGTCTTCAACCAGAAGTGCGAGGTTCCTATGGGGGTCACAGAGTTCAACCTCTCCCTCGGCGACTTCACCACCAAAGTCCAGTTTCATGTGATCAACTCCAACACCTCCTACAAGGCGTTGCTCGGCCGACCTTGGCTGCACCAAAATAGGGTGGTACCATTCACTCTGCACCAATGCATCAAGTACCTCGACAACGGGAAAGAGGAGATAATCTTCGCTGATCTCCACCCTTTCGAAGGGTTCGAATGTCACCTATCAGACGCCACTTTGTATTTGGAGAAGCCAAAGCAAGCTCCCCAAGCCACTCAAGACAAAGGGAATAAGAAGGTGGAGCCTGACAGTTGGTTCCCTCCACCACCGCCAGGCTATGTGGCTCCCCCTCAGGTGTCATTTATTTCTGAAGCAGAAGGGGTGCTCAAAGCTACTCCCCTTCCCATCTACCCTACACCGGGGACACCCTACCTTGAAGACCTACTGGAGGACGTCAGGGTCCCACCCGAGATCATCAAGCCTCTAGCAAAAATTGATTGCCAGGTGGCCGAGCCATTAAGGACCTTCGAGGTGCCTAACCTTGGAGGCCCGCCCACCATCTTCTACGTGGCTGAGGAACACCCGGTCAGAGGAGATGATGATTGTAAACTCTCCAATGAGATGCACGACCCACTCATCCCGATCATGGGACTTCCTGACATATCCAGTCGTGTAGTAAACTCCCCAAGGGTCACTAGGGATCACCGCTGGGTTCCTATATGCAACTAGATCCGAAACATTAAAAGTAAAGCTTATACCGTATTCCTCGGGCAGGTCCACAACATACGCATTGGATCCAACGCGTTTCAACACTCTAAGTGGACTGGCTCCGCGAGCTTGCAACTTCTTAACAGTTCCAGAGGGAAACCGTTCATGTCTTACCCTGATCATGACATATTCGCCCTCTTGGAACTCTCGGTGGTGTCGGTGAGCATCGGCTAGCTCTTTGTAACACGCATTGCCGGACCCAATGTGACGACAAATGTCGTCATGCAAACTCCTAACATGCTTAGCAAAAGAAAAAAACACACGGATGCACACACAACCCTAAATAACCCTACAGTTAATCTGACTCATGCATATGCAAAAGGTGGACCAGGACACCTGAATGTGTGCCAAGCATGCACTAGATGCAACCGGTGGTTGGTGGAAAGTGGGACTCCTAGACATCCTACTTTGTCCCTAGCATGCGGCTGTCCATGGGATTTGGGAGGGCCGGAAGTAGGTGTATCGAGCTTGGATGTGGGAGGATTGGGAGATCTAAAACTACCTTTGTCAATACCCCTAGATATGGGTAAGGTATGCCATGTTCCCCAATCATCGGACCTATTGCTATGTAGAGGTTGATTGGCCTGAGTGGGAAGAGAGTGGTAGGGGACTTCCTTGACAAGGTAGAAGGGAAGTGGTGGATCACGAGGCCCACTAGTGAAGGGGTCGAATGGGTCAAAGAATGTGTGACCCCTCGGTTCTTCCATTACATAGTCCCATGTTTGAAATTTCTGAAGGTGATGGTCACCTCCATCCATCATGGTAGATGAGACAGTGTATAGAAGATATGGCTCCTCCCTCGGGATAAAAGGAATGAAGTCGGGCTCGGCCGGCATAGGGAGGAGTAGAAGAACCTCTGTGGTAACATGACCCACGGTGTACACGGAGGTGATGGACCCTAAAGCAGGATGAGTGAAACTACGACATGTGGGTCGGTCGAAGCCTGGAGCCAACAAGTGCGTAAATATCCATTGCCGGTCTAACCCTTTAAGAAGGTCATCCAATGTATCCACATAGTGACTAGACCGGAAAGTGGTGTGAAATGAATTGATTGGCACCACAGGTAGGATAGGGTCCATAGATGGGAGGGGAGATGGGACCAGGCCATTCTTAAGCCAGCTAAGGAGTGGCTCGGCTATAAGTAGCTTTCCCGTTAGAAACACGGGTAGCTGTGGCTGAGGTGGCTCCGAATAAAGATCGGAGAGTGAGACTTCTCCAACCCTTTTGTCCCCTAGGGCTAGAGATGTCCGAGTGGGACACTGTCCGACAAAGTGGCCGAACCCCTGGCAGCGATAACACTGCTATCGTGATCCACTACGCTCCTTGATAAGTGTGTCATTATCCTTATCCTCCTGATGACAGAGGGTGTAGGCAAAGGGGCTCTCGTGGGTGGGGAAAGAGGATCCACTATGATGGAGAGAGGACCTTGGGATTGCACCTTAGATGGCAACGGGTTGGGGCTACCGATTATTACCTCCTTAGGCTCGTGTAGGAGTACATCACTAGGAGTACATGTCCTATCCACCCCATCCAACCGGACCAAAATCATTTGCATAAGTTTGGCAACGGAGTAGGTTGAATAGGGATATCATGGTGGATTCGCCCGTAGTCAACCGTCCTAGGATTGGGTCTTGGCTCATCTACGTGTGGGGCTCTTTGCCTCCGACTAGGACCCACTTGGTTGGAAGTGATTGGGTGGGGCCGGTTGGAGGTGACCGGTTGGGGCACGTAGACCTTCCTAAGCTCTCTCTTCATGTCCCACCATGATTCGATGGGCCATTGCCTCCTAACCTCTCTCAAGCGCTCAATGTGGTCCCACTTTTCGGCGGCCTCGTGTAGAAGCCTCTCCTTGGCAAAATAGAATTGCCCGGCTTCGGACATGGTATAACAATCAAAGTATGTGTCGATGGCGGCCTCCCACTTGAGGTAGTCGCCCGGGCCATTGGAGCCATAAAAATCCGAGGCTTCGGGCCTACGGAAGTGGAGTGGGTGGTTGCCAAGCCCATGGGTGGACCAACGGCCATATTGCCCGGGTGATGGGGATTCCATGTGAATTTGGCGGAACTACATGCTAGACATGCCGATACGTGGAGACAAACACTAGACAATGCAAGGTTGGAATGCACTAACTAATGCAAACACCGAAAAATGCACCTAGACCGAAACTAATATCCGGCACGTGCCGGAGATAAGCGATCCGAAGATCACTCGCACAAGTGCGCTACCTTCCCGATAGGCATAACCTAATGTTCGGGCAACGCCTTTTAATATACTGGGCTATTGGGTGAAATGCAATTTTAGACACTTTTTTTTTGTTTTGAATACAATGATGATCCTAGACTCGACTTAGACCATGCAAAGACTTATGCAAAGACTACCCTAGACTCAACTCGCTCTGATACCAAACTGATGCGGGACGGACACGGGGACCGACTCTACGTGGTATGAACTCGGACTCTAGATGCGGACACGACCAGCAACACATGATAGGAGAGACACTGAGCCCGACACGGAGAGCTCCTATGGGCTATACGTCGCTAACAGAAACACAAGCTCACTCTTCGTCCCAAGCGAGGGAAACGCGGATAGTGCACGGTTGAAGAACCGGCAGAGTTCACGGGTAGTCGACTCACTTCCGGACTCGGATCGAGTCACGGGACGGGTCACTCTCACACTCACAGCGGTGACATGGACACACGGGCTAGTACCTATCGCTCTCGACAGCGGCAAAAGATCATATACTAGCTAAGCAAATGAACGCTAAGAGGTTCGGACCATTACCTCCACGCACCCAGCGTGGCGAAGACAACGCCGGCCGAATCACAGACTCCCGGTTAACAATTATTACAGCAATACACTAAGTCGACCCACTCCACGCAGGGAGGTAAAAGGTCACATGTGGGGTCCGAGAATCACGCAACTCGGGTTGACGGGCAGCATCTTGATGTCGCCCGGCGGTGCCGAACTCCGCATTTTCGTGCTTTTCGAACGGCGGCTTCTACGGGCCCGTGGGGCCCACAGACGGCGCTGTCCTCCGAATCTGCGGGGGTGGGACCCACTGTGATGGGGACCCCTGGTGGTGCGCCTCCACGGACGGCGTTCGGCCGGGAACACCGATCGGGGGTCGATCGGCCCCGATTCCCAATTCTTGAACTAACTTCCCACGGATTTTGATTGCTGTTTTCCGACGCGCGCTCCGGCGAAAACGGCCGCTGCGATCAATCCCGACGTCAGATCGGGACGCATGAGCTATCGTTGGAAATCTCTCTTCAAATGCTTCAATTTAGAGCCATAGAGATCTGCTGGATCTGGTCGGATCAGAACTTTATTGAATTTACAAGTCCCTGTTGTACAGTAACCGAAACCTCAGATCTACAGGTGAGTTGTCTGAAGATGGCCTTTGACCACGAGGAACATGGCCGATTCAGCTCATGAGCTCTTCATCAAACTTGTGGGAGTTTGAACAAGAATGGGGATATTTTTGGTGGACTGATTGGAGGTGGCTGTGATTTGTTATGATTTGTTTACTGGAGGGTGGTCGGATCTGGGAACAGGTGGACAGCACTGTAGCTATCTCTGAGATCGATTTTTGAAAAATATGGGATGGCCTCAAAAAAAATTCAAGAACATTTGGGGACGGTGGGGTTGATGGATATAACTCCCAGTAAAATTGGGAGCTCTAACAAAAATCGGAAAGGGGTCCGAACATTTGAAACACAGGGCGGGTGGAAATTGAAACAGCAAGCAGACAGATCTGGAAATTAAGGTTGGACGAAAATGAAAAAATATCAAAGGGGATCTTTATGACCAACCAATTTTTTTGTATCGTGAGGAACACCTCTGGAACATCCCCTCAAAATCCCAGCTTAAAAACATGACGGGGTGGAGAGCAAGAATTCGGAGAAGACACCTCTGTCCTAGATGGACAGAACACCGGCGGTGATGGTGGAGGCGCGATGGCGGCACGTGGCGGCGGCGGCGGCGACCGGAACTGATAGGGGTGGAGTCACACCACCAGAATACAGCCATCCCAGCTGCAAGGATGAGAGAGGGGCGGCCTAGGCCTTGCTCAAGGGGATTTTCTTCCAATTCAAATGCATTAATTCTCCTAAATGAGAAAATACAAGGTACTTATAGGTTACATATCAAATCCAATAGCCACCCTTGGATCTAGGGATGGGGGAATGGATGGCCTAGATTGAATGTGACACACACAAAAAAATTAAATAAAATATAAGGGGGGGGGGCAACCTATTGACCAAGGGGGGGACATGGTAGAATGGTAGGTAGCCTACCTTGGACTTTGAAGTCCAATTGTCTACCCATGTGGCATTTACCATTCAACCTTCTAGATGTCTCCATTTGAAATGTTGACTGACCCCACATGGGGCCCTAGGCTGAGGTGGATCAATGGGAAGAGGTCTGGGGGGGCCGTGGGGCCCCGAGGTCCCATTTTACAAATAAACCCCTCTTACAATCAAAATTACATACCGAATAAAATGAAGTAAACACACATTAAACACAAATAAAGTCTAACTAAATATGATAAATGCCGGGACTCATGGGGGAGTCTCTAGGCTGTCTCCGAGCCAGATGGATGCTGAGGTGACTCGAGTCGTGCTCTGTGTGCGGTACCGGTGGCTCGGCGTGTCACGCCGCTCAACTGCTCGGGAGTCCGCACCAAGTCGTCTATGATAATTACCAAGAAGATCCCAGAGAGATCCTTTACTTCTCCGCGCCGGAGAACCCCTCGTAGCCGCACACAACGAGCCTGAAAGGGGGGGAAACAAGCAAAGCCTCATTGCCTAACGAGGCGGAGCTAGAAGACGCTTATGGCGTCCTCCAAGCAGAAGATGGTGAAGACCATGATTTCATCGATCTACTACTGGCGCCGCAGGAAATTGAAGATGGCGGCCAGGCCACAGTAGATGAGCTCCTTGAGATTAACCTAGGCACAACAAGCGACCCCAGGCCAACGTTTCTAAGTGCCCTTCTACCTCCACAGGAGTGGGAACAATATGTCAAGTTGCTACAAGAATATCGGGACTGTTTCGCCCAGAACTACAAAGAGATGCCCGGCCTAAGCCCCGGTGTGACTCAACACATTCTGGCCATTGATCCCAAGGTGGAGACGGTGAAGTAATCCCCCCGGTGTATGAGGCCGGAGTTGATAAATCAGATTTGCAAAGAAGTCGACAAGCTTATAGACGTCGATTTTGTAGCTGAAAACCAATACACCACTTGGTTGGCCAACATTGTGCCAGTGAAGAAGAAGAATGGACAGATCAGGATCTGCGTAGACTTCCGCGACCTAAATAAAGCATGCCCAAAAGATGACTTTTCAGTGCCCATCACCGAAGTAATGATTGATGCAACTACTAGCCATAAGGCCTTGTCCTTCATGGACGGATCGTCCGGCTATAACCAAATCTGGATAAGTGAGCACGACCGAATTCATACAGCCTTCCGGTCGCCTAAGGGAATATTCCACTACAAAAGAATGCCCTTCGGCCTCAAGAACGCTGGCGCCACATACTAGTGGGTGATGACCAAGATATTCGATGAGCTGCTTTACAACAAGGTCGAATGCTACATTGATGACTTGGTCGTCAAGACAAAGAAGAGGGGGGACCACCTGAACGACCTCAGAGTCATCTTCGAGAGACTCCAACAGTATGAGTTGAAAATGAACCCCATGAAATGTGCCTTCGGCGTCTCCAATGGTAAATTCCTCGGTTTCATTGTCCGATATAGAGGGATCGAGATCGACCCTTTTAAAATAAAAGTCATTCAGGAGCTACCCCCTCTGAAGAACTTGGGAGAGTTAAGGTCCCTGCAAGGCCGGCTGGCTTACATCCGAAGATTTATCTCCAATTTGTCAGGACACTGTCAGCCATTCCACAAATTGATGATGAAGAATGCACCTTTCGACTGGAACCAGGAATGCTAGAGGGCCTTCGATCGGTTGAAAGAATACTTGAAGACCCCGCCTGTGCTGGGGGCACCTGTCAGGGGAAGGCCGCTTATTCTGTATATAGCTGCCACCGATTGTTCATTGGGGGCAATGCTCGCCCAGAATAATGATGAGGGGAAGGAGCAAGCTCTCTATTACCTCAGTCGAAGACTAGTGGGGGCAGAAGTAAAATACACCCCAAATGAGAAGGTCTGTCTCGCCTTGGTCTTTCGCAGTCAAGAAGCTAAGGCATTACATGCTCTCGCATGAAGTGAGCCTGATTTCTAAGGCCGACCCAGTTAAGCACATTCTCTCCCAGCTACCCCTGAAGGGATGTCTCGGCAAGTGGGCCATTCTATTAATGGAATTTGACATCACCTACGTGCCACAGAAGGCCATTAAGGGTCAAGCCGTGGCCGATTTCTTTGCAGCACACCCTGTGCCTGAAGATTCCCCATTGGCCACAGAGTTGTCTGAAGATGAAACACTGGAGGTAGGCCAGGTCCAACAGATCGTTTGGCAGATGCACTTTGATGGAGCTTCGAGAACATAAACAACCCCGTCCGGGCATAGAAAAGTACGGGCCGGGGCCGGCATCGTCCTCAAATCCCCTGAGGGAGAAGTATTGCATACATCCTGTTCCATCAACAAGCCCTGCACAAATAATGAGGCGGAGTATGGAGCTCTGATCATCGGTCTCCAAGTCGCTTTGTAAATGGAGATTAAAATACTACATGTGTTTGCCGATTCATTATTGATCGTCAAACAGGTCCAGGGACAGTTTGACGTCCGAAAGCCGGAGCTACTCCCTTACCATGCTAAGGCAAAATAGCTCATGGAGCAGTTCTACCTCATTGAGATAGGCCACGTCGCCAGAGAAGAAAATGCACAAGCCGATGCACTGGCGAAGCTGGCAAGTTTATTGGCGGTACCGCCAGATGGATCCCTCAGCATCCGGGTGGTAAATCAGCGCCAAGTGCCTAGCATGATAGAAGAACCAGAAGAAGAAGAACTCGAGGTCGCTACAACGAAAGCCATCAGCTTATCTGACTGGAGGGCCCCCTTATGATGTGGTTTAAATACCAGCAACTGCCCAGGCAGAGAGGAGAGAAGATCAAGCTGATCAGAACAAAGGACTCTTATGAGGTCCGGAACGAGATCCTGTTCCGAATCATGGCAGATGCCAAATGGAAGGTACTCCTGCGATGCCTATCCATTGAAGAGGCTTGGAAAGTTATGAAAGAGGTTCACGCCGGAACAGCTGACGCACACCAGGGGGGACCGAAGATGAAAATTGAGATAAAGAAGCTTGGCTACTACTGGCCGACAATATTTGATGACTCCTGCAAGTATGCCAAGTCTTGTCAGAAATGCCAGGAGCACGCGACGGTGCCTAGGAGACCACCCGTGCCACTGCATCCAACACTGCCCAGTTGGTCTTTTGCCCAATGGGGAACAGACGTCGTGGGTCCACTACCCGCATCATCCGTTGGGTGCAAGTACATCTTGGCGACAACTAATTACTTCTCCCGCTGGGCGGAAGCTGTTGCTTTGAAAGAAGTGACCGGGGAAATCGTCGCCAGGTTTGTCCGTCGCAACATTATATTCCAGTTTGGCACTCCAAACCGAATTATCTCGGACAATGGAAGTCACTTCCGCAACCTGAAGGTCTACCGGCTAGCAGAAAAATACAAGATTGACTGGAGGACGTCAACCCCTTATAACCCACAGGCCAATGGCTTGGCTGAAGCTTTCAATAAAACTCTTTGTACTCTCCTGTCCAAAATTGTTAATTCTAACAAGAGAGACTGGGAAGAGAAAATGTATGAGGCCCTGTGGGCATATCGGACTGTATACAAAACTCCAACGGGTTGTTCACCCTTTTCCTTGGTGTATGGCTCAGAGGCAATTGTCCCCATCGAGCTGGAAATATCCTCCCTGCAGGTTGCAATCCAACACGGGTTGGTCCGGGAAGAGCAAACAAATGTTGAGCGAAGGCTCGAAGAGCTCTCCAACTTGGAGGGGAAACGTCTCCAGGCCCAGCAGAACACCCAGGTCTATCTGGCCCGGATAGCTCGCGCCTTTGACAAGCTCATCAAGGAACGTGAATTCAAGAAGAGTGACCTCGTTATCGTCAAAAGAAGGGAAGTCATGGCTTCCAACCCTAAGGGCAAGCTGAATGAGAATTGGCTTGGACCCTATGTGATCCAGAAAGTCTACGAGGGTGGAGCGTATGTAATAGTCAATCATCGGGGGGAGGTTCAATTTCCACCCCTTAATGGTAGGCATCTGAGGTTGTATCACGCTCCGATTCCCCCATTTAATGAATAATACATTTCTCCACCCCGCCGCGGGTGAATTTGCAATACTATTGTCCAGATGGTTTGGCCACTATTTACCATGCATTTCAAAAAAAAATGGAAAAAATAGAAGAATAAAGGAGAGGACAAAAAAAGAGAAGAAAGAAAAAGAAGAGTAAAAAAAAAGAGAACAAAAAGAGAAGAGAAAGAAAAGGAAAAGAGAACAAAAAAGAACAGAACAAAAGAAGAGAAGGAGGAAGGGGAGGAATCAGTTCCCCTTTTTATTAACATTCACTCTCGCCTTCGAAAATATTTCAATAGACAAATCAACCATGTCAGCCCTTGACATCCTGTCGGCACTGACGAAGAACACCCCACCCGAACCTTTCGTCCGGGATTGGGGAATCAACCTTTCTCCTTGCGTTGGCACCAACCCCGTACCAACGAATATTCCAATAAACGAATCAACCATGTCAACCCTTGAGATCCTGTCAGCACTGACGAAGAACACCCCACCCGCACCTTTCGTCCGGGATTGGGGAATCAACCTTTCTCCTTGCGTTGGCTCCAACCCCGTACCAACGAATATTCCAATAAATGAATCAACCATGTCAGCCCTTGACATCCTGTCGGCACTGACGAAGAACACCCCACCCGAACCTTTCGTCCGGGATTGGAGAATCAACCTTTCTCCTTGCGTTGGCACCAACCAGGTACCAACGAATATTCCAATAAATGAATCAACCATGTCAGTCTTTGACATCCTGTCGGCACTATCGAAGAACACCCCACCCGAACCTTTCGTCCGGGATTGAGAAATCAACCCTTCTCCTTGCATTGGCACCAGCCCCGTACCAGCGAATATACCAAGAGACAAACAAACCACATCCACCCCGGCATCCTGTCGACGTAGATGAACAACCCATTTTGACCGAGACCTCCTGTCTAGGTCATTGAATGAACAAACTCTTCTCTCCGTCCTGTCGGCGTAGATGAACAACCTCTTTTGACCGAGACCTCCCGTCTAGGTCATTGAATGAACAAACTCTTCTCTCCGTCCCTTCGGGTGACAAACAACCCCTTTTGACCAAGACCTCCCGTCTAGGTCGTTGACTGAACAAACTCTTCTCTCCGCCCCTCTGAAGTCGAATCAACCTACTCGGGTCGAACGCACCGGTGACACCATTTGGTTAATCGGATGGTGGACATGGTGGAGTGGTCCCCTCGTCCCTCCTCTGGAAGGGCGAGCACTCTCCTATGCTCCTACGCGAACCCCACTGGGCACTCCCTGAATGAGCTTTTAGTACAAACCTGCACTCTATCACACGGCAAGAGGAAGAAGGGAAAGGATTCTAGAAAACCATACATACAGAAGAGGCATGTGAAAGAATTGTATTATATTCCTTTTTGAGAAAGTTACATGGGCCTCGGGGCACACCCCGGTGTTACATGCAAAAAAGAGGAAAGGGAGGAAGCTAGAAAAATGAAGGAGGATCGGCGGCTAGTCTATCCCCCGGAAGATTTCCTTGAGAGGGAGGATCCCGACGCAGGGAAAGTTTACCATTTCGCGCAGTCGGCCCTTCTGTACATCAAGGCGCTCTAGCTCAGTTGTCACGGAGGCTACTTCGACCTCAGCGACGCCTAGCTCCTCGGTCTCTTTAACCTCGATCGCCTCAGCCTCGGCAAGATCGGACTCGGCCTTAGCAAGCCAACCCTTGAGCCTCTCTATGCTGTTCTCCAAGGCGCGGATGTTGGCACGACACTCATCCAAGGCCCTCTGGTGTTGCTCCCTGTTGTCCCTCCGGACCTCTAGGGCATGCAGATATTCATCCTTCTGGGTGCCGATAGTTGCGAGTTCGGTCGGGACTTGCGTCTCAAGGAACTCGCGACGGTTTACATATTTCAATAATAATAGAACCCACTGCGACCATTCCTCTAGAGGACAACCCATCATCTGCAAGGCCCCGGTCAGCTGCATGACCACGGTGTGGACCCCTTTGTACGTGAGCGAAGGGTCAGAAAATATCATCGACCGCAGCGTCAGCAAGGTCTGATGGACTGGCAGGTCCGAAGCGGCATGACCTATCAATGTCACGGCCGGTGGGCTGAACTCAACGACGCTGTCGACAGCTGCCCATAACTCGACGTCCACCGCTGTCGACGAAGATGGGAGAGTCAACGTCGAGTGGCCAGATCCCTCTGGTTCGGAGGATAGGTCTTGGCCGATCACCGCAAGGGGTGAAGGTGAGACTGCAACGGGAGCATCCGATGCCGCCATGATGAGCGGCTTCTCCATTCCCACTGGCTGGGCAAGGCCCACGTCCAATGATGATGCCTCCACCGCCTGGACAGGAGCCGCGGTCTCATCCGAAGAGTGAACGGCTACAGAAACCAAATCTGACACCGCGACAGACAGACTTGCTTCCGCCTCCACCTCCTCAACACGGCCCAGATCCGATGCCGTTCCCAAAGGACCTACACCCTTATCTGCCAAGGACTCTCCCGAGGGTGTAGTAATGATTGCTAATATTTTCCCCATGAGTCGGGCTTCCTCTGGCACGACCGGCTTCGGAATAGGGGGGAGCGGGACCACGAGCCGCGGGATGGCCCCCATCCGCAGAAGAGATACTGAGGATCCCGTGTCGGGTCCCAGAAGTGACTGCAACCTTCGAGCCGCCTGTGGACCAAAGGATGTTCTCCACCTGGGGACGGCTTTGCGAGCCCGGGTAGCATGCGCTCTTTGAGGCGTTGTTATTGCCTGGCCATGCAAAGTGAGGTTAGCCACCCACTATGTGAAGTAAATTGCTGAATTCTCAAAGGAGCCAAGGAGTCCCCGTGCTTACGTCGTCCACCGGCACTATTCTGCTCTTCGACGTCACCTCTCCCTCTTCCCGAATTTCGGCTTCGGGCATTATTTCCTCCCGGGCCTCGAGCTCCGGTGCTCTCTCCCCCTCCTCCAAGGCCTCGGCTGTCGGGATAGGAGTCTCCACGATTCCTTGGGAGGCGTGATCCTGTACATCCTCAAATAAATCAGCAGCCCCGAGGGAAAACTTAAAAAAAAGAGAGAGAAAGGAGGGAAGAAGAAGAAAGCATGTACTCACGGATACTATCGCCTCTTCTTGTGGCAGTACCTCGACTGCCGGGGTGGTGGCATCCGAACTTACTGCAGCCTCTTCCTGTCGCAAGGCCTCGACTATGGACGCCAATTTGTCCAAAGCTGCGGTGGTCTTCTCCTGTCTAGCGGCTGTTGAACCCGGGGCATGGGTTTCTATACCTTCTGGCGGAGTATGTTCTTGTTTGAAGCCAAAGAACGACAACAGTAAAGAGGTTAGTCGGCGGCCTCAAGAGAAAGCCCGAGTAAACAAGTCCACACTTACGAGTGCCTGCTCCACCAGGCTAAGAGAAGAAGATAATACCGGGGCTTTCCAGGCGGGAACTTGAAATCCGGGCTCCTCGGGTATGCCCTCGGTTGAAAGCACTTCGTCGGAAGAATAGCTATAATATACCTTTTCACCTGACGAAGACTTAGTACGAGTGGGCACCTCTTTTGCTGTCGAGGGAGCCCCCGCATCAGCATCCTTGGTAGGAGCATCGTCACGCGGGCTCACTAGCTACGACTTCCCGGGCCTTGGCCCCCCTCTTACATATGTTTGCTCAAATGATTGCACCCAGCAGACCGCCTTCGGCCGAGTGACTACTACATCTACCCCTATTGAGCAAAGTGCGATTTGAGTTAGGCTAGGCCCGTGGGGGCATGGGAAAGGAAAGAAATCGACCAGGAAGGCACAAAGAAAAAATATATATATACCTCCCTCGACTTCGACAGTAGGGGTTGGCTTGGAGAAAGCCTCTTCAACGGGCTGCACTGCCCCGTGAACCCTGGCCTTGCCCGCACTAGGAACGAAACTGGATGCAGACCTCTCCGCAGTGGCTGAAACAAAACACACACATGTTACAAAAGGGTCCCTCTTGATATGTAAATAAGCCTCGAAGAGCTTCAAAGACTAGAAGGCCTAACCTGCAGGCCGACTTTCCTCCGCCCGAGCAGCAGCAAACTCCTTGAAAGACGGGGGTAAGGGAACTGAGGGAATGACCACTGAGGCAGATGTGGCCTCCGCCTTCCTCCGCTTTGCCTTCTGCTTCTCTACCACCTTAGCAGCAGCCAACGCTTCCTTCACAGGCGATTTCACCGGGGAGTGCTTCTTGGCCTGCGGTAGAGGGATCGTGGTGGGAGCTGGCTCCGCCGCCTCAAAGTAGGGAGGCTTCTGTACAAATTAGAGGAGGTTCCGGTAAAGCGCTAGCTGGTTGCTGGTAGGATGGTCTGTCAAAAGAAAGAAAAGAAGGAAAAGAATCGATTAGCACTCAGCATGATAAAGGGCCGCAGCCATGGAAGGCGAAAATGGAGAAGCATCATACCATGAGGGCTAGTGTACAACCGTAGAGTTAACAGCCAGTAAGTCAGGGAGGATTCTTTGTCCCGGCGGGCCGCCTCTCGGACCAGCCAAAGAACATCCCCGATCTTCAAACAACGGTCTGCGAGATGTGCCAGATCCGGATGCTGCTTGAAGGCAAGGTGGCAATAGCGACTGAAGTGGTCCATGTCCCACCCATCAGCATAATGGAAGGAGATGTTCAGATGCTTTCCAAGATGGAAGCTGTTGGGTCATCCACCTTTAGCCCATGTGCTCGGAAGAGAACGTACAACCATGTGGTTTCTTTGTAATGTTCGGGCCTGTGCTCCTCTCTCCTCAAGAAAGTGCGATAAGGACACGTCAGGTCCGTCTCCGGGCGCCAGGTGCGAGCTGGTGTGCCTTCTTCTTCCACCGGGAAGGGATAGTTGATAAGATCCAGCCGGTCTGCCCCGATCTTGCACAAATGCGTAAGAGTCTTCTTGAACTCATCCTTGGCCACATGTGGCATCTTCAACTGCGGGGATGGTCTGGCCTCCCAGGCTTCCTTGAGGGCAGCCAAGTATGCAACCACCTCCTTCTCCTTGCCGTGCTTCAGCCGGAGCAGATGCTCCGAATCAATATCTAGGACGGGCGCCGACTACTTACTCAAGAATTTCCGTTCAACGCCATCCCAGCAATCGATTCTGCACAACCGATAAAAGCCCATCCTGGCATTCCACCACTTTTTATAGTCCACTGTCACCCGTGGAACTCGCCCAGGCGCCGGCACTCTGAACGCAGACTCGTCGGTCCGATTAAAGTAATCCCACCAGCTCCGGGCATGCTCAGCGGTCGGGCTGCCCCGAAGGCTCCGTACAGGCAAACTAAATTGTACGCTGTACGTTGGAATAAGCTGGTCATATCCAAAGTTTGCCTGAAGTGGAAAGGGCAGTAGGGTTCCAACAACAAGGTGTCCCCCTTTCTGAAGACCAGCATGCTCGGGCGGATAGACAACGCCCAATCGTGAAGCTCCGGCTCTATCAACCGGCAAACCCCGGTCTGCTGCCTAATTGGATGAGGATACTTCTCCACCTTGTCATCCCGGCATTCTCTCTTACTATTTACCAGGGGACTGGAATGGGTGGCCAAGGTCCAGAAGTGAATGCTGCTCGGTGAGTCCTGGGGGACTGTTGTGAGCCTACCCCTGATGTTGAATAACAGCATTGTTGTCGAGCTCGCCTCGGCATTCGCAAATTCCAGCATACGCGGAAACAGCCCCCAAGACTGTATGGCGCGGGGGGAGTACTCCGGGAACAAGGAACAGACCCTGGCGTTGAAAAAATGCAGTGGGCCGATGAAGTGAGCCTGGCCCGGGAACTGATGAACACTGACGTCCCCCAGCGTCTTGAATATGAGGCACAGTGCGGTCGGGCATAGTGACAGTTTGATGCCCCATGCCATCAGGCAGGTAGGGTAAATGGCGTATGGCCGGATAACAATTTCATCCCCGTATGGTAGAGTGAAATAGCAGAGCCAGTATGTGAGAAAGGCCGCACAGTGTGTCATCGGGTCAACCCCTGTCGGGTTAGCACCACTCTGATGCCCTTTTGAAGTTGGAAGCTTCACCTCAGCTCTGCTCTTGCTGCACTTCTTCCGGGCCACAGCAGCGCTGACGCAAGGGAATTCTTCATATTTCTTCAGCCCGTCGAAAAAGTACTTCAGCCATAGGCTCAGCCGGACCCTCTTGCGGTCCCCGCGGGGAGGCTGCTTCCCGCCATGGGACAATTAGTATAATTCCCGGTACACCTTCATGAGGAACCGGTAAGAGTATCCCAGTGCATAGATGCCATCCCCATCGGTCTCGTCCTTGATGAGGTCGGGGAGGCACACCTCTTCATACGGCTCCCCGTCAATGGGCAGGCCGCTCAGCTGATGCAGACTTCATAAGTCCGGTGAAGTTTCACCTTTCGTAGTGTAGAATGTATTCAGTTCGGCGTTGAAGACCTCCATCATCCCGCAGTAGAGGCCTTTGGAGATTGGGTAGCCATACCGGGAAGCGTAAACACTGTGGTAGATGCCGGCCCGGATCAGCAGGGGAGCATAGTTGAATAGTACATACTCGGTGAACTCCACTGCTCCCTCCCGAAAAGAGTGTGCATCTTGAACTTTGAGCTCCCCGAACCAGCCCAAGGCAAGCTCATGCTTGAACCGGATAGCCAGACAGTCTAGGAGATAGGGCTCCTCCCGATACCCCCACTTCAGTGGCGCTAGAAATAGACCAAAATGGGGTTGCTCCTTATGCACCCGTCCTGCTGCATTATCCCAACGGGCAGGGGTAAACTCCGACGCCCGCACTAGCTTGCCCTCCACTGGGGTCACTGCCTCTAGACCCAGCACGAGGTTCCACTCCCTCGGCTCACCCACCAAATACATCGGTACACTCCGACGGACGCTGTATAGCAGGCTGTCACGGGACTGCAGGACAACGCATTCAGCACCCCGGATTGTTCTGAAGTCCCTCTTGTCCTTGTGGCGAAGATACTTCAAGAAATAAAGAAGGTGCTTGTCCTTAGGATAATCCCCTCGATAGTCACCGGCTCGGTCAAATGAGAAGCCGCTGTCGGTCAGTCCAACACGGATAAGTTCCATAGTATTAGTCTCGGAGTTGAAGGACTCATCCAGCTTGGCTACCTCAGTATGTTCCCAATCGGGGTCTTCCACATTGTGCCATGTGACGACAGGGACAGCCGGCGAGAGAGTAGACTTGGCACTGGCAGCAGCAGGAGCAGAAGAACCACCAGGAGCAGCCATTTATCTGCAAGGTGCAAAAGACTTAGGGTCAGAATAAGTCCTGAGCAAAGACAAGAAGAAAAGACTATAAAGGGACTACACTGTAATTAAAATGAACAGGACGCAGGAAATTTTGACAAAATTTCGGCAGAGTCTCCTCTAGGCCGGAGGCGTAAGGGGAAGACACGGGTGCGCGTCCACAAGGAGTGACGTCCCCAACAAAATCACAGTGTGCCCCAAGGGCGACACCAGATGATCCTTCAGTTCTGAGTTGATCTCCCTGCGTCGATACACTCCCTACTAGTGCCCTCACCCGAAACACTACCCAGTGTTCTTGCCCGGCACACCCTCCTGGCGCCTTCACCCGGCACACCCCCCTGGGTGCTCACCCGGCACACTACCCAGTGCCTTCACCCCAACACACTCGTGCCCCGCTCAACCCCGGCACACTCGTGCCCCACTCAACCCGGCACACTCGTGCCCGTTCGCCCCGGCACACCCGTGCCCTCTCCACCGGCACACACCATGCCCTCGCCATCGGCACACTTATGCCCCGCTCAACCCAACACACTCGTGCCCCACTCAACCCGACACACTCGTGCCCATTCGCCCTGGCACACCCCGTGCCTCCCGTCAACGGCACACCCCGTGCCCTCGCCACCGGCACACCGATGCCTCCCGTCAACGGCACACACCGACGCCTTCCTCACCGGCACCCCCTGTGCCTCCACCCGACGACACCCAACGTCGCTCCACAGCACGAGAAGAAGAATAAGAGAAGAGAAGAAGGAGATGATGAGAAGAAGAGGAGAGGAAGAAGCCTAGGGCTTCGTCCCTCCCTCCCCTTCGGGCAAAAGAAGAACGAAGAAGAAGAACGAGAAGAGAAGAAGAGAAAAGAAGAGAAGAAAGAAAAGAAGAGAGGAAGGGAAGAAGAGGGGGAGAAAAGAGAGGGGCACGGTGGCCTCCTCACCCCGGCGAGAGCGGCGGCATTCGGTGGCGGATGAAGGGAGAGAGACGGCGTCCGACGACGAAGGGGAAGAGAGAAGAGAGGAAGAAAAATTGGGAGTTGAAGAGACAGAGAGAGAGGGAGAGGGTTCGAACGCGAAAGGGGGGAGTTTTGAACTCCCCCACCCCCTTTTATAGGGTCTTCAAAAAAGGGAAAAGAAAAAAAAAGAGAAGAAGAGAAAGAAAAGAAAAGAAAGGAAGAAGAAAAGAAAGGAAGAAGAAAAGAAAGAAAAAAGAGAGAGAAAAAAAAGGAAGAGAAAAAGAGAAGAGAAAAAAAAGAAAAAGCAAAAAAGAAAAAAAGAAGAGAAATAAAAATATATAGAATAGAGAAATAATAGATATAATAGTATCTACATTATATACCTTATATACGTGTGCCCAATAATGTACGTTAATTCCACGAATACACCCACGAGCACCGTCTGGCTCATCCTTCGCCCGCGCTGCCCGTGGGTGGGGGCATTTATTGACATATAAAATTGTACGTCCATATGTCCTACCAAGCTCCTGCATTGATGTCATAATTAAAGAGAGAAGACCCGGAGAAACTGGCCATCCATGACTCTGGAGAATATTACCGTCCGGGAAATCCTCACGTTTACACGGACGCATTAAATGGCAAAGAAAACACAGGAAGCCCTCCTGAATTTATACACTACTATGGGCCCACCCTCGGGTCCCTAGTGGTGAAGAATGTCCCAAAGAAGCACACAATCCTGAGTCCCTGTAGAAGGGATCAATGCTTTCAAAGGCGCACCCCTTGTGCCTTTGCTAATGACACACTCAATGTGCCCATTCTAACGGCACAACAGCTTGAAGCCCTTACAACAACACGCTTTGAAAGTGCCCCAGCGGCACACCCCTCGGAAGCCTCAGTGGCACACTGTTCGTGGCCCCCAGCGCCACGCTACTGGCGCCTCCACCGGCACACTACCAGTTGCCCCCAGCGGCACACTCTTCAGGTGCCCTAACGGCACACCCAATTCGTGCCCTCCAGTGGCACACCGTCTTGGCCCTTTCAGCGGCACACCCCAAACGAGCCCTCTAGCGGCACAGTTGTTCTGTCTCTTCAACGGCACAACACCTTGGCCCTTCCAGCGGCACAATGTTAAATCCTTCAGAACGGCACAAGCCGGCAGAATGCACAACGGTCGTTGGGTAGGACCCTTGGTGCGCAGCGTGGCCATCTCAACGCCAGCTAACACCCCGCCATCGTGTCCCCCTCTGGTTGGATGAGGAAGATCCCCACCTGACGAAGATGAGACTCAGGTCAACCTCAGATGGAGATGCCATCATGTGGTTGTCCCGTCAATGACACACATATAAAATCCCTACCGAAAGAAGAAAGAGGCATGCATAGGAGAAGAGAGCACGATACAGCGAAGAGGAGAGGTCTACAGTGGAAACAAGGAAGAGAGAAGGCTGCAACGAGAGAAGAAGAAGAAGAGAGGAAGAAGGTAGAAGAGAGTAGAAAAGAGGGAGAGAGATTGCTTGGAGAATGTAACAAGAGGGGACGGAGCAGAGAAGGGAACTCTTACCCTCTCTAGCTCCGGTCCTCTCTTGGTTTTTGCTTTCATTATTTTCTTTCTTTTCTCTTCTTTTGGTTTCTTCCCCCCTCTTTCGTTTGGGAACATCATATTGTATTTGACCTTTTGGCCGTGATCTTTGGTTGTCCAATTTATCAGTGAATGGAATGCCTCTCACGACCCTGCCCCGTCCCGTCCGACGCCGACAACTATTGTAGCAGTCAGATTCAGAGAACAGAGGCCCTGCTCACGACCCTGCCCCGTCCAACGCTGACAACTAGAAATTCCCCCAAAAATCAGACGTCCTTCTGGGTCAACTACGAAGGTTCTCCAACTGGTTTCGTCGACAACGGAGTTCGGGAGAGGCCGCAGCGGCGCCGACTTCGACCGCCTGTCCCCTATTCCAGAGGGCGGACAGAATCGATGATTTTTGTTCAATTAGCTCCTAGTTCGATTCTCCCCTCCCTGCCTGGCCGGCTTACAGCCCCTCCCTGCGGGAGGTAGTGTTTGGATGTATGTGTGACTTCCCCTCCCCTTGTTCCACCCCCTTGCATGGGGAGTAGTGTTGTAAATCTTTAAAACATGTTCAAACTACACCGGCGCAGCGTGTGGGGAACCCACGCTTCCCCGCTCGCCCACGTGTCCGAGAGGGACCGGTTTCTTCAAATTGGTCGAGTAAGTGTTCTAACCCTTGCTTCCCTTAGTGCTTGTCCTTTCAATATTAGCTCATAGCTCCGCTGGCCCGTGAGAGTGAGTGCTCAGTCCCGCAAGCTTCATTGCTTTGAGTGACCGCCGTGGGAGAGTGTGTGACCCATGCCCTTGGCTCAACGTGGGCCCCATTGAATTGGGCCCCCATACCTTTGGGAAAAATCTTGGCCTTGCTGAACCTCCACCAACAAGGGCCCAGCCCTCACAACCTCCACTTGGCACCGCCGAGTTACCCCGGGTTTTGGGGAGTGTCGAGTGAGTGGCTGTTGAGTTTGGTCCGTTTCTATTGCGAATTGTGCTTGCTTGTTAAAGTCCAAGGTGCATCGGTCTTGTGACTATCACCCCCAAGGTGGTGTCACATCAATTGGTATCAGAGCAAGTTTAGACTTGTCTCTACTAAGTCTAAGTCCTAGGACCATTGCATTGAGTCGTCCATCCATTAAGTCATTCCCCTCCCTTGCATGTCCACCCGTAGTGGAGCCGTATATCGACCCCATCCATCTTCTTTGCTTCCGCCCATGGATCCCAATCCCCAAATCAACCAAGATGCCCATAGGGAGGAACCCCAAGGCCAAATGAACCGGGTGGATGCTGCCCTTGCCACCATTCTTGACCGACTAGAGGCCCTTTCCACTTGACTTGCTCGGCTTGAAGAAAATGATCCCCGCCCAAGGAACATTGGTCCAAGAGCCCACCCTCCACATGCTGAAATTGATAGGGAGGACTCGAATGCTGACCCCTACCATGACTATGAGAGGCCTCGCCACCATCAACATAATGAAAGGCGTCCGCGGGATGACCCGGATGACCCTCTCTTAAGAATGATCAAGGTAGAAGCCCCAAACTTTGACGGTTCCCATGAACCAAGTGTCTACTTAGAATGGGAGACCACCATGGACCAATACTTTGAATGGTATCCTATGTCCGACCAAAGCAGAGTTAGATTAGTCAAAATGCACCTCACCAAATTAGCCAAGACTTATTGGCTAAACCAAGAGTGGTTAAGAAGGATTAGGCGAGAGGAGCCTATTGACACTTGGCAAGGCATGAAGAATCAACTTAGAAACAAGTACCTACCCTTATCCTACCACCAAAT
This sequence comes from Amorphophallus konjac, assembly GCA_022559845.1. Taxonomy (NCBI): domain Eukaryota; kingdom Viridiplantae; phylum Streptophyta; class Magnoliopsida; order Alismatales; family Araceae; genus Amorphophallus; species Amorphophallus konjac. Next base: position 81,320,647 of record CM040126.1, on the reverse strand, counting down.
GCTCTTAGATGAGTGGCAAAGCCTCACCCAAGAAGGGAAGACCGTGGTTGAATACATTGAAAATTTGACTCCTATCTTTTGAAGTGTGGAGTGCATGAGGACCCGACCGTCACGTTGTCCCGATATAGAAATGGGCTCTAAAACCACATCAAGAGAGAACACTTCATGAGAGATGTTGACAACCTTGAACAAGCCTACCAAATAGCTCGGGATGTTGAAAGATTCTCTAGGATCCCTAGGTTTACTGGATGCCTCTTGAACAAGCCTACCAAATAGCTCGGGATGTTGAAAGATTCTACACCCGGATGCCTTTCGGGTTGAAGAATGCTGGAGCCACATACCAGAGGCTGGTCAATCACATGTTCGAGGGACAGCTCGGTCGGAACGTCGAGGCCTATATTGATGACATGCTCGTGAAGACCCCCAAGGCCAAGGACCACTTCGCTGACCTAGCTGAAACCTTCGACACCCTCCTAAAGAATAACATGAAGCTCAATCCTGCCAAGTGCGCCTTCGGAGTAAGGTCCGGGAAATTCTTGGGCTTCTTAGTCACCCAGGTTGGGATCGAGGCCAACCCCGACAAGGTCCAGGCCATCCTGGACATGCGCCCACCCACCTGCATCAAAGATGTTCAACGCCTTACCGGGCGCATTGCCGCGCTCAGCAGATTCCTGTTCCGCGCGGCTGAATGATGCCTACCCTTCTTCAAACTGTTGAGGGGGCCTAAAATGGCATCTGCTACATTCACGTGGGACGAGAAATGCCAAAAAGCGTTCACCGAGATCCTCCTGAAGTCTCCCGAAGGAGCAGAGCTACAGTACGCCCTGAAGTTCAACTTCTAAGCATCTAACAACGCTTCCGAATATGAGGCCCTCATATCGGGGGCCCGCATGGCCCGTCGGTTGGGGGCTGAGCGAGTCAGGATTCACACTGACTCCCAACTGGTCGCTAGCCAGGTCAACGGCAGTTATGAAGCTCGAGAAGCACCGAAGATCAAATACCTCCAGCTGGTCAAGACCGTGGCACAACAGTTCGAGAGTTTTGAGGTAGTCCGAATAGCTCGGGAGGAAAATTCCCGAGCGGACGCCCTCTCTCGGCTGGCCTCCTCTCTTGACCCCGAGGGTACTCGATCGGTCCTTCTCAAAGAGCTAGAGCGGCCGAGCATCGACTCGGAGCTCCTAGCTGTTGACTCGGCCTCCCCAAGTGACTGGCGTACCCCGTACCTATCGTGGCTCCAAGACTCTCAGGAGCCCCCCAACCCTCAGGAAGCCCGAAGATTGAAGTACCAAGCTCGGCGATTCGTCATTCTGGATGGCGCTCTCTACCGGAGATCCTTCTCCGATCCTCTCTTGAAGTGCCTCAACACTGACGAAGCCAACCGAGCGATCGAGGAAGTTCACGAAGGTCTGTGTGGAGTGCATTTAGGAGGTAGGCCGCTCGCCAGGATCTTGCTACGGCTAGGTTATTGGTGGCCCACTCTACAGCGCAATTGCTCAACCTACACACAACACTGTGACCGATGCCAGTGATTTGACCACTTGGTCCATCAGCCTGAAACGGAGCTCATCACCCTAGCCGAGCCTTATCCTTTCGCTCGCTGGGGAATCGACATCCTCGGGCCATTCCCCACGGCCCAGGCCCAAAAGAAGTTCATTATCGTCTCCATCGATTACTTCACTAACTAGATCGAGGCCGAATGATGGGAATCGACACCGAGCAAGTACTTTCCATATTGCATTTATGTCCTTTAGTTTATTTTTATATCCACAGGAAAGTATACGCGCAATTGTACAGCTTTATCAGCCAATGCGTCACTCCCGTAGATTGTGTGGGTTTCAATGTAATTTGCCGGTAGGACCAGCAAGGGGCCCCTCAGCCCTTTCCCATTGGTCCACCTAGACCATGTGGGGCTGGTCAACCAGCCTAGGTGGCCTTCTAGATGAGTTGAATGTCAATTGCCACATGGGTAGACAAAGGGGGTGATTTTTCCTTGGTAGGCTACCTACCAAGTCAAATTGTCTCCCTTGCCACTCCATAGTCAATAGGCCGCCCCCCTTCAATTTTTTATTGTATTTTTTGTGTGTTTGTGGCATGCCATCCAGACCCTCCATCTCCCATCCCTAGATCCAAGGGTTGAGGCTGGATTTGGTTGGAAGCATATATAAGCTTGTATTTTCATGTGAAAATTAGTGAAAATTCAGAAATTTTGTTGAATGCCAAGAAGGCTCTTGCGCCCCCAGCCCTCTCCCCTGGTTTCCTCTCCTCAAACCTCCAGTTCTAGAGTGTATCAACCTTCTATCTCCCCCTCTCAACCTCTGATCTTCATCTATGCCGCCGCCGCCGTTCGTGCCGCCTTCGAGCCGCCGCGAATCCGTCTTCGGTTTTCTGTCCTGCTGGACAAAGGTGTCTTCACGAAAATCCTGCTACCAGCCACGGCCTCTTCGTGGTTTGTAATTTTTATGGTGTGTTCCTATCTTCCATCCCATCATCCACAAAACAATTCAGGTCGAAAATCCTTCGTTTGATATTTTTACAATTTCGGTCTTCAATCACTCCCAGATCTGTCATGTCTCTGTCTACAGTGACAGCAGCTCTGAGTTTCCCATCTCCGACCTTCTTTTTGATTTTTGTTGGGGCTCCCAATTTTACTGGGCGTTCTGTCCATCATCCCCTACATCCACCATTTTTCTTGATTTTTGATCCGCCCTCTATCTATTTTTCAAAATTCATGTTCTATCTCTGCTACAGTGTTTTCAGCTAATTCCCAGATCCGACCACCTTCCAGTTCAAAAATCAGAACAAATCACAGCCAACTCAAAAAAATCCTTCATAAAAAATAGTTCCGATTTCCTAGCTTGATTTCCTACAACTTTGCTGAAGACCACCACTTCAGGTTCGGACGTTCACATATTGGTCAAAGGCAGTTCTCAGACAAGTTCTCTGCAGATCTGAGAGTCCGGTCACTGTACAACAGCAACTCAAAAATTCATTAAAGCCAAGATCCGTGCAGATCCAGGTCTGATCTCTAGGCCTAGGTTGAAGTATTTGAAGAGAGCTTTCCAACGGCGCCAGTTTCGTGTCGATCCGACATCGGGGCTGATCGCAGCGTCCATTCTCGTCGGAGCGCGCGCTGAAAACCAGAAGCTACAGATCCGTGGCCGGTTATTCCGATCGGCGCCGAACGGAGCCGCCCGGCCTCCGGCCGGCGAACCAGCGTGCCGCCAGCCCGGGGAGCACTTCCCTAAGTGTCCCCACTACAGCGGTGCCACCGGGTCCCACACGGCCCCTCCGGACAGCACGTGGGCCCCACCATCACTAGTTCGGGTGTTGCCAAATCAACGCGAGAAGCCGTCCGTCAACCCGAATTCGGTCCTCCCGGGCCCCATTGTGTAGCCCTTTACCTCCCTGCGTGGAGTGGGCAGCGAGTTGTATTGCTGTAATACTGTGTATTATTGTTCCGGGAGTACGAGTTTCGGCCGGGCCCGTCTTCCCCACGCCGAGCGCGTGGAGGTATCGTTCTCGCTCCCTACACTCGGCATTTGCTTATTTTCATATATATTTGTTTATGCCGCAGCTAGAGAGCATGTTTTAAGATCTAGCTCACTATATTTTTCATATCACCGCTGCTGCGAGAGAGAGCGTGACCGTCCCGTGACCCGATCCAGGCACAAGTGAGAGCCGACCACCCTAGCTCACTACCGGTTTCTCAACCGCGCACGTCTGACGCTTCCCTCGTTAAGGGACAGTCACGAGCTTGTCGTGTCCGTGGTCTCGTCCCGCATCAATCTGCCTGAGACTGAATTTTGACCGATATAAAAACAATGGATCTATACTTTGGGAAAATTATGGGTGGAAGAGGGAGATGTAAGGAACACGTATGATTTTTTTGGGAATTTTTGGAGAAGGCTAAGGGGGCGGGAAAAATACAACAACAAGACACTGTCCCGCAGATCTACAAACTGGCAGATTGCTGGGGGGGAAACTAAATTATTGGAAAAATAGTAAATGAAGGCGGAATGATATGAAATTTGAACTGGAGATGGGGGATGACAGGAATAACAAACCCTAAAATTTGGGGTCGAACATATCTACGGACTGGGAGATAGAATTTCGGCCTTAGCTTGCTGTCCAGAGATGATAGAACTCCGACGAGGCGACGGTGGTGGTGTGATGGTGGCCCGATGGCGGCGGCGGTGCTGAGTTTCTCACTCAGAGAGGGGTTGATAGGGAGGCTTCACACCTCTAAAAATTTGAGCTTTCACAGCTCCAAGGGGGAGAGAGGAGAGAGAGGGCTGCGCCCTTGGGCTTGGAGCAACAAATGAGATTTTTCTTCATTAATTGCTATGGAATTCACAAAATACAAGGGTTTTATAATACAAGAAAAAAGTCCTAAACTACCCTCATATCTAGGGTTAGAGAGGGGCAAATAAGGTATGGGATAATTAATCCCCCATGTGGTCAAAAACCAAAATAAAAAAAATACAAAAGGAGGGGCTCGCCCCTTGGACCAAGGAGGCCAAGTTGGATTTCCCTTCTTGGTCAACCTTCTACTATGGACCAAAGACCAGCCCATGTGGGCCCTAGAACCTAGGTGGACCAATGAGAAAGAGGGTGGGGGACCCTACTGAACCTACTAACATTTTACATAGAAACCCAAAGGCCTTTTTGCAAAGAAACCCAAAGATTTCGAAGGACTAACACATTGGCTTATAATCACCATACAATTGCAAACCCAATTACCCAAGGATATAAATGCAAACAAAAGGACACAAATGTAAAATAAAATGTTAGTGCTCGGTGTTGATTCCCATCACTCTCCCAAGAAGCACTAGAAGTCATGGGATGTCATCTCCCGCCCCATTGAGTGTGGCGGCCTGGGGGTTCTCAATCTCCACTCCATGCAGATTGCTATGCGAACTAAAATGCTGTGGAATGGGATCACGTCAAACTCTCTTTGGGCCAAGTTCTACCGTGCCAAGCACCTCCACTCTGACCACTTTTCTGCTGCAACTTATTCTCACTCCTATGCGGCCAACTGGGTTCTTTGGCAGTAGGCCGCGAGTCTCATTTATGCTAACCACATAGTCTTCATTTCCAAGGATGATTCCCGGGCATATTTTTGGTTCGACGTCTGGACCGGGGGGGGGGGGGGGGGAGTTTCGGCCGGGACCGTCTTCCCCACGCCGAGCGCGTGGAGGTATCGTATTCGCTCCTTGCTTGGCATTTCGCTTATTTTCATATATGCTTTATATGCCGCTGCTAGAGAGCATGTTTTAGGACCTAGCTTGCTATATATTTTCATATCACCGCTGCTGCGAGAGAGAGCGTGACCGTCCCGTGACCCGATCCGGGCACACGAGAGAGCCGACCACCCTAGCTCACTGCCGGTTTCTCAACCGTGCACGTCCGACGCTTCCCTCGTTAAGGGACAATCGCGAGCTTGTCGTGTCCGTGGTCTCGTCCCACATCACCGAAGCCACAGCAAGGATCCCCGAGGTAATCGTCTGAAATTTCATCTGGAAGTCGATCATCTGTCGTTACGGCATCCCCCGAGTGATAGTAAGCGATAATGGTCGGCAATTTGATTCTCGTTATTTCCGGGACAAATGTGCCGACCTGGGCATTCGCAATCACTTCACCTCGGTCACCCACCCTTAGGCTAACGGGCTGGTCGAAAATGCCAATAAGACTATCTTAAAAGGCATAAAGACTAGGCTCGGCAAAGCCAAGGGCAGCTAGTTTGAGGAATTGCCGAACATACTTTGGTCACACAGAACGACTGCCAGAACGGTAACCGGTGAAAGCCCCTTTCAGCTGGTATATGGTACTGAGGCCGTGATCCCGTTGGAGATTGGCAACCCCTCCCTCCGAGTCATCTGCTTCTCGTCAGAGGCAAACGACCAGAAACTGCTTGAAAACCTCGACCTAGCAGATGAAGTCTGAGAGATTGCCAGCATCCGAGCAACGGAATATCGACGCCGCCTCACTCGATACTACAACACCAAAGTCTGAGATAGACACTTTCAACTGGGAGACTTCGTCCTCAGGAAAGTCGAAGCCTCTCGACCACTTGAGGCGGCGGGTAAGTTATCCCCTAACTGGGAAGACCCCTACCGAGTGGTCGAGACGCTCGGAAAAGGAGCATACCGTCTATCCACGATGGAAGGAGAGCTCATCCGTCAGACTTGGAACACGACTACACTACGCAAGTTCTACTTCTGAATACTGAGCATTGTGTAAACGACATGAGATAAAACAAAAGCCTCCTTTCTATTATTCAAACAACTCACTTGTACATCAGGAAGGCCGAAGTCAAGAAAATACATGTCAAAAAAGCAAAAAATCCATCTGGCGCCGCCGTATCAGCCCATCGCTCGGCTGACTCGGTTGACCTTCCTGCGTCCAGCCACTGACTCTGCCTCATGTAGAAACTGGCTCGGATAAAGGGTAGTCGACCCCGTTGGCTCGGGCAGCTTGGGATAAATTAAGGTGACAGAGGGATTAGGAAGGAGAAGGCTACCTTCCAAGTTGAACTTGGAAGAGAAAGGGGAGAGGGAACGCATATGAAAGCATCCTCCCTGTAGACACGCCAAAATTGATGCTATGTTGATCAAATCTCATGTCACTATGTTGACGCCCCAAAGTGAACTTCAATATTTCTATAAAATAAAATTTTTCTATTTTTGTGTGTTTTTGGTTTGATCTTTGTATTTTTGTGATTCGCGACCTGAAGAGGGGCGTGTTTTAAATAGCGACCTAATCTGGGGCGTGTTCAAAAGAAAGGATGACCAAATGTCAGGGCGTCAATTCCTGGTATTATCCGGTTTCAAAATAAATTCCAATTATTGATTAACGTCCTTCCTCAGGGCGTGTTTTCAAGTAACGCCTTCATCTCAGGCGTTTTTTTCATAATTTTCAAATAAAGTAAGTTTTATTGCCAAAATTTAATCCAAGAAGTGACGCCCTTGATCATGGTCGTGTTTTGAGTAACGTCTTGATGTAGGTCGTCAATTTGTGATTTGACGCCCTTCTGAAGGTCATGTTTTATCCTTCGGTGTCCTGCTTAAACTCGTCTTTCCTGGAGAGTTCCCTGCCTTTAATGGTCTCCTTGCTCGAATTGGAACTAGAGTCCTGCCTTCTTTTGATCATTGCCCGTTCTTATCCTTCCGAATCTGAGGTTATCTTGGATCTGGAACCCTATATAGGGATGTCTTGATCGACCTCGCGCGAGGTTGGCAGGTTACGAGATCAGACGAGATCAGAGGATACCGAGGTCAGAGTTTTATACGTAGATGCTGAATTTACGGAGGCTATCCATCTTCTTCCTGCGTGATCTTTAAAGCTCTCTGCTTCATGTTCTTCCTGTCAACAGCATCGACTTCGGTTCCCCTTTACTATCGTCAGGGACAGCAGGGGTCTTTGTTCATCTAATTGTGTTTTCTTCATCGATCATCATACGTTTTTCTCCTTTTGCATTAGTTTCATCATATCTTCTCTTTCCCTAACTCTTTAGGGGTTTTAAAACAAAAAAAAGGTGCGCATGTTTTATTCTCTATTCATCATCATATCATCTACTTGGGATTGATACTACATTCACTTGGCTGATCCACTTCTTTTGTTTGTTTGTTTTGTCTTTTTTGCAAGGGTAATCAATAAAGAAAAACCCCCTTCATCGGCCGGTCGATTGAAGGAGGAGGAGGAATTCACAATCCAGCCCGCGTTCTATTTTCCACCAGGTATTCGCGATCTTCTTTGTTTCTTCTTGAGGTAACCCCTCTGGCGATCACCCTCCTTAGTAGCACCACGTGCTTCTTTTCTTCATTATTATATCATCTCTCCCCCTTGTGTTTTCTCATATTTAAACTCTTCTTCATGTGTGGATTTATCACGATCTACAAATTGGCGATCACGGTGGGACATCCACTGTTTTTCTTTTGATTACCATCTCCTATTGGTACCCACGTGTGCCCTTTCCTATTGGCACCCACGTGTGCCCTTTCCCCTCGGTACCCACGGTACCTCTCCTTTTGTGCCCCACGGGCACCCTCCACCGTGCACACTGCACACTCCCGGGATCAGCCAGTTTGTGATTGTTTGATATATTCCCTTAATTAACGCCTCAACCAGAGGCACTTTTTCTTTTAACGCCTTCATACAGGGCGTTTTCTTTCTGTGTCACGTCTTCTGCCAAGGTGTCTTTCATTATTCTACTGCTTTTTATCACACTATCTGTGAATTCACGCCCTGCCACAGGGCGCCCTTTTATTGCATAGCGCCTCACGTCAAGGCGCGTTTTCAGATTTGACGCCCTCTTGCAGAGGCGTCCTTTGCGATTATAGCGCCTCACCCAGAGGCGTGTTTTATTTTCTCACTGCTGGCTCGTGGACTTTCATAGTGATTCACGACAGTGACTCTATCGTCTCTTTGGTTGATAGCGACCTGCCCCAGGTCGTCTCTTTCCTGCGTTTTTACAGAAACCTACTTCCTATTGCTGTCTGTGATTGTTGGATTGATTATTACATTGCTTGCCTATATTTCTGTGATCTGATCATATTATTTTGCATCTTGTGGCATTTGGTTGAGAGACCTCCTCTCTCTACACTAGGATTCCACACACCTCTCTTGGAATCGGGACAACCCTCCATTGAGCACTCCGTCTCTTTGGACCGGAAATCCCTTTTCCAAGACCTCCGTAAGTCCCCGCACCCGTGGATTCCCTCACGGACGCCGGGCTGGTTGTACCCTTGAAGTACCCGGAGTATAAAGAACCTATCGTTGGTGAGGAGAGAGAAAGAATCTAGTTAATCCGGAGATCACACTTGGATAAACTAGGTTTCACTTTGCAAAAGAGGGAATTATTCTACAATTTAATCCACTCTAATCTCAAGTGTAACACTAAAATCTTGCGTTCATCTCAACTTGGTTGTATAAACTTGCTTGGGTTGATTTGGCTTGCTTGGATTGAGTGGGTTTTGTTTGATAGTTCCTTTATAAGGCCGTCTCTCCTCTTAAAACATGCAACTCCGTTCAGGTAAAATCATCAACATGGCAGGCTACGGATATTCTTATGATGATGAGGATGAGAATGTTTTTGGTCAATATGAAAATCCCCTCCAAGATTCCATCTATCATGGGGGAAATTACCCTCCTCCTCAGTCTCGTTATCCTCAAGTCCATGTGGTTGATACCACTCCTCAAGAGGTTGTGCCCTCTTCTCAGGCTGTGCCTTCCAACACTTCGGGGAATCCTTCCCCATCCTTCAATGTCACGGATTTAATTAATGCACTATCTCAGTTGGATGATTCCCAGCGGCAAGCAGTTCAGGCCGCTTTGAAAGGGAAGTCCGTTCCCTCTTCCTCCTCCAATCCCCCTCCGGCCGAGAGTGGCCATCACCCCGTTAATGACCAAGCGGTCCTGCATAAACCTCCTTCCCGTCCACCAACGCCCGGTACGGCCATGCCGGCCCAACAGGCGAGCCACTCTGCGGTTAGGCCCCAATTTCCCCAACCTCCCCGAATTCTACGGACGCCTATACCGCATTCTTTTATTCAAAATCCGGCCCCAGTCGAGTCCGACACTAATGTTCTACTGCTTCAGAAGTTGGCAAGCATGGAAGAGCAACTGAAGAAGGTCACTACGGCTAAGAATGCCCCGGAGATCTCGCTCCCTACATTGCCAGTCTTCCACTTACCACCATCTGAGATGCCGAACTTTCAGCGATATAATGGGACTGGTAACCCTTTTATTCATTTGAAGGATTTTATGTACGAGACCTCCTTTTGGCAAGACAACAAGGCCTCTTTGGATTACTTATTCAGGAGATCTCTGGAGGGGCCAGCCCTTGAATGGTTCTATTCATTGGATCCTGCTGATGCCGGTGAATTTGATATCGTTCAGAGGAAGTTCTTGTAGAAGTACAGAGACCGGGTCGGACCCTCCCTCTCACTCACGGACCTGGTTGCGGAAAAAATGAAGCCCGAGGAAGACTTCATAATGTTTGCTGATAGATGGCGGTTGATGGCTGAGAAGCTGAAAGATACACTGTCGGAACAAGAACAAGTCAAGATGATAATTTCCAATGCAACTCCTCAGTTCCGGCATATCTTGGCCATGAATAGGTTAACCACCATGGAGGAGCTCTATGAAAGGGCTCGTTATATCCAGACGCAGATGAAGGATTCGCCCATTATGGGCATGTTTGAACCGAAGCCACGGCTATTCAAGAAAACCACAACTGTCAACAACAGCGGGCCCACGACGGAGGGCACTATTGCAAATGAGCAGGTTGGCGTAGTTGGCCACCCTCACCACCAAGCTAACCCACGACCTAACCCACCTCCACCACAAAGCCCCCATTTCAACTCCACTCCACAACGCCAATTCGCACCCCAACATTCCTTTGCTTCACCGTAAAACCAAGCGCCCCGTGCTAACCCTCCAGCTCCGCAACAGTACCACCAGGTACCACCACCTACCAACTATGGCCAACAACAACAACGGAGACCACCACTTGGCCCCAAAAGGGACCACTACCCTCCACTACCAGAAAGTCTCCCGGATATTTTCAATGCTTTAATGGCCGCCAATTTGCTCATGTTACCAAGGGAAAGAACAGTGTGGCCCGCTAATGTTGACACATCCCGTTACTGCGCTTTCCATCGTGCACCTGGTCACAACCTTGATCGTTGCTTCCACTTCAGAGATTACATTTATGACCTACATGACCAGGGTGACATCAATTGGGATGAGATGAGACAATTCATCGCCACCATGAAAGAATGAAGGTCTCCTCGGCAGCAACAGGCTCAAGAGCCACAGCAACCAGCTCCACAGCAGCAACAACGAGCTCCAGCGCCTCAGCACGATATGGGGATCGTCCACAATCCACTGCCGGAGCACCCGCCAAACCAGTACGTAAACCCTGTCACGTCTCTCTATGAGGTGGAGAGAGGGCAGGGATGGCATGAAGAAAACGCCTCTGTCGGGGCACTTCATCATAATCAAAATCAACCTCCGCGCCTCTTGCGCACCCCTTCTTCTTCTCCTACCCCTCAATTGAACCGATCTCTTCTGCGCCCCGTTAATCCACCTACCTCCGCCTTTTCTCCGACCTTGCCGGTTCGCCCCCTTCTTACACGCTTACCACCTCCACAGCCTATGCCACAACAAAACCCATCCACCACCAACCCTTCGCCATTGCCATCTAGGCCACTCCTCATCCGCCCATCGCCAACGCCCACTGCACACGCCACCACTACTCCTTCACCGGCAAGGATCCCCCCACCATCTGTTCCACCACCTTTTTTACCCAGAACTCTTCTCATTCCACCCCCCACCAATTCCCCCCGCATACGGGTATCACTTTCTACTCCTACGCCTCCTACCGGGGCACCTACACCCTCTACGGGGATTCCCTCTGTGGGAACTCCCGCCCCGCCACTTCTTAACACCAACACACCTTCTTCTTCTTCTAATCCTCCTCCCACACTTGCCCCGACAGAGGCATGTCAAGGCGTGGTGCCGCTCCGCAGTGGGCGGATGTTCCACCGTATTTTTCCACAGAGAGAGCTAGAGCCCGTACAGGGGCCGCAAGAGCAAGAACAAGAACAAGAGTCAGTGCCAGGGACTCAGTATGATTTGCTAAAACACTTGGACCGAACCCCAGCAAGGATTTCAATCCTGGAATTAATTAAAAGATCCACCACTCATCAGCTAGCTTTGAAAGAATATCTGCAAAAGGTGATGGTCAATGAGGACATTCCAGTTGAGCAGATAGTCACGGTTTTAATGCCCGCTAGCAGTCAGCCGGCAATTACTTTCCATGAACATGAACTGGCGCCACTCCCAGCAAGAAAGTACGCTCTATGCATCACAGTTGACATTAATAAGGTGGCTGTTAAACAATGTCTGGTGGACACTGGGGCATCCATCAATGTCTTGCCACCTAGCACCTTGAAGTTGTGTGGCATTCCGGAAAGCCAAATTCGGCCGTCCACTATCACAGTCACTGCATATGATAACACGAAGAAACCTCCTCTAGGCATGATTACGTTAAAAGTAAGTTTGGGTCCTGCCGCCATCACAACAGATTTTCACATTCTGGATATGGATCCGACATTTAATGGCATTCTGGGACGCCCCTACATTCAGCAACTCGATGCGGTGCCCTCCACAAATCACCAATGCCTTAAATTCCCACACAAGGGCCGCATTATTAAAGTTACCAGTATGCCGATTTTGCCAGAGGAGGATATTCACGTGGCTTCATCAGTTCCATCCATGTGGCCGGCCAACAAGCCACTATTATCTGTGCTGGACGTCCCTTGTCCACGACCAATGCCAGAAAAAGTCACAACAGTTGCTATGACACCCCTGCCTCCCAAGGGGAAAAAGAAGAAAACAATGATGAACACCTCTGGCTGGAACATCTTGATGAAAATGGGGTATCAAAATGGCAAAGGTTTGGGTGCCAATTGTCAAGGCAGGATTAGGCCTGTTAAACCTCAGAAGCTGATTACACGAGGTGGCCTAGGCTACAAAGGGCCAGGCAAAAACAAAGATGAACCATGGATATTTATGACATCCACATTAAAAACAGATCGCCAGCCGCTCACTTGGACATTGAAGACACATTTTGTCACGGGTGGCTTTCAAAATAAGGAGCAAACTACCATAATTACTTCCATATTAGACTGTCAGGATGTTCATGCTAGACAGTTTGCTCGTCATATCGCACCGTTGGCCACATACAAAGCCCTGGAGTCCTTAAGGCCTGACAATAGAAGGAAAATGGATGATCCAGAATGTGACTGGTACAGGTGGTTCGATATGCAAGATATTACTATTTCTTTGAGCCGCCTCTTCATGCCGACTGATCCGGAATGGCCGCCACTTCTTCATGAATTGATTGAAAAACCGGCCGTAATTACAGATAAGAGGCAGCTGCTGAGTGACTACACTGATACTGGAGAGCCAGATGTTCCGTTTGAAGAAGGTTTCACCGTGGACAGGTTGTGGGCCGGCCTATTTTCTCTCACTTCCATGCATCCATCTGTGCTTGCTTCTCTATATTCTCATCGGTTTGGTCGCGTGCCAAGAACGTCTCCGATTATAATCAATTTGTCTCCAGATTCAATCCAAGTTTCTCTCACAATTCCTTCTTCGCTCCTCGAGCGATTTTCTAAACTCTCCATCACGCCCCCGCGCGGGCCATCACTGATTCAACCTTTCTCTAATCTGGCAATTTCCACTCCTCCTGCTATCCTCCCTGCACACTGCTTTCTTCTTAAAATAGAAAATAAAAATGAAGAAAAAGATAAAAACGAAAAAAAATGCCAAATTCCCAACTTTCCAAACCTCCATTTCTGTTGAGGAGACCTCCTATTTTTCTTCTGAGTGCGTCCCGACCCAGGGGCCGCTCCTTCAAGATTCATTGCTAAATCTTTTCTCCCCCTCTGGTGAGGGGACTTCCTCTGTATTACCTCCTGTATCCACTTTTTCACCTCCTTCCCTTCCTTTTTCTGATCAAGCTAGTTGCTCCTCCTCTTCTTCTGCTAACGCTAAAATTCAAGGGGTAGATTCACATAAGAAGTCCAAGGGTAAGCAGATTCCCCATAGGTTTCTGTTGGAGTTAGCTATCAGATGCCAGGCTTGTTTAGCTCTTCCTGAATTTATAGAGAATCCAATCATCCTGCCAGAGTTAGAATATGAGGATGCTGTTATTTCTTATGAGGGTTTGGGTGTCTATGAAATTATGAATGACGAAGACCATATTGAAGAGGGGGATGAAAGTTATGAAGAATATGAGGACGAGGCTGATGCTTTTGCTAGTGGCATAAGACGATTTGATGAACCGTCAGCCTCTGTAGAAGAGCCTACCAAAGAAATTAATTTGGGTACCGAGGAAGACCCTAGGATTGTCCTCATAATCAAGAATTCACCGCCCTCCGAAGAGGAGGCGCTCATTTTGGTCCTGCAAGAATACAAGGACACGTTCGCATGGAGTTATGAAGATATGCCTGGTTTAGACCCTGCGCTCGTTGAACACCGCCTTACACTTAAGCCAGGGTCTGTGCCGGTCAAGCAACGGTTGAGGCGTTTCCACCCTAATATGGCTTTAAAGATGAAAGAAGAGGTCGACAAGCTCCATAAGACTAGATTTGTTAGAGTTGTCCTCTATCCCAATTGGGTGGCTAACATCGTCCCGGTTATGAAGAAAGATGGAAAAGTTCGGATTTGTATAGACTTCCGGGACCTCAACCATGCGTGTCCTAAGGATGACTTCCCCCTCCCTCATATTGATGTTTTGATCGATAATACGGCAGGATTTGAGACTCTCTCTTTCATGGATGGCTTCTCAGGTTACAATCAAATTTGTCTGGCTGAAGAAGATCAAGAGAAGACATCATTCACTACACCATGGGGTACTTATTGTTATGTGGTCATGCCTTTTGGACTTAAGAATGCTGGAGCCACCTATCAGAGGGCTATGATGGCGATTTTTCATGACATGATTCATATTTATATTGAGGTGTATGTGGATGACCTGGTTGTGAAATCAAGGACAAGGATTGAGCATCCTGGGGTTCTAGCTAAGGTCTTGCAAAGATCACGAGAATATCAATTGAAGATGAACCCCAAGAAGTGCGTATTTGGCGTTTCTTCAGGGAAGTTGCTTGGTTTCATTGTTAGCAAGAGGGGAATTGAAGTTGATCCCAACAAGGCAAGGGCCATTAGAGATATGTCTCCTCCCAAGAATTTGAAGGAAGTTCGAGGATTAATCGGGAGGTTGCAATTTATTCGCCGCTTCGTCTCCCAGCATTCACAAAGATGTAGGCCGTTTTACGAGCTTACTAAGCCGGGAGTCAAGTTTAATTGGGATGACAAGTGTCAGGCAGCCTTTGACGGATTGAAGGATTATTTGGCCAATCCTTCTGTCCTGAGGCCGCCAATTCCAGGCAAACCACTTATTCTCTATGTCTCAGTCCTGGATGACTCTGTAGGTGCTGTCTTAGCTCAAGTGGATGAAGAAGGTAAAGAGAGGGCAGCATACTATTTGTCTAAACTTCTTAACCCCTGTGAGCAGAGGTATTCAGCCATGGAGAAAACTTGCGCTGCTTTGGTCTAGTAGTTCAGAAATTAAAACACTATTTCCTAGCTCACGAGGTTCACCTCATTGCTCGCATGAATCCGATTAAATTCCTCCTTGAGAAATATGCCCTCACTGATCGATTAGCACGCTGGCAAAGCTTCCTCTCTCAGTTTGATATCACTTACATTCAACAGAAAGCTATCAAAGGTTACGTCATTGCCGAACACCTTGCTCATCACCCTCTCCCTCGTTTTGATCCTGTCAATTCGGAGTTTCCAGATGAAGAACTGATGTCCATTAATCAACCTCATGATCCTATGTGGACATTACATTTTGATGGAGCTCTAAATTCTCAAGGAAGAGGGATCGGCATGGTTCTTTTAACACCAGAAGGGGTCACCATCCCATTTGCTGCTCGGCTCACTTTTCCCGCCACCAACAATATAGCTGAGTATGAGGCTCTTTTGGCCGGTCTTCAAACCGCCCATCGATATGGTGTCACCCATTTGAGGATTGTGGGTGATAGTCAGCTCATTCTGCGCCAGGTGCTGGTCAAGTGCCGCACTATCAATCCTAAGCTCAAACCCTACCAGGAACTCGCTTCAGCTTATGCCAAACTCTTCACCAAATTGATCTTCGTCCATGTTCCTCGTAGCCAGAATATCTTGGCCGACGCTCTTGCCTCTTTGGCCTCTGCTTTAGTCTTCCCTCCTGAGCGTGATTTTCATGTTCCTCTAATTCATCAGCGTGACATGCCAGCTATTAAGGATCGTGCGTTCCTCGATATTAGGGATAAGGTGCTTGAGAAGGACAAGCAGAATGAATCTCTTAAAGGCAAAGAGGTCATGCTATTGGATTGGCAAGAAGAATTGGCTGACGAAGAAAAGCCTTGGTATTATGAGATTGCCAGATATTGCAATGATCAGTCCTATCCCGACGAAGCCACTGCGGAAGAGAAGAAAGCAATTAGAAGAGTGGCTCAGCGTTATGTTTTGGTTGGAGGAGTACTCTATAGAAGAGGGCTCACCGGTGTTTTGTTAAGATGCCTCGACGATGATGAATCTTGGAAAGTTATGGAAGAGGCGCATTCAGAAGTGTGTGGTGGTCATGTGAATAGCCAGATGCTAGCTAAGAAGATCCTTAGGCTAGGTTTCTATTGGCCCACTCTAGAAGAGGATTGTTCCATCTATGTTCGAAGGTGTGTTAAGTGCCAACTGCACGCCGACAAGATTCATTCTTCTGCTTCTTCACTCCATCCTACGTCCTCCCCATGGCCCTTCTCCATGTGGGCTTTTGATATCATTGGACCTCTTGGTGATTCGAACCTCCTGACCAAACAAAAGTCGTTCATCCTCACGGCAACGGAGTACTTCACCAAGTGGGCAGAAGCGGAAGCTTACGTGGAAATTAAAGCGTCAACCGTCTGCAAGTTTATAATGAAGAACATCATCGCAAGTGTTGGCCCAGACTAGATGGCGGACAAGAAGGGGGGTTGAATTGTCCCCTTGACCTAGATGGCGGATTTAAAAAATTCTCTTAACTGTCCACGGTGGAATTAAAAACAACTGTTTGATTAGCCTAAACACATATGAGATTTAACAGGTTCTCTCAATCTTTCCGATCTCACTCGTAATAACAATGCAAATGTTAGAGAAAATTATGCCTAGTACGAATAACAGAAGTAGCAGTGTGCAGTGGTGTAGTGAGTAAAAATCTATTAAACTAACCTGTGAAGCGAGATAGAAGAAAGGGACAAACACACAGGCAATCACAAAGGACACGGAGATTTTTAGGTGGTTCGGGACCACAAGGGCTCCCTACGTCCACCCCTCACCCAACCGGGTGAGGCTTCACTACACGCTACCGAAGTAGCAACACGGGGATGAACCCCAACCACACACACACACGCTGCTTCCGCAGCAATATCCACACACGGGGAAAATCCCCCAACAAGCTGCCACTGCAGCACACACACCCACACACAAAATCGGGGAACACGCCCCGGACACTAAATCCACACGGAGTCACCGCTCCGTCAAAACACAACAACACACGGGGAGCATTTCCCCACAATAAACCCACACATGCGGAGATACAACTCCGCCCACACACAAATGTTCTTAGTTTAATGAAGAGAAAAGATATACAATAAACCCTCAACCATCTATCTATGTTGAAATGAACAAATAGAGATGAATCATCAAGAGAAACAAGATCAAGAATGTCTTCTCTTAGGTTGGAGGCCGATAGAAGATGCTTCGTTGGTTCCACACGAGAGGAAGAAGAGACTCGAGGTAAATCGAGCCACCGGTGCTTTCTCCTTGAAGAACCGATCACGGATCTAGCATTAGAAGCTTGAGAATGAATGTAGATCTTGAATCCTTGCTCTATTCAACCTCTCCTCAGCTCTGGCCGCCCTTTCCCTGCAAGAACAGATAGAGAAATTAGAGCATCATCTATTATTTCTTCCAAATTCGTAACTTATATATAGCCCCATGATAGAATGATGAAAAGACCATATTGCCCTTGCAAAACCCTAGCAAAACCACCCCAATATGTTCATTAGTAACCCAAGGGTATTAGGGTAAAATTTCAGCCCAATCGGAGGTCATTTGGATGGGTTTCGGCAATTTACGGAAAAGCCGCGCGTTACTGCGAACAGGGGGGGTCGACCCACTTTGGAGGGGGGTCGACCCATCTACTCCCAGAAGCTAATTTTTAGCATGTTTTACAGGGGGGTCGACCCACTTTGTGAGGGGGGGTAGACCCACTTTCAGACAGGGTGCTGAAAACACCCTGTTTAGCCCAGGGGACGACCCATTGAGCATGGGGGGTCGACCCACTGACCTAGGAACATGATAAAAAGGTTTCTAAACCAATTCTAATGTTCTAAGCATGTAACCCAATGTAATCAATCATGAATTAAAAATATTTGGATCATGCATCAACATTTGGAACTCGTTTTGAGTCCAAGACCCAAAGGACATGAATTATGATTATGAAAGCATTGGTATGAGGCACATAAATATTTGATCACACTTTCAACTCAAGAACTTCCTCAAGAACATGCATAATTCACTTGGTAAAGTAACACCAAATCCAATCAAATATTGCATGAAAGAATAGAACTCAACATGAGCATGATGGAATATGAACTACAATTATCAAATTGACAATTTGGAAGCCAATTAACCCCAAAGCCATGAAGCATGAAGTGAGCCTAATCTCCCCACATGGAAACCTATCATAAGAGGGTTCTCGATTTTCAAGATATGTGGGCAGATCAAAACCTGCACTATCAAGTAACCCAGTTTTATGAGTGATAATCCAATATAGCTCAGAAACATATTTTCAACCTAAATCATTCCATCCACATTGTAATGCGACATATTTGAGCCTTGCATGCTTAAGAACCTCAATATCATTTTAATACACCTAAGAATCACTCAATGCATTTTATCATGTCTATGCTTATAAGTACATGGTCAATGCATATGAGAAGATTTGGTAGGTGCCATGAAGAACAAAGTCCAGTGCATAACTTGTTTAGCATAGACAAAGCAAGTTGATGCATAACTTGTTTAGAAAGCCAAGATGGTGCATGAGAATTCATTCTAAACCCGAATGGCATCAATTTATGTCCAACCAAAAATCATTCCTCCTCATTCAACATGTAAATCAAATGACTATGCATTGAAAACAAGATGTTAGCATCAAACACATCATTTTCACAATAAGAGCAAACTTCCCACTTGAAATGCAGTCAATATAAGTCAAGTGTATGAAAAAGGGATTTTGACCCCAATCAAAACACTATGAATATGATCCACTTTGTATATGCATGAAACTGAATGTATAGACTTGGAAACTTGAAGGCACAAGACAATGTATAGACTTGGTAGAAGGCCAATGTGTAGACTTAGAAGATAGAAGCCCAATGTATAGACTTTGAACTATGAAGGCCAATGTATAGACTTGATAGTGTGAAGGCCAATGTATAGACTTGGATTGAAGAAGGCCAATGTATAGACTTGAAGTGTGAAGGCCAATGTATAGACTTGAAGTGTGAAGGCCAATGTATAGACTTGGATTGAAGAAGGCCAATGTATAGACTTGATGTGTGAAGGCCAATGTATAGACTTGGTAGCCAAAGGCCAATGTATAGACTTGATGGCCAAAGGCCAATGTATAGACTTGATGTGTGAAGGCCAATGTATAGACTTGGTGGCCAAAGGCCAATGTATATACTTTGATTCCAAAAGGCAATGTGTAGACTTGGAGGATGAAGGCCAATGTATGGACTTGGCTGATGAAGGCCAATATACAGACTTTGAAATATAAAGCCCAATGCAACAAAAAACCAATGCAATCCAATGCATGTCAATAATATGCATGAAGGCCTAGTCATCATTTTACCAATGAAAAACATCATGTATGAAATACATCAAGAGACCAAGGTCAATGCATATGACCCAAGGTCTAAGAATTTGAACCAATCATCAAAAGTGAGGTTGTCTTCACAAAGCACATTTTCCATCTAAAGAAGTTATCCGCCAAGCATCCAAACCTGCAAAATAAGATATTGCGACATAAGCTCCAAAGTGATCAATGAGTATTTTTCACAATACTTACACACAATATATAGTTATCATCAAAACCATTGTCAAAGACAACGAGGGGACGCACAGAACCCAACAGCAAGGTTCGGCATCCCGAGCACCATCATCACCGATAATGGACCTCAATTTATCTCTCAAGAAATCAAGGATCTCTGCAACAGGTATAACATTGCATTGTATCATTCTTCTCCCTATTATCCGCAGGGCAATGGCCAAGCAGAGGCAACTAACAAAACTTTGATAAAAATTGTCAAAAAGACGTGTGAGGCTAATAAATTTTCGGACTGGCCAGATAAGCTAGTTGAAGCTCTCTGGGCCTATCGCACTTCCATTCGTACCCCCACCGGGCAAACCCCTTTCGCCCTTACTTATGGAATGGAGGCGGTAGTCCCTTACGAGATTCTCATTCCCTCTCTGCGAGTACAATTGGATAAGGAGCTCTCTATTGATGAACGTCGGGATTCACTCCTTGCCCAATTGGAACTCCTAGACGAGAAGCGTTTGGTCGCCGCTGAGCATGCGCGCGTTTATCAAAACAGGCTCTCGCGTTTTTATCAAAAGAAAGTAATTGAGAGAAAATTTAAAATCGGTGAGATGGTAATCAAAAGAATTTTTGTAAAGCCGGGTGGCCCTCGTTCAAAACTCCAACCCAATTGGGAAGGACCGTTTGTTATAAAAGACGTTTTTCCTGGCAATGCTTATAAACTGATTAATGCTGAAGGAGAAGAGTTAACTCACCCTTGGAATGGTTTGTATCTTAAGAAATACTACCCTTGATTCAAAATCTAAAAAAAAAATATGAAAATTGATTCAAAAATCCAAAACAAAGTGGAATATTTCCAAAAACCAAAAAAAATAGAAATTCCAAAAAGCAAATAAAAAAATAGAAATTCTTCAAAATCAAAAGAGATCAAAATTGGTGCCATGGCACACGAAGGATCAAGGCCCGAAAGGTCAAAATTCAGAATTCATTCATCAGTCTTGCTAACTTAAAAGGGGGTTGACACCCACACACACTACACGCTTTATTCTTGAGCTCAAGCGGTGCAAAATCCGATGAAAAGTCAAAAACCTGACTAAAAGTGAAAGACAAATACCCATTCTTTTCTTCTTCGGCCCATAAGGGAGGAAGGGAGACCTTGGGGTAGACAGGCCAAGCCTATCCGCCGCCCTAGTAGGTGGAAGTCAAAAACCTGACTAAAAGTGAAAGACAATACCCGTTCTTTTCTTCTTCGGCCCATAAGGGAGGAAGGGAGGTCTCGGGGTAGATCCGCCAAGCCTATCCACCGCCCTAGTAGGTGGAAGTCAGGGCCCAAAAGGGAGCAAATGCCACAAAAGCCCAAGTACAATTAGTTTATTCATCAATGCAAATCAATTCAAAGTGAAAGTCAAGTTGTGAAAAGAAAAACATGTCAAGAGGGCAAAGTCCCCACAAGGAAAACTTGGGCATATGCGTGCAATATAAAAGAGGCAAAAAGGCAATAAATTTCCCTACGCCAAAGACCGAACCCCAACAGGCATAGGGTAGGGGAGGTAACTTTACCTCGAGTATCTCAGAATCCCTTATGGGCTTCCCTTATATTTTCTTCCATCCTTTCTATGTGGTAAGTCACGAACTGGCAGGATGGTCAAGACGGACCTGGGAAATTGCACTGTACGAAATCTCGAATACAAGTCAACTATGATCACGTCGACCCCCTTTTTAATTACTCAAGAAAGGTTAATGAATTTTAGATGGTGACCGTGTAGGACCCGTGGTCTTGATAGCCTTGTCAACCTTTTTTACAGAATAATTCAATAAACGCCTTTGGCTAAGGCGCTTTTTATAGAATAAACGTCCTCGATTAGGTCGTCTCTTTCCGAATAACGTCCCTAAGCGGGTCGTTGCTTTTTCAAAAATCAAATTACCTTTTCAAATTCACGCCGTCTTCTAAGGGCATCTTTATTCGAACCACGACCTACTCTAAGGCACGTTTTTCAGGAAAAATAACAAAAAAATATAAATGAGAGGAAAAAAGACAAAAAAATGAATTTTCTTCACGATGAATGCTCGCATGGGCATCTTTTATTTATGGTTTGCATATGCGTGCTTGCATGATGCATCTCCCCGTTATCAGCTATTTTATTTTACCTTATTTGATTAAAAGGCTTGGCCCCTTGACCCGCCATCGAGGTCACAAGCAAAACATCCCTTGCTTATTGAGCAAGGGGCCAAGTCGAACAGATGAATTAACCTGTTTGTTCAAAGTGTGGATTACAGTCGCAGAAACAGGGCAAAGCAAAGCAAAGACGAAGAATGTGGAAATAGGAAAGTACACAAACACAAGTACGCAACCACACAAAGTGCTCAGGTAACAGAAGCATGTCAATCTCATATATATATATATATATACATCATGAATGTCTGAGTACAGGTGTGGGGGGGGAGTACAAGTAAGTCTCTCAGCTCTCGCCTCCACCCTCCTCTCTCCTACTCTCAACCTCCTCCTCGCCGTCCCGAGCTGGCGCTGGTGGAGGAGGCATGGGCCCCCGTGAAGAAGCTGGAACCCAAACCTGACCCCCTGCCTCGCTCCTCTCTCGAAGGGAAGAGCCCGCCACAAAGGTGGAGCTGGTGAAGGAGTACCCCGCAGCCCGTGCTCGCTCGCGCCCTCGCTGGAGACGCTCCTCAGACACTCGTAGCCGCTCCTGAGAAAGGATCAACTGGGTCCTCGAGTCTGCCAGCTCTCGCTCGCGTGCTGCTACCTGCTCCTGGTACCGGGCACACTCCGCCTGCTGAAGCTCAAGGTGCCGGGCACGCTCTGCCTGGTACTCCTCCCGCTCACGAGCACGCTCCTCGCGCTCCCGGGCATGCTCCCGTCTCTCCAGCTCAAGGGCCACCCGCAGCTCGGCCACGTCCTGAGGCAGCTCCTCTCGACGCCTCAGGGACCTCTCTAGCTCTGAGATCCGCTGATCACGGATCGCCAACTCGGTACGTACCGCCTGAAGCTGAGTCGCTTGCAAACAGGTAAACAAATCATCAATTCCACAATTAATGCAATGATTCAGTAATCTAACAATTCAAGCAACACATGATTGAACCACTCACCTGTGTGCTCGTCGCACGGAAGCCCTCATCAACGCAGGTAAGAGCGGCTCGAAGCTCCTCAGTCTGTAAAATGAATTTCATCAGTGCACAATTATATAATCAATATTTGAATGGATTTGTGTTTTGGAATTTACCCGTGAAGCGAGATCGCGCTCTGCTGCCTCAGCTCGTGCGGTCGCTCCAGCTAACTGCTCTGCCAGTGCAGTCACCTCTGCACTGGGCCCTCTCGAGCTGGAGGCCTCCCCGGGGTCTCTCCTCACTACTCCCTGCTGGGCACGCTGCATTCATTGAGATCGTCAGTGGCTAATCATCAATAATTCAACAAAAAAATACATTTGCATATAGAAATAATTTAAACACTCACCAGGGTCTCCAGGTCGGCCCGTGTGGCGGCCAGCTGGTCCTCCAGGCTGTGTAGGTGGGCCTGTGCATCCATCGCTGCTATGTCCCGCGCATCTTGCATTTATTACATGTTAGTCACATGATAGAAACACAAGCATTTGCATTTAATTTAGAAATAATTGCATTCATACATACCCCTAAGACCCTCATCTAGGGTCGGCCGGCGTATACCTCCCAGTAGCGCCGGAGGTACTCGGAGCTGTCAGTCGCCCGAGAGGTGACTCTGGTCCCGCCTCGCTGCCAGTCGGCGTACTGCTCCTCGAACCGCACTCTCCAGTCGGTCGCCTTCGTACGACCGCGCGTCTTCTTCTCAATGCCGCGTGGCTCGTCGACCTCTACCCACTCCTGGTGGAGGCCCAGCGTCCTCATCACCAACCTAAGCCGTAACGGCTCGATCTCGCTCAGGCAATGAACCCACAGCTCATGCTCAAAGCGAGGATGGCCTGCTACGACCCACGGCTGGCCCTCATCTGTCATCCCCTCATAAGGTCTCCACTGCACCTGCATTCATAAACATGCATATCATCATCATTCCATCATAATCATAATAAATTCAAATAAATGCAAAAGAAAGAAGCATAACATTCATACATACCAGCGAGGGAGGGAAGTCTCGGAACTCTCTCCGCAGCACCCACAGCTCGTAGCCCAGTGGGGCTCCAAACACCACCGGCAGCCAGCGCCGCGCTAGAGGGAAAGCTCCCTCACCTCCAGGCCGTGGGTCAACGCGCCCCATCGGCATGTATAGATGGCTCTAAACCTACATCCATGCATCATATTAGTAAGACATTCACACGCATAGATAAATAAAAGAAAAGAAAAAAGAAGAAAAATGCATACCTGAAGAAAAGGTGAGAAGCCACTGACGGTCGTCTCTCGTCCTGTCCCCGTGGACAGGTCGGCCATTATATGCGCCAGCAGTGCCGCTCCCCAGGCGTAGCTGCCGACTGCCTCCAAGTCCTATAGTATCCCCAGGAATCGGCAGTTGATGACGTCGCCCTTCGTCCCGAGCAATAGCCTCCCTAGTAATAGCAGTAGGAACCTCCTCAGGTCTCGGTCCGCTCTCTCCCTGTCAGCTGGGTCCTGGCAGTAGACCGCCCTAGCCCCGTCGATCAAACTCTGAGAGAACTGCTCTAAGGACTCCCCGGACCTATGCCTAGCATTCCCCAAGCCCATCACTGTAGTCAGGTCGGTGCGGAAGATAGTCCTACACTCGCTAGGTGTCTCGTAGACCATCTCTAGCCCTAGCAACCTCTGGGCAAACTCAGTATAGTCAGGGTAGGTAATCCCGCTCACAGCCTCTCCGTCTACCCTCAACCCAGTGATCCTAGCTACGTCCTCTAGGGTAGGAACCATATGCCCCCATGGCATCAAGAATGCCCGGCTAGTCCTGTCCCATCTCTCCCGTAGAACCTGGATAAGTGGTAGGTCGGGTCTGACTGGCTCTATGCTAAGGAAAGCCCCAAACCCCATAGCATCTACCCTCGCTCTCTGAAACTCGGGGAGGCCGTAGTATGCTGCTCGGACCATGACCCAGGAGATGCGCGTCCTCATCAATCCCTGCATGTAAAGAAAAGAATTTTCACTTAATTATTTTGATTATTCATGCTGAATCTCATTTTGATTGCCTTGGGTTATATTGGTGTTTGATTTTAATTAACGACCATCCTCAGGTCGTGGTTTGTTGAATTAGCGCCCCTGAGGAGGGCGTGGTTCTAAGTGTGCTTTGAATTTGTGACCTATCCTAGGTCGCTGTTCATCCTTGAAACGCCTCTGTGTTGGGCGTGGTTCTATGGTTAGTTGCTGAAATTCTTAAAGAATATTTCAAGTCACGCCCTTGGGTGGGGCGTTTTCCAAAATGGGTCCGTTAAGTTAATCAAAAATTAATGAATGGACAACCGCTGGTTTGGTCGTCTATTGTTGAATTAACGCCCTGGTTAGTGGGCGTTGTTTTCAAGTTTTTCAGAAAATGAAATAAAAATAACACCTTACGAATAATTCGTGGAAAAATATTTGAAATAATTAAAAACATGGGAATTAATAGAAATTAACAGCATGATATGAAAGATGATGAATTTAAATGGGCGACATGATGCAGGGCGTGTTCTCATGGGGTTAATTATTTTTTCAGGGAAATAATTTAATTAACGCCCTTGGGTTGGGCGTTTCATTTCTAAAACGTGACGCCCCTGAGGGCGTCTTCTTTCTGGGTTGCAGGGTTTATACCCCGAGAGCTAGGGAAATTACAGGAAAAATAAAAAAATATAAAAATAAAAATTAAAAATTGGAGATTGGGTTGGGGGCTTACCTTCTTGTGTTTAGGTTCTTGCGATCGAGGCCGTGGCTACCTGGGTCGCCGGAGTTGGCCGGCACGGGGAGAGGCCGCCGCCGTGCGCGGTGGTTCGTCACCACCTCCGTCCTCTTCTTCCTCGCCTTCTTCTTCACCACCCTCACCTTCTTCTCCTCCCTCTTCGTTTTCTCCCTCTTCTCCATCTCCTTCTTCGTCTTCCTCGTGAGCCTCTTGGCCTCCTTCGGTCTCGTCGCCGGCCATCGCCGTTGGAGCCTCGTCGGCCGCCACCGCCGGAGGTTCCTCCGCCGCCGCGGGAGGGGCTTCCTCCACGGCATCTTCACCTAAGTCCACCACCTCCGGGGCGGCCACCCTCTGCCGTTTAAGTCCACCGACCATGGCTAGGGCTAGGGTGTGTAGAAGGGAGAGAGAGATAGAGAGAGAGAATGAGAGATGGGGGAGGGTTTCGATTAGGCTTGCAGAAAAAATGAAAGAGGGAAAGTGGACGGAGGAAGAAGAAGGAAGGAGGGGAAGTTAAGTCGAACGGTCAAAAAAAATTAACGACTTAAGGAAGGCCGCGTATTGTGGAATCAACGACTGAAACAAGGACGTTTATTGAGAATTGATGACATTACTTAAGACGTTATTTTTATTTGCATGGGGAATGATAACCGTCGTCAGACGCATTCAATATGGAATTGATTGATGCGATGGGAGTCATAATTGCTGTTCTTGATTAGCGACTAATGTTGAGGCGTGAGTTGTGTAGAACGTGGCTTACTTGGAGGCGTTAGTTTTAGAATTTCAACGAATATATTTTGGGAATTTGAGTCAATCCACGCCCTAGTTTAAGTCGTTATTCAGTTAACGCCCATTAGTAGAGGCGTCACATTTGTGAGCTGGAATGTTGAAAGCGACATTGTCTGAGGCGTCCTTTTATGAATTCACGACATTGCTTGAGGCGTTATTTGCAACAGAATCACAGAACGTTGGAAGAGTTATTCAGAAACACAGTAAGATGGCTCGATCAAAGGAAATATCATTGATTATATGAAAGAAAGATTGCATTGCTTAATGAGCCATTTTGGGTCTCAATTTTCTTAAAGATATTACATAAGATTTCCATTCATCTCTGTCTTCTTCCAAGCTTTCTACAGGTTGATGAGCCTTGTTGATTTTCCACAGAGCTTGGATTGTTGTGCATTCTTCACCATCTTCATTGCTGCCAAGGTCCCGTGTCTTGATAGGAGGAAGGTGTGATGGATCCTCGAATACTTACCGTGGAAGCCCGAGTTGAGGAAGGCACCGATGTGAATTGTACAAGACGAATTCTGAAGCGCCTATGAGTCTAAGGTCCGTCCCGGGAGAAAATCTTGCACGGAGCTCTTGAGTCTTGAGTATTCCCGGGGCGCAAGTGAAGAGGTTCTGTGGCATTGCTTTGAGGTGTTCTCTCCATTCCGCTCTCTTCTTAATTTGAGGAATCCGGTTCGTCACTCTATTGCTTATCCCAAGTGAACCGGTCATATAAGAGAGTGGGCTTTTTGAGAAGATTCTTGAGGATTGTTGGGCCTCACCACATGGATCGAACTTGAAGTGGAGATCTACCCAACTGGAGAGTGCTAGCATGCATCCGTAGATGGGCCTTCCCATCGCCGCCGAGGTAAGTCCGCTATAGAGATAGGCTAGAATCGCCGGTCCCACTCTATCTCCTTCCCATAAGCTCACTATAGCACTTAATTGGGCCTCTTCTAGAAAGTCCTCCGTGGATGGGAATAAGATTGCTCCTGCCAAGCACACCACGAAGGCCTTTGCTACCCGCTCTATCTCTTCATCTTCTTTGGCTTGATCTGCTCTTTTGTACACCCATGAGGCGAGCTTTAGAAGATTGATTCCTTTGGTGGATTTGATTTGATTCACTAGGTTGGGGCTAGATATCAAGATTGTTAATAGCTCATGAGAGGAAATTGGTTTTGGCATGATGGCCATCTTTTCCTCATCCCCTTGCTTCATTCTCTTTAAGCCTAAGATCATCTCCAATTCTTCTAATAGGATTGTGGCTTCAAAGGTAGAGAAGAGAAAGGTATGAGTAGAAGGATGCCATATCTCTACAAGAGCCCCTATAGCTGCCCAGTCAAGATGAATTTGATCGTAATATTTGGCATGGGTAACTAGACCCAGAAGGTGCCATCTTGTTAAGTACACCCTCATATCTTTAGAAAATTTGGAGAGTATAAGAGGTAGCCACTTAATTTTTGTAAATCTCCTTGCTCCTGGGACATTCGGGAAGTCCTGTGGAAGGAAGAAAGGAAGAACAATGCAGAGAAAGAAGGATAAATGAGCATGCAGAAGAGAAGAACATTTAAGACAAAAGTGGAAAAGAACAGAAGGATTTTATCTTTGCCTGGTTCATGGAGATTCTACTGCTTATGTGCCCGTTAATCTCGGTTAGCCTGGGAGTGGAAGCTTTGGACCTCTTAATCGCCCTCTCCATCTTCGGTTTGCAGGAATAAGCTCGGACGGTTGCGGTGCCTGCAGAAGAACAGATAGGAAGAAGCAGCAGAAGAAACAGAGCTCGGAGGATTTGATTGATTTGAGGAAGTGCGCCTTCCCTTATAGAAGTCCGGGGAGTCTTAAGGCTGTTCGGAGTTAGAAAGTTTATGCCATTAGGATTGGGTTTTGCTCTCGAATCGGAAACGGAAGTTTGTGCTTAATTAACGCCTTCTGTTAGGGCGTCAATTGTTGAATTGACAACCTGACTGAAGTCGTGTTTTATTTAACGCCCTTGAGTGGGTCGTTTTCTTCGTGAACTCTCGATGCATTTAACGCCTTAGTGAAGGGCGTGTCTATCTTTTGACGCCCTCGTCCACAGGCGCCTTTCATGTTTTGACGCCGTTCAGTACAGGCGTGAATTTGTGAGCTTATGAATTTGCTTCCCTACATGCTCTGATGAACTTAAGTGCTATTATTTCGTTGAAATTTTATTTTATTAAGCACTTCTGATCATGTCATGCTTTGAATTGAGGGTTATTCATATTGAAATTATGGGAGGGCTAATGAGTTTTCGAGTGCAGAAGATTGCATGTTTCGAGATGCCCGGATCACTGTGGAAGTAACATCATGCTGTTCTTGTAAGCATTATTACTATATGGTATTCAACGCTATTATAGCATATCAAGGACCTTGTGGTTCTGATGAACCTGGAATTTGAGTTCCCCTTCATCAAAAACAGTGATAGTTCCAGGAAAGTCTTGATCACACGGATAGGCCGTTGAGTCGTTGAAGGTCTGGGACGATGGTTCCACTTTCTGAGTTGATGCGCGGACAAACGGGCTTCGGCTTAGTGTCAGCTCAGAGATCTGGATTCTTGACCAAATCTAGATGGCTTAACAATATTATCCTTGATTATTTTCTATCTTTTAGTTTATTTTATCTTTTTCTTTTAGTCCAGCATGCATCATGTAGGACTTTGAGCTTCATGCTGAAAATCTTCATATTATGGCAATAATGAAGGTCACTCGCTCTTGATTAAGTTGACATGAGATATTCCACTCTAAATTGAGTACTTTATTCTCTTTGAAGCTGCTTAGGCTGATTACTTGAAAATGTCCCTTTGCTGGATCTCCATTTCAATGCCCTTTATTTTTTTGCAAATCCACCTTGGTTGTAGCACGTCCACATTGGCTGGTAACCGCTCTCCAATGGTGTCTCCTTATCGTGCCATGCGCACATTTTATTTACTTAGTTTAGTCTACTTTATCCAACAAATCGATGCTTCCTTGGAATCACTCGGAGTTGTTTCACTCAGAATCTTGGAAAGATTTCCAATACTTAGTGTCTGAGGCGTGTCACATCACACCTTGGCATCTACTTATCAGTTCGCTCCACTTCATTCCGTTTATTGCACTTTCGCTTCATTCCGTCTCACTCCCTTGCAAAGCAGACGCCAAGGCGGGGCAGCTGTAGACACGCCAAAATTGAGGCTATGTTGATCAAATCTCATGTCACTATGTTGACGCCCCAAAGTGAACTTCAATATTTCTATAAAATAAAGTTTTTCTATTTTTGTGTGTTTTTGGTTTGATCTTTGCATTTTTGTGATTCGCGACCTGAAGAGGGGCGTGTTTTAAATAGCGACCTAATCTGGGGCGTGTTCAAAAGAAAGGATGACCAAATGTCAGGGCGTCAATTCCTGGTATTATCTGATTTCAAAATAAATTCCAATTATTGATTAACGTCCTTCCTCAGGACGTGTTTTCAAGTAACGCCTTCATCTCAGGCGTTTTTTTCATAATTTTCAAATAAAGTAAGTTTTATTGCCAAAATTTAATCCAAGAAGTGACGCCCTTGATCATGGTCGTGTTTTGAGTAACGTCTTGATGTAGGTCGTCAATTTGTGATTTGACGCCCTTCTGAAGGTCGTGTTTTATCCTTCGGTGTCCTGCTTAAACTCGTCTTTCCTGGAGAGTTCCATGCCTTTAATGGTCTCCTTGCTCGAATTGGAACTAGAGTCCTGCCTTCTTTTGATCATTGCCCGTTCTTATCCTTCCGAATCTGAGGTTATCTTGGATCTGGAACCCTATATAGGGATGTCTTGATCGACCTCGCGCGAGGTTGGCAGGTTACGAGATCAGACGAGATCAGAGGATACCGAGGTCAGAGTTTTATACGTAGATGCTGAATTTACGGAGGCTATCCATCTTCTTCCTGCGCGATCTTTAAAGCTCTCTGCTTCCTGTTCTTCCTGTCAACAGCATCGACTTCGGTTCCCCTTTACTGTCGTCAGGGACAGCAGGGGTCTTTGTTCGTCTAATTGTGTTTTCTTCATCGATCATCATACGTTTTTCTCCTTTTGCATTAGTTTCATCATATCTTCTCTTTCCTTAACTCTTTAGGGGTTTTAAAACAAAAAAAAAGGTGCGCATGTTTTATTCTCTATTCATCATCATATCATCTACTTGGGATTGATACTACATTCACTTGGCTGATCCACTTCTTTTGTTTGTTTGTTTTGTCTTTTTTGCAAGGGTAATCAATAAAGAAAAACCCCCTTCATCGGCCGGCCGATTGAAGGAGGAGGAGGAATTCACAATCTAGCCCGCGTTCTATTTTCCACCAGGTATTCGCGATCTTCTTTGTTTCTTCTTGAGGTAACCCCTCTGGCGATCACCCTCCTTAGTAGCACCACGTGCTTCTTTTCTTCATTATTATATCATCTCTCCCCCTTGTGTTTTCTCATATTTAAACTCTTCTTCATGTGTGGATTTATCACGATCTACACTCCCCGCCAACCTGCCAACTCTTTGGAAGGAAGAGAGTGCAGGCACCCTCCGAAGTGTGAAAGAAATGATGAGAAGAGCAGAAGAGGGAAAAAGAGGCTGCGGGGGGGGGGGGGGGGGGGGGAAGAAACCAGCAGAGCTGGACGAGGAGGCAGGGGAAAGCACGAGAAGGAGGGAGCTTAATTGGCTTCCTCCTCCCCTCCATGGAGCGAGCAGGAAGGGACGGGCGGCAGGGATGCCTGATGCCCCCATCCGTCCACCATCTCGCCCCCCTGCAAGCGCCGTCGGAACTGATAAAAAGAAGACGACGTGCCTCCACACGTCGGACCTTCTTCAGACCCATCTGCCGGCCATCGGACCTCCTTCAAACCCGAAGCAGTAAGGACTCTCTGCCCTCCGTCATCGGCAGCTTCATCTTCCGGAGCGTCTTCCATGCTCCAAATATAACGGCACAACACTACGTGAAGAAAAAATGAGGAAAGACTATCAGGGAAAACCCTAAGCGGTGGAGAGGAAGGGATGCCCTTCAGACCTTTTATAGGCGAAGGGAGGCTATTTGCCTTAAATGATTCTCCCCTCGAAAACATGCCAAAGGGATCTCTCCCTACGAACGGTCACCTCAAACTTCTCATTTTCCGCCCCAGTGGGACACACGGAGTGGCCAAGCATTCAAAGCAGGAGAAAATGGAAAGACACTCTGTCAGACGCTCACCCAACCATCAGGCGAAATCCACGCAGAAAGTATCGGCACTTTCCAACCACTGCAGATACGCTGAACAAAATACGGGAATGGCGGTACGGAACAGATAAGTCTTCATCATAATGCTATTGCCTTATCTACTTTTATACACAAAGGAGAAAGTTTTTTCTTCAAAAAGAAAAGGGCATATAAAAAGAGAAAGCAAAGCAGATACATCAGGCCTCCGGCCCACCTTGAAGCTCGGAAGTGGCGGGCTCAGATGGTCTGCCCTCAGCACCCTCGGTGACGGCCGACCCAGGCACTGACCCCACCGGAGTGGGAACTGCCTCGGTTACGTGCCCTCCCGAGGCATCCGGAGTTGGCGACCCCTCGGACGAAGAGCTCCCGTGATCCTCTTCATCCGGCGCCGAAGCAAAGGAACTAGAGGATGACAAGTCTGAGTCATAGCATTGCCCGGACGGAAAGTCAACTACCCCGGACGCCTGCTCCTCGGCATAGGAGACGGCCCGGGCGTAGCCTTGCTTGAACCCCTTGCGGATGCCTCGGCGAAGTGCTGACTCATAGTAGGGAAGGGCAACCTCCTTAAGGTCGACCCGGTAGGCCTCTGAGCATTTGTACTGCTCGAGAGCCTCCGCCCCGGCCGATCCCACCCTACCAGCAAGCTCACCCTTCTCCCGCTCCACCTCAGCTAACTTCCGCTCGGCCTCAGCCGTCCGCTTTTCAGCCTCCGCCGCCTGCTTCTCCGCCTCGGCCCGATCAGCCTTGGCCTCCCGCCGGAGGTGCTCGGCTTCCTCCGCTCGGTCCACCAGCTCTGCACGTTCAGTCTCCCACCGGCCAATCCAGCTCAACACGTGCAAGGCGCTCCTCTTCAAGAAGCCTATTCTTCCTCGCGAGTGATTCCCGGGCCTTAGCTAGCTGCTCGGTTAGCGCCCGGGTCTCCACCTGGCTCGACCGCACCAGCTCCCTGACTGAGGAAAGCTCCCGCCGAAGCCCATCACGCTCCTCGGCAAGCCGAGCCAACCTCCTGTCAGACCCACCGAGGGTCCAGGCTAGTTTCGCTCGCTCCGACTCCCACCGAGGATCCCATATGGGCCAGGACCAGGCCGCCCTCCATAACCCCCGCGAGGGCCGTGGACGGAGAGTACTGCCTACCTCCCCCCCTCACCTTCGCAGCTATACCATGGCATACCTGGTGCAGAGGGCCCAGGATACCAAGCCTCTCCATGGCCGCCGGAATAGAGAACCCCCCATCGGCCGGCGCCCCACGGAGTGGCTCGAACCAAGCCCCGGCCTTGGTCGCCTCTCGTGCCTCAGTCGGATTTTCTTGCGGCCCCCCAACCTGGACCGGCTCGGCACCTGCACCACCACCTGAAGCTCCAACCTCGACCGCGGCCCCAGCATCCCCCGCCTCGTCTACGGCCCCCTCGGCTCCTACCGAGGGGAAAGCCGGGCCAGCACCATTGCCAGCCGCAGGAGCAGCCCCGGCCCCCTTGGCTCCGGCCGAAGGAGGAGCCGAGCCAGCATCGTCGCCGACCACAGGAGCAGCCCCAACCTCCTCGCCCCCCTCTTGCTCGGCGGGTGGGAGAGCTCGCCCGGTAGGGTCGGCCCATCATGCTCGGCGGAGGGGCGAGCCGCGGCAAGGTCGCCTTCGACTGCGAATACGACCCCGGCCTTCTTGGCCCGCTTCCTGGCCTTCGCGGCGGCCCGGATCATGCCTTCCACGGGATCCTTGCGCTTGGACCCCCGCGGCCTGGAGGATTCACTTTGGGCCGCCCCCTTGCCCTTATCTCTGTTGAGTTAGATGGACGCAGTCTTTCTCCACGAAATGTGGATCTAGAGGGGGGGTGAATAGATCTACTACCTATTTAAAAACCAATGTAAGGTTCAAATGCGGAATATAGGCAAATCTGGTAAATCACGAACCCTGATACTAGATTTCAACAGAAGCGAATCAAGCTCTTAAAGTAAACAAGACAACCAGTCGCACACAATTCATAGACAATCACACAAACACAAGACACCCACGATTTTTAGGTGGTTCGGTCAAGGACCTACGTCCACCCCACACTCAACCGAGTATGGCTTACTGCTGCGCAGTACAGCTTGCGTCTGTTGGGCACTACAGCTTGGCCAACAACCGCTGA
The DNA here is from genome assembly GCA_022559845.1 of Amorphophallus konjac. NCBI lineage: Eukaryota > Viridiplantae > Streptophyta > Magnoliopsida > Alismatales > Araceae > Amorphophallus > Amorphophallus konjac. The sequence goes on along the minus strand of CM040126.1, from coordinate 81,287,043 downwards.
TACACAGCTTCGCTGGGCACTACAGCTTGCCGACCAGAGGAACAGATCCTCTGCAACTGCTGGGGAAATACATCTTAACCCGTCCAGTGGAGACTTCCACTGCAAATCCACTGACTCACAGCTTGAAGAAACAAGAATTTGGAAATGAAAGACAGAAGCAAAATGAAAATGAAAACCCAAATGGGAATGTAGCTCGAATGAGCAATGCTCAGCTCTAGTTTCTGAACCAAGAGACTGAGATACAACCTCTCAAACAAAAACTCTCACAATATCACTCTCTCGATCAAGCTCTCTCAACTCATCTCTCTTGATCTTCTCTTCTCTCTTTTTCTCCTTCTCTGTTTCTCTTCTCACAGTGGATCGATGGCGCTCTGCTGCTTTCAGACTGGCTGTATAGACTTTGCTCTCTTCAATTTTTCGATCAGCCTCCATCTGAACACCAAGGCTTCAATATATACTGGCAGCATGTGGATAAGGGCGCGTGGTTTCCACGTTTTCTCGACAAGGAATTCGCCAGATCCGAGGCAACTTTATCCACGTGTCATCATCTGATCACCTCGTCCTCCTTGGATCACGAGCCATGTCAGCAATCCCTGTAGAGAATCCCTGTCAGACAGAGTATCGGATCATCAACTATAAGTATATACATTGTAGTGTATAGACTTCGGTTTATAGCTGACGTACAGACATCAATGTATGGACTTTACAAGATAAATACAATGTGTATACTTGCTCAGTGTATGGACTTCTTTGAACGAAAAAGTATTGTATATACTTGAGACATGAAGGCTGGAGAGGGGGATTTCTGTAGCCCACCCAAAGAGCAGCCCAACTAGACCCAACAGGGTCCAATGAGGCAAGCCTACCCGGGTGACAGCCCACAGGGCCCACTCAGGGAAGAAAAGCCCAATAAACAAACACTCGAGGAACCAACTCTCCCCGGCGGCCTCGAGGCTCGGAGGGCCCGAGTGATGGTCAGGTCATAAGGAAGGTCCGGTCCAAGCCGTTTCCCCGCCCGGGAGAGACAGGCATTACCCGACCTATCCGACCCCTCTCTCACCGAGCTATGCTCATCGCCCGGACAGGGCTGGCGTTTCAGGAGCTCGGCCAGACCAAATATCATCCGTTCAAGAGTCCCCAACGGATAGGGGAGTCAAGAAACCGCCGGACTTCAAGGCGATAACGTCCCCACGATAAGGCCATGAAAGCCCACGTTGAGGACGTAACTCCCGTCGGAGACCCCTCAGCTTGCAGGACTCCTGAAGGCGGCACACTATTTAAACCAGGGCTACCCTCTGACGGAAGGAGAGAGCGATTCAGGTACTCATATACCCAAACTCCTGAGCAATCCGCTTCACCCTCTGGTGGAGAGGAATCTCGCGCGCTAGCTTTTCTCCTCCCCATTATTGCTTCCACCACAGCTCTACTGACTTAGCCATCGGAGGGTTTTACCCCAGGGAAGCCCCCTGGGCCCTCTGATACGTTTCCCTGTCTTGCAGTTCATCTTCAGGTGATCCACAGCCCGCTCAGGATACAAGCGCGAGATTTCGCCTCTTCATCTGGCGCCGTCTGTGGGAAACGCACGAAGAGCCGAGATGGTGAGAAGAAGCTCAGGGAGGAGATCCGCCGTCGAGAAGGGTAAGGCCGTGGTGGCGGCAGGAGATGGCCCCTCTAGGGCCTCACAGAACCCTCCCTCCAACGCCAGCGTCCCCACCAACGGACCGCCGCCCCCTCCGACGACGATGGGGGTACCCCCCAACGGTGGCGACGAGGTCTTCCAGGCCCTCAATAAGAAGCTTGACGTCCTCGTGGAGCTCATGAGGGCCCAGGTGGCAAGGGATGCCAGGTCCCGCGCCCCGTCCGGGAGCCCCCCCCGAAGTGCGTCCCAGCATACCGCTGGGGGCCGCTTCACCCTCCGCGGTCAGTAGCTCATCCGCAACAACGTGGGAGGACCCTCGCAAGATCCGGCCCCGGAGCAAGAGGCTTCCTCCACGCCCAGAAAAGGGAAACAGGGGGCGAGGCCTCCACGCCTGAGCGCCGGCGGTCCTGAGGATCGCCACGACGCTCCCCCCAGTCCCACGGCACGACCGCAGCCGGAACTATCCCTCCGGCTGAGGGATTTCGAAAGACGTTTTGCAGAGCAAGAGCGCACCCTCCGCGCCCTGCAGAAAACCTCTTTCCCGGAGGATGAGGAGAAATCCCCTTTCTCCGAGTACATCTTGAAGGTAGAGGTGTCTCCCAGAACCTCCATTCCGACCTTCAAGCTCTATGATGGCCAGGGCGACCCAGCCGACCACTACGACAGCTTCGACGCCCTGGTGACTCTGCATGGAACACCGGATCCCATTAAATGCCGAGCCTTTGCGGCCACCCTGGTCCAAGGCGCTCAGGCATGGTTCCGGGCCCTCGCCCCTGGGTCCATCCGGGACTTCAGGCAATTCGGGCGAGTCTTCAAGGAGAGCTTCGTCGGAAGCGCCCCCCCAAGGTCAGTAGCGGGACTCCTGGCCCTCAAACAGGTGCAAGGGGAAAGGCTCCGGACTTATGTCCACCGATTTAAATCGGAAGCCCTCAGAATTCCCCGCCTAGATGTGGCCTCGGCCACGACCGCTCTGACCGGGGGCACCCGGGACGAGAATCTCCGCCGCGAACTTGTCCTCCACCCTCCCTCGACCCTTGCCGAGCTAGTGACTCTGGCACTGCACCACGCCGAGTGCAAAGAAGTACTCAGTGCCTGCCGAGACACAACCGGCTCGGGTCGGGAGGGGGACAAGAAGCGAGCCTCCGAGCCAAACCCTGGCTCGGGCAAGAAGCGCGATCGGGAAGGAGAGCGCAAGAGAAAGTATGAGCGGTACACCCCGCTGACCGCGCCAGTCTACGAGATCTATGAAGACATCAAAGACTCGGGACTCCTCCGTCGGCCCGAACCCATGAGATCGAAGAACCGCAAGCGCGACAGGCATTGCCTGTTCCACGGCGACCACGGGCACCACACCGGCGACTGCCACCAGCTCCAGGACGAGATCGAGCATCTCATCCGTCAGGGGCACTTGGCCCGGTTTACAGCCAGGCGCAAAGAAGACCGGGACGCCGCCGAGGAGATCGACAACGCCCCCCGAGGGGTCCACATCAACGTCATCTCCGGAGGAACGGCGTCGGGCGGTGACACCAGCCGAGGAAGGAAGCGTCATGTCGAGCGGGCCAGCCAGGTCTTAGAACCCTCCAGCGGCCCGCCGAGGAAGCCCCAGGTCATAGTCTTCTCCGACCAAGACCTGGAAGGGCTGAAGACCCCGCATGATGATGCCCTCGTTATCTCCGCCACAATAAACCATTGTAACGTAGATAGAATTCTGGTTGACAATGGGAGCGCCCCCGATGTATTATCTTACGACTGTTTCCTTAAGATGGGGGAAGACCCATCCAAGCTCCGCCCGATCCGAACACCCCTTTGCGGGTTTAACGGCCTAGCCACCTACCCCGAGGGAGCCCTAAGCCTGCCGGTCACCATCGGCACCCCACCCAAAACCGTTACGGTCATGGCGGACTTCATAGTGATTAAGGGTATGATAGCGTACAACGCCATTTTCGGCCGGAAAATTCTCAGCCGGATAAAGGCCGTACCATCTACCTATCACCAGAAAATGAAGTTTTCCGCCAAAAACGGGTTTGGGGAAGTATGAGGTAACCAGGCCACGGCAAGAAGGTGCTACAACATCTCGGTGGAAGCCTCAAGGCCGGACGGGGGAGATAAGGGCCCCAAGGGAATCGAAGGGAAGACCGTAACCGCCGAGTCCGGTGGCGAATTGCTAACGGTATTCCTGAACGATGACCCGGCCCTCGGAGTAAGGATCAGAGCCGACCTACCACCCATAGAACAGCAGCAATACAAAAAATTCCTTTCTGAGTATGTTCAGGTCTTTGCTTGGTCCGATGATCAACTCCCTGGCATACCAGAGAAGACCGTGATGCACAAGCTCAGCCTCGACCCCACCGTGAGGCCCGTACAGCAACGGAGAAGGAAGCATGCGCCCGATAAACAGGCGATCATCAAGGCGCAGGTCACCAAGGGACAAAAGACAGGCCTCTTCAGACCAGTCCTGTACCCTACGTGGCTAGCCAATGTCATCCTGGTGCCAAAAGCTACAGACAAATGGCGAATGTGCGTGGACTTCACCGATCTGAATAAGGCTACCCCCAAGGACTGCTATCCGCTACCGAGCATCGACCAACTGGTTGATTCAACCTCGGGCAACGAGATACTCAGTTTCCTGGATGCCTATTCAGGTTATCACCATATCAGAATGAATCCAGAAGATGTCGAGAAGACCGCCTTCATCACTGACTACGACGTGTACTGCTACACCCGGATGCCTTTCGGGTTGAAGAACGCCGGAGTCACATATCAGCGGCTGGTAAATCACATGTTCGAGGGACAGCTGGGTCGGAACGTCGAGGCTTACATTGACGACATGCTCGTCAAGACCCCCAAGGCCCAAGACCACTTCACCGACCTTGCCGAAACCTTCGGCACCCTCCTGAAGTACAACATGAAGCTCAACCCCGCCAAGTGCACCTTCGGAGTAAAATCCGGGAAGTTCCTGGGTTTCCTGGTCACTCAGCGCGGGATCGAAGCCAACCCCGACAAAGTCCAGGCCATCCTGGACATGTGCCCGCCCACATGCATTAAAGACGTTCAGCGTCTGGCAGGGCGTGTGGCCGCTCTCAGCCACTTCCTGTCCCGTGCGGCCGAACGATGCTTGCCCTTCTTCAAACTGATGAGGGGACCCCAGCTAGCGTCTGCTACGTTCGCATGGGATGAGGAGTGCCAGACGGCATTCGCCGAGCTTAAAAAGTTGCTGGCTTCGCCACCGGTGCTCTCCAAGCCCGCCCCAGGCGAAGCCTTGCTGATGTACCTCTCGGTGACGCCATCCACGGTCAGCTCGGTCCTAGTCAGAAATGACTCGGGAACCGAAAGACCAGTCTACTACACCAACAAGGTGCTCAATGAGGCCGAACGGAGGTACCCCGCAACCGAGAAACTCGTGCTAGCGTTGGTTACCTCCGCAAGGCGTCTCCGCCCCTACTTCCAGGGGCACCCCATCACCGTGCTAACCGGCGAGCCGCTGAAGAAGATTCTGGCCCACCCCGAGGCCTCAGGGCGACTCGTCAAATGGGCCATTATGCTCGGGGCCAACGACATCCCGTACCGGCCGCGATCAGCAATCAAAGGCCAAGCGCTCGCCGACTTTATTGCCGAAAGCACCATCCCCGCCGAGGACAGGCCTCCGACCACGACCGGGCCAACCTGGGAACTGTTCGTCGATGGATCGTCCAATTCGGCAGGCAGCGGTGCGGAGATACTCCTGAGGTCCCCCGAAGGGATAGAGCTACAGTACGCCTTGAAATTCAACTTTCAGGCATCCAACAACGCTTCTGAGTACGAGGCCCTTATCTCGGGAGCACGCATGGCCCGACGGCTGGGGGTCGAGCGAGTCAGGATCCACACCGACTCTCAACTAGTCGCAGGTCAGGTCAACAGCGAGTATGAAGCTCGGGAGGCACCCATGATCAAATACCTTCAGTTGGTCCGGAGCCTGGCCCAACAGTTCGAGGAATTTGGGGTAGTCCGGATAGCTCGGGAGCAAAACTCTCGGGCGGACGCCCTCTCTCGATTGGCCTCCTCCCTAGACCCGGAAGGTACACGATCGGTCCTCCTAGAAGAGCTAGAGCGCCCGAGCACTGACACGGAGCTCCTCGCTGTTGACTCGGCCACTCCAAGTGACTGGCGCTCCCCCTACCTGTCCTGGCTACAAGACTCCCAAGAGCCCTCCGACCCTCAAGAAGCCCGCCGAATGAAGTATCAAGCTCGGCGCTTCGTCGTCTTCGACAACACTCTCTACCGAAGATCGTTCTCCGGTCCCCTCCTGAAGTGCCTCGGTCCCGACGAGGCAAGCCGAGCCATCCAAGAGATTCATGAAGGCTTGTGCGGAGCGCACTCAGGGGCAAGGTCGCTGGCCAGAATCCTGTTACGACAGGGGTACTGGTGGCCCACCCTGCAGCGCGACTGCTCGGCCTATGTTCAACAGTGCGACCGATGCCAGCGGTTCGACCACTTGGTCCATCAGCCGGATACGGAACTTGTCACCCTAGCCGAGCCTTACCCTTTCGCTCGGTGGGGAATCGATATCCTTGGGCCATTCCCAATGGCCCAGTCCCAGAAGAAGTTCATCATCGTCGCCATCGACTACTTCACCAAGTGGATCGAGGCCGAGGCTACGGCGAGGATCACCGAGACAGTCGTTTGGGGCTTTATTTAGAAATCGATCATTTGTCGCTTTGGCATCCCCCGAGTGATAGTAAGCGATAACGGTCGGCAATTCGACTCTCGGTACTTCCGAGATAGATGCGCCGACCTAAATATCCGCAACCCCTTCACTTCGGTCGCCCACCCTCAGGCCAACGGGCTGGTTAAAAATGCCAACAAGACTATCTTGAAAGGCATAAAAATCAAACTCGGCAAGGCTAAGGGTAGATGGCTCGAGGAATTGCCTAGCGTACTATGGTCGCACCGAACAACCCCCAGGACGGTAACCTGTGAAAGCCCTTTTCAGTTGGTATATGGCACCGAAGCCGTCGTTCCATTGGAGATCGCCAATCCGTCTCTCCGAGTGATCAGCTTCTCACTCGAGGCGAACAGGCAAAAATTGCTCGAGAACCTCGACCTAGCAGACGAACTCCGAGAGATCGCGAACGTGCGGGCAACGGAGTACCAGCGCCGCCTCACTCGATACTACAACGCCAAGGTCCGAGACAGACGTTTCCAACCGGGGGACTTCGTCCTCAGGAAGGCCGAAGCCTCTCGACCACTAGAGGCGGCGGGCAAGCTATCCCCCAACTGGGAAGGCCCCTACCGAGTGGTCGAGACGCTCGGAAAAGGTGCGTACAGGTTAGCGACAATGGAAGGGGAACCTATTCCTCGGACATGGAACGCAGCCGCACTACGCAAATTCTATTTTTGAAATTGTACAGCAAGATGGACGGAGTAAATCCCTTTTTCATTCCAAACCATTGGTACATTAGGCCTCGGGCCCACTTTGACATTCGGGAACGGCGGAAGGAGACGCGTCACCCCCGGCGCCTTCGGTGACGGCCGGCTTGGACACTGACCTCGCCTGTGCGAGAACTGTCTCGGTCGTGAGCCCTCCCGAAACGCCCGGAGCTGGTGACCCCGATGGAGGCGACCCCTCCGAATCTCCCCTGACCGACGAGGAAGAGATGGAAACCGACTCATCCGAGTCATAACACTGGCCGAAGGGGAACTCGATCGCGGAGTTTTGCTCATCGGCGTAGTCCACCGCCCGGCGATAGCCTTGCTTGAACCCCTTTCGAGCACCCCGGCGTAGTGCTACCTCGTAGTAGGGTAGGGCGGCTTTCACCAGGTCGGCCGAGTAAGCATCCGAGCTCCTGTAACGCTCGATTGCCTCCGCCTCGACCTGCCCCGCCCTTCCGACGAGCTCGACCCGAGCCCGCTCCGCCTCGGCCGCGCGCTCCTCTGCCCGGACCCGGTCCGCCTCAGCCTCAGCTCGGAGATGCTCCGCCACCTCCGCCTGATCTAGCAGCTCGGCGCGTTCGAGCTCCCAGCGATTGTCTAGCTCGAGGCGACGCAGACGCTCCTCCTCAAGGAATCGGCTTGTCCTCTCGAGAGACTCTCGGGTCTTGGCGAGCTGTTCGGCCAGCACCCCGGCTTCCAGTCGGCTCGCCCGCGCCACCTCCCGGAACGCGGAGAACTCCTGCCGGAGCCCCTCATGCTCCCCCTTGAATCGGGCCAGTTTCCACTCGCAGCCCCCAAGGGTCCAGGCAAGGTTTGACCGCTCCGCCTCCGTCCGGGCGTGCGCCTCTGCCATCAAAGCCGCCGACCGAGCTATGACCAGGCCGCCCTCCATCAAGAGATCAAGGATCCCGGGGGGGGTATTGCGCCTTTCTCCCCCCTTCGTCATTGCGGCAATCGACCGGTAGACCCGATACAGGTCGCCCGTAATGCCGAGCCTTTCCAAGGGCTCCGACAGAGGGGACCGCCCCGCCTGGGGCACCCCGCCAGAAGACTCCGCTCGAGTGACGGAACCAACCGCCTCGCGCGCCACGGTCGGTTGGGGTTGCGACGCCTCCCCGGGCGAACTCCCAACCTCGACCGGCGTCGCGGGACCGACCGCACCGGGAGCTCCAAGCACCTGGGGCTACAACGCCCTAGCGGGAGAACCCCCAGCCCTGCCTGTCTCGGCCCGCACCTCGCCGACCGAGACATCCCCGCCTTCGGCCAATCCCCCGGCCTCGGCGCCAGCTACTTTGACATCGGCCCCCTCTGCCTCTGTGGGGAGGAGAGCCGACCCATCGCCGCCCTCTGATGGGCCCCCGGTCTCCTCGGCCCCCTCTCGCCTGGCAGGTGGGGGAGCTGGCCCCGAGGGGTCGGCCCCATCTTGCCCCCGAGAGGGGAGCGCCGCCGAGCAGGAGTCGCCCCCGGCGGTAGGGGGAAGATCGGCCTTCTTGGCCCGTTTCTTGGCCTTCACGGCCTCAAAATAATGAAAGAGGTCCAAGGAAGGAAAAATATCGTGCTGACGACAGAGAATCCGAAAGGCGGAAAGAAGGAGATATGAGTTGGCCACCAACTGAATAGGCGCCAACTGGAAAAACTCGAGAAGCTGGAGTACAAGAGGCTCGAAGGGAAGGCGGAACCCACTCTTCCAAGCCAGAAGGAAAGTGCAAATGTGCCCCGTACGGCTGTCCAGACTCGTCTCATACGGGGCGGCGGCAGCAAAGCTGTACCTGAGAGGCAAGCGAAAGCGATGCTCCAGCTTCCTCACCTCGGCCTCCCCCAACTCACTACAGTTGGAGACGGGCTCCCGCCTCACCTGCCCGATTTCCAGAGGCAGACCAGCCATCGAGCCGGAAGATGATCCCTCGCGCGAGCTCGAAGACTCCGGAGGGGAAGGAAGTTGCCGGACCGCCTCCGCGGTTATCCTCGCCAACTCCTCAAACGCCGCCGCAAGACTTTGCGCCTCCACTGTGCCCTCACGGGGCATCAAGGAGCCCCAGAAACAAAGAAACTAAGGAAAGCCCAAAACCCTGAGAAGCCTAGAACGACGAACATCGCCCAACGCCTATAAAACCCTGGAGGAAGGCGGCGCGTCGTTCCGTGCTCCGAGAAAAGGGGGGCCCCTTCAGTTCAAATCCGTCAGGATCATCATTACGGGCCCAGGCGACCACTATACGTGGCTCCATCACGCCAACAGAATTCCACCCACCTGAGCCACGCCGGTCCAAAGCCTCAAAAACTACTCGACCGAGCCTCCATGGCTCGGGAGTAGGAGGGGGACAAGTGGAGAGGGGGATTTCTGTAGCCCACCCAAAGAGCAGCCCAACTAGACCCAACAGGGTCCAACGAGGCAAGCCCACCCGGGTGACAGCCCACAGGGCCCACTCAGGGAAGAAAAGCCCAATAAACAAACACTCGAGGAACCAACTCTCCCCGGCGGCCTTTAGGCTCGGAGGGCCCGAGTGATGGTCAGGTCATAAGGAAGGTCCGGCCCAAGCCGTTTCCCCGCCCGGGAGAGACAGGCATTAGCCGACCTATCCGACCCCTCTCTCACCGAGCTATGCTCATCGCCCGAACAGGGCTGGCGTTTCAGGAGCTCGGCCAGACCAAATATCATCCGTTCAAGAGTCCCCAACGGATAGGGGAGTCAAGAAACCGCCGGACTTCAAGGCGATAACGTCCCCACGATAAGGCCATGAAAGCCCACGTTGAGGACGTAACTCCCGCCGGAGACCCCTCAGCTTGCAGGACTCCTGAAGGCGGCACACTATTTAAACCAGGGCTACCCTCCGACGGAAGGAGAGAGCGATTCAGGTACTCATATACCCAAACTCCTGAGCAATCCGCTTCACCCTCTGGTGGAGAGGAATCTCGCGCGCTAGCTTTTCTCCTCCCCATTATTGCTTCCACCACAGCTCTACTGACTTAGCCATCGGAGGGTTTTACCCCAGGGAAGCCCCCTGGGCCCTCTGATACGTTTCCCTGTCTTGCCGTTCATCTTCAGGTGATCCACAGCCCACTCAGGATACAAGCGCGAGATTTCGCCTCTTCAAAGGCCAATGTACAGACTTGGCCACAAGCTGAACAATCGGATGTATAGACTTTGAGATCATTCAATCAGCCAATGTGTAAGACATCACAATGTATAGACTTCAGTTTATATGAAGGGACTGTACATACTTGCTGAATTGTAAAACAATGTGCAGACTATGAAGAACCTCACCCAATGTATGGACTTGAGTGAAGTGAACGGATGTTCCGACTTTGAAGATCCACTATGGATGTATAGACTTTGAAGTCTTGAAGCCAATGTAACGACTTGCCACCGACCAATGTATAGACTTGGTGGAAGTCATGCTACAGTGAATGAATGTATAGACTTCGAAGACTAATACATGAGACGCTGCACTGTACGCTGTACAGACTTGCCGATCAACAGTGGATGTATAGACTTGAATATGAAGACCAATGTATGGACTTCACATGATGCACGAAGACACAGTCCAATGTACAGACTTCATGAACAATGCATGAATGAGACGCTGTACAGACTTTGAATGAAGCATGAAGACAGACACTTGTACAGATTTTGTCCACGAACTGTGCACATGCATGAACGATGTATAGACTATGCTGAGTGTGTAGACTTGTGAAGTGCATAGAACACACAGAGGCTGTCTAGACTTACAGCGTTGACGTTGCAGACTTGAGAATGCAATGTACACTCTTACAGCGTTGACGCTGCATGAGACGAGTGTATAGACTTGTGATCTCAACGATGCGTAGACTTGAATATCATTCAACAGCCAATGTGAAGACTTCCCGATGTATAGACTTTCAAAATGAAAGGCTGTATAGGCTTGAACAAAGAAGCAGCGAATGTATGGACTTCCAATGGAAACGACGGTAAAGCGATCAGTGTATAGACTTCAAGGGAGACGACGGTAAAATTACCGATGTATAGACTTGAAGGAAAACGTAGGTGAAACTTCTAATGTACAGACTTCGAAAATGAACAGTTGGATGTACATACTTGGAAGATCACTGATGACTGTACATACTTTGCTTCAATGTATAGACTTTCCACAGACCAATGTGTAGACTTTGCAAGCCTAAGATGCTGAATGAGACGGTGCAGCTATAGTGGTGTACAGACTTCATGAGACGCTCACTGTATATACTTACCACCGACAAATGTATAGACTTTGCGAAGCACAGTCCATTGTACAGACTTTCAATCCTGAAGGCCAAAGTGTGGATTTGCACAGTAGCTCAATGTATAGACTTGATATGTGTACTTCGGCTGTACAGACTTCACTCTAGCAGGTAATGCAGCAATGTATATACTTTGAACTTGAACGTGCAGTGTATAGACTATGCAATGCACTGTGGATGTATGGACTTTGCAACGACGGGCAATGTATAGACTATGCACAGTCCAATGAATGGACTTTAACTAAGGTGGACAATGTACACACATGTAAAGATGATGCAATGCGTTGACGCTGCAATGTATGCCAATGTATAGATGCGTTGACGCTGCAATGTATGCCAATGTATAGATTTTCATGCTGCAAAGCACTGTGAAGACTTGTGAGTGTGTGCAGAACACAGTATAGACTCTGATTGCATTATGTACACAGACAACCTGATAAAAGCAATTTCATCAAAATAGGAACTGTTGCCAATCAATCAAAACAAACAATTAATCAAGATAAGGTGTTGCCAAAGAAATGAAGCAAATGTCAACATCATCAACACAGAGGAGTCACAACAATCTTCCTCACATCCGCCTCCCCCAGTTCACTGCAGTTCGGAACCGGCGCCTTCACCACTGGCTCGTCCTCCCACTCCTCAACATCGAACGCTGGTCCGCCATGGAATCCGGAGAAGAGTTTGGGGAAAGGCGATCTCGGGACCCCGAAGATACCGGGGGAAGAGGGAGCCGCCGGACTGCCTCCGCAGTTATCTCCGCCAACTCCACGAATGCCGCTGAAAGCCTCTGCTCTTCCGTCATGTCCTCACGACGCATCAAAGATCCCAAAAGCAAGAACGGAGGAGAGCCAAAACCCTAAAGACGGAGGAAGTCTGGAATGACAGCAAGCGCCCAACGCCTATATCCCCACGCAGGAGGTGGCGCGTCATTCCGACCTCCGAGAAAAGGGGCCCCCTTCAATTCAAATCCGTCAGGATCATCATTATTACGGGCCCAGGTGACCATGACATGTGGCTTCCTAACACCGCCAGATCTCCACCCACCTAAGCCACGCTGGTCCAAAACCCCAAACAGCTACTCTTCCGAGCGTACTAAAGCTCGGGAGTAGGAGGGGGATAAGTGGAAAGGGGGATTTCTGTAGCCCATCTAAGAGCAGATGAACTAGGTCCATCAGGACCAAACGAGGCCCAGCTCATCCAAGTGACAGCCTCACATGGCCCACTTAGGCTAAAAAGTCCAATAAGATTACTCGGGATCAAATCCTTCCTCGGTGGCCCTTAGGCTCGGAAGGCCCAAGCGTCGGTCAGAACGGAGGAAGACCCATGCCCGAGTTATCCCCTCATCGGGATAGAGGCAAGCGCTCAGCGCTCACTCCGACCTATCTTCATCCGAGCTATGCCTATCGCTCGGACAGGGTTGGCACCTTTTATGCTCGGATCGACCAACGATTGCTTATCCACGCTACCGTTGAGAGCCCTTTATGAGCAGGAGTTTATGAGGATAAGGGACCCATGATCCCTCAAAGCTATAAAGATCCCACTATGAGGACGTAAAGACCCCACGATGAAGACGTAACTCCCGCCTGAAACTCCTCAGCTTACGGGACTCATGAGACAAGCACACTATATAAACCTGGGACTCCCTCCAATGAAAGGTAAGGGCAATACACGCCTAAAATTCCCTGAGCAGAAATCACTTCACCACCTTGGTGTAGGGGGATCTCGTGCACCTCTTTCTACCTCCCTCCCTATCTTCCACCATTGCTCTACTGACTTAAGCATCGGAGGGTTTTCCCCAGGGAACCTGCCCTGGCCCCCCTGATCCGTTTCATTTTCTATACAGTTCACTGTTCGGTGATCATCTACCCTGCTCAGGAGCCGCGCGAGATCACACCCCTTCACTAGGCTTGATGATATGCTTGACATGCTTACCGGAGCCACTATTTTCTCTAAAATCGACCTTAAGACTGGCTATCACCAAGTTAGAATAAGGCCCGAAGATGAGTGGCAAACGGCCTTCAAAACCAAAGATGGCCTCTATGAATGGTTAGTCATGCCTTTTGGGCTCTCAAATGTCCCAAGTACTTTCATGCGTCTTATGACGGAGGTCCTTAGGCCTTACATTGGGATCTTTCTAGTGGTCTATTTTGATGATATTCTCATCTATAGTCAGTCCCAAGAGGCCCACCTTGACCACCTTAGGCAAGTTTACACTGTCCTTGGGCATGAGAGTCTATTTGCCAACCCAGGGAAGTGTCATTTCATGACCAAGTCCATTACCTTCCTAGGATTTGTAGTCTCTACCAAGGGGATCTCCATGGACCTCGAGAAGGTCCAAGCTATCCTTGTTTGGCCGGAACCCCACACCCTCCATGAGGTCCAAAGCTTCCACGGGTTGGCCACATTCTATCGGAGGTTTATCCGGGGATTCAGCACCATCACCGCCCCCATCACTGATTATCTCAAAAAGGGGACCTTTGTGTGGACCAAAACAGCCTCCAAAGCCTTCCAAGAGCATAAGGAGAGGATGACCCAAGCCCCGATCCTATGCCTACCCGATTTCTCCAAAGTCTTCGAAGTCACATGTGATGCAGCTGGGATAGGAATAGACGGGATCCTTAGTCAAGAAGGGCACCCCGTGACCTTCTTCAGTGAGAAGCTATGGGATGCTAGGACAAGATACTCCACTTATGATAAAGAGTTCTATGTCGTGGTTCAGTCCCTCCGACATTGGAGGCACTACTTGTTGCCCAAAGAATTTATCATTTTTTCCGACCATGAGACCCTAAAATACCTCAACTCCCAACAAAAGTTGAATGCCCGACATGCCCGCTGGGTTGAGTACATCCAATCATATACCTTTGTAATCAAACACAAGGCTGGAAGTGAGAACCGCGCAGCGGATGCACTCAGTAGGATGATCTCTTTATTATCCACTATCCATGTGGAGGTTACCGGGTTTGAGAGACTCAAGGATGAGTACCCTGGCTGCCCTGACTTTGGGCACATCTATACCACCTTGACCACCCCGTCTAACCGGCAACATAAGGGTTTTATCTTAGAGGTTGGGTTCCTCTTCAAGGGCCCAAAGCTTTGCATACCACGGACCTCACTCCGTGATTTCTTGGTCTGAGAATTACATGCGGGGGGACTAGCTAGTCATTTTGGGGTTCACAAAACCATTACTCTAGTTGAGGGTCAATTTTATTGGCCAAGTCTCAAGAGAGACGTAGCCAAGATTGTGAGTCAATGCCGAACATGTGCTTCGGCCAAACAGGTGAAGCAAAACACCGGCCTTTACACCCCTCTCCCCATCCCCGACCGTCCATGGCAAGACTTAAGCATGGACTTCGTGTTAGGCCTACCCTGGACTCAAAGGAAACATGACTCGATCTATGTGGTAGTTGACAGATTTTCTAAGATGGCCCATTTCATCCCATGCTCCAAAACCTCAGATGCTTCACGAGTGGCTAAGTTGTTCTTTGATGAGGTTGTTCGCCTCCACGGGTTACCCAAAACCATAGTCTCCGATAGGGATGTCAAGTTCACCAGCTACTTTTGGAAGACCCTTTGGCACTTGATGGGTACCCTCCTCAAATTCTCCACAGCCTATCACCCTCAAACTGATGGCCAAACCGAAGTTGTCAATCGGAGTCTAGGGAACCTCCTTAGGTGTCTTGTTGAGGATCGTCCAGGGAATTGAGATCTCATTCTACCTCATGCTGAATTTGCTTATAACAACTCTATCAATAAGTCCATAGGGATGAGTCCGTTTGAAACTGTGCATGGGTACAAGCCAAGGAAACCTTCAGATCTCATTCCCCTTCCCCAGCATGCTAGAGTGTTTATTTCAGCTGAGTCATTTGCCCAACACATTAGAGAATTGCATGAAGAAATCCGCAAGCACATTAGCAAGAAGAATGAGACTTATAAAAGGCAGGCCGACTCTCATCGACGTCACCAAGAATTTCACGTGGGTGACTTTGTGATGGAGAGAACGGAGAGGCTCTCCCCAAGAGCCATCTCGAAATTGAGGCCTCGTGGGGCTGGGCCCTTCCAGGTTCTGAGGCACATTAGCACTAATGCTTGTGAGTTAGATCTCCCCGAGGAGTATGGAGTGAGCCCCACATTCAACGTGGCCGACCTAGTGCCATATAAGGGTCCCACGGTGGTACCCAGGGAGGATATTAAGCCCATTCCCCCCATTGAGAGAGCACCCACCCGTGAGAAGAGTCAACTAGCCAAGAGAGCCCAGCGTGAGCGAATATTGGATGAACCAGTCACTATCACAAGGAGCAAGGTATACGAGCGCTATCTCGTCAGGTGGAAGGATCGGCCTCCTTCGGAGGATTCATGGGTGAGTCTGGAAGATCACCAGCAGCTGGATCCCGACCTTCTCGAACAGTATCACAGCAGAATGGACCCCTACTTGACGGAGTCGAGCTCTTCGTAGCTCAGGGGATTTGATGGAGGCATCACCCATGACTCCCTCTGGCTCGGGTCGTCTTCACACCCCGGAGTTGTTTGAGCTTGGGCATCACTCCATGTGGGCCCAATTATCCATTTTGAGCTTTCTAGTTGAGTCATTTGTTGTATTTTTCCCTTTTATTTGAGTCATTTCCCTAGGTCTTTGATTTATTTCCCTATGTTTGAGTCATTAATCCCTAGGTCTTTGGTTTATTTCCCTATGTTTGAGTCATTACCCCTTGGTTGGCTTAATTGGATAGCTTTTGTCATTACATGTAAAGCCAGGGGTAGTTTGGTCATGTAAAAGGTTGGGTCCCAATAAATAGGACCCCAACCCCATTTGGGAGAGCTAATGAGAATTTGCATATTTTGAATCTTCACAAAAATTTGAGTGTTCAAGGTGTGAAACCTAGGGTTAGGGTGAGAAACCCTCTCCTCCCTCCCTTCTCTCTCCAAGGGGGCGAACCCCTTCTCTCTCTTCCCCTCCCCTCTCTCTAGGCCACCCCCTCTATCTCTCCTCCACCTCACCCTCCACATCAGCCCTAAACCTGCCACCAAATCTTCCACCCCAACCACATTTCCCTTCCCTAGGTGCTTTCATTACCCCTCCACCACTCCCCACCAAATCTCCTCCCTCCCTAGGAGGATCTTGGCCTTCCCAACACAATCCCCCCTCTTCCCCACAAAATCCTCCAACTCCCAAGGGAGGTTTGAAATTTTCCCTCCATTCCATTCTCCCCCATACCGTAGGCCGCCCTAGAGAAGGACCCCCTCCCCCTTTGAGCTGGTCGCTCCCATCCTCCATCTCCACTCACCCAAGAGCATCCCCCACCTCCCCTCCTTCTCCACCTTGAGTAGAGACCAACAGCCTCTCTTCTGCGTCCCACCCTCTTCTTGGCCCTCCACCTCTGCCCTAGCAACCTTCCACACCTCCCCCACATCCCCTTCCTACCACTCATCCATTCCTCTTCACCAATCCACAACCCTCCTCCCCATTTCATGATCACTTGGAGCTACACCGAACGTTCTGTTCGCAGCTGAAGACCTGCAGAGAACCAGCATCTTGCAGAGCCGGCCACGACTTGTTTCCCCCGGGGTTCCAGCCCTGGGCACCTCTGACATGTTTCCCCTCTTGCAGATTATATACACGTGGTGATCGTGACCAGAGATTCCTCCGGGATTTCACGACTCAGGAGCAGCGCGAGATTACCCCTCTTCATCTGGCGCCGTCTGTGGGAAATGAGCACAGAGCCATCATGGTGCAAAGAAATTCTGGTAGGAGAATCACTGGCGACAAAGGAAAGACCGTGGCGGCAGATGGAGAACCTGTATCTCCCCAACCTGTGGAAAACCTCCCCTCCAATGACGACGATCAAGCCAATGAGCAGCCTCTACCGCCCGCGGAGGTGCGACCCCCAACGGGAGTTCTGACGCTCTCCAAACCCTCAACGCTAAACTGGACATCCTCGTTGAATTAATGAGGACCCAGGCGGCAAGGGAAGAGAAGTCACGACTCTTCGGGAGAGCCCCCCCACGGTGGAGCTTCCCAACAAACCGCTGGAGGCCGCTTCACCCTTCGAGGGCGATGACTCATACATAATAGGTCGGGAGGACCTTCGCATGCCCCTCCTCCAGAACAAGAAGCCTCCTCCACCCCGAGGAGAGAAGAAACTGAGACATGATGACAGCCCGGAGGGACGCCCCCACAGCCCCTCGGTTCAGCGGCAACCGGAGTTATCCCTCCAATTGCGGAACTTCGAGCGACGATTTGCGGAACAAGAACGTTCCCTCTGCGCCCTGCAGAAAACTTCCGCCAAGGAGGATGAGAAGCAATCCCCATTCTCCGACCATATCTTGAAGGCTGAGATCTCCCCCAGAATATCACTGCCGACCTTCAAGTCATACGACGGCCAGGGAGACCCGACCGACCACTACGACAGCTTCGACGCCCTGATGACCCTGCACGGGGCCTCCGACCCTGTCAAGTGCCGAGCGTTCATGACCACCTTAGTCCAAGGCACTTAGGCCTGGTTACGAGCACTCGCCCCCAGCAGCATTCGCGACTTCAGGCAATTTGGACGAGTATTCAAGGAAAGCTTTGCCGGCAGCGACACTCCAAGGTCAGTAGCGGGGTTGTTGGCACTAAAGGTGCAAGGGGAAAAGCTTTGGGCTTACATTAACCGATTCAAATCGGAGGCCCTGTGAAGAGTGATATACAGGGGGGTGAATAGATCAATCACCCAATAGAAAATTACCACAGCAGCTACAAGTGCGGAATTAAAATGAGCTACTGTAGGAAGGTCTGAAAGCACTCAATAGCAACCAAAATATAACTAATCAAGTAGATTGGCCCTTACGCGATCCTAAACAACCATCTACTGAGCGATGAACTAAATCCAACGATGAACACAAGTCACAAAGCAATCGCACAATAGACAAGGGGATTTTAGGTGGTTCAACCTCAGTCTAGAGGTCTACGTCCACCCCACACTCAAACCAGAGTGTGGCTTCACTACTGACTCACAGCTTGCCGCTGATCCACAGCTTCGGGGATGAATCCCTACAACCCGCTGAGCTTCACAGCTTGCTGTCCAGAGGAATCCTCCTCTACAACCGCTGAGGATTACAGCTTAACCTATCCAGAGGAATCCACCTCTGCCCGCTGAGGATTACAACTTAACCTCTGCTGACACACAACTTGAGCAAGAGTTTGAAAAACGAAATGAAACAAAGCAAAAATCAGAAAACCCAAACGGGAATGTAGCTCAACAACGAGCAAGATCAGCTTCGGTTCTGAACCTTGAGACTGATGACAGACACTCTCTGAAATTCTTCTCTCCATGCTCTCTTCCTTTTTCTCTTCTTAGATTTGCTCTCTATCAATCTGGATCAGGCTTGCTCTTGTTCTCACTCAGCTTCTTCTCCCAATATTGCACTCAACTCTTCTGCCGCGATCACCTTTCTCTTGAACAAGCATCTTCTTATTTGTAGGCAGCAGCAAAGATGTGGGGCGCGTGCTCACCACGTTTCCCGCCCAAATGTCTTATCCAGATCTGAGGTTGTTAGGCCACGTGGCAGCATCCCAGCTTGACTGCTTTCCATGTGTCACAATCGGAGAACCTCCTCCATTCTTGGATCACGTGCCTTTCTTAAATTTCATGAACAAACATCATGTTCAAAGTGTCAGACTTAGTATCGGCTTATGATAGTTATATAAGAGATAAAGAGATTGCACGGAGTTGAAATATAGTCAGAACTAAAGTGCACAGACTCAACATAGCATTTGATTATATGTGCACGGACTCAATGTACATGCAGCAAGCATATGCATAGACATGATCCCAGCGCAGGACTACAAATTGCACATACTACGTGTGTGTGAAGCATAAACACTATACTGACTAAATGTCCTGTGAGCAACCTTGCACAGACATAGTGCGTGCAAGAAAATGGATTGCACATACCTTCTATGCTGTGTGACAGTGATGTGCACAGACTCAGCTAAACACAAGGCGTGACATGCACAGACTTATTATGCAGCATGCCTTGACTTGCACAGACTCACGACTCACAGACTGCTCATGCACAGACAAGCCAATGAAGTGTGCATAGACTTTATGTGCACGGTGCAAGAGTGGCACCGACTTGATGGCGTGCGATGGCAATTGTTGCACCGACTTGCTGTGCCTAGAGCTCAACATGCACGGACTTAGTCGCGTCTATCAATGAAGGTTGCACCGACTTAACTAGTGCGTTGACCTAGATATGGACCAACAGAGGCATGCACCGAGGTTCCAAGAATGTAAGGCAGAACGTGCACCGATTGTGTGCAAGTGTGCAACAGTAAAAACTGCACCGACCTTGTGCTACCTAAGGCAAGTCATGCACCAAGACATAAAATGCACTG
Organism: Amorphophallus konjac; assembly: GCA_022559845.1. NCBI lineage: Eukaryota > Viridiplantae > Streptophyta > Magnoliopsida > Alismatales > Araceae > Amorphophallus > Amorphophallus konjac. Next base: position 81,267,367 of record CM040126.1, on the reverse strand, counting down.
ACCTCCTATATGCTTGACAAAAACAGATGAGGACATCACCAGCAATTTCATATGATCGAGGATCCCGATACTCGCCGCCTGAGCTACATCTTGTTCACCACGTTATTTCGAGTCCTATGATGTAATTTTCATTTTCTACTCATGTAATTTACCTTTTATTTGAGTCTTGTACCTAGGTTATTAAGTCATTTCCCTAAGTTCGAGTCTCATTAGGCTATGGTGCTTGCTATTGGGCCTATTTCTTTGGGCTAGGCCCATGGGCGCACCTCCCCTTCCTTGGTTATCTGTTAGTATGTTAAAAGTCAGGGTCTTATATGTAAAAGTGGGTTTCCTATAAATAGGACCCCAATCCCTCAGTTGTAAGCTAATGAATATTTGAGTAAAAATTTGCCAAGGCATTTGTGCATCTCTCTCTCTCTCTAGCTCTCTCTCTCTCTTCTTCTCTCTCTCACTAAAGGGGGCGAACCCCATTCTCTCTCCTCCCCACTCCAAATTTGAAATTCACTCTCTCTCCTCCCTATTCACCTCTATTTAAGACCCCTCCCCCTTCCCCATACCTTCCATTTACTCCCCCTCCAACCCCTAGGTGGAACCCCTTTCTCCTAGGCACCTCTCCCTCTTCCCAAGCAACCTTTCCCCTTCCCCATACAACCCCTTCACATTCCCAAGGGAGAATCCATTCTCCTAGACACCCTTTCCCCTTCCCAAAGCAACTCTTCCCCTTCCCTAGGCCCTCATTAGCACCTCCATTAACCCTCCACCCAAATCGAAGGGAACCCTCCCCATTTCCCCAAGCCACTTGCGCCCCCATCTCCCCAACTCCACCCCCCCTTGACCATTTGCGCAATCATCCCCCCCTCCCCTGCTAGCTCCGCCCCTCCTTCCTCCCTCACCTCCCCTTGCCACCTCCCAACCATTCCCATCACCAAAGCAACCATTTCCCCTCTCCTTCCACCAAAGGAACCACCCCTCCACCCTTTTCCCCCTTCTCATTTGCATACAGCTGAAGACCTGCAGAACAGCCGCCAGTTGCAGTGCTGCCCACGACCTCTTCCCGAAGCTCCTGGGGACGTGGCCTACATCGACGGAAAGGTCTGCGAGTCTTCTTCGCAGGCGAGGTGGAATCGCCTCATTCCGACTTCGCTACAGTTCGTGGTGCCCCATTCTCTCCGACTGCGCTGGGCTCCCTCTGCAGAGTACCTGAACCCGGTTAGAAGCTGCACCACCACAAACAACGGAAGATTCAGACTACGAGCCCTTCTGCAAAGTTCTTCTTCCTCCAGTCCTCTACCAGGATCAAGAAACGGAACTGCGTTCGGTGTCCGGAGGCCGGAGTTCTCATTTTTCTCCCTCGGCTGGTCGGGTCTGCCTCCCACAACCTGCAGCGACCTGCCTCCACTCTTCTGAGTCTCCCTGTCCGCACCGACATCAGACGGCTGCCCCGTCAGTTTTTCTGCGAAGAGGGCTCGACCACGGTTCCAGAAACTCCAGCGGCTCATGATTCAGAGCTCGGGAGCGGCCGGGGTAACTTCTGCAAGTCACTGTTCGTATCAAGTAGCTGCTGCCGAGTTACTGTCACCAAGTACCTGTACCTGAAAGGAAGCTGTGCCACGGCGAACCCTAGCAGAACCAGGCCGAGGCCACTTCATCAAAGTTCTTCCACGTCCTGTCCTCTTCCAGGATCAGGAAGCGGAACTGCGTTCGGGTTCCATGAGACAGAGTTATAGAGATTCTCCTCCGACTGCTCCGAGCGGCCTCCCCAAGTCTGCTACGACCTGTCAGCACCTTCTTGGGTCCCCCGGTCTCCTCCGACCTCATCTGGCTTCCCCGTCGATTCTGCTGCGAAGAAGACTCATCCACGGACGTCCTCGACTTGGTCCCGCCTCATTCGGACTTCGGGAGCTGCCGTGGTGACTTCGGCCATCCGCTGCTGTCCCTGGGAACAGTCTGCTTCTGCACGCAAGGGACCTGTTCCAGAGCCCGTCCCCGCCGGCGACGACCTCGGGTCCGCCCACTAAAAATCACAGTCGTACCTGGGTACGTCAGCGACATTTTGGCGCAAGTCTCATCAAGTTCTGAGTCCAGGGGAGCTCACAGCGGCGACTACATCGACCCCCTATCTTGCTGTCCCAGACCCGGGCAGATTCGGCCGGGTGCTCCGTCGGCGCGATCGAGCTTATCTCCCCTCCCCGCCTGGCCGGCTTAGCGCCCCTCCCTGTGCGGAGGTAGTGTTTGACTTGTAATACAAAAATCTCCACCCCAAGTCCACCCTCCTGTGTGAGGTGTAGTGATTGTAATCTTTAAACAGGTCAAGCGTCATCGGCGCAGTGTGCGGGGAATCCACACTTCCCCGCTCGCCCTCGTCTCCGACCGGGATCGGTGTCTTCACACCGATCAGGTGAGCCTCGGGTTGCCCTACTCTACTGGAATTGCTTTGCTTGTTTAGTATTGCTGCTTAGTGTCGTCGGTCGGTGAGTGAGCGCCCGATCTCAAAATATCATCGATTTGAGTGCCACCGCGGAGCGAGTTGAGAGAGAACCACTACATCCCACGCCCTTGGCGTGCTGGCCGCCCACGGAATTGGGGCATCCCTGGCCCATTGGGGTCCATCCTTAGCTGGCCATACCCTTGGAACATTGAGGTCCAACCTCGGACCCTCACCGTCATCGCTGGTCCTCCTACGGACCCGAGTGTACCAACGCGAGTGAATCCGCTTGTGTCACGTTGCCAAAATTGTTGTGTTGCTTGCAATTCTAGGTCCGAGGGGTCGTGTCACATCAAATGGTATCAGAGCAAGTTCACAACTTGTCTCTCTACAAGTTGGTCCTAGGGCGCATTCGCATTTAGAGTCATTTTCGGGCCACCCAGTGCATCATCATGTACACTCCACATTGGTTAAGTCCCCTCAACACGGCCGTCCACAAGAGTCCGATTGACCCCCTCCTCATGGACATCATCCTAGAAGGAGACCTTAGTTTTGACGGATCCAATCCTAATGCCTACCTAAAGTGGGAGGCTACCATGGATAAACACTTTGATAGGACTAGGGTCTATGGACATGCTAGGGTCCGCAGGGCCACAGGGTGGCTTCGGGGACAAGCCAAGAAGGAGTGGGATCGCATAGTGAGCTTAAGAAGGATTTGAGGCAAGAACCCATAGGATCATGGGAAGAGATAAAGATTGAGCTTAGGAAGATCTACGCTCCCCGACCCTCCCACTCCTACCTTGAGCTTAGGAAGAACTACGCTCCCCGACCTTCCCACTCCTACCTTGAGAACCATAACCCGAGGAGCACTCCCACTCCCCCTTTCCCTCCCCGTCAACCCAAGACCTCCCTTAGGGTCCAATCTCCACCACCCCAAATGATTCCAATCCCGATCACCACCACCATTAAAACCAAATTGGCCACCACCCAACCCAACATTCCCCATCAAACCCACACCCCACAAGCTTCCACAAATCCTCATCCCACCCATTTCCAAAAGGAACTTACGGAGGTGACCGAAGACTATGAGGCTCCCCTAGATTGGGAAGAAGAATATGAGGCCCAAATAGGTCAAGAGAACTCATTCCTACCCAAAGAAGACCCATTGAGCCAAATGGGGTGCACCCTCCCCCATGAGTTACAAGATGCCCAACCTAGGCCTCCACTTCTACCCCTCCCCATCCTATCCCAAGTCCCCCATTACCCACCACCCCAAAAAAGCCATATGCCAGTCATCATCACCCCACAAACAATGGACTTACTCACCTCCTTGGTAGAGGAAACCATGATCCCCATACCCGACCCCATAGTGGTGAATACTCCGGACCCAACCCCCGCCATGGAGATCACCCATGTCCAGGAAGAAGAAGAAACTTCACATGGTGGACTTCACCTTACACCACCCTCCCTAGTAGGGGCCGAGCTCATCTTAGGAGAACCCCTTTCACGTTGGCTAAAGGAGAACCCATTTAGAGATCTCATGGCCCATGTTTGCCCTCCTATGGAACAAAACCTCCCTATAGTACCCTTACCCACCTATTACACCACAATCCAATCATCCTATCAAGTGGAAACATTAGGGGATTTTCTTAAGGGTCTATCTTGGCAAATGGAGTTAACTAGCATGTTGACCACTGTAGCCGACCAACCTAGGAGCCTTGACCTCCTACACCTATGTGTCGGGTCCATCTCCTCGATATACACTGTGGGTTGCTACACTAGCGACCTTCTTTTATTCCTCCCAACACCCGAAGAGCCCGATGCTATCCGCGAATTAGAGTTGCTTATTTCGGGTAGGATGCCAAGCCCTCCATTCATGGCCAACCAACCCGCCAAGGATTTCGGTTCAACTACTTCATTTAAGGAGGAGAACTCACCACCATTTGAAGACCTTGAGGAGATAGAATACCCCTTCCTTGGTAACACATTCCATGACCCCTTTGATCCCTCCCTATGGAAGACATTGAACCCATGGGACCTAGCCGCCTTACCCACCACCCACTCCCTCCTACCCTCACCCACCATGTTGAACCCAACCCACCCATTCCACTACTTAGTTCACACTATGAGAGCCATGACCGAGGGTGACGTCCACCTAGGAAATGAGGAAGTGACCTATCCCAAAATGTCCACCTTCTTGGACCCCTTCGACCCCTATGAGTGGAAACCCCCAAATCCACCCCCACCTAAAGATGGGACCATCTTGATTGTAATGCATGTGCCACAACATTTTGCCCCACCTGGTAGGGCTAGTCATCTCATTTGTGTCTCATACACACTAGGTCCGGTGCATGACAGGTTCACATTTGGATATGTAGGTCCACCCCCATTCATCATCCATCTTATGCATGATAGGAGTCTACATGGAAGCCCAGGTCCTCCGGCATTCATTGCACCCATACCTGATAGAGCCACATTTGGACATGCTGGTCCTCCCCCACTCTTCATCCACCTCAGGCATGATAGGGCCATTTGTGGCTGCCCCGGTCCACCTAAGTGCATCAAGGTCCACATGGCATCACAACATGATAGGTCAATTTACGGTTGCCCCGGTCCACCTTTACACACCAAACTTTTCACACCCACACCGCATCATAGTACATGGCATACACATTCATGCAAGCATCTAACAACGAGCGGTGAGGTTCACAAAGAGCGGGCAAAAGCTTGCGAGCACCACTTGGAATTCCAAGTAGGCAATCTGGTGATGATGGCCTTGGAGTGGCTCTACCCTAGGGTCACCTCCAATTCGAGGGCACGTGGACTTGGACCTTCCCAAGTTCCAAGTGATTTTGGCAACCCGGCCATCGGGTTGGACTTACTAATGGGTTTTGGGATTCACCCCATTATCCACATGGCGGATCCGGCACCCTATATGGGCACCGCGGTGGATCCTAGTGAGTGCCTCGAGCCTTTATCTTCCTTTGAGAGGGACACCCTCGGAGAGCCACCAAAAAACGGCCTGAGAGTCCGACGTGTGCACACGAAGGTAATACTAGGCAAGCAGGGTCCCATCACCAGCAAGAGGGTGCGCCTGAGCCACCTCGAGAGGATGAGGGACCATCCCCTGGTTGCGGACGCAGGGTTGAGTTTGGAAGTTGAGGCTCACTCTGAGTTTTTGGAGAGGACCACTTCCCCGGTGGGCCCATACTCGACAGAGTCGAGTTTTCCGCACCCCGAGGGTATGATGAGGACATCACCAGCAATTTCATATGATCGAGGATCCCAATACTCGCCGCCTGAGCTACATCTTGTTCACCACGTTATTTCGAGTCCTATGATGTAATTTTCATTTTCTACACATGTAATTTACCTTTTATTTGAGTCTTGTACCTAGGTTATTAAGTCATTTCCCTAAGTTCGAGTCTCATTAGGCTATGGTGCTTGCTATTGGGCCTATTTCTTTGGGCTAGGCCCATGGACGCACCCCCCCTTCCTTGGTTATCTGTTAGTATGTTAAAAGTCAGGGTCTTATATGTAAAAGTGGGTTTCCTATAAATAGGACCCCAATCCCTCAGTTGTAAGCTAATGAATATTTGAGTAAAAATTTGCCAAGGCATTTGTGCATCTCTCTCTCTCTAGCTCTCTCTCTCTCTTCTTCTCTCTCTCACTAAAGGGGGCGAACCCCATTCTCTCTCATCCCCACTCCAAATTTGAAATTCACTCTCTCTCCTCCCTATTCACCTCTATTTAAGACCCCCTCCCCCTTCCCCATACCTTCCATTTACTCCCCCTCCAACCCCTAGGTGGAACCCCTTTCTCCTAGGCACCTCTCCCTCTTCCCAAGCAACCTTTCCCCTTCCCCATACAACCCCTTCACATTCCCAAGGGAGAATCCATTCTCCTAGACACCCTTTCCCCTTCCCAAAACAACTCTTCCCCTTCCCTAGGCCCTCATTAGCACCTCCATTAACCCTCCACCCAAATCGAAGGGAACCCGCCCCATTTCCCCAAGCCACTTGCGCCCCCATCTCCCCAACTACACCCCCCCCCTTGACCATTTGCGCAATCATCCCCCCCTCCCCTGCTAGCTCCGCCCCTCCTTCCTCCCTCACCTCCCCTTGCCACCTCCCAACCATTCCCATCACCAAAGCAACCATTTCCCCTCTCCTTCCACCAAAGGAACCACCCCTCCACCCTTTTCCCCCTTCTCATTTGCATACAGCTGAAGACCTGCAGAACAGCCGCCAGTTGCAGTGCTGCCCACGACCTCTTCCCGACGCTCCTGGGGACGTGGCCTACATCGACGGAAAGGTCTGCGAGTCTTCTTCGCAGGCGAGGTGGAATCGCCTCATTCCGACTTCGCTGCAGTTCGTGGTGCCCCATTCTCCCCGACTGCGCTGGGCTCCCTCTGTAGAGTACCTGAACCCGGTTAGAAGCTGCACCACGACAAACAGCCGAAGATTCAGACTACGAGCCCTTCTGCAAAGTTCTTCTTCCTCCAGTCCTCTACCAGGATCAAGAAACGGAACTGCGTTCGGTGTCCGGAGGCCGGAGTTCTCATTTTTCTCCCTCGGATGGTCGGGTCTGCCTCCCACAACCTGCAGCGACCTGCCTCCACTCTTCTTAGTCTCCCTGTCCGCACCGACATCAGACGGCTGCCCCGTCAGTTTTTCTGCGAAGAGGGCTCGACCACGGTTCCAGAAACTCCGGCGGCTCATGATTCAGAGCTCGGGAGCGGCTGGGGTAACTTCTGCAAGTCACTGTTCGTATCAAGTAGCTGCTGCCGAGTTACTGTCACCAAGTACCTGTACCTGAAAGGAAGCTGTGCCACGGCGAACCCTAGCAGAACCAGGCCGAGGCCACTTCATCAAAGTTCTTCCACGTCCTGTCCTCTTCCAGGATCAGGAAGCGGAACTGCGTTCGGGTTCCATGAGACAGAGTTATAGAGATTCTCCTCCGACTGCTCCAAGCGGCCTCCCCAAGTCTGCTACGACCTGTCAGCACCTTCTTGGGTCCCCCGGTCTCCTCCGACCTCATCTGGCTTCCCCGTCGATTCTGCTGCGAAGAAGACTCATCCACGGACGTCCTCGACTTGGTCCCGCCTCATTCGGACTTCGGGAGCTGCCGTGGTGACTTCGGCCATCTGCTGCTGTCCCTGGGAACAGTCTGCTTCTGCACGCAAGGGACCTGTTCCAGAGCCCGTCCCCGCCGGCGACGACCTCGGGTCCGCCCACTAAAAATCACAGTCGTACCTGGGTACGTCAGCGACATTTTGGCGCAAGTCTCATCAAGTTCTGAGTCCAGGGGAGCTCACAGCTGTCCCAGACCCGGGCAGATTCGGCCGGGTGCTCCGTCGGCGCGATCGAGCTTATCTCCCCTCCCCGCTGGCCGGCTTAGCGCCCCTCCCTATGCGGAGGTAGTGTTTGACTTGTAATACAAAAATCCCCACCCCAAGTCCACCCTCCTGTGTGAGGTGTAGTGATTGTAATCTTTAAACAGGTCAAGCGTCATCGGCGCAGTGTGCGGGGAATCCACACTTCCCCGCTCGCCCTCGTCTCCGACCGGGATCGGTGTCTTCACACCGATCAGGTGAGCCTCGGGTTGCCCTACTCTACTGGAATTGCTTTGCTTGTTTAGTATTGCTGCTTAGTGCCGTCGGTCGGTGAGTGAGCGCCCGATCTCAAAATATCATCGATTTGAGTGCCACCGCGGAGCGAGTTGAGAGAGAACCACTACATCCCACGCCCTTGGCGTGCTGGCCGCCCACGGAATTGGGGCATCCCTGGCCCATTGGGGTCCATCCTTAGCTGGCCATACCCTTGGAACATTGAGGTCCAACCTCGGACCCTCACCGTCATCGCTGGTCCTCCTACGGACCCGAGTGTACCAACGCGAGTGAATCCGCTTGTGTCACGTTGCCAAAATTGTTGTGTTGCTTGCAATTCTAGGTCCGAGGGGTCGTGTCACATCAAAAACAAACATGCACCGAGTATATATATATGCACAGACCTAAATGTTGCACGGACCTTATATAGCACAAGGCAAACGTCACAAGGGAAACATGCACAGACAATACATGAGACATGCACCGACCCTTGCGTCGATATGCACCGACCTTAGTCAGCCTAAAGCTGAGCTAGCATCGGTTGGAACAGTGAATTGTACAGATCTTATATGCATGAGATGCACCCTATGCACGGACTCAATACAGGATGAACTAAGTGTTGCACCGACTCTGTTCTTATGCAAAGACTAAGTATAACATGCCAACAACATTTATGAACAACTGACATATAAAAGTCATCAAAATACATATCAAAATACAGACATCATCATGTCAAGATAAAGTTGACAAGGTCAACACTTCAGTCAACCAAGCCAAACTAGACTGTTGCCATCACTCAAAACGATTCATTATATTGCCAATCATTTAAAAACAATTCAGCCCAAAGCAGTACACATACTGCTTATCAATCCGGAGGATATCCAACATTATCCCCCATCATACCATCTCAGAGGAGACCCAACATTCTCCCCCTTTTTGATGATGGCAACCCCAATAGCCCCAATGGCAATCCCAAAAATTAATGCCATAAGGACGATGTATTTTGATGAGACATGAAGCATAGTCCAATGATGTGCATGCAAATGCATTAAGATGCTCCCCCTGAATGTATGACTCCTCCTCCTTAATCAAAAAACCTGAACACTTTCTTTACCCTTCTCGTACCTATTTCCATTAAGAACTCAATGCATGGACTCTCCCCCTTTGCCATTAGAACGCGAAGAAGAGACAATGAATAAACTCTCCCCCTTTGCCATCAGCAAATAAGGAGGATAGAGAAGATAGAGGATACTGAACAACATTCTATGTAAAGGTTCAGAATATGAGTAAATTATGGAACAGTTCTACGGGTATACGAATCAAGCAATGTGCATTCTTGATATCATTCAGGTTTACTAGTTATAGAAAGTAGAGTGAATTCACTGACTCTCTGAAATAGGGCTATAGTGTCCGTTTATAGCAAAGAACCAAAGTCACATAACCATAATAGACTAGTTCAAGACTATATCTTACTGATTTCAGAATTAATGAATATCAAGAAGAGTGACCTAAATTTGTATTGAGGTTAAATAGTTGACACTCCATAACAATTTGAACTTGAAGGGTTACACCATACTATTTCACTTTTGATTTTTAATCAGAACTCGGTGAACAAACATGTGTCATTTATACCGTTGACATTAAGGGTACACGTGGGTTAGACGCAAGTGCCCCCAGTTACTAAGCATAAACTACTATATCTGCCTCTGATCAAAAACTACCAAGATGATTTGCACCTTTGACATTAAGGGTACAGGTTTATCAGACGCCAGTACCCCCAGTTACTCAGTGAAACCAGCCCTATAGATTTGACCATATGATCAGAGATAACATGAAGCACTTCATGACATGAGGTCCTCTCCACTTCTTTGATGGAGGGTTCAGTTTCTCAGTGCAGTTCAGTCATTGCTCTGTCACTTTGTTTATCTCTTTCATTATAGATTTCATTTTTGCTGCCCTTTTTACTTTTCAAAGTGACTTGTTTGAAAACAATACCTATTCTAGTCTTCCCAGTCTAGACATCACTAATACCGTAATGTTCAGATACTGTAAAGATCTTTCCTATTAAAATCATGAAAGAAAGGTTAAGAGCTATAAATATTTTCTATCACCTTATTTTCTGAAGAACAGTCTTTTGACTCTACAGTCTATTAAAAATAAACCTTTAGTTCATTCAAGGAGCAAATGAGATTCTTATAAGAGAAGACTTGAATTAATTCATGCTCATGACAATGAACCAATTACTAGACTGTCATCCATTCTGAGTGAAGGAAGTAGACGATGAAGTGCAGAATCAACTCAAGGGAATTTCAAAGAGAGAAGTTCCATGCAAGGCCCATTGATACCAAATGTACATGATGCCATGTGATAATAGCTTCTGAGAATTAGGAGAGAGTAGAAGGGGTTGTACTCAGATCAGACACTACTTCACTCCCCCTGACATCATGATGCATCGACTTTGATATGCAAAAAGCAGACTTTGCACCGACCTTAACATGCAGGACGTAGACAATGCACCGACTATGTGTGCGAATGATGTGAAGATGCATCGACTATGACATGTGAAGACACGAGGTGCACGGACTTTCATGTGGCTTAAACACAAGGTGCACCGACCTTGTATGCAGAAAACTCACATTATGCATCGACTATGTGCAATATTGTATTGACAGAAGCTTGGTGCAGAAAATGCATTAAACTTAAATGCTCACACAATGCATCGACTATATGCGAGATATGCAACAACTTATACTTTGTGCAAGAATATGCATCGACTTCAAAACTCAACAGTGCAAGGCAAGCATATGACATTTCAACTGTGCAAAGCAATTGTTCAGACATCAGAAACTGTTTATTCAAAAATCAGAAACAGGTTGACACAGAATTATTCCCAAAGCAATTCAAGTCAAGTCAAGAATGAAATCAAAAATCATCTTCATGATGAAATTTACATAGCCCCAATTCTCTTCTTAGATATTTAAATCTTTCATTTCCAAGAGGCTTAGTAAAAATATCAGCAATCTGTTTTTCAGTTTCAACAAAATGTAAATCAATTTCATTCTTTCTTAGTGCATCTCTAAGAAAATGGTGTTTGATTTCAATGTGCTTAGTCCTAGAGTGATGAATAGGATTTTTGGTAAGGCAAATAACACTAGTATTATCACATAAAATTGGAATGCATCCCAAATTTATCTGATAATCTGAAAGCTGGTGCTTAATCCATAGTACATGAGCTGTACAATTCCCTACAGCGACATATTCTGCCTCTACAGTGGACAGGGCAAATGTGTGTTGCTTCTTGGAAACCCAAGATACTAGATAACCACCTAGAAATTGGCATAAGCCACTAGTGCTTTTCCTATCTACCCGACACCCAACATAGTCTGCATCAGTGTATGCTAGAAGCTCTAGCTCACACTTAGCAGGGTACCAAAGACCAATTTCTTGGGTGTCTGATAGATACCTAAAAATCCTTTTCACTACACTAAAATGAGACTCCATAGGACTAGCCTGAAATCTAGCACATAAGCACACTACGAATTGTATATCAGGCCTAGATGTAGTAAGGTAAAGAAGGGATATGATCATACCTCTATACAACTTGTTATCAACTGTTTTACCTTTGGAGTCTTCATCAAGACTTGTTGAAGTACCCATTGGTGCTGCAATTTCCTCGAGGTTTTTAAATTTGAATTTCTTCAGTAGGTCCCTTATGTATTTAGATTGGGTGATGAATGTTCCATCTTTGGTTTGTGTCACATGTAGTCGAAGAAACAATTTTAGCTCACCCGTTGAGCTCATCTCAAATTCTTGTGTCATTAAATCAGAAAATTCCTTACACATCTTTGGGTTAGTTGAACCAAAAATAATATCATCCACATATATTTGAACTATGAGAATGTCTGGATGACATACCTTGGTAAACAACGTTTGGTCAATCTCACCTCTTGAGAATTTCTTTTCGGTAAGGAATTTGCTAAGCCGGTCATACCAAGCTCTAGGAGCTTGCTTCAAACCATAGATAGTTTTATTCAATTTATAAACATGACTAAGGAAATCTAAACATTCAAAATCAGGAGGTTGTCTTACAAAGACATCCTCTCTTATTTCCCCATTTAAGAAAGTAGATTTCACATCCATCTATTGGAGAGTTATTCCTAGTGAGCATGCATAAGCAAGTAAAATCCTAATTGCCTCTAACCTAGCTACAGGGGCAACAGACTCTTCGAAGTCAATTCCAAATTCTTGATTGTACCCCTGAGCTACAAGTCTGCCTTTATTCTTAACCACATTTCCCTGCTCATCAGTTTTATTTCTAAAAACTCATTTAGTCACAATGACAGTCCCATGATCAGGAGGTGGGACTAGGTGCCACACCTTATTCCTGTCAAACTGATTTAGCTCCTCGTGTATGGCATTGATCCAATGCACATCATTTAGGGCACTGTCAATGGTCTTGGGTTGTACATGAGAAACTAATGCAAAGGCATTCAATTCATTTTGAGCTCGAAAGTAACCTCTGGTCCTAGGGGATTCATGCAAGTTACCAATGACATTATCTACATGATGGTCTATAAGAAATCTAACATTGATAACTTGGTTACCTTGACCTTCATTTACCTCCCCCTGAACAGAAGGATCCTCTGCATTGTTATCTTCAGGTTCATCTTCCTGATCTGATTGGTCTGCAGACTTTCCTTCCTTCAAAATTTTTCCATCATCTTCTTTCCTGCACAGACCATTATCAGATTTAGTCAGGGTTTCATCGAAGACTACATGGGGAGACTCTTGAACAGTTTTGGAATTTAGATTGTACACCCTATATGCTCTAGTAGTTTCAGAATATACTAAGAAAATTCCTGGATCACTTTTAGGTTCAAACTTATCAAGGTCTCTTTTATCATTGACATGAATAAAACACCTACAGCCAAAGACCTTGAAGTGAGCAAGTGAAGGTTTCTTACCCTTGAGGATTTCATATGGAGTTTTCTGGATAAACGGCCTTACGATGGCTCTGTTAATTATATGGCATGCAGTATTGACTGCCTCTGCCCAATACTTCCTTGGTAGGCTACCTTCCACTAGCAAAGTACGGGCCATCTCCACAAGAGTCCGGTTCCTCATTTCCACTACTCCATTTTGCTCTGGTGTTCTAGGGGAGGAGAACCGATGAGTGATGCCATTGTCCCTACAAAAATCATCAAATTGTGAGTTTTCAAACTCACCACCATGATCAGATAAAATATTTTCAATTGAATTTTCATTATTCTATTTGATTTTCAAATAGAACTCCTGAAATTCTGTGAATGCATCATTTTTATGAGTAAGGAAAAATACCCAAGTAAACCTAGAGAAGTCATCAACAAGTATATATCCATATCTCCTACCTGATAAGCTGACAGATCTTGTGAGTCCAAAAAGGTCCATATGAATCAGCTCATAAGGTTTGGAAGACATGTTTTCGGTTCTAGATTTAAATGACTTCCTAGTTTGCTTGGACTGTGTGCATGCATCACAAACTTTATTTTCCTTTTTGAATGAAATTTTAGGGAGTCCTCTAACCATGCTATGTTTATTCAATTTATGCAAAACGGTGTAACTAGCATGACCTAGTCTACGATGCCACAAAGATGCTAAATTATCTTTATTTGCAGTGAGGCACAGATTAGAGTGAGCAATGTCATCTAAATCTATCAAGTAGATGTTATTTACTATCTTTCCAGAAAACTTAACTACATTGGAATCTGGTTCAAAAATTTTGCAATTATGATAATCAAAGACTACCTTATGTCCTTTATCACATAGCTAGCTGATACTCAGTAAATTATATGCAAGACCATCAACCAGCAACACTTCCTCAATGCAGCAGGTAGTACACTTACCTATCTTACCTGACTCGATGATTTTACCCTTTGTATTTCCTCCGAAGGTGACAAGGCCTCCATTCTTCTCAGTCAGCATGCAAAATTTAGCCTTGTCTCCTGTCATATGCCTGGAGCAGCCACTATCCAGGTACCACATGTTGTGCTTGGCTGCCAGGCATACCTGTAATCATAATCACGGATAAAAGTTTGGAACCCAAAACTGTTTGGGCTCCAGAGCAGATGCAGAGCTACTCAAACAAGACACCAAATTCCTTGGAATCCACATTTGTTTAAATGTTCTTTGTTTGGTGGATTTTTCAACATTCCTTTTATTGTTTCTCTTCCTTTCACCATTGACAAATTGAGTCTTTCCTTTCTTCTTTTGTGTCCTGGCACCATGGTTATTAGCAGTGTGAGTTTGTTTGTGCCAGTGCCTAGGCCAATGAGCATTCAAAAACTTGTGCCCAGTGTTGGTCCTAGGCTGACCGAGAGGAGTTTGTCTGCTAGGAGCCCATGTCCGAGACTGCCTAACCTAGTTCATGGTTTGAGGTCTGTAACTCTGAGTCGGATAGATAAAATTCAGACCTCCCTTGAATTCTATCCATCTAGACTTATTGATATGATGTGGTTGTGCATGATAATGAGTGTGATAGGTCTAGACTCTGGGTTGGTAGAACTTACTCGATTGACCCCTAACCTGAGCCCTTCCCTGAGGAGTGGGACAGTGTGTACTAACATGGCTAGACTCACCAACTTTCTGCTTGCCCTTGTCTTTGGCACTGGGTATTTTGGAATTAGTATTTTTAACAGCAGAATTTCCATAGTTCATCTTAATAAGAGGTCTCTTCTCCTTCTCAGCCACAAATGAGATTGTTTTCAATTCAAAGCTTTTCTTGGCTGTGGAATTAAAGCCGAGACCCTCTTTTCTGTAATTAACTTTAGACCCCAACAGAGCATTCAAATTTTCTGTTCCTTGGGTCATGCTTTCAATGATTTTCTGTTTGTCCTGATTATCTTTTTCAGATTTTTCTATCGTTTTCTTCAATTCACCATTAACACACAATACAACATCATATTTCTCATTTAAAATTTTCATTTCATTCTCACATTTATGCAATTTAAGTTTCAATTCATCAATGTCATTTTTCAGCATTTCATTTTCTTCTCTAGCATTAGTCAAGGCAATTTTCATGTCATCAGATTCAACACAAGTTTTCTTTAGCATATCATTCTCAGTTTCAAGATAGGCAACTCTATCAGACAAAGTAGTATCATTCATGATAGAATTAACTTTCTTCCTTAAATGTCTATTTTCTTTTCTGATGTCATCAGCTTTATCTAACAAATCACCATATGCATCCTCCCAATCAGCAATAGTATAATGTTCAAAAGGAGAGGATACCTCATCAGCTTCTTCTTCATTGTCACCATCTTTAGCCATCAGGCAGATTGGCTTTTCTTCATCTTCACTTTCTGAGGTACAACTCAAAGTGCCCTCGTCCTCATCGCTCCAGGTACTCACCATGGATTTCCTATTAGGATTCTTCTTCTTGGCTTTCTCCTTAAACTTATGGAGCTCCGGGCAGTCTGCCTTCATGTGGCCCGCCTTCCTGCAGTGATAGTAAACATTAGTATCAATTTTCTTTGCAGGATTAGATTTATACCTGGTTTGCCTTTGGCCACCATACTATCTTCTGCCGAAATTTCTTCCTTCCTTTCTCAGAAACCTTCTGAACTTTCTGGTCAGCATTGCTAATTGATCTCCTTCGAACTCTGACCAAGAAAGACTCTGGTCGCTTGACGATCCACTATAACTGGATCGACTGGAACTAGCCTTCAGCGCTATAGGCTTCTTCTTCTTCTCCAGCTCTTCGGCCTTGGGCAGATTCATCTCGTAAGTCATCAATGAACCGATAAGCTCGTCTACCTTGGTGTTCTAAAGATCTCTGGACTCTTCAATCACTGTTGCTATGGTGTGCCAAATCGGAGTCAGAGATCGCAATATCTTCCTCACTATCTCATAATCAGAATATTTTTTCCCAAGCTTCTGAGACCATTGGTAATTATCGTGAGACGTGCATACATCTCTGTAATGGTCTCGCTGGGCTTCATTATGAATGCTTCATATTCCGAGACCAGCAGATTCGCCTTGGTCTCCCTCACCTACGAGGTTCCTTTGTATATAACCTCTAGTTTATCCCACATCTTCTTTGTAGTCGCGCATGATGAAATCCTGGAGAACTCTGTGGGGTGAAGAGCGCATAGAATTGCGTTGATGGCGCTCCAGTTGAGAGTAGACTTTCTGATTTCCTCTCTCATCCAAACATCCTCGTTCAGGTGCAGCTCGAACGGTCCTTTGCTTACCACCTTCCAGATTTCATAGTCCTTCACCCTCAGAAAGACTTGCATACGGTTCTTCTAGTATGTGTAGTTAGATCCATCGAAGTATGGGGGCTTGGTGGTAGAATGTCCCTCAGCCGTCATCCCTCTAGTGTCCATGGCCGTTTCCTCTTTAGGATGTTGATCCCTGCAAAAGAGTTAGGCTCTGATACCAACTGAAGAGTGATCTAGAGGGGGGTGAATAGATCAATCACCCAACAGAAAATTACCACAGCAGCTACAAGTGCGGAATTAAAACGAGCTACTGCAGGAAGGTCTGAAAGCACTCAATAGCAACCAAAATATAACTAATCAAGTAGATCGGCCGCGATACTAAACAACAATCTACTAAGCGATGAACTAAATGCAATGATGAACACAAGTCACAAAGCAATCGCACAATAGACAAGGGATTTTTAGGTGGTTCAACCTCAGTCCAGAGGTCTACGTCCACCCCACACTCAAGCCAGAGTTTGGCTTCACTGCTGACTCACAGCTTGCCGCTGATCCACAGCTTCGGGGATGAATCCCTACAACTCGCTGAGCTTCACAGCTTGCTGTCCAGAGGAATCCTCCTCTGCAATTGCTGAGAATTACAGCTTAACCTGTCCAAAGGAATCCACCTCTGCCCGCTGAGGATTACAGCTTAACCTCTGCTGACACACAGCTTGAACAAGAGTTTCAAAAATGAAATGAAACAAAGCAAAAATCAGGAAACCCAAATGGGAATGTAGCTCAACAACGAGCAAGATCAGCTCCGGTTCTGAACCTGGAGACTGATGACAGACACTCTCTGAAATTCTTCCCTCCAAGCTCTCTCCCTTTTTCTCTTCTCAGATTTTCTCTCTACAATCTGGAACGGGCTTGCTCTTGTTCTCACTCAGCTTCTTCTCCCAATATTACACTCAACTCTTCTGCCGCGATCACCTTTCTCTTGAACGAGCATCTTCTTATTTGTAGGCAGCAACAAAGATGTAGGGCGCGTGCTCACCACGTTTCCCGCCCAAATGCCTTATCCATATCTGAGGTTGTTAGGCCACGTGGCAGCATCCTAGCTTGACTGCTTTCCACGTGTCACCAGCTCCATGACGAGATCGAACGCCTCATCCGTCAGGGGCACCTGGCCCGGTTCGCAGCTGGGCACAAAGAAGACAAAGACGCCGCCGAGGAGATCGACAACGCCCCCCGAGGGGTCCACATCAACGTAATCTCCGGAGGAACGGCATCGGGCGGCGACACCAGCCGAGGAAGGAAGCGCCATGCCGAGCGGGCCAGCCGGGTCTCAGAGCCCTCAGGGGGCCCGCCGAGGGAGCCCCAGGTCATAGTCTTCTCCGACCAAGACCTGGAAGGGCTAAGCACCCCGCATGATGATGCCCTCGTCATCTCGGCCACAATAAACCATTGTAACATCGATAGGATTCTGATTGACAATGGAAGCGCCCCCGATTTATTATCTTATGACTGTTTCCTTAAGATGGGGGAAGACCCATCCAAGCTCCGACCGATCCGAACCCCCCTTTGCGGGTTTAACGGCTTGGCCACCTACCCCGAGGGAGCCCTAAGCCTGCCGGTCACCATCGGCACCCCGCCCAAAACCGTTACGGTCATGGTGGACTTCATAGTGATCAAGGGTATGATAGCGTACAACGCCATTTTCGACCGGAAAATTCTCAGCCGAATAAAGGCCGTACCATCTACCTATCACCAAAAAATGAAGTTTCCCACCAAAAACGGGTTGGGGGAAGTCCGAGGTAACCAGGCCACGGCTAGAAGGTGCTACAACATCTCGGTGGAAGCCTCAAGGCCGGACGGAGGGGATAAGGGCCCCAAGGGAATCGAAGGGAAGACCGTAACTGCCGAGCCCGGTGGCGAATTGCTAACGGTATTCCTAAACGATGACCCGGCCCTCGGAGTAAGGATCGGAGCCGACCTATCATCCAAGGAACAGCAGCAATACAAGAAATTTCTTTCTGAGTACGCTCAAGTCTTCGCTTGGGCCGATGATCAACTACCTGGCATACTAGGGGAGACCGTGATGCACAAGCTCAGCCTCGACCCCACCGTCAGGCCCGTACAGCAACGGAGAAGAAAGCATGCACCCGAGAAGCAGGCGGTCATCAAGGCGCAGGTCACCAAGGGACAAGAGACAGGCCTCTTCAGGCCAGTCCTGTACCCTAGGTGGCTAGCCAATGTCGTCCTGGTGCCAAAAATCACAGACAAGTGGCGAATGTGCGTGGACTTCACCGATCTGAATAAGGCTACCCCCAAGGACTGCTATCCGCTACCGAGCATCGACCAATTGGTTGATTCAACCTCGGGCAATGAGATACTCAGTTTCCTGGATGCCTATTCAGGTTATCACCAGATCAGAATGAATCCAGAAGACGTCGAGAAGACAGCCTTCATCACTGACTGCGGCGTGTACTGCTACACCCGGATGCCCTTCGGGTTAAAGAACGCCGGAGCCACATATCAGCGGCTGGTAAACCACGTGTTCGAGGGACAGCTAGGCCGGAACGTCGAGGCTTACATCGATGACATGCTCGTCAAGACCCCCAAGGCCCAAGACCACTTCGCCGACCTTGCTGAAACCTTCGGCACCCTCCTGAAGTACAACATGAAGCTCAACCCCGCCAAGTGCGCCTTTGGAGTAAAATCCGGGAAGTTCCTGGGTTTCCTAGTCACTCAGCGCGGGATCGAGGTCAACCCCGACAAAGTCCAGGCCATCCTGGACATGCGCCCGCCCACGTGCCTTAAAGACGTCCAGCGTCTGACGGGGCGTGTCGCCGCTCTCAGCCGTTTCCTGTCCCGTGCGGCCGAACAATGCTTGCCCTTCTTCAAATTGATGAAGGGGCCCAAGCTAGCATCTGCTACGTTCGCATGGGATGAGGAATGCCAGACAGCATTCGCCGAGCTTAAGGAATTCTTGGCCTCGCCACCGGTGCTCTCCAAGCCCGTCCTAGGCGAGGTCTTGCTGCTCTACCTCTCGGCGACGCCATCCACGGTCAGCTCGGTCCTAGTCAGAAATGACTCGGGAATCGAAAGACCGGTATACTACACCAGCAAGGTGCTCAGTGGGGCTGAACGGAGGTACCCCGCAACCGAGAAACTCGTGCTAGCGTTGGTCACCTCCGCAAGGCGCCTCCGCCCCTACTTCCAGGGGCACCCCATCACCGTGCTAACCGGCGAGCCGCTGAAGAAGATTCTGGCCCACCCCGAGGCCTCGGGGCGACTCGTCAAATGGGCCATCATGCTCGGGGCCTACGACATCTCGTACCGGCCGCGATCAGCAATCAAAGGCCAAGCGTTCGACGACTTCATTGCCGAAAGCACCATCCCTGCCGAGGACAGGCCTCCGACCACAACCGGGCCAGCCTGGGAACTGTTCGTCGATGGATCGTCCAATTCGGCAGGCAGTGGTGCGGGGATCCTCCTAAGGTCCCCCGAAGGGATAGAGCTACAGTACGCCTTAAGATTCAACTTTCAGGCGTCCAACAACGCTTCCGAGTACGAGGCCCTTATCTCGGGAGCACGCATGGCCCGACGGCTGGGGGTCGAGCGAGTCAGGATCCACACCGACTCTCAACTAGTCGCCGGTCAGGTCAACGGCGAGTATGAGGCTCGGGAGGTACCCATGATCAAATACCTTCAGTTGGTCCCGAGCCTGGCCCGACAGTTCGAGGGATTTGAGGTAGTCCGGATAGCTCGGGAGCAAAACTCCCGGGCAGACGCCCTCTCTCGATTGGCCTCCTCCCTAGACCCGGAAGGTACACGATCGGTCCTCCTAGAAAAGCTAGAGCGCCCGAGCATCGACACGGAGCTCCTCGCTGTTGACTCGGCCACCCCAAGTGACTGGCGCTCCCCCTACCTATCCTGGCTACAAGACTCCCAAGAGCCCTCCGACCCTCGAGAAGCCCGCCGAATGAAGTATCAAGCTCGGCGCTTCGTCGTCCTCGACAACGCCCTCTACCGAAGATCATTCTCCGGTCCCCTCCTGAAGTGCCTCGGTCCCGACGAGGCAGGCCGAGCCATCCAAGAGATTCATGAAGGGCCAGAATCCTGTTACGACAGGGGTACTGGTGGCCCACCCTGTAGCGCGACTGCTCAGCCTATGTTCAACAGTGCGAACGATGCCAGCGGTTCGACCACTTGATCCATCAGCCGGCTACGGAACTTGTCACCCTAGCCGAGCCTTACCCTTTCGCTCGGTGGGGAATCGATATCCTTGGGCCATTCCCAACGGCCCAGTCCCAGAAGAAGTTCATCATCGTCGCCATCGACTACTTCACCAAGTGGATCGAGGCCGAGGCTACGGCAAGGATCACCGAGACAGCCGTTTGGGGCTTCGTTTGGAAATCGATCATTTGTCGCTTTGGCATCCCCCGAGTGATAGTAAGCGATAACGGTCGGCAATTCGACTCTCGGTACTTCCGAGACAGATGCGCCGACCTAAATATCCGCAACCACTTCACTTCGGTCGCCCACCCTCAGGCCAACGGGCTGGTTGAAAATGCCAACAAGACTATCTTGAAAGGCATAAAAACCAGACTCGGCAAGGCTAAGGGTAGCTGGCTCGAGGAATTGCCTAGCGTACTGTGGTCGCACCGAACAACCCCCAGGACGGCAACCGGTGAAAGCCCCTTTCAGTTGGTATATGGCACCGAAGCTGTCGTTCCGTTGGAGATCGCTAACCCGTCTCTCCGAGTGATCAGCTTCTCACCCGAGGCCAACGGGCAAAAATTGCTCGAGAACCTCGACCTGACAAGCGAACTCCGAGAGATCGCGAACGTCCAGGCAACGGAGTACCAGCGCCGCCTCACTCGATACTACAACGCCAAAGTCCGAGACATACGTTTCCAACCAGGGAACTTCATCCTCAGGAAGGCCGAAGCCTCTCGACCACTAGAGGCGGCGGGCAAGCTATCCCCCAACTGGGAAGGTCCCTACCGAGTGGTCGAGACGCTCGGGAAAGGTGCGTACAGGTTAGCGACAATGGAAGGGGAGCTTATTCCTCGGACGTGGAACGCAGCCGCACTACGCAGATTCTACTTTTGAAATTGTACAGCAAGATGGACAGAATAGAATCCCTGTTTCTTTTCATTCCAAACCATTGGTATATCAGGTAGGCAAATGCCAGTACATCACATAGCAAAAACAAAGTAAAAGTCTGTCTAACATCGTTTCAAGGGGTCATCGCTCGACTGACTCGGTCTTGATCTCCTCGCATCCAGCCACTGACTCTGCCTCGTGCGGAAACTGGCTCGGACAAAAGGTGGTCGAGCCAGTTGGCTCGGATGGCCCGTGACAAAGGTGACAGAGGGACTTCAGGAGGAAGGCCACCTTTAAACATTGAGGAAGGCCACCTCCCAAGTTGGCAACAACCAGGAAAAAGGAGCGCCGTGAAGGCCTCCCCTCTTCCAATCTGCCAACTCCTTGGAAGAAAGGAGAGAGCAAGCAGCCCCCGAAGAGTGAAAGAAATGAAGAGCAGAAGAGGGAGAAAGAGGCTGCAGACGGAGGAAGGCCTCGGTGAGGAGGGAGCCGGATACGCCTCCTCCCCTCACACGGAGGGAAGTGACGGCAGACTCCCCTGATGCCCCCATCCGTCCTCCGCCTCGGCGTCCACCCGGAAGCCTCGCCGGAGCTAAGAAGAGGCCAACGGCGTGCGTCTACATGCCGAAGTCCTCCCCAGATCCGCGCGGCGACCGTCGGACCCGTCTTGTGCACGCGCGGCGACCGTGAGATCTGTTCAACATCACAGGACAGCAGGAGCCAGCCGCTCCCCGTCATCGGCGGCATCGCCCTCCGAAGGATCCTCCATGCTCCGAATACAAGGGCACAACGCAGAGTGAAGAGCAAGGAACGAGGAAAGACTGTTAGAGAAAATCCCAAGCGGTGGAGAGGAAAGGGCGCCTTTCGATCCTTCTTATAGGCCAAAGGAGGCTACACGCCTTAAATGCCCCCCTCGGAAACACGCCGAAGGATTTCTCCCCTGAACAGTCACCTCCAACTCCTCGTTTCCCGCCCTCGCGGGATTCACGAAGCGGCCTGACATTCAAAGCGTGAGGGGACGGAGGGACGCCCCGTCAAAAACCTACCAAAACAGCGTGCGAAAACCATGCAGGACATATCGGCACCTCTCAACCACTCAAGATTCGCCAACCAAATCACGGCAAGGATAGTACTCAAACAGAGCAAGTCATTTATTATCATACCGAAAGGAAACCCTCTAAAAAGAGGAAAGAGAGACAAAAAGGGAAAGAGGCAAAATACATCAGGCCTCGGGCGCACTTTAACGCTCGAGACCGGCGGAAGGAGACGCGTCACCCCCGGCGCCTTCGGTGACGGCCGGCTCGGACACTGACCTCGCCTGTGCGAGAACTGTCTCAGTCGTGAGCCCTCCCGAGACGCCCGGAGCCGGTGACCCCGACGGAGGCGACCCCTCCGAATCTTCCCCGACCAACGAAGAAGAGCTGGAAACCGACTCATCCGAGTCATAACACTGGCCAAAGGGGAACTCGACCGCGGAGTTTTGTTCATTGGCGCAGTCTACCGCCCGGCGATAGCCCTGCTTGAACGCCTTTCGAGCACCTCGGCGTAGCGCTACCTCGTAGTAAGGTAGGGCGGCTTCCAATAGGTCGGCCGAGTAAGCATCCGAGCTCCTGTAACGCTCGATTGCCTCCGCCTCGATCTGTCCCGCCCTTCCGACGAGCTCGACCCGAGCCCGCTCCGCCTCGGCCGCACGTTCCTCTGCCCGGACCCGGTCCACCTCAGCCTCAGCTCGGAGACGCTCCGCCATCTCCGCCCGATCTAGCAGCTCGGCGTGCTCGAGCTCCCAGCGATTGTCCAGCTCGAGGCGACGCAGACGCTCCTCCTCCAAGGATCGGCTTGCCCTCTCAAGAGAATCTCGGGTCTTGGCGAGCTGTTCGGTCAGCACCCCGGCTTCCAGTCGGCTCGCCCGTGCCACCTCTCGGAACGCGGAGAACTCCTGTCGGAGTCCCTTATGCTCCCCCTTAAGTCGGGCCAGCTTCCTCTCGCATCCCCCGAGGGTCCGGGCAAGGTTCGACCGCTCCGCCTCCGTCCGTGCATGCGCCTCCGCCATCAAAGCCGCCGACCGAGCTATGACCAGGCCGCCCTCCATCAGAACATCGAGGAGCCCGGGGGGGGGGGTACTGCGCCTTTCTCCCCCCTTCGTCCTCGCGGTAATCAATCGGCAGACCCGATACAGGTCGCCCGTAATGCCGAGCCTTTCCAAGGGCTCCGGCAAAGGAGACCGCTCTGCTCGAGGCACTCCACCAGAGGGCTCTGCTCGAGCAACGGGACCGGCCACCTCGCGCGCCACGATCGGTTGGGGTTGCGACGCCTCCCTGGGCGAACCCCCAACCTCGACCGGTGCCGCGGGACCAACCGCACCGGGAGCTCCAAGCACCTGGGGCTGCAACGCCCTCGCGGGCGAACCCCCAGCCCCGCCTGTCTCAGCCCGCACCTCGGCGACCGGGACGTCACCGCCTCCGGCCGACCCCCGGCCCTCGATGTCAGCTACTTCAGCATCGGCCCCCTCTACCCCCTTGGGGGGGAGAGCCGACCTATCGCCGTCCTCTGAAGGGCCCCCGGTCTCCTCGGCCCCCTCTCGCCTGGCAGATGGGGGAGCTGGCCCCGAGGGGTCGGCCCCATCTTGCCCCCGAGAGGGGAGCGTCGCCGAGCCAGAGTCGCCCCCGGCGGTAGGAGGGAGACCTGCCTTCTTGGCCCGTTTCTTGGCCTTCGCGGCCTCCCGCAACTTTCCCGCCATGGGATCCTTGCGCTTTGTGCCAGCTGGCCGTGAAGACCCCCCGGGGGCCACCCCCTTGCCCTGATCCCGGGCTTGGGCGCGACCCACGGGAGCCTCCGGCTCATCGGCCGCCGAGTCATCTTCTCCCAGATCGATGACCTCAGTAGTTTCCTCCAGAGGTTCCCGCCTCACGTCTACAGCAAAGAAAGAATACCCGGTCAGGAGAAGAAAAGTAACTACCACCCCAGGGGAACAACCTAGAGGGCGGTACCTGTCGACTTCAACTGCGTAAGCAGACACCGTTCGATATTCTCCGGCGTCACCAGCTCCTCGGTCGATTGGCGGTTATCCAGCAGATGGGCGGCCTGCCGCTCCACGTGGGGAGGGAACTCCTCCTGACGAGGAGGAATGTTCGGATGGAAATTGGGCGAGATCCGGCATCTCCAAAACTCATCCGTCGCCTCCGCCTTCACCCAGAAGAATTGGGTTTTCCACCCCTTGTGCGAAGAGTCCTTCGCCGCGAGGGAGATGCAACTCCTGTTCCTCCTCGCCTGGATAAAGTAGAAGCCCTTCCCCGCCAACGGGTGCGCCTTCAACTCGAAAAAATAATGAAAGAGGTCCAAGGAAGGAAAAATGTCGTACTGACGATAGAGGATCCGAAAGGCGGAAAGGAGGAGGTACGAGTTGGCCACCAACTGAATGGGCGCCAACCGGAAAAATTTGAGAATCTGGAGTACAAGGGGCTCGAAGGGAAGGCGGAACCCACTTTTCCAAGCTAGAAGGAACGTGCAAATGTGCCCCGTTCGGTCGTCCAGATTCGTCTCGTACGGGGCGGCGGTAAAAAAGCTATACCTGAGAGGCAAACGAAAGCGATGCTCCAGCTTCCTCACCTCGGCCTCCCCCAACTCACTACGGTTGGGGACGGGCTCCCGCCTCACCTGCCCTATTTCCATAGGCGAACCAGCCATCGAGCCGGAAGATGATCCCTCGTATGAGCTCGAGGACTCCGGGGGGGAAGGAAGTTGCTGGACCGCCTCCGCGGTTATCCTCGCCAACTCCTCGAACGCCGTCGCAAGACTTCGCGCCTCCACTGTGCCCTCACGGTGCATCAAGGAGCCCCAAAAGCTAAGAGACTAAGGAAAGCCCGAAACCCTGGACGCCTAGAACGACGAACAGCGCCCAACGCCTATAAAACCCTGGAGGGAGGCGGCGCGTCGTTCCGTGCTCCGAGAAAAGGGGGGGCCCTTCGTTTTAAATCCGTCAGGATCATCATTACAGGCCCCGACGACCACTACACGTGGCTTCATAAACGCCAATAGAATTCCACCCACCTGAGCCACGCCGGTCCAAAGCCAAAAAAACTACTCAACCGAGCCTCCATGGCTCGGGAGTAGGAGGGGGACAAGTGGAGAGGGGGATTTCTATAGCCCACCCAAAGAGCAGCCCAACAAGACCCAACAGGGTCCAACGAGGCAAGCTCACCCGAGTGATAGCCCACAGGGCCCACTCAGGAAAGGAAAGCCCAATGAACAAACACTCGAGGAACCAACTCTCCCCGGCGGCCCCTAGGCTCGGAGGGCCCGAGTGATGGTCAGGTCACAAGGAGGGTCCGGTCTAAGCCGTCTCCCCGCTCGGGAGAGACAGGCGCCAGCCGACCTATCTGACCCCCCCTTTTTCCGAGCTATGCTCATCACCCTGACAGGGCTGGCGTTTCAGTAGCTCGGCCGGACCAGACACTAGCCGTTCGTGCTGCCGTTAAGAGTCCCCAACGGACAGGGGAATCAAGAAGCCGCCGGGCTTCAAGGCGATAACGTCCCCACGATAAAGGCCATGAAAGTCCACGTTGAGGACGTAACTCCCGCCGGAGACCCCTCAACTTACAGGACTCTTGAAGGCGGTATACTACTTAAGCCAGGGCTACCCTCCGGTAAGGAAGAAGAAAAAAACTCCTGAGCAATGCGCTTCACCCCCCTTTTGGTAGAGAGGAGTCTCGCGCACCAGCTTTCCTCCTCCCCTCATTACTTCCACCGCAGCTCTACTGACTTAGCCATCGGAGGGTTTTGCCCAGGGAGATCCCCTGGGCCCTCTGATACGTTTTCCTGGCTTACAGTTTCATCTTCTGGTGATCCACGGCCCGCTCAGGACGCAGCGCGAGATTTCACCTCTTCAACACCTATTATTAATCTAGCTCCCCCTGAGACCTTGACTCCGACTCAGACTTAACCAAGACATACCTCAAAAACACCTCAAAGAAAACAAAGTGATATCAATCAATACGAGTGAATCAGCAAACACTCATAATGAGGTTATTTTCAGCAACAGACAATGAGTATAGATAAGCACAAGAGCACATGACAGATTATTCAGAGATCAATTATTCAATCATGAAATTCTGTAAATACCTAATTCTCTGCGCAATGTGCTAAATTTTTCAGTATCCAGTGGCTTAGTGAAAATATCTGCAATTTGTGAGTTAGTGCCAACATGGATCAACTCAAAGGTCTTCCTAGCTACTTCATCTCGAATAAAATGATGCCTGATTTCGATGTGTTTAGTTCGAGAATGAAGTACAGGATTCTTTGCAATGTTTATTGCACTAGTATTGTCACAAAAGATGGAAGTGCAACCTAGCTCAACTGAGTAATCCAGAAGCTGGTGTTTTATCCATATAACCTGTGTGCCACAGCTCCCTGCTGCCACATACTCAGCTTCAGCGGTAGAAAGAGCCACAGAGTGTTGCTTCTTAGATCCCCAAGAGACTAAGCACCCTCCTAAAAATTCGCAGTGACCACTAGTACTTTTCCTATCCAATTTACATCCTGCATAATCTGCATCTGTATATACAATGAGATCTAAACTACATGATGCAGGATACCAAAGACCTAGATCATGGGTAGCAGATAAGTATCTAAAGATTCTTTTTACAGCTGCCAAATGCAATTCAGTAGGCCTAGCCTGGTATCTGGCACACATCCCTACACTAAATTGAATGTCAGGCCTGGATGCTGTTAAGTAGAGGAGTGAACCGATCATACCTCTATATAATTTAGCATCCACCTCTTTACCCTTTTCGTCTAAATCCAGTGAGGAGTTGGTGCCCATGGGTGTTGAGATAGTCTTGAGGTTGGTCATTCCAAACCTTTTCAGCATCTCCAGAGTATACTTGGTTTGATTTATGAAACAACCATCCTCCATCTGTTTGACCTGCAGCCCAAGAAAATACTTTAGTTCGCCACTAACTCATTAAATTCATGAGACATAGATTCAGAAAATTCTTTACACAATTTTGAATTGTTAGATCCGAAGATGATATCATCAACATATACCTGGACCACTATTAAATCCTTTTCGAGATTTTTGGTGAAGAGGGTTTGGTCAACCTTACCTCGAGTGTAACCCTTGCTCAGGAGGAATTCAGAAAGTCTCTCATACCAGGCTCGGGGAGCCAGCTTCAATCCATAGAGGGCTTTATTCAACCTAAAAACCATGTTAGGCTGAACAGAGAAATTAAAACCTGGAGGTTGTTCAACATATACCTCTTCCTTCAATAACCCATTTAAGAATGCACTTTTGACATCCATCTGCAGCAGCCGAATGTTCCTAGAGCATGCAAATGCAAGCAGAATTCTTATAGCTTCCATCCTAGCCACTGGGGCATAAGATTCATCAAAATCCACACCAAATTCCTGACTGTAGCCTTGAGCTACAAGTCTTGCTTTGTTTCTAGAAATAGCTCCATTCTCATCAACTTTATTCTTGAAAACCCATTTAGTGCCAATGACATGAGTGTTATCCGGTCTGGGAACTAGTTCCCATACAATATTTTTCTCAAATTGATTTAATTCCTCACACATGGCGGATACCCAAGAATCATGTTTTAAGGCTTCTTCCACAGATTTGGGTTCCACCTGAGATACCAATGCAGCTAAGTCCTGTTCTTGGACAATTCTAAAATGAGACCTTGTCCTAGGAGGATCATGCAAATTACCTATGACATTTTCACTAGGGTGGTCTTTGTGAAATATTATCTCACCTGAGGGTTCACCTACCTCAGCTGCTCCTTCTTGCTGTGAGTTTTCTGGTTGAGCAGCTGGCTGCATCTCTTCTTCTTCAATTCTCTCCAAGAAATCTCCCTCATTAGATGGCTCCCTGTCATCATTCATCTCTTTGTTAGAGAAATCATTTTCATCAAACACTACATGCGGTGTTTCTTCAACAGTTTGATCATCTTTATTGAAAACTCTGTAAGCCCTTGAGGTTTCTGAATATCCGAGAAAAATTCCAGGAGAGCTTCTAGCTTCAAATTTGTCCAAACCATTCTTACCATTATTGTGAATAAAACATTTGGAGCCAAAAACTTTAAAGTATGAAATGTTTGGCTGCTTACCCTTGAGAAGTTCATAAGGAGTTTTCTATGAGTAGGTCTTACCAAGGCTCGGTTTAGAATGTAGCATGCAGTATTCGCAGCTTCAGCCCAAAATCTCCTTGGAAGTCCACTCTCAATCAGCATAGTCCTGGCCATTTCAATTATTGACCTGTTTCTTCTCTCAACAATTCCGTTCTGCTCCGGTGTCCTGGAGAAGAGAATTTGTGAGTCACTCCCTCTCTTGAGCAAAATTCAGAAAATGAAGAGTTCTCAAACTCTCCTCCATGGTCAGACTGAATTGTAATGATATTATGTTCACCTTGCAGTTTGATTTTATTGAAAAGTTCTTCAAAGTGAACAAAAGCATCATTTTTATTTGCTAAACAAAACAACCAAGAAAATCTAGTGAAGTCATCAACTATGACTAATCCATATCTCTTACCTGACAAACTTTGTATGCGAGTAGGACCAAAGAGATCCATGTGCAAGTGCTGCAACGGTTTAGATGAAAGACTCTCAGTTCTCAACTTAAAAACTGCACGAGTCTGTTTACCTTGTGCACAAGCATCACATAGCTTGGACCCTAACTGAAATCTTATTCTGGGCAAACCTCTAACAAGGTTATGCTTAGACAGTTTATTCATTGTAGACAAACTAGCATGGCCTAGACGCCTATGCCAGTCAAAAGCAACCTGTTCAGAGTTAGCAGACATACACAAGTTAGTTTCAGGATTATCATCCAGGTCTACGATGTATACATTGTTTACTCTATGACCTATGAACATGACGTTATCAGAATTCAGCTCAAAAACAGTGCAGGAATTGTGGTCAAAGAGTACCTTGTGTCCTTTGTCGCAGAGTTGACTTATACTTACCAAGTTGTGCTGAAGTCCTTCTACAAGATACACATCTTCAATGGAGTTAGTAGAGGACTTACCAATTGTACCAATTCCAATTATTCTTCCTCTGTTATTTCCACCGAATTTGACCAAGCCCCCAAACTTCATTTTCAGTTTGCTAAATTTGGACCGGGGTCCTGTCATGTGCCTGCTACAGCCGCTGTCAAGATACCACTTGTTATGCTCGGCTGCCAGGCTAACCTGCGAGAGTTCAGACAAAGTAATGTGGGACCCAATTCAAATTGGGTCCAAAGACAGTTTTCAATTCATGCAAATTACACTTAGGAACCCACATTTGTTTTACTGTTCTTTTCAGTGATTTCATGTGAATTGATTCTTCCTTCTTGGCATTTCTCAGTGGGTGTTGAATGAGCCTATTCCTATTAAAATTATGATGTTTCCGAACATAAAAATTGTTGTTTGGCCTCTTAGAGGACACACGTGTGTGCTGAGCATAATTCATGTAACCATTTTTATTCAAATGAAAATTGTGCTGAAAGTGATGCATGTTTGCATGCTTTCCTTGATAACTAGCATGCTGAACTTTCTTAGCGAAACTGTTCACCTTTCTAGTGACATCAATAGGAATGGTCGTGTGAAAACCTTTGTTCCACAACTGTTGCACAGGAGCAGTTCTAGTCTCAGGATTTCCTGACTTAGCTTGCTGACCAGTGGATTGAATGGATTTGCTGGTCGAAACCTTCAATGTAGAGACAGATTTGGAACTGGATGGTGTTTCCAGTTTTTCTTTGCCCTTGGCGGGGCAGAACGTGACAGTTTTAGATTCAAAGGGTTTTTTACTTGTGGGATAGTATCCTAATCCCTCCCTATTGAAGTTTACCCTCGACCCCAGAAGGGCATTCAGATTGTTTCTCCCCTCTGTAAATTTTTCAAGCATTTTTCCTTTGTCCTCAATCTCCTTCTGAAGTTCATTACATTGGTCCTGGAGTTCCTGATTAACTTTTCTAACCGCCTCATATTTTTCTGCAATCAGTCTAAACTCCTTTTTACTCTCTTCAGTTTTACTCTTCAGCTCATTCATCCTAGCTAGATTTTCCTCTCTTTCCATTCTAAACCTCTCGATCTCACTTCTAGCCTGATCTAGCTCAGTGGCCATCTCCTTGGTTTTCATGTTACCTGTAACAGCAATAGAGTGTTCCTCAGAAACAGAGTGAAACTTTCGTTTAAGCATTCTGTGCTCCTTGGTTAGAAAATTATATTTAGCTAACAGGTCGCCATAGGCGTCCTCCCAATCGTCCAAAGTAAAATTCTCAAATAAGTTCGTTACCTCTTCCTCATGGTTGGCCATGAGGCAAGTCTTCTCTTCACCTTCACTGGACGAGGTGGCTTCTGGATCCTCCTCCTCGTCGCTCCATGTGCACAGCATGGCTTTCTTCTTTTTGTGCACCATCTTCTTCTGGTATCCGGGAGCCTTAGCTTGCAGCTCTGGACATTCACTTTTCATGTGACCAGGTTTCTGACAATGGTAGCATGTAACCTTCTTAACAAACCGGTTCTTCTCAAGTTCTCGTTCAGGAGACTTCCTTGCAGCATTAAATCTCTTTCTCCTGTAGAATTTCCCTTTAGTCCTCAAGAACTTTCTGAATTGCCTGGTGAGCATGGCCTGCTCGCCCTTGTCCAGGTCTGAGAATCCGTCAGAGTCTTCGCTGCTACCACCACTGCTGCTGCTGCTGCTCTTCTTAGTATGTCGTGAGACTTTCAGAGCAACATTCTTTCCCTTTCTGTCATGTCCATCATTCTCTTGTTTGAAGTTCATTTCGTGGGTCATGAGAGACCCAATCAGCTGGGTTACTGACATGGTGGATAAATCTCTAGATTCCTCTATGACGGTCACCTTAGTATCCCAGATGGGAGTTAGGGACCTAAGGATCTTCCTGACAATGTCTTCTTGCTGAATCTCCTTTCCAAATCCTCTCAGACTATTGATGATCACAGACAATCTAGCATACATTTCTGTGATCGACTCCTCTGGCTTCATCTTAAACAACTCATACTGAGTTGTAAGCATATTGATCTTGGTAGCTTTCACTTGAGATGTGCCCTCATAAATTAACTGCAATTCATCCCACATTTTCTTTGCAGTCTTGCACGCTGAAATCCTCAAGTACTCTTCCGGGTGGACGGCGCACTGTATGATGCTAAGAGCTGTCCAATTCAGTGCAGAAAGTTTAACCTGTTCCTCTGTCCACATGTCTTCATTCGGTGGAAGTTGGTACGGACCATCTGTAATTACTCTCCAGAGCTTGTGGCTTTGGGCCCTGATAAAGACTTCCATCATGTTCTTCCAAAAGAAATAGTTATTACCATCGAAGAAGGGGGGACAGGTGATTGACTGCCCTTCAGCAATGTAGCTGCGAGAACCAGCGGATCCGTTTCCCTGGCCGTTGGACCACATATTGGGAAATACCCTCTCTGATACCAAGTGATATGAGAAATATAAAGTGATCTAGAAGGGGAGGGGATGAATAGATCACTGTTTTCAACCGATTAAAACTTACTGAAGAATGATTCACTTAAAACAAGCAATCTCGGAGTTGAACCCACAAAAACGCAGTGCGGACAATAGCTCGAGTGGATAGAAGGCACACCACAAAATCACCACAGACAATCACACGAGTACCCAGAGGTTTTTAAGGTGGTTCGGTCAGACCTCCAGTCTGCCTACGTTCACCCCTCACTTCAAATCGAAGTGAGACTTCCACTAGCACCTGCTAGCAAAGCAGACTCAGTCTGCGACAAGCGGCTGATTCACAGCTTCACCAGGGGAACACCCTCCCCTCTTCCTCCACACCCGGAGGGAACCCTAAGGACGCCAAGTCCCTAGAAACCAGGAAACAAGTTCCTCTTCCTCCAAGCGGAGGGAACACTAGTGATCTGCAGTCACTAGAACCAGAGACCAAGGTCTCTCTTCCTCTGAAGCCCACAGGGAACACCTCTTCTACGAGAGGGAACAACACTGCAACCTCTGTTGCAAGTGAACCAGAGAGAACACGTCTCTCTCTTCCCCTGAACACCAGGAGGTAACACAGAGAACTTTCAATCAAGAAAGAAAAAATAGATAAAAATGACAAACAAGAAAGAGGGAAACCAAATTTCGAAAACTGGAAACAATGTAGCTCAAACTGAGCAGCAGACTTCGGATTTGATCTGTAAGTCAATACCCATCTTCTGATCACTCTTCTGCTCTCTCTTCTCTTTCAACTGGATCACTCTAGTTTCTCAGGGAGGCTCCTTCTCGTCTGCTCTCACTCAAATTTCTTTCATGTAACCTCGGAGCTCCCCCTTTTCGTAGATGGTGAGGCAATGCTTTCATAAGCGATCAGGAGGGTTCATGCAAGGCGTGTGCTTCCCGCGCTCGATCCAGAACCTTCTTGCCACGTGCCCTTATAGCATTGGTTCCTTGAGTATTGGATCACGTGCAGCCCAGACACCGGGGAATATTCTTCCTCGGACCACCTTCTTCTTTTTGTTTTTCTTCTTCTCCTGCAAAGAAATTAAAATCATTAAAACTCAGGGCCACAAAAACTAAAACTACATGAGGAATGTGATAGCAGTACGAGATGCACTATACTGAGAACGACACGAGATACACAAGATGACTACAGCACGAGATAAAGAGAGAATGACACGAGGTCAGATGACTACAGCACGAGATAAAGAGAGAATGACACGAGGTACATAAGATGACTACAGCAACACGGCTAACACTACAAAGAGAACGACACGAAGTCAGATGAGAACAGCACGAGGTGAGAAGGAAATAACACGAAGTAAAACGGTAGTAAAACACGCGATCAGAGGAAACCTGGACGAAGATAGAAAGAAGCAACACGAAGACATAAAAACAACACTAAGACACAAACACAGAAATAACATGAAGACTCAAACGCAAAAATAACACGAAGACAAAAATAGAAACCGACACGAAGTGTGGTCACAAAGCGAAAAGGACACGGGGTCTAGAAAAACAACACGAGGACAGAAGACATAACGGCTACAACGACACGTGACAAAACAGTGAAAGCAGTAAGACGACTCGAGTAACTACAGTAAATGACACGAGAACACAAGAGCAGAAATAAAAGGATGACTCGAGATGAGCAACTAAATACTGAAGAAACGACACGAGGTTCACAGGAAAACGACTCGAAGTTCATCAGAACAAATCGAGCTGCTTCAGTAAACAGCACGAAGACAATCAATAAACATAGTTGGAACAACACGACGTACAACAGGATAACACGAAGTGTAGTAAACACAAACAACACGAAATATGAAAGGAACAGTACGGACATGCAAGGTACTACCTCATAGCAGTTTTCCTGTTAATCATGAAAATTTCAAATGCATAACATTACGCAAGATATCTGATTAAAATGACAATATTTAACATAGTGATGCTCATCATCAAAACACTAAGGAAGTCACAAAAATCCAACAGCAGGAACACCTTGGCGGCTGCCAAGGTCATCATCTTCCGAGTCGCCATCCATGCCTCGTTGACAACTTCCCAGCGCGAAGGGCAGATGCTATGCGAGAAGGGAGAAAGAGGAGAGACTGCATGAGAAGCCTTAAGCGGTGATAAGAGGTGAGGACGCCCTCCAGGCCCCTTTTTATAGGCCAGGGGGGGACACTCACCTTAATTAATCCTCCCCTCGAAAACACGCCAAAGGCGGGAACCCTTCCCCAAGGGGCAGTTACTCCGTTTCCCTCTAATCGCCTCTCCCATAGGGACGCGCGAAATGGAAAAATCAATCAAAGCATGGAAAGCAGAAACACGGAAAGGCGCTAGCGCCACGTCAGCCACCTGACCAATCAACACACAAGAGGCCTGTGAAACGTATCAAATCTCCGTTCTTCTGGCAACCGCAGATACGGTATTCAAGTCACACTAAAAGCGGTAAGATATTGACAACCCAGATGAAGGAAATTGCTGCCACCATACATAGAAAGCAAAATTTTTATATGGCAACTCGAAACAAAAATATATGTATATACATCTAGATCATACCCCTCCTAGTCTATGGAGATTAAGGGACTTTGAGAAGCCCGCGACCTTTCTTGAGGTTCGGCGTCGTGGAGCAAGGCGAGCAAAGAACCCCCAACATTCAGAGATCTACCCCCGACATCCTCAGTGGCGGCTGACCCAGACACTGACCCCAGTTGTGTGGGAACTGTCTCGGTCGTGTGCCCCCCTGAGGTAATCGGAGTTGGCGACTCCTCTGTCGAAGCAGTGGCCTCCCGGCTCCCCCCTTCACTTGACGTCTGAAAGTAAGAATCCATGACATCCTCATCCGAATCATAATGCTGCCCAAAAGGAAATTCAAGCCTTTCGAGCACCTGCTCCTGGGCCATGGTGACCACTCGATCGAAGCCTTGGGCGAACCCCTTCCGTAGCCCCCGTCGATAACCTGGCTCGTAATACGAGAAGGCGGCCTTCTGGAGAGCTACGTGGTAGCCCTCTGAGTTCATGTATCGATCGATCACCTCGCCCCGGCTTGCTCTGCACCTCGTTCAAGCTCGGCCACCTTCTGCTAGGACACGGCCAGCCTCTGCTCAACCTCAGACAGCTTCGCCTCGGCCTCGTCCCGCGTGACCTCGGCCTCTACTCGGAATACTTCGGCCTCCCCGCGCGCTCGCTCGGCCTCTCGGGCTTGGTAATTGAGCTCCTCCCGCTCGGCCTCCCATCGCTCGGAATGCTCGACCTGAGCCTGCCGCTCCTCCTCTAGGAGCTTGTACTTTAGGTCGGCCGAATAACGAGCCCGGGCCAGCTGCTCAGCCAGCGTTCGAGCCTCCTCCTGGCTCTACCTAGCATGAGCCCGAAGCAAGGCAGCCTCCCGATGAGAGACTTCGAGCTGGACAGTCAATTGGACGATCATCCGATCAGATTCAACACAGACCTTATAGAGAGATCTCCCCTCAACTCTTATCCGCGCAAAGAAATCGGTCAGTTCGGCCCCCAACTGGGCCATAATCACGCCGCCCTCCATGATTCTCTCAAGAAGTAGGGAGGTAGGGATACGTCTTAACTCCTCCCCGACCGACGAAGGCGCCCGGGACCAGAACCTCTTATATAGAGAGGCCCGAACGCTGGCGACGTCAGCCAGGGGAGGAAGAGCCCCTTCTAGAAGAACCGGACTGGAGCTCTTTCCCCGCACGTCCCCTCCTTCAGGACAGCGGTGCTTGGCTCAAGCCAGGCCACGGCCCAAGAATCCCCATGCGTTGGCCAATTTCATGCTCCTCAGTAGCAAAATACTGTTGCGCCATTGCCGAACAAGAAGAGCAGGGGAAAGAGGGAGAAGACGCCGGCTTGGGTCACTCGGGGGGAGAAGGAAGCTGGCGAATCGCCACCACCGCGGCCTCTATTACCACCATAAAGCCCTCCGCGATTCTCTACTCCTCCTGACCCCCCTCACACATGAGCTTTTTGAGTACAAGATGACGGGGTGACAAAACCCTAAATAAAGGAGGCCAGGGACGTAAAATCGAGTGATATATATACTCCCAGCGGTGCAGCGGGAGGCTACGCGACGTTCCAACTCCGAAAAGGGACTCCTCACATCGACTCGACAGAGTCATGATCATGGGCATACTCCCAGGACATCCACATTAAAAGGCCCCTGTCAGAGGAAAACCCCACCCAATTTGCGCCACCAATACCGCCCTGACAAATGTTACTCGTCAGAGCCCAATTTTTGGCTTAGGAGTAGGGGGGACAAGTGGAGAAGGGGGAAATCTACCGCCCAAGAGCACGGCCCAACTAGGTCTAATTTGACCCAACCAGGCCCAGCTTCCCAAAGTGACAGCCCCATTTTGGGCTCACTTACTCCAAGCCCAAAAACCCTCTCGGAACAGCACTTCCTAGGCGACCCCCGGGTCCGGAAGTCCGGGCAACAGGTCGATCAGGAAAGCCCCTACAATGGCCCA
Source organism: Amorphophallus konjac (assembly GCA_022559845.1). Lineage (NCBI taxonomy): Eukaryota > Viridiplantae > Streptophyta > Magnoliopsida > Alismatales > Araceae > Amorphophallus > Amorphophallus konjac. The sequence continues at coordinate 81,231,113 of CM040126.1, read as the reverse complement.
GCGCGCCATGTCTGAGCTATGCCTCCATCACTCGGAGGGACTCTCAACAGGCGCCTAGAACTTAAACCGACCGTCAGAAGCACATTCGGGCGTCCGTTGTGCATCCTCCGGGAGCTGGGAACTCCAAGGGATAAGGGAGAGCAGGAGTCCTCATGCTATTAAGATCCCATGACAATGAAGTAATCTTCCCGGAATCCCCTCGGTTCCCTGGACTCTTACGCTAAAACAGACTGCTATATAAACCCCGAGAGAGCCCCCCAAGAGGAGGGCATCCTGAGAGAAAATCACCACACCTCTTAGTGGAGAATAATCTCGCGCCCTTTCTTTCCTACCATCTCTCTTCGCATCCGTGCTCTATCACATTTGCTGACTTAGGCATCAGAGGGTTTCCCCCGGGGTTCCAGCCCTGGGCACCTCTGACCTGTTTCCCCTCTTACATATTATATACACGTGGTGATCGTGACCAGAGATTCCTCTGGGATTTCACGACTCAGGAGCAGCGCGAGATTACCCCTCTTCAAGGATAAATTGGAGATAATAAGAAAATCTAAAATGTAAGGATTTAAACGCCTAAACGTGGTATATCGCACGACCCCTATATCATAATAGCAGTCCCCATTCGACCGCTACTATGTTCTGTAAATGGAGGTGTTAGAAGCGTGGAAAAATAGGATTTTTCCATCCCAATCTTTATGATTCGAAGCTACATGGCATGGGAACCTAGTCTAGAACTCCTGTGGATCGATCTTACTCTAAATTAGGACTCTTAGATCAATCTAATCCTTCAAACCCTAGCAAACCCTATAAATAGGACCCAGGTTCGACCTGTGCGAACCCTCATTTTGGCTCGCGTTTTTCAATGGTAAGTCATGGGTATTTCATGTTGATCCTTTAGACTTTATTGTTCTCCTTAGTTTTTTATAACTCCCCTCAAAATCTCATGCTAGGAGGATACGCCGTTGGAAAGTTAGAAGCCATACAACTTGCTGATTCGCTGTAGTCCGCACAGGAACCAGTGTGGCCGTCCAGCAAAGATCTAGAGATTGGAAGCCCTAATCAAGGTATTTAGAAGTTCATTATTTAGAATAATTTGTTAACCTTTATATCTTCTATCTACCCTTCAAATTTCATGGATTTAGGTCAAGTGGTTAATGAGAATGAGGGACGAGAAGTTACTGGTTTAGCACAGGACGTGTAGAAACTAGGGCCTCCTTCCAGTCCAAAATTTGAAGTTTAAAGCCTGTTACCATGGTAGGTTATATCATGAAAATGCTTAAACATCAAGTTAGGAGTAAATGCCCTCTGCTTCCATGTGATTTCATGCATTATACATGGAGTATTTCATGGTTTACTACGACTGCGTATCTAGTTTATTTCTACATGCATAGTCCTGCACCTTCTAATTAAAGATAAGAACTTTTGCATGATCCATGTATTTCCTTGTACTCTCTTCGTTATAAACATGCTCTTACATGTTGTCCATTTGTTTCCCATGTTTTTTATGAATTTATTGCCCAAGGATAGGCCTTGCACTCGATAGCTATGTGCTGTCTGATGCAGGATAGAAACGGTCTACCAAAGACCGCTAATATCTAATAGCGGTTTCCAATGGACCACTACTGTGTAAAAGTGGTCCCAAGAAGACCGCTAATGTCAGAAATGGTCCTCATAAGACTGCCTGTATATTTCAATTTCCTGCACTCTGTTAACTCCAAACAGATTGCAGATTGACCCTATTGTATATATGTTAAGTCTAGTTAATGATGTTCAATTCCTAGTTATGACTTTACCTTTATGAACTTGGTTATATTGTTCATCCATTATGATAGATTTCATGTCCTTAATGTGTTTTAAACCTATTTTAAACTTATGTCACTTTCATGCCAAAATCATATAGTTTGTATTAAATTGAATTTCCACATGGATTATGAGACTTGGTTTATGCATGTTTGATTGCTATTTTTACATGATTCCACTCTCACCTTGAGTCTTTCATAAGTACATAGTGCGTACTCCGGTGCGTGGCTAATAGTTACACTTTGCACATATTAGGCACACGATCTTAGACTTGTGATCCTCTATGTTAGATATTCCTTCCATCGGACTAGGTGATCTTCTTTCAAGGTCTCCGTAAGTCTCTGCGAGCCTGGGAATCTCACTAGGACGCCGAGCTGGTTATACCCTCAAAAGCCCATTGAACTAGAGAGCACTCAAGATTATCGATGTTTTCTGCAGCCAGGCTAATAGCGGTTCTCAGGCGACCGCTACTGTCTAGTAGCGGTTCTGGAACGATCGCGTTAGTCTAGATTTCACCACTACGTCGACTCTTCTTTCCTCATGCATCGACTCTGTCATCGAAACGGTCTGGGCATGACCGCCTCTTCATAGAAACGGTCCTAGCATGACCGCCTCTCAAAGAAATGGCCCTGATATGACCGTTTTATGTCTAAGTATTGATTAACCCGGGGTTTGACCCAAGGGTTGATTTTCCTATGCTCCTATATGGTCTATTAATAATCTAGAACCCCACACCTTGTTCAATAAGTTATTAATGAATTATGAAAGTTAAGGAATATGCCGTTATGTTACCAGATTCTTTCTGTAGTATGACCTTGTCATTAAATCATCCCTGATCTCATGATTTCAAGTTGGAACATTCTTACCTTGATATTGATTATCATAAGCTTATTGTTGAATTGTACATTACTGGCCGAACTTTATTGATATATCTCGTAGAAGTAGCTCGATTTATAACGCGAAGATGCAGATCGGGCACTGATTGTGTCCAAGGGCTCCATGCTAGCCCCCTCAGCTGATTGTCGGAAACGTGCTGAAAATCATGGGGTACGATGATACTGGCGTCGCATTACGTTGAGAGTACTTATTTTTATAAACGAGTGAAAATCGCGAGGCAATCTACTAAAATTACATTCTTGTGTGTTAAGTGACTTTCTAGTGCATAGCCTTTATGGTTATGAAAAGTGCATTCTCGTTACATTCTTGTTCGTGAAAGGCCATATTTACATTCATGCTATATTCTTGCTTGATCATATTCCCAATCTACATGATCTCTTATATCTCATCTTGATCATATCTTGTTACTTGTGTTACTTTGGTTTATACCGCATGTTTTACCATATTTCTTTTATCTTATTTCCTAGAGCTAAGATGTTAAATACTTAAACATTGCCTTCATGTTGATACGAAGATACATATTGGGCAAGTGTGCTCATTACCCTACTTTTCCTATCTTTTCAGGACATTCTAGCGGGTCGGATTCAGATTATTCAAGTGATAGATCCGAGAGCGATTGGTGGTTCGAGAGAAGCCGTAGCTAGTCTAGTCAAAAGTCAATTATGTAATTTTCACTTTATTGAGTCTAGTTAGTCAAAGAGTCTTTGTAAACATTTCATTATGATTCAATAAAATTAAGATTTTTGGATTATACCCTCTTGTGTTCACTTTTATGTGTGAATGATTAGCGCTCTGATTGTTATTATCACTTGAGGCTTCTCTTGCCGGCTGTTCATGTTCTCGATTAGTTTCCGCTGCACAATCTCGGGGCGTGACACTAGATGTGAATATAAGATTTGAATGCTTAATGATCCTATGCATCTATCTATCAGTAGAAGGAGCAGAGAAACACCACAACCATAGACACTCCAAGTTTTTAGGTGGTTCGGTCACCGTCCACGGCTGACCTACGTCCACCCCTTACTCAACCTGAGCAAGGCCTCACTATGTGCAGATAGCACACACACACACAAGGGTGAAGTTCCCTTATAGAAGCTGCCACATAGCTTGAACACCGTGAGCTATCTCCCAGCTCACAAAACCGCTGACATACAGCTTGAGGGCGACACTGCCCAAACCCAGATCGTCACTACAGACTAGCACGATTTGAAATCCACCGTTCCCAGATGGAGCACAGTACACAGCATGAAGATGAAGTCAAGAAAACAAAACTAGAAAAGAAAACCACAGATTGAGTTCCTGGAACATTCTCTCCAAACCAACAAAGACTCGATCTGCATGGTAGATTGCTCCACGGCTAACTGGAACAATCTGAGAAGCTTTCACGATCACAGCTCCAATGCAGCTTCCAATGGACTGGGGAAGCCTTGAACCCCTCACAGCTGCTTGAAGAACTTCTGCAAACTGGTCACCTGGAATGTTGCTTCGTCTTCTTTGGTGCGGTCACATGTAATGCTGAGCAAATCGGGTTCCCAAGACAGTGATCACATGAGCAACCTTCAACAATTCCTCCTGGAGTTCTTCTTCTCACGAGTGGGCTCTACCTTTCTATCTCCCTATTTCGTTCTTACTGTTCAAGCTCACACTTGTTCTTCACCCTATTTCTCCACTCGCAACAGAAACCCCAACTGCCTTTCGCGATATTCCCTCTTCTGGGGAATCTCTCATGGGGCCCATGAATCAGTGGTAGTTAGGAGAATATTTTGTTGTATCCCCTAGTTGATTTTGGTGTTTGGTTTTAATGACAACAAAATGATTATACTTGTGTGTGTGTTTCATTGAGAAACATGATTGCATCTCGTTTAATGAGTTAAAGGATGACTTCAAAGTTCACATTTGGAAGTCAAATGAATGCTAGTTGATCAAGGAGCTTATGCTTTGACTATCTTGGCTTGTAGGGTCAAAATCCATGGTTTATACTTGGAAATCATAAGATTGCATGGATGAGTCAATTTCATTGTCCTTGATCCGAAACAGGTGGTAAACGTCATGTTAATTCCACAAGAACATTTGGTAAGATTCAAAATCCTCCAAATCCTTCTATTGGTTGAAGATTGCGTCGACCCCACCATTGTGGTGCATCGACCTCATTCATCATGCGTCGACCCTACGTTACATACTCTTCAAACATGAGTTTTCAAAGTATTGGCCGGGTCTTCATGCATTTTATATATGAGGTTTTTGGGCTTGCAAAATGCTTAATTCATCGATACAAAACTTGATGGAATGTAGTATGGATGGAGTTTATACTTTGGTCAAATACTTGACTGGGTGTTCTTGATTCTTGGTTGAGGAAAATAGAGATTTGTTTGTTTACATGAATGTTCCTCTTGAGTTTTTGAGCTTCAAATATTGTTGAGATTCATATGATTCCTCATACATGTTGCATGGAAGCTTGATTGGTGTGGTTAAAGTTGCTCACTTGATAGAATTGCAATCATGCAAGTATTTTATGCTTTGGACTCAAAATTCCTCTCTTGAGACTATGACTTTGAGTTATTTGTGTTTTATCTTGAACTACATGTTTAACTTGCAAAACAAACCATTTTCTTTCATCTGGGCTGTTGATGGTTTATGTGTAGTGGAGTGAATATATTAATCTTGATGATCTTGGTTTGTTAGGAATTGCGTTGCATGTATTGGGTTGTGTTGAACCTTGTCTTGGTTGTGGAGATTGTAAAGAAGGGTCATATTGAAATGAAGGTGTCAAGGGTCTTTTATACAGTATTGAATGCATTCCATTCATATTCCTCTTGAGGTATCAAAAGTCATGATAGTGCTACTTACTTCATATGTTCATGCATGTTCTTCATAGAACTCTTGAGCTAGTGTTTTAAACCTTTCATATAAATCTTGGTGAAATCGGTTCTTGGTGTTGAAAATGTGTTTTCATATTGCTTGATAGGCTCCCAAGGCACCTAGACTTTGATCAAAGGTATAGTGGCATCAAAGCATATGAAAACTCATTGATTTATCTTTGATTTTATGTTTTGTAGGAAGTTCGGTGGACCAACATCATGCTTTCGGTCGACCAATATAAACAGCACTGAAGAAATCAGAATGCAACAGATTTCGGTCCACCGACCTGGGCATTTCGGTCAACCGAAATCCCCAGTGTGGGCTAAATCAGAGTCTGAAATAGTTCGGTCGATCGACCCCAATTTTAGGTCGACCAAATACGATGAATTGCTTAACACGAGGATCCGAAAACCAACTAAACCCAATCCATTTGTGCTCCCCCTTTACCCATTTTCCCCTAGGGTTATTATACACATCTTAGAGGGGTTTTCTAAGGGTTTTATAAGGGCTATATGGGTCTTTAGATGTCTCTTGTTCCTATATATACAAGACCTATGAATTTGGAGGATTTATCTCTATGAGCTTACATTTTCTTATCTTGTAGGTCAAGAAAGAGGAGAGGAAGACAAAGGGGAAAAGAAGAGGAGATATCATCTACATCCAGGAGGTTTTGAAGATCTTGCATGAAGAGAAAGTGAAGTGGAATGATGAGAGGATCATGTTGATGCTTAAATCATCGTCATCCGACTTCCTTCCTACCGTTGCTTGAAAGAACATCATCAACCAGATTTTGGAAACCAAGGGGGATCTTTCCTACATCTTTTCTATGTTGTTCTTGATGTGTTTCATGATCTATGCTTAGGTTTGAGCATGTTTGAATAATTGTGTTAATTTTCTGAACTAGAAATATTGTGTGTGTGTGTGTGTGATCGTCTGCGAACGGTCGTGTCTACGGTGTTGCGTTTGTTGCAGCGTGTGTGTGTTTGTGATCCGATCTCGGATCATGTTAGAGACTCCGTGTAATACCTTAGATCTTTCGGATCCTTATCGGAGTGCTTTCGGATCGCTTTTGTGGGTCATGAGTTGAGTTTTACGATCCACGTGAGTTTTTCTCCCATACAAGTTACAGAACCCAGTGGAGAGTTTATTTCTCAGTTCATCGACTCGAGGATGCTACAGTTGCGATGTACTCTTCCCGAGGATCGTTTCGACTATTTTTACACATTTTTCTGAATTAGGGGTTTTTTGGCACAAAAATCAGAATTTCAGAAAATTAGGAAAATTCCTAATTTTATTTCTATTTAACCTTCCTCACCCTCTCTCCTCCCTCATTTCTCACCTCTCTTTCTCTCTCTCGTTCTCTCTCCCCTCTGCTCCTCTCGACGCGGGGTGCACACCGTTGGCGAGCTGGCTGAGGCGGGGACGCGATGGGGTGATCGGCACGAGTGATGGGGCGACGGATTGAGCGCGGCGCGGCGCGATCCCTCGGTGGATTCAAAGTCGGCACGGTTCGTTGTTTTGGCGGTTTTCGATGCGGTTTAGTCACTTCGGCGCACGGAATCATCGGTGGAGGTAGGGAAATGGATCACCTACTTCTCCTCTACATTCTCTCACAGTTTCACGCCGAACGGTGAGCATACGAGTGGGTTTTACCTTGTTGGGGTAAAATCATGCTGTTGGGGTGTTCGCAGGGTTCGTCAAAAAACGGCGATGGTTTTTAGATCAGTTGGTATCAATCGAACCCCTGGAATGTCAGCGTTCCAGATCCGCTGATTTTGTGTTGATTGGTTGTCATTTGGGGCCGGTACGAGCCCGCACTACAAGAAAAATAGGAAATACCGACGGTATTTTCTGACTGAAAATTTTTCGTCGACAATACGTCGGAATGTTTTGTCTTTCTGACGGAAATATATTGTGTCAAAAATTCGTCGATAATTACCGACTATTTTTTGACATAATATTTTTGTCGAAAATACATCCGAAACTTTCGACAGAAAAAATTAATGTCGAAATTAAAGCCGAATATTTCGGATGTATCTCCGACAAAAATCTGTGTCGTCGAAAATAAATAGGATTTATTTAAAATACATGAATAGTTTACGATGATAAATTTAAGTCGAATATTCGTCGAAACTTGCCGACGTATCTCCAACAAACCTTTATCCGTCGAAAAATTTTGATAAATAATTAAATAGTTTTCCTCCCTTTTATTGTTAATAAACATTATTATATTTTTATATTTATTAATTAGCACTTTTATGGTTTTTTGTCAGTTTTGTAATTGTTTTATGGTTATTGGCAAGTGGACCAATGTGAATTCAGAAAAATAAAAGATTTTATCCACTTGAATTTCCTTTGATGTTGCTTGAGTCAATTTCTTCTCGTAGACACACGATAGTCATCCTGGTTTTTATGTCTGTACGTGGTTTTCACTTCGTTATGTAAGCACTCCCTCTTTGCACGGTATGGAGACCCACATATGTTGTTATGACAAAGAAGGACTCTTGACAGAATCCTGATCGATAAACAACTCTTTCATCTGTAAACATAGCAGTTTATCTGTTCAGACGATTATCAGGCACCGTAAATTAGTAGAACTGGAGATAATCTCGTTCCTTGATCTTAGATGAGTTTAATCAGTGTCATTTGATGACTAGGAAAGCTTCAGATCCGTGTTGGTAGAGTTATTTGGAAGCCCATACACGGTTAAACCCTAAAAATGAACTTGAGTTTCTTCAAGTTTCACTGTCATAAGCTATTTGTCACAATTACATAGTTATTTGTCACTTCTAATGAGCTATTTGTCATCATAACGAGATATTTATCACCCTTATCCTACGCTAGGCGTCGGGTTTGTTTCGCTTCATAACATATTGTGACTTCTGTTATCCATTTATCACCCTTGAGAGACATATGTCAGCCTCGAAGCCTATTTGTCACCACTGATGACTATTTGTCACCACTATGCGGTGTTAGCCGTCGCGCTTGATTTTGACTTATCTGACTAACTGACTCCAAAACTTCAAATCATGTTCTTCTTTCTGTTGCAAGAGGGACAATTAATAAATATAATAGTATAATTATAAAAAAAGTAAATACAAAAATGAAAAACATCATAAAAATTAAAAACCAAATGTTGCGATGTTGCCATCCACAAGGTGATGTGAGGGTATGCCCCTGTGAAATGGACAATACCACAAGGTGATTATGTAAACATGACAAAAGTCATGAATGAAGGAAATACAACAGAGTAGGTGGAAATTGAGCAAGTTTAAATACGTTAGACACACTACATTATAATAATTCGTAGCACATATACTATTAGGCCCTGTTTGTTCAGCAGTTGTCACATATTTGGAATCCTTTAATAACCCACGACCTACCAACATGTCCCTCAACCTTACATTCTGAAGACTTTGTTCAGCAGCAGTGACCTTCTATTAGACTTTTATCATTTATCATATTAATTGAATATCATTTTCATGGTTTGTCAGAAAATTTTGTATTTATTGATTATCATTTTATGGATTTTTATTATTATTATATTTATTTTCTCCTTTGGGTTCACCTTCCGTATGTGAGAGCAACAGAGTAAAATGTAAGATGAGGGTGATGAATGCATATTATTGGTGACAAATAAATTGACAGAGGTAACAAATACACATTAGGGGTGACAAATAGGTTAACAGGAGCAAAAAATGCGTATGATGGATGACAAAAGGCTCTTAACGGTGAAAAATGCACAAAGACGACGTCTCCCAGGAGCAAAGGCGACGGCTACTACATGCTAAAAGTGGAAAATGCCTATTCGTGGTGACAAATATATCAACAAGGGGACAAATGGGCATGAAGGGTGACAAATGGATCCTAGCGATGAACTATGAGCATGAAGATAAGCCCTACTAATATTAGAACCATCGACAAACCCTGCTACTTATAGGGGAAGAACTCAGCTTCGTAAAGGTAACCCCTACCTACGATGGATGTTATCCTTCATTTGAGAGCAACCACATCACACAAAGATCAAGCATCCATCATGCAAAGAAAGGTTGCAGAAAAGGAAATTATATTGATAGGGGAAGAGGGTACAAGCAGTTACTCGTCCTCTTTGGGATGGAACCTGTCAGGTTGGAGGTTCGTCACCCCCTTGTTACAAAACAGGCGGTCCACCTTCGCTAAGGCGTCCCGCCACCCTTGCAGGTACCCCTGCTTGTATTCCTCCGAAACATCGCCACCGCTACTTTCCCCTGATGGCTGGTCCGGCACCGGCAGGGCTTCCTTTCGGAAGCATAGCCGTTTGTAGGAAACCTTCTGTGACGAAGAATCTGACTTCTCAGACGACATCTTCACGAGAGTGTCTTTGAGTCTTTGACAGCCAAAGGAACTCAGGATGTCCTTCGTGTTCCCCACAAAGTCTCTATTTATAGGAAGGAGATGAAATCCCCAGAGCCCAGAGGTCAAAATAGTGTTTGTGCGTCCCCAACTTTGTGGAAATCGAAGCGACGGGACCGCGAAGATCGTTCCATCTCTCCCAACATTTCTGACTCTCGATCCTTCATTTTTGCCGGTCATGAGATCGCTTGGACCGAGGCTCCTTTCGTCCAGTTACATCAACCGCATAGCAGACGAGAGGCCGGAGAGAGATACTGCAATGGCTAACACCGCATAGTGGTGACAAATAGTCATCATTGGTGACAAATAGGATTCAAGGCTGACAAATGTCTCGTAAGGGTGATAAATCGATAACAGAAGTCACAATATGTGATGAAGCGAAATAAAGACGACGCCTAACGAGCAATAAGGGTGACAAATAGCTCGTTATGAGTGATACATAACCATTAGAGGTGACAAATATTCTATAACATTGACAAATAGCTCATAGTAGTGAAACTTGAGCAAACTCAAGTTCATTTGAAGGATTTAACCATGTCCTAGCGATCTTAACTCTACCAACACGAAGCTGAAGCTTTCCTATTCATCAAACGACACTGATTAAACTCTACCTGTCTTTCTAACTCGACCTGCCTTTCATATGTTCAGACCTAAAATTGCACATTCTCAGATCTAAAATTGCACATATGCTCAGACCTTAGTGTGCGCTCATGCACATATGCTCAGACCTTAGTGTGCAACAGTGACAATGTGCACTGACCTGGAGACCTTTGCATAAAGCATTTTGTTCATGTGCACTGAACTGAAATGCAACACTGAACATGTGCACCGACCTTATGTGCTTACATGCAGACATGCACTGACCTCCATATGAGTTCCAGGAGCCACCATGTTTTCTGTTTGTTAATGCCCCCCTCTCTCTCTCTCTCTCGCTCTGTCTCTTTCATTTGTCACCACTGCAGGCTATTTTTCACGTTTAGACACCCATTTATTATCCTTAGAAGCTATTTGTCACCCTTATGACCTATTTGTTACCTTTACGACATATTTCTTACCCTTGGAAGTCATTTGTTTTTCCCCCATCCCCTGCTTTTCCTCTCGTGTGTAATAAATAACAAAAATAAATATAAATATATCAATAGTTTAGCTAGATAATTCAAATCCGTATTAATTAGAGGATAATATTCTAAATAGTATTTATTTTTTCGGATACGAATAATATTCAAATTTGAATCGGAGCAGAAACGGATATTATAATATTCGTTTCATAAGTTATGCAATCGTAATATTATATCATATATCATATAATATATATATGTAAATAATATATTATAAAACATATTTTTTCTAATATAAAATATAAAGAATATGATAAGATGGAAGATTGTTACACTTCTCGAAACTATAATAACTGCCCTATTTATCAATTTGACTAGTAAAATTAAAATCAGCATTTAGTTGGGAGATACAGTTCGTCTTCCATCGACTTTAGGTCTTCCACTGCCTTTAGTAAAATTAAAACCAGCCTTTAGTTAGGAGAGACACTTCGTCTTCCACCAACTTTAGTTCTTCCACTGCAGGACTGCAGGAGTAGTTGGCAGCACCAGGACTCCAGGAGGATGAGACGTGTGCAAGGAGCCACCATTTTTTCTGTTTGTTAATGCTCTCTCTCTCTCTCTCTCTCTCTCTCTCTCTCTCTCTCTTTCATTTGTCACCACTACAGGCTATTTTTCACGTTTAGACACCCATTTATTACCCTTAGAAGCTATTTGTCACCCTTATGACCTATTTGTAACCCTTAGAAGCATTTGTCACCCTTACGACCTATTTGTCACCCTTGCGACCTATTTCTTACCCTTAGAAGTCATTTGTTTTTCACCCATCCCTTGCCTTCCCCCCCTCGTCGCAGACCATCACCACCTTGTCCCCGTGTGCCCACGGGTGCCCTGCGCACCCTCCCTCTCCTCTGTGAACCAGCACCGCCGTGAGTGCCGACCAGCCCACCGTCACGCTCCCCCTTGCACCCACGTCGGTAGAGCACCGCTGCCCCTCCGGTGCCGTGCCGTGGCAACCCACCGGTGTTCCTGTCGGACCCGCCCACCGGCTGCCGTCTAGCACCGCTGCAGCCACCGTCATCGGCCACCCATCGCCATTCCGCCACCGCCGCCCGCGCATGGCCTCTATAACATCACATCCAAGGTGTGACTGCCATGATTCCTAATTTCATCTCAGTTCACATGTTGGATGTATTTATATTTTGTTTAATATATTTTTTCAGGATGTTAAAAACTGGAGAATGCTGTCGAAATTTTTTAAGGGAGATGCTGTCGAATTTTTTTAGAATACTCACTCCATTCAAACCACAATGTTGAAATAAGCTCTTTTCTGAAGCAAGTATCATGATCTCTCTCTTTCGGAGAATCGGTAGTGACCAGTCTATATGTGTAAACCTTCCTTGTCTGTCCTGGTCTAAAAGCAGGACCAATGGCTTGGCGAGGTACCAAAGCTATTGTTCGTGCATTTAGATCAGGACAGACGAGGAAGGTTTACACATACAGGCTGGTCGCTGTCGATTCTTCGGAAGAGAGAGATCGTGATACTTGCTTCAGAAAAGAGCTTATTTCAAAATTGCGGTTTAAATGGAGCGAGTATTCTAAAAAAATTGCTGTCTCTGGTGACACTGCAGAGTTGGTTGTTGGGCAAGAGGAGTCGTCTGAGAGAGGGGATTCTTCTGCAACTGGTGATGGTGGAGGATGATCCAATGGATATCTATTGATTTGTAATTGTAATTGTAAAAAATGACACATTTGAATTAATGTAATTATAATTTATTTTATTCATTGATTTATATGTTGTGTGGATTACATCGGAGAATGTGTGTTTTATGTTGAGTTGTGTAGGTTGTGTATAAATGGATAACATAAGTAAAAGGTTTGATGGATAACCGAAGCAAAAGGTTTGTTTTGTAGCGAAACAAAGTCGACGGCTGACTAGCGATAAGGGTGACAAATAGATGTTCGTAGTGACAAATAGCCGGTAGCAGTGACAAATAACTCTGTAACGGTGACAAATAGCTCATGGCAGTGAAACTTGAAGAAACTCAAGTTCGTTTGAAGGATTTAACCATATATTGGTTTCCTAACTCTATCAACACGGATCTGAAGCTTTCCTAGTCATCAAACAACTCTGATTAAACTCATGTGTGATCAAGAAATGAGATTTACCTCCAGTTCTACTAATTTACAGTGGGATCAAGCCAAGTCGTTGACAATGAGTAAAATGTCAAGTACATCATTTCTCTACACAGACAACAACAGTAATAACAAACCAACTAATATGAAGAGGAGCAACACTACTAGAGTACATAATAGAACAATAACAATACAAGGCACATTTGACATTTGTGTAGTCGTCTGCTGGCATAGTGCCTGGTTCGTTGAATCATAGTCAGGTCCGGGACTTGCATGATATGTAAGTTGAGGTTGATTAACATATGCATGGCTGCTATTGCCAACCCCATTTATAGCAGCATGTGCTTCCTCTACCGAGTGAAAACCCTTATAACGAGCTCCAAGGTACCCATTCGCTTGGACAAAGCATTGGGGCCAACTATAATATACACCTGGTTCGCGACCAACCTATACTACATAGCATTTATACCTTCTCATTTTCTGAACCTCAATTCCCTGACGAATTAAAAAAAGGAAGAGGGCATCTGCAGCAGGAGCCAATGACGACAAGGGACCGAGAGGAGGACGCAGAGGAGACGGACGGGATTGGTGTGTCGATTTAACACATCGCTGCAATGGAGGTGGTAACACAGCCCCTCTGGAGCAGAAAAAAGGGGAACGTCAGGAACCCTAGCCGAACGATCGTCGCTCGATCGGAGCGCATTGCAGAGGTGATTGGACAAGGGAGGGTGTAGGCGTAATTAGGTTCCCCAACCACCCTTCTGACGTTGCAATCTACCGTGACGATCGCCGTTGACGTTGGCCCCGAGAACACACATCCACAGTGAAGCGGCAGCAAAAGCGTGATGGCGGAGCACGGCGTCGAGGGTTTCATGAGTGGAGAAAGGAGGATAAGGGTGTTACATAACCCACATGGGGTACCCCGGTTTATACCACGGTTTGACGATAGGTCAGTGGGGATGAGGAGTATAATAGTGAAAAATAGTTGCCTAGTGCTGACAAATGTCCGATAGCAGTGACAAATAGCTGCGTAAGTCTGAAAAATAGCTTGCAGCGTTTAAATTGTGAAAACTTCAACGTCGACGCATGATGCAAAGCCAGTGGATAAGGGTGCAAATACCCTATCAGTGGCGATAACTAGATCTGCGTAGTAGCCAAATACACTGGTAAGGGTGAAAAATATATTCTAGAGCTAACAAATGAAAAGCAAAAGGAGCTGAAAGGAGTCAAGTTCACAGAAGGACAAAAATATGAACAGTGTATCAAGAGTTTCTACAGCATTCAGAAGAACAACGAAGGGACTTGGTCAATGCCAAGACAGTCAATGTTGACTGGTCATGGTCAACGTAATTCAAAGAAGTCTCCAGCCAAGCTCAGCTTTCAGTTGAACAGTTATGAAGTCCCAGTCAAAGTCCAAGGTCAATGAATAGACTAGTCACCACTATGCTCCCCAGACAAAGCCAAGCAGGTAATGAAGAGAAGAGAAGGCAACGGTTGCTCATGTAGTCATGTGGTAAGAGTGATAAATATGTGGTAAGGGTGACAAATGGCACTTTAGTGGTAACAAATGCACAACTAGCGGTGACAAATGGCTAAGGCATAAGGTTTGTGCTTGAGGTCTGTGCACATTTGCATTTTGCAAGGTCAGGTCGGTGCACATGTGTTAGAGATAGGCATAAGGTCTGTGCACATGCGTTAGTGTTAGAGGCATCAGGTCTGTGCACATGCATTAGCGATAGAAACATAAGGTCTGTGCACATAGCACTATCAGGTCGGTGCATGTTTTCATTCCACTCTAGTCGACACTTGTGCAGGTAAAGCCCTCATCTTTTCACACTTCAGCCCAGTTCCTTAACCAAACTTGAATCTATCTTCAGAAAACTCATTGATATTCATGAATACACATTATCAAGCACACATTAACGGCATTAAAACATATAAAACTTTGAAGATCAAAATGTATGAAAAAAGAAATATCAATCAACACAGGTATGTCACATTCTGAGGTTTGAGACGTGAAATTGTTTAAGATCTTCTATTTCCAAAGTTAAGGAGTTGGGCCCCAATCCGGGCTCTATATATATTACAATCATCCTCATTAAATGTCCATGATGTCTCCACCTTCTTTGACAATTCATCAACATATTTCAGTACATAAATGGCACAGTTGAGGCTTCGATCCTGCTGTTGGGGACATTCGTTGTCGAATACAAGTTCCCAATTCTCAACTCCCTTGAATGAAGTCTCATAGTTGTTCATAAACCCCCGTACAACTACAGCCTGCAAATGAAATATTTGACATTATTAAGGAATAACTAAAAGACACATTAAAGATATCTTTAATACAGGTACACGGATAAGAAAAAGTACCCATTTTCTTGTAGTAGCCTCATAGATGGCCATGCCTCTCATGGAATTGTATGAGACAAAGCGGTGATTCTCCGTGTCAATGGCAAGTAGATGCCAATGATTTGATGAGCATAACACGAAGAATAAATATTTGTCCTTCTGTAGTTCGGTTAATTCAACATTCTCGAAGGTGCACTCCAACAGCATGTTTGATTTTTTGGAGTCGGGCTCTGGGGTGACGTTGATGTGATTCACTACAATGGTGGGAAAATAAACCCACTGATGAAAGATGCCAGATTCATTGCGTCTTGATTTGAGGAGGTACATCATGGCGTCGATCACCTGTAAATTAACAATCACGATTCTATTAGCAGTAGAAACACAAGTGTATTATTGGGCGAGGCATAAAATTGCACAATTAATGAAAGAGAGTACCGTATCATCTATCATCTGGCCGTATAATAGATCAATGACATGACAACGTCTCAAAACAATGCCGTTCCCTACTGAAAATATGGCATCACTATATTGTACAAAAATTTAGTTATTGGTAGTCAGAGTAAGGCAAATCATGATAATTACAGAAAGTATAAGAGGATAACTTACTCAATATCCCCTGAGAGAGTTTCAACAATGAATTCATTCACAGCGTTGTTATCTTTCGGATTCAGCTGGCCTTTGCAGATCCAATCAGTATTCTGTAGGAGCCTTCTGATCTCGTCGGCTTCATCTCCCTTCTACATGTATGCCAATGTACCAATATTAGAATCTATACTATAAGAAGTGGGAACAACGTAAACTCACCTTCTTCTTCCCCCGTCCTATTTTCTTTGGAGGTGCCCACCTTTTCCTCACGGGCTTCTCGTCCCGTTCATGAAGGGACTGACAAATGTGACCTAGATGATGGTCACCATGCCCATTGGTCGCCTCCACCTGACCTTCGATATCGCCTTGCACATCCTCTTTAGGAGCTGCCTTACATGGCACAGTATCATCTGTAATTTGTGAGAGGGGCCTTAGAGCTGGGACAGCGGCGGCAATGTCAACCAAAGTTTGACAGATATTTTCCTCAACAGTTTCAGCCCCCTGCACTTCCTCTCCAGGGGGGGGCTGCGGTCGCTTGCCATCATCTGCCGCCTGTTCGATGGGGCCAGGAGGTGCTGCATCAGCGGGAATGTGAGCCCCTTCCACACTAGTCAAATAGAAGGCCTTCATTTCCTCAAGTAGTGAATTCTGGATCTTCAATATAGCGGCAATATCCTGTAGCACAGGCATGTATCTCTCTGATGAGGATGCATAATATTGGCGACTGGGTCTGGCCATCATCGTTTCACCGTACACCATCACCCTTTCACGTGGCTCAACAAGGAGATCTTCGATCACCTGCATTTAAAACCACATCACTCCGGTTATTCATTAATGAATGAATGACAAAGAAGAAGTTAATTTTAGTACTCATAATACATGTTGGTCTCGCAGGGATCCAATGGAGAATTTTAATTTCCTATCTACAAATGTCCCCCACCTAAATAGTCGGGGAAATGCCACTTGCCTTACTGGCTGCCTCACCCGCGTGTGCTCAAAAAACCAGACCTGTAATATGAAATATATCAAGTTATTTTACAATGCAGTAGAATTAATGATTTACACATTATTAAACAACAAAAATAAAAAAACTTAGAGCAAGTGCGGCAGAACAACCAAATATGGGGGTATGGGCCTGGGATGCATTCCCGAATCTTCTCTTAGCACGGTTAATTGTACTTGACCGCCGTTTCTGGACCGCCAAAACTAATTCCTCAAACTTGTGCATCGTTAGCTGTTGCACCGTGGCTGCCCAATTGAAATCTGAAACTCTCTCAATGTCATCTAAGCATGATAGCATCTGTTGTGGACAAGAATGCGCCAACCGTGGGCAAAGGAAAGTGGACAGCAGGAGTACAATCCACAGCCGGACAGTGTCGGCCACATCCTGCTCTTCATCGGACCCAACAATTTGCTTGATGAGAGAGCACACTTTCTTCCGGTGAAATGTTGTTGCAAATCCAAATCGATTATGCAACTTCGACTTCTGAATTGCATATCCATAATGTTGAACCGGCTGACCGGAGCAAGGTAATCCTAAAATTATGCCCACATCTTCCACACTGAATGCGACCTCCTTACTACCCATACGGAAGTAATTTTCTCTACTATGGGTGCAAATAATCTCCTCCAATAGTGTCAGGGTGAAGAATACGGGAGAAGCATTGTCAACATATGGACCAAAGGGTGTGGTCCTCATCAATGACTTGTGGCATTCCCGAAATGCCATCTGATCCCTATCCTTCATGTAAATCTCCATAGAACACCGGGCGCAAATGACTCCCGTGTTCACTAGATTAAAAAATTAACGTGTAAACAAGAAATTCAGTTAATTAATTGACGGATCAAGAAATACAAAAAATATTAACAGTAAGACAAGGGTGACAAATGTATATATAGACAAGGGAGTTTATGTGTGGCAAATAGGTGCTTAAGGGTGACAAATGTATGAAATACGGTGACAAGTAGGTCTAAATCTGACAGAAATATAAGCGTGACAAATAAATAGGTCGATAGGGGGGACAAATAGATATATAAGGGAGATAAGGAACCACAGTACCTTTAACTTGTCGTCCTGAAGTGGAGGCCTTAGAAACCCTAGGTTCCTC
Source organism: Amorphophallus konjac (assembly GCA_022559845.1). Classification (NCBI taxonomy): domain Eukaryota; kingdom Viridiplantae; phylum Streptophyta; class Magnoliopsida; order Alismatales; family Araceae; genus Amorphophallus; species Amorphophallus konjac. The sequence goes on along the minus strand of CM040126.1, from coordinate 81,212,935 downwards.
AAACGTTTCTTCTTCAGTCGTAGGAACCAGTACAATGTCCTGAGATGCAGGTGGGACATCCACTTTACGGCGGACAGAGCGTTGCATGGGTGTCTTCTTCGGCTCCATGACTGAGAGGTCGCAAAAGGCACCGCGAGGAAGACGAGGCACTGAGCATGATGGAGAGACAAACCGCCTTCTGGTAGGTTTCGTAAGAGGCGAGACATGGCGGGAAGGGTATATAAGGAATTGGGGATTTTAAGTTTCGAGGTCATCATTTCTGTTGATGTGGCCTACGGCGTTGGAGGTTAAGGGCGACAAATGTGTCTGCACGGGTGACAACGATTAGCAAGGGTAAACAACACCCTGCTAACGGTGACAAATAAGGCTCAAAAGAGACAAGCACGACGTGCGGCTTTCAGGCAGTGGAGTAAGGGCGATGATTTCTAGAGTTTAGTGGTGACAATTAGTGAGTACGTGTGACAAATGCTCAACTGGGCTAACAAATAACTTCAAATTGGTAAAAAGTGAGAAGGAAGCTGAAGGTGAAAAGGAACCGGAGGAACTTGAGGAGAAAGAGACGTGCTCACTAGAATAGGGTGACAAAATAACTTCAACTATATGTTGACCGAATGCCCCAATTAGGGCTATCAATGGGCCGGGCCGGCCCGACAGGCCCGCGGGCCTGGCCCGATTTCGGGCCGGGCCGCAAGGCCTTTTCCTGCCCGTGGGCTCTTAGCCGGGCCTAAAAGCCCGGCCCGACGAGGTCCACGGCCCGTTCTCTTTTTTTTTCTTCTTTCAAATTTTAAAAACTACTTAGTTAAAATTATATTATTTTACTTAATTAGAAATTTTAAAACTCTATTTTCATACAAATTATGTAATTAATATCAAAACTTTAGTTAATTTAGTGAGATTATAAGTTTTATATTATTAAATGTATTAGTTTTCCTTAATTTTTATTTTTTATTTAAGTTGTCGGGCCGGGCCTTAGTCGGGCTTCACAATTTTTTAATAATATCGGGCCCGACCCGGCCCGACATAGCTCGGGCCCGGGCCGGGCTCGGTCCTTAATATTAATAAGTTGGGCCCGGGCCGGGCCGACCTAAGCCTGGCCCGGGCCCGGCCCATTGACAGCCCTAGCCCCAATACTCCAGGCAAAGTCAATAGTCAAAGTCAAGCTTTCTCAACTGTTGACGTCCGATCAAAGCATTGTCAAGCTTCAACCAACGACAGGACACAGAAAACGACAAACGTGAAAGAATCACGGTTTTAAAACCCGGCCCGGACATGTCGGTCCGACCGGTTAACCCGCGACCCAGTCCCAAAATCGGGTTAGAATAGTGTCTAAACTGTTTTAGACCCAAAACCCGGTCAAACCCATGCAACCCGGTGCAACCCAGCCGACCCGCTAAAACCCGTTTGACCCAACCAGGTCTGACTCCTAGACATATTTTTAATTTATTTAATTTTTATTTTTTAATCTGACATGAAAAATATAGAAGATGAGGAGTCTTTTAACTCCTCTCTTTAAAGTTACAGATGCATAGTCTTTTTGGGACTCTAACTTTCTAACTTTTAGAAGTTGAAAGGAAATTTAGAGGGAGATGAAGAGATGAAGATAAGGAAAAAGATGAAAATTTAGATGAACATGAAATTTAAATTCACATATCATGAAACTTGTGTCTCATGAGATGTTAATTATAGTTGATAAATAGTCATATGTAGTGTTTATTTAATATGAATTTTATTCTTTTTTTAGACTAACTTAGTGGTTATTTAATGCACTTGTTTTAATTTTTACAATATATGTTTTGTTTGTTTCATGTTTCTAAGTCAAGGTATCTTAAAATCTTATGGTAATTTATAATATTGTTATAAACGATTCTAGTCTTATAGGTCACGGGTCAACCCGAACGGTTAAACCATTGACCCGTGACCCACTAACCTAACCGGGTCAAGCTCCGGGTCGGGTTTTAAAACATTGGGAAGAATAACAGAAGAAGACTGATGGTAACAAATACTCTCCTAAGGGTGACAAGTGAAGATGATCTCGATGACAAAGAGATGTATAAGGCTAACAAATGGATGTTAACGCTGAAGAAATGTAGGAACAACGGTGAAGCTTGGGTTTGACCCATTATTGTCTCCAAGAGCTATTCCCCGCGATCGAGGAGCCCTATCTCCTGAAATGTTGGCGATATATACACGTGGAAGTAAATTCACGGCACATGAGTTTCAGGGGGGGCATGGAACAATAAGGAAATGGTCAACATGTGATCGATACGGCTCCGAATATCTTTGCGCGTGCACCCCGATGTTGGGCTTTCAAGGTATCTAGGCTTTTCAACATGTTCTCTCTTCTTTTTATATAATCGAATCGACTTATCGACCATGTAGTCCCATTGCTTGGCGTGGCGATTAATCAAACGTTTTCCCCTCTTTTATCATCATGAACGACCTTTATGGCACGGCGGGTCGCCAGTCCCGACCGAATGCTCGCCATCGTCTGCTTATCATAAGGAGTGCACCTTCGGTCAGTCTAGACCATCCCAGCCTTGGAACTTGAACACATTGTCAGACACGTGATTGGCACGCCCTATCGTGAGTAAAATCGATGAAAGATACAATGATATTTGACTATTAATTATCCTATATCCTGAGTGCTTCCACGTGGCATTAATATTCCCCGCGATCGAGGAGCCCTAGCTCCCAAAAATTCATTATATAAAGACGTGACGGTAAATTCACGACACATGAGTTTGAGGGGGGCACGAAACAATAAGGAAATGGTCACAACATGTGACCAATATGACCCTTTGTACCTTTTCGCGCGCACCCCGCTGTGGCCGTTTATAGGTAGCTAGGCTTTTCAACATGTTCTCTCTTCTTTTTAAATAATCGAATCGACTTATTGACCATGCAGCCCCATGGCTTGGTGTTGCGATTAATCAAATGTTTTCCCCTCTTTTATCATCGTGAACGACCTTTATGGCACGGCGGGTCGCCAATCCCGACCGAATGCCCACCATCGTCGATCTGCTTAGTGATCGATCAGAAGGAGCGCACCTTCGGTTAGTCCTAACCATCCCAGCCATTGAACTTGAACACAATATTGTCAGACATGTGATTGGCACGCCCTATCGTGAGTAAAATCGATGATATATACAATGATATTTGACTAGTATATATCCTGAGTGCTTCCACGTGGCATTAATATTCTCCGCTATCAAGGAGACCTAGATCTCGAAAATTCATTAAATATAGACGTGACGGTAAATTCACGGCACATGAGTTTGAAGGGGGCACGGAACAATAAGGAAATGGTCAACATGTGACCGATACGGCTCCGAATACCCTTTCGCGCGCACCCCAATGTCGGGCTTTCAAGGTAGCTAGGCTATTCAACACGTTCTCTCTTCTTTTTATATCATTGAACATGTTTAAATTACAGATCTTCGGATCTCTAAATAATAAAAAATAATTTTTTGAGATGTAATGATAATTTTTATTGAGAGAGATTTTATCCTATTAGAAGAAGTGAATGAATGACAAAAAATCACGAATGAATGGATGAAAATATGGCGCCAAATAGACAGAGACAAGAATTAGAAAAATGTCCCCTCTCCTGTCCTCCTTAGAATTTCTCCCTTCCTCCTCATTCAACCACTGCATCCCCCTCTCAATCTCTCACCGGCGGGCGGCGGATTGGCAAGGGCGGGCGGGCGTGGCGGAGCTACCCAGGGACGCCGGTGAGGGGCGAGCGGAGGCGGCACCGACAGCGAGGGCGCAGACGCGCCGATGACCTTTGGCAGCGGCGGTGAGCTCCCGCCCTTTCTCACGCTCACTCTCACACACACACACACGCAGACATGGTCTCTCTCACACTCTCACTTTTCATGTCTAGTCTACAAGACGAACCTTTTCTCCTTATCCCCTGCTATACTCTTACAACATCAGATGAAATTCCAAGCCCCTATTTTTGTTGGGAGGGTGGGAAGAGGGATGTGGATATAAATGTGTGTTTTTAAATGTGGATATGACCCTTTGTGCCATTTTTTGCCTGTTCAAGCCTTTTGTTATGATATATGTGATTAGTATGCTTGGATGCGAATTACATTTGTAGACAGGTGTGGATGCCGATATGTGAAAAAATGTGTATGTGAATGGGAGTATGATAATGATTTTTCTACAGAAGATGATGTCGATGTCAACGTGGGTGTGTGAATATGGAAGTGAAAGTTGATGTGGATATGGACGTATATGTGACCAAACGGGATGTACAAATGTGAAAAACAGTCAATATTTAGGGGAGATGTTGTCGATATTTTCTTAGAAGTAGTGATAAAACATATTTATATGAATTTTTTAATTTGTTAGGTAAATATGGCCAGAGTTGATCGTTCATGGATGAATCACAGAGTAGTTGACGAGTGGTGTCCGAGGAGTTTAAGGATGGAGTTGATAGTTTTATTCAGTTTGTATTGGGGCATCCAATAGCAGTGGACTAGCGTGGTAACATCTAGTGTCCTTGTTTACGCTGTAAAAACATGAAATTTCTTTCGCTATGGGATGTGCAAGTTCATTTATACAGGAAAGGGTTCATGAAAGGTTATATGAATTGGGTGTGTCACGGTGAGGACTTTTGGTCACATGCGCCCGACAACGTTGGCGGCACAAGTACCTATGCAGACATGGTAATCGATGCTGCTGGCCCTAACTTTAATGTGCAAGGGGAACGCGTGTACAACGAAGAACCACCAAACAAGTCGGCTGAAAGATTTTATCAGTTACTTCGGGATGCTGATGAGCCGCTGTGGCATGGTTGTGAAAATCACATTCGCTTATCTGCTGTCTCACAGTTGTTGAATTTGAAATCCGAATTTCACCTTAGTGAGAGTTGTTTTGACCGTATGCTCCTCCTTATCAAGAGCATGCTGCCTACGGATGAGAATCTGCCTGAAAATTTTTACCGTGCAAAGAAGATGGTCAATGATTTAGAGCTTGGATACCAAAAAATAGATGCATGCCCTAATCACTGTATGCTCTATTATGCAGATAATGTAGATAAAATATCATGTGATATTTGTCATCATGATAGATTTAAACCTAAGAGAGGGGACAAATCAAAGCAGAATGATGTGCCTTACAAGTCACTGTGATACTTCCCTCTCACGCCTAGATTGCAGTAGATGTATATGTCGTCAAAGACAGCTCGACATATGATATGGCACGCGGAGAGAGTACGTCATGTAGATGATATAATCAGTCATCCCGTCGACGATGAAGCTTGGGCTCATTTCAGTCGTAACTATACTGCTTTTGGTCACGAGCCACGCAATGTGAGGTTAAGTTTATGCACAGACGACTTCAACCCATTTGGAGGTTCAGTAGCGTCTTACTCATGTTGGCCAGTCTTCATGATGCCGTACAACCTTCCGCCGGGCATGTGCATGAAGCGTGAGAACCTTTTCTTAACTTTGGTGATTCCAGGTCCAAAAAATCTAGGAAAAAATTTGGACATATATCTCAGGCCACTGATTGATGAGTTGAAAAGATTATGGAATGATGGAGTTGTTACTTATGATGCGTACAGAAAACAAAATTTCACTATGAAGGCTACATTGATGTCGACAATAAGTGACTTCCCTGCATATGGAATGCTATCTGGCTGGAGCACACACGGGAGGTTGGCATGTCCTTACTGTATGGCTGATACCAAATCCGTTGTCCTGAAATATGGTAAGAAATCATGCTGGTTCGATTGCCATCGACGGTTCCTACCAAATGACCATCCTTTCCGACGGCAAAAGGACTCATTCATTAAGAACACAGTTGAAATGGATGAAGCAGACTTGGAACGGATGTCTGGTCGACAAATGACATTAGAGGTGCAAGACTTACCAGATGTAGTGCAATTGTCGGGTAGTACATGACATCTTCGTGTATTTGGAGAGGAACACAATTGGGTGAAGAAAAATATCTTCTGGGAATTGCCTTACTGGTCAGCCCTTTTGATACGGCAGAACCTGGACGTCATGCATGTTGAGAAGAATGTCTTTGATAATGTGTTCAACACCATCATGAACGTGAAAGCCAAAACAAAGGATAATGCCAATGTGCGAGCGGACTTGAAGATACTTTGCAAACGACCAGAGTTGGAATTGCGGCCGGTACGGGGCAAAGTTGTGCAACATAAAGCAGCTTACATGTTGAAAGACACAGATCAATGAACTGTGCCAGTGGCTGAAGCAATTAAGATTCCCTGATGGATATGTGTCTAACATAGCCCGTTGTGTGAATGTCAATGAGGGAAAAATATATGGGTTGAAAAGTCACGATGGCTTAAAGGTCAAGTAAGTGCCAATCTACCAATTCCACAAAGCTTGATGTGTATGCAAGTTCAATTTAAAGTAACGTGGTTTATCTTCATAGGTTGAAGAAGGTTATATTACTGATGAAAGAGTCCGCGTGATAAGTTATGGACCTTCGAAGGTCGCGCATGCCTATCCAGGATTTTTTGTGAATGGTTATAGATTTCACAGCAGAGATTATGGACGAAATAAGTCTACAATGAATAGCGGCATATGCGTGAAAGGTAGTACATACAATGAAAATGATCTCGATTACTATGGTATTCTTGAGGTCATAGAATTATAGTATTTCGGACAACACAACCATATATTCATTTTTAAGTGTCATTGGTTTGATCATAATTCAGTTCGAAACGACGCAATATATGGGATTGTCGATGTCAAACATAGATCCAAATTGAATACCTATGAGCCGTTCATTTTGGCCACATAAGCCCAACAAGTGTATTATTCAAATTATTCAGCGTCCAAGAATAAAGATTGGTGGGCAGTCTGTAGGGTAAAACGAAGGCTTGCACCTAATGATGAGTTAGATCTGACTGAAGCTGTCTCAGAGGACACACACGCCAACTATTTTCAATCAGACCAGGGTGATACCGCAGAGTTGGTTGCTTCTAATCTTCATTTGATCGAATCTGACGATCCACTTCAGTTGTGTATAGAGGACGAAGTGGAAGAAGTCGATTCAACTGAGTGAAATGAAGCAATTGTTGGGCAGGAGGAGTCCTCTGAGGAGGAAGTGTATGAATCTAGTGAGAATGAGGAAGCTGACGAAGATGACAATGAGGTTGATATATCTTCAGCATCTGAAGATGAAATATATACTGATTGAATATTTTGCAAGAAATTTAACATATATACACTTATCGTTATTACTCACCACCTCTCCTTGTATAATTAGTTGTCGACTAATATGCACTACTTTAAATGTTGTCAATAATTAAATGGTTCGAGGGCGATGCGGATCTTCGAGGAGAGGTGGTTCCGGGAGGGGTTCTACTGGTATGTTTATTTAAATTCTTAGATCACAGAGTTGTGCTTATGCACTTTGTTTGGGTAATGATATTTTATGTCTCTACACCAGGTAGACAATCTACACAAGCTCCCCCACCTGCTGCAGGTATGTTTATTTCAATTCTTAGATAGTCTGAGTTGTGATTATGCACTTTGTTTGGGTAATGATATTTTATATCTCTGCACCAGGTAGACAGTCTGCACAAGCTCCCCCACTTGCTGCGGGTATGTTTATTTCAATTCTTAGATAGTTTGAGTTGTGATTATGCACTTTGTTTGGGTAATGATATTTTATGTCTCTGCACCAGGTAGACACTCTACACCACCTGCTGCGGGTATGTTTATTTAAATTCTTAGATCACAGAGTAGTGAATATACATTTTGTTTGGGTAATGATATTTTATGTCTCTGCACCAGGTACACAGTCTACACCGGCCCCACCACCTGCTGTGGGTATATTTATTTCAATTCTTAGATGAATGAGTTGTGATTATGCACTTTGTTTGGGTAATGATATTTTATGTCTCTGCACCAGGTAGACAGTCTACACCACCTGCTGCGGGTATGTTTATTTAAATTCTTAGATCACAGAGTAGTGAATATGCACTTTGTTTGGGTAATGATATTTTATGTCTCTGCACCAGTTACACAGTCTACACCGGCCCCACCACCTACTGCGGGTATGTTTATTTCAATTCTTAGATGAATGAGTTGTGATTATGCACTTTGATTGGGTAAAGATATTTTATGTCTATGCACCAGGTACAAAGTCTACACCGGCCCCACCACCTACTGCGGGTATGTTTATTTAAATTCTTAGATCACATAGTAGTGAATATGCACTTTGTTTGGGTAATGATATTTTATGTCTCTGCACCAGGTACACAGTCTACACCGGCCCCACCACATGATGCGGGTATGTTTATTTCAATTCTTAGATGAATGAGTTGTGATTATGCACTTTGTTTGGGTAATGATATTTTATGTCTCTGCACCAGGTACATAGTCTACACCACCTGCTGCGGGTATGTTTATTTAAATTCTTAGATCACATAGTAGTGAATATGCACTTTATTTTGCTAACGATATTTTCTATTTAAAGGTTTGAGTGCCTCTACATCAGGTCTACAGAGTACACCCCTTCCATCACATTCTACTGGTATGTTTTTTTAAATTCTTGGTTAAATGATAAAAATTCTACATGTTTACTTGTTAAATAATTTTATTTTTAACAATGTGCTAAATTCTGATTAACTACTTTTGTTTTACTTGTAACAGGTACGTCAGGCACACCACCTGCGATAGTTGGCTCGTCTGCCCAGTCGGGCACACAACCTACAGACGATGCTCTTAGCCATCACGAGGGCGAGCAGGTGGTGTTGCAAGAGGGATGCAAGCCATGTTGGGTCTCTGGGTAAATATTTAAACTCATGAATTATGTTCATTACCTATCCAATAACAATATAATTGTTGGGTATCATTTTAACACATGTAATTGTCGGGATAAAGTAGAGCCTAGTGAGGCTTCTCATTTTATTACCAACATTATTGAGCGACATGTTACTGGCCCATATAAGTCACTTCAAAAGTTTCCTCAGGATATCCGTGATCGATTGTATGATGAGTTCCTGGTATACGATTTAATCTTTTAAATTACATATTTCCCAACTCCACAATTTCAATCCACTAACATATAAAATTTGAATTCTTGACAGCAAGGATATCAGTTTGTGAGGTGAGCTGACGCCGGACGAGCTCGACGTGTATGGTAGGCCACAACAACTGTAAATTATAAGCATCATTTACATGGCTATCGGGAACGTGCCAAGGCTCTAGCTGGGGGGAGTGAGGACTGTGGCCTTTGGAAGGCACACGGCCCCACATGGATGAGGAGGGAGCATTGGGAGGACCTCTGTGATAGATGGGCCGAGCCTAAATGGATCGCCAAATCCGTAAAAGCCAAAGCCGCACGTGCGTTACATCCAGACGCAGAACAATCTCTCCAGTCTAGGTGATACGTTATGGACCTTCGAAGATCGCCAGATAGCACACACACACGAGGGTGAAGTTCCCTTACAGAAGCTGCCACACAGCTTGAACACCGTGAGCTATCTCACAGCTCACAAGCCCGCTGACATACAGCTTGAGGGCGACACTGCCCAAACCCAGATCGTCACTACAGACTAGCACGATCTGAAATCCACCGTTCCCAAATGGAGCACAGTACACAGCATGAAGATGAGGTCAAGAAAAAAAACTAGAAAAGAAAACCATAGATTGAGTTCCTGGAACATTCTCTCCAAACCAACAAAGACTCGATCTACGTGGTAGATTGCTCCACGGCTAACTAGAACAATCTGAGAAGCTTTCACTATCACAGCTCCAATGCAGCTTCCAACGGATTGGGGAAGCCTTGATCTCCTCACAGCTGCTTGAAGAACTTCTGCAAACTGGTCACTTGGAATGCTAGTTGGTCCTCTTCGGTGCGGTCACATGTGATGCTGAGCAAATAAGGTTCCCAAGACCGCGATCGCACAATCAACCTTCAGCAATTCCTCCCGGAATTCAACTTCTCACGAGTGGGCTCTACCTTTCTGTCTCTCTATTTCGTTCTTACTATTCAAGCTCACACTTGTTCTTCACCCTATTTCTTTGCTCGCAACAGAAAGCCCAACTGCCTTTCACGATCCCTCTTCTGGGGGAATCTCTCATGGGGCCGATGAATCAGTGGTAGTTAGGAGAATATTTTTCCCTCCAAAAACTTTCTTCTGGAGGCTTCTTCCTCGTATGCACAAATCCCACCGATCATTGCCTAGGATCACGTGTGGGGATGGGTCCCATTTAGTGCTCGCTTGACTAGCTTCCGGTTTAAGTCGAGTTGAGGAAGCCTTTAACTTGACTTAGCCTTGGATCCATTGAGTGGGGATTCTAAAAGAACCGTCAAGTCGACTTAGCCTGGCCTTAAGTCGACTTGGACTTGGAATCTTCACACTACAGCTTCTCGATAGATCGAGCAACTCGACTTGAAACTTGTTCAAGTCGACTTAAGCTTGAAACCTTCATACTTCAGCTTCTGGATGAAGGTGCAACTCGACTTGAAACTTGCTTAAGCCGAGTTACCCTCTTTGACAGCCTTCTTTTCTGCTGAGTATAAGGCCTCACGCCAACTTGTGTTGGACTTAGTGCTCCTTGGCTCCCTATACATGTGGGACATGAATTCTCACCCTTCAGTGTTAGAGTTCTCTCAATGATCTATAGCTTGACATCATCAAAACCCGGGGCACAGCATGAGCCCCCTGGTCTACGTTGTCTGGAGGATGTTGTCCAAGTAGCGGATCTTGCCTTCAAGCTCACACTCGACCACCTCGTAGCATTGTAATCATTGCACCATCTTTAGATTGGGATGTAGTGGGCTGGTGAGACGTCGCGAGGGTCGACTGCGTAGTCATTGAGAATGCGTGGCGAAGAGGAGCGAAGGTTTGCGCTCCCTATAGGACTCCATTACGGTGGCCGCACCACCATTCTGGGGGAGTACCGTCGGGCTCGTTCCTGTTCGGACTGACGCCTGAGGAGGTCCTAGTAGATCTCTGTTAGCATCTGTGTCTGTCGACGCATCTCCACAAGCTCGTTCATGGCAGGATCGAGTGGAGTCGCGTCGTGGGGTAGCTGAGAAGATGTTTCTTGGGAAGCTCGTTGGGAGACTTGGGCTCCCTGGCAGTTGCTAGTGTTACGATAGTTTTCTCGTGGTGCCATGACTTCCTGATCGCTTCCCACAGATAACGTCAAAAAGTGTAGAGGTAGAAAAGTGCTCCCTGCACCTCATACCACACTTTTAAGATTTATTTGTTTGGAGAAGAGCAACCGGCCACCCGAGGAAACCTACAACCGCTAGAAGACAACGTCAGAAGTGTTGAGATAGTGGTGCTAGCTGATGTACGCACGGTTGAGATCTAGAGGGAGGGTGAATGGATCCCCGTTAAAAAACTTTTGCGGAATTAAAAGTTTAACTACAATTAAGGTGAACGAATGAAAGTGTTGCGCTCTCTCACTGAATGAACTCCTCACGAAAAACACATATCAAGCACTATGTATGCAAATAGTCTTAAGGTGGACACAGTTATGAGATACAATGCCACCCACTCAAGCTGATTTTCTACGATGTTCCGGACAATGCATTCAGTGTATGTCAAATGCTATGAGTTGATCACTGAAATTACGATCTACTGCAATGTAAACTAATGATCCAGTCCTAAACATTCATCTAGCGGAATCAAAGCAATGCACAGGGAATCACACAAAAGAGGCAAGAGTTTTAAGGTGGTTCGGTCTCAACCTTGAGACCTATGTCCACCCCTCACTCAAACCTGAGTGAGGCTTACTGCTGATTACACAGCTTAATTCCGCTGATCCACAGCTTCGGGGATTGAATCCCTACAAATTGCTGATCCACAACTTTGGGGATTGAATCCCAGACCGCTGAGCTTCACAGCTTGCTAAACCCGTTGAGTCTCACAGCTTGCTGTCCGAGGAATTGCTCCTCGCCGCTGAGCAACACAGCTTGCTCCGCTGCCTAAAAACTTGAGGATAGATTCAAAAGAAAACATGAAAGAACAAACACAATAAATGGATAAAGCTAGAGAAACAATGTAGCTCTCATAAGCATTCGATTCTAGATCTGATCTAGAAATCTAAACATCAACAACTATCTTTTCTCTAACTTCTCCTCTCTAAGATACTCTATTTTGCCGTGGCTCTCTCTCACTCTTCTGCGAAGACCTTCACGCTAATAGTTTCTCTTTTCTCTTCTCTGATCTTTCCTCTCGAACTATTCCATTTAGAATCCTCACTGCTCACCTACTACGATTACTCTTTTTCTTCTCTGCACTCTACTTAGCTCGAAGTCTTCCTGATTGCTCTATCAACCAATCTCTTCTCCACTCTCTCTCCTTCTATATCCTCGAGCTGAATCTTGTGGTCCCCATGAGATTCCATTGGCGTGTGGAGGGAACATTCCCACCAATAACTTTTCAGGAAAAGTAACTCGAGGAAGTCCACGTGCCAGATCAGAATAAGAATGAATCGACGTGGCAAATTATTCTGCTGGACATTCTATCTTGGATCACGTGCCAAACATATGAATCTTAGAATCACGAGTCCACCATAGTTTAAAAGGTCTTGAGGCGATTGTGAGGCGCTTTCTGTAAGCCTCATAAGGCATAAGCCTTAAGGCACCACGAGACATAAGCCTTAATAGAGAAGAAAATAATCTTAAAACCATAAAAATGATAAAAACAATAGTGATTTTCATTTGTTAATGCTATATCAACTCAATGATAAATTCATGTTATTTCAAAAGTACTAAATTATGAGCCAGATGTCTAATGTAGTTGGTTCGTCACCCTTCCCCATATAGGGGAGGGCCCGAGTTCGAGCTCGATTATCCCCTACCTGTTAAAAAAAAGTACCTACCAAGAAAAAAAGTATTGAATTATGTTTTAAGACAACAAAAAAATGTAAATCTTGGGAATTTACATTGGGAGTACCCTACAACGCCTCATTACATCATCTTCTCAAGTGATGCACACATCTCAATTAAATACCTTGAGGTGGTGAAGGCGATGAGGCGTACCACCTCAATCAAAAAAAGGCGTAAGCCTCAAGTAAAAGACATGAGACGCATGCCTCAAGGCATTTTTCTAGTGCCTCACCTTGAGGCTTAAGCCTTAGTGCCTTGAGGCGCCACCTTTTTAAACAATGGAGTCCACACATTGTCTTCATATGCTCAGCCATTCGCCTAGGACCACCTGACATTCAGATTTAAGTTCAAGTCACGTGAGCCACTTGAGTCTTTAATAAATTCTGCATTCTAGGTGTTCAAACAGATTGTTGAATCATTTCTGGATATTCTTTAACTTGATATTCCTGTCAGAGTAGATGTGAAAATCAGTTATCAACCTTATCATCATATGGCTTATGAGATATTATAATAAGTGCTTAAGAGAATACAAGTTTAGGCAATTTCATAAAGATCAGACACTCAGATCAACAAGGTATGTGATGATGCAGATGCCTCGATGCATACACTCAGTGCACCGACCTGTGAGTGTACATTACAGAATGAATGCAGTAGTTCAAATACAACTGCATCGACCTTTGAATCACAGGTAGACCTGATATACAAAGAGAGAATAGATGTAATACCCCGATTTAATTATTGAGCCTTTATTAATTAAAAATTGAAATAAAATGGATTAATGCTTAAATTTTGTAATTTAATATTTAATTCATTAGTAAATAGAACTAGTAAAAATTCGACTACCTTATAAAAATCTAGAAAAATTGTAATTGGGTAAAGGATCATTAATTTAGCAACTTTGTCTTCTCTGGTCGACCCAACAAAAATCCGTAATCATGTTTAATTAGTGGATTAAGTCCAAAATACACACTTACCTAATCTTTACCTAACCTTGGCTTAAACCGTAAAATTAGAGCTTAATACTCAACCAAATGACCCCAAATCGGTGGAAAATGAAAGGCCACGATCTAAGGATCATTTCCCCTCTATCAATCGAGTGAAACCCTAACCCTAGAGTGTGGTGACGGCCGAGCTTTGGCTAGGTCAAACATTTCGGCGCCGTTTTAAACACCCACCTTGCATCGACGAATTCTCCCAGCACCGAAGGCTCCAGAAGGTGTATGAGCTATAAAAATAAAGCTCTTCAACCCCAGTTTCCTTTGGTAGCAGCGGCAACCGTAGTGGAGTTCGATCTAGGAAGATCTTTGGCGATTAGTGGAGGTGGGTCGGCATCCCGTCGTCCTCCTTTCTTCATCTTTGTTCCTTCGATTAAGGTAGGTACCCTCGACCAAAATCAGCACATGAGTCCATCATTTTGTTCCTCTCGACGAGATCTTTCCATTGGTAGTAAAAGCCCTAATTTTTATTAGGTATCCAGATAGATCTCGAGATTTTTGTGAAGTGCTGTCAAGATCGTTCTTCATTCTAGTTCTTTAGTTTCTCTCTTCGTTTGAGGTAGGTTATAACAGACCAAACTCTAATTAATATATATGCATGTAATCAGCAGCATGTTAGCTTTCATTTGGCGTAGAAAGCCCTAAATTTCATGAAGCATGCTTAGAGAATTTCTGTTCAGAGTAAGAGCATGTCTAGACTTAGTTTTTGATGTGTTCTTTCAAGTTAAGTTATGATTTCGAGTTATCAATCCTGATCCCCATATAGCATGCCTTATATGGTTGGAATCAGCATCGAGTAAGCTTTCTTTTGATTTATAAAGCCCTAAATTTCGTTGTTTATATCGTGAGAATTTTACGATTTAGTAACAGCATGTCAAAACTAGGGTTTCTAGTGTTCTTGCCTTTGTAGATCTCGATTTCAACAAGTAAATATGAAATTGACCTTACTGTTAGGTAAGAGTTTTACATTAGCTTTCTAACGGTACCAAAAGTCCCATGATTCAAGACCGTTTGCATTAGAATTTAGTGTTTTTATCAAACCCTAGCAAACCCTCAACTTCCCGGCGTTCATCGGACGTGGAAGAGACGACTGGAATACACCCAGAGATAGACGGTCTTACGATATACCGCACAACTCAAGCCCATACTTCAACTCCAATTTAGCTGTAGTTAAACGGTTCCTAACAGACCACACAACTGGATAAACGGTCCAAAACTGACCACATATCTAGTTAAACGGTGCAGAAGTGACCACATAACCCCCTGGCAGGATGAAAGGTCCCTAGAGGACCACATATCTGGCAGGGCCAGGGATGGGCGGTCCTGCCCTGACCGCCCAACCCTTGGATGGCCCCCAGATGACCGCCCAACCCCTTGGACGGTCCAGAGAGAGCCGCCCATCCCCCTGCTCATGCCCCTTCAGCCCGAATGCATTCCTGTTAAGCCGAGAGATGTAAGGTTCGCCATGAACCGTTTATCTAGACAGTAAGTGACTTAATGAGAGTTCTATATGATTCATCTTAGTGTCATAAATGATAATTAGTAAATTAAAAACCCACATGATAAGTGGTTAATTTTGTAACTAAATTTCTGTTAATTGCATGTTGTTCGTTCCTACGCGAACTTGTTCATTCTCCTTATCATCTTGAATCATATCTTTGGCAAATACATAATGTAAATTGTGATCCTTGATATATTAACATGATAATTAGGATTAAAACTAATTGTTTAGTTGCTGGATAGCCATTACAATGTTTTGACGAACCGCTGGTTTAAAGTCTTGATCGAATTAGACTATGCGAGGCATGCGCGGCCAGTAGTGGACCGCATATCCTCACAGGCGGCCCCATAACGACCGCATATCTTCAATACGGCCCAGTATGGTCCGTATATCTTATTCATGGGTCTTAATGTCCTCTGGACATGTGCGGCCCATAGCTTACCGTTCATACCTTAGAGCGGCTTACTGTCAGCCGTTCATCCTTGACCTCGTGGGCTGAGTTTCAGTCCAGTTCCTGTATACGCGGCCCTGTGTTAGCCGTATATACCTCTTGAGCGGCCTCTGTACTACCGCACATCTCTCGGAGATGAGTTTTATTGTGTTTTGTACTCATGAATCCGGACAGGTTAGTCCTTTTTTAAAAAAAAAAAACCCTGCCTAGGGGGAACAGAGAGTGCTCTCGACGAGACACATCACCATTTGACCACTAGGGGAAAGGGAACAGGTTAGTCCTTTAAATCTAAACTTATGGACAGTAATTCCTCTGATTAATTGACCACGAATTTGACTAAATGTCTAGACGAATCTTGGGATCTTGTATCCAATAAATCAATGCCAACGCATCATAAGGGCCCGGTCTGGTCTTGGGGAGAGCGCCCGAAAAATTAGTGAGCTCATGGGATGTTATAATGACATGGTGAGGCATTGCACCGAGTGCATGACTAGCTTGTTGTCTACGATAGAAAAACTCTTGTTACTCTTGTTACTTGATCGTGCTTGACTTGTTATCTCTTGTTACTTGCTAGTGGCCATTCCTCGTTACAGTTCTTGTTACACTTGTACATGTTATTCTTGTTAAATTCTAGTTATCTTATATCTCTTGACCTTGCAAGATCTTTTCATTATGTTGTTTCATTATATCGTCATTCATTTCTTTTATTAGCAAGGCATATGAAAATGTTATTAAATTGTTAATCACGTAAACTTGCCTGTTATTTCCTACTGAGCGTCAGCTCATAGTTGTTGTTTCCCCCCTTTTCCAGGCTGTTCAGGTGATGATGCGCATACCGATGGGGAGGGACATGAGTGATACTTTTGAGTGTGCCTGTTAGTTTATGCCGAGTTGGCATAGATGTTTACCTCTAGTCATTCCGTAGAGTTGTGTTAGTACTTTATTACTTTTGGAATCAGTTATTGTATTAGAGTCAGTTTGGAAGTTACGTTTGATAGTGTTTAAATAGTTGTTGGTTATTGTAATAAAATTTGGTATATCCTTGATCAATAGAGTTATTTCTTTCCATAGCACATGTGTAATTGGTTAGTTTAGCTTGTTAATGTTATTTCTAGCTAGTTTCTAACTGTACGACCCGATATTCCGCGTCGGGGCGTGACAGTTTAGTTGGTATCAGAGCCAGGTTTAATATTCCTATGTTTTTTTAAAGTTCTAGGTTTTCCAAGTTCTAGGGTTCTAAGTGTTATCATAGGACCCCTAACATTGTTAAAGTGTGAGGACCTGACCTGGTGAGATTGGGTAGAAACTTGGGTTAATTTCATATCGTAATTGTGTTATTATCTTTCTTAATGAACCTAAGTAATCTATTCCACGTGTAGGCCTTTACAATGGCAGCAGATCGCGCGGAATGGAGGAACTTGCAACGCACGGTTCAAGGCCTTACTCAGGCTTTGCAACAAGTAGCTCAAGCAAGAGCTGCACACCATGGCACTGGTGACCTTTATCGAACTTTCGGGGGATGAATCCGCCGAGATTTGGTGGCTCGACTGACCCTGATGAAGCCGAGCACTAGCTAGATGAGATGGGAAGGATATTCGAAGTAATGCAGTGCAGCAATCAAGAGCGTGTCCTTCTTTCAACCTTTCAACTTGAACGTGATGCAAGAACATGGTGGGATTCTGTGAAGGCTACCCTTGGTGATCAGCAAGTCACATGGGAAGAGTTCGAGGAATTCTTTAACAGCGAGTATTTTCTGATAGAGTGCAAGAGAAGAAGGCAGCAGAGTTCATGGCTTCGAAGCAGCGCAATCTATCTGTGACAGAATATGAAGCTCAATTTTCTCGGTTATCCCGATATGCTAACCACTTGATATCTACCGAGAATATGAAGGCCAAGCGCTTTCTCAATGGACTGAGGTTGCATTATATCAACCAATTGGCACCAATGGAAATCTCCACTTATTCTGAGATGGTGAGGAAAGCTCAATTCCTAGAAGATACTCTAGAAATGACGGAGAGAATCCGTGAAAAAGGTGCAAGAAAGGAACAACCTACGGGTTCCGGGAACATCAAACCCGGATATGGCAAGAAGAGGCCCATTAGTGGACCTGGTTCGTGGAGTGGTTCTGAATCGTGGAAAGGCAAGATGCCGAAGTGTGAAGACAAGAAGTCTGACCCTATTGTTCCATTCAAGGGTGTGTGCAAGTTTTGTGATCGTCCAGGTCACAAGATGGAGGTGTGCTGGCGCAAGCTAGGCGCCTGTTTGCGATGTGGAAGTATGGAGCACCGTATCCCTGACTGTCCTCTTCTGTCAAAGCAAGCTACCCCGGCCAAATCACAAGGCATCAAGAAGCCACGAGGCAAGCTTCAAGCTTTACATGCAGATGAAGTAGGAACCGCCGAGGATGGTGGACTCGTCGAAGGTACTCTTATTATACTCGACAAGCCAGCATTTGTTCTTTTTGATACTGGTGCCACACATTCATTTATTTCTCGGAGATTTGCTAAGTCTTTAGCTGTGGAACCTGTTTTGATGAATTCTCCGTTAGAAATATCAACACCTATTGGTTCTAGATCGACAATTCAGTATTTCTATCCATCTAGTAAGGTTATGATTGAGGAGCAGAATTTTCCAGCTGACTTGATTTGCATGGACATGAAGGATTATGAGGTAATCCTAGGAGCAGATTGGCTAGTTATGAGGTCAATGTTCACTGTAGTTCTAGCTCTGTGTCTTTTACTAGACACCCTAGACTTTCTTTTGTGAGAGTTAAGCACCATAACTCCGTATCACTTATTTCGGCTCTTCGAGCTGATAAGCTAATGAGACGAGGATGCGAGACTTTTCTAGCCTTTGTCTGTGCAACCCTCGAGCAGCAGATCGAGATTAAGGACATTTCTGTTATCCGAGATTTTCCTGATGTCTTTCCAGAGGAACTACCAGGACTTCCGCCTGAGCGGGAAGTTATCTTTTCTATTGATCTCATTCCTGGTACATCTCCTATTTCCAAGGCTCCTTATCGTATGTCTCCTGCGGAACTGAGAGAATTAAAGCAACAATTGATAGAATTGCTCGAGAAGGGTTTCATTCGTCCAAGTACTTCCCCCTGGGGAGCCCATGTATTATTCGTTCGGAAGAAAGATGGTTCAATGAGGTTGTGCATCGATTATCGGCAATTGAACCAGCAGACTGTCAAGAACAAATATCCATTGCCGAGGATTGACGAATTATTTGACCAGATAGCTGGAGCTCAGTATTTTTCTAATATCGATCTTCGATCTGGATATCATCAGTTGCGAATTAAGGACGAGGATATCTATAAAACAGCTTTCCGCAGCAGGTATGGTCATTTCGAATTTGTCATTATGCCTTTTGGTCTAACGAATGCACCAGCAGCTTTCATGCAGTTGATGAACAATGTATTTCGGCCCTATCTTGATCAATGGGTCGTGGTATTCATTGATGACATCCTGATTTATTCCAAGAATGAAGAGGAGCATGCTGAACATCTGAGGATGGCGTTACAACTATTAAGAGATCATCAGCTATATGCCAAGTTCAGTAAGTGTGAGTTCTGGCTGCAAGAGGTGTCCTTTCTCGGACATATCATCACAAAAGAAGGTATTTCTGTCGATCCTTCGAAGGTAGAGACAGTAAAGAATTGGGACCATCCTACTAGTGTGACTGAAGTGAGAAGTTTCCTAGGCCTGGCAGGCTACTACCGAAGATTTATCCAAGATTTCTCTAAGATTGCGGTACCTATGACAAGATTAACCCGCAAGGAGAACAAATTTGTTTGGTCAGAAGATTGCCAGCGTAGTTTTCAAACTTTGAAGGAATGTCTAACTACTGCACCTGTATTGGCTTTACCTTCTGGTGAAGGAGGTTTTATCGTATACACTGATGCTTCAGGTATTGGTTTAGGCTGTGTACTCATGCAGCATGGTAAAGTGATTACCTATTCTTCTAGGCAGTTGAGGAAGCATGAAGAGAATTATCCAGTTCATGATTTGGAACTAGCAGCAGTGGTATTCTCCTTGAAGATTTGGAGGCACTACTTGTATGGAGAAACATTCACAGTATTTTTAGATCATAAGAGCCTGAAATATTTATTTTCTCATAAGGAACTCAATATGAGGCAGAGAAGATGGTTGGAGTACTTGAAGGATTTTGACTTCTCGATTGAGTATCATCCCGGAAAAGGTAATGTTGTGGCAGATGCATTAAGTCGGAAGCCTGTAGCTAAATTATCAAGTCTCATGTTACAAGAGTGGAAGCTACTGGAACAATTAGCTAGCTTGGATCTGAATATTGACAATGATCGGGTTATGATTGCACAGATTCGACTTAAGCCCGAATTGTTGATGGAAATCAAGTCTTTGCAAGATAATGATCCCGAGCTGGTAGAGATCAAGGGAAGCTTGAGCAGCAAACCTGACTTCATGATGGCTGACGATGGAAGATTGTTATTCCAGGGTAGAACTTGTGTACCTGATGAAGTCGAAATAAAGAACAAGATTCTTGAGGAATCACATAGATCCAAATACACCATTCATCCTGGAGGCACTAAAATGTTCAAGGATTTGAAGAGATCCTTTTGGTGGCAGAATATGAAAAGGGAAGTTGCAGACTTCGTGAGTAGATGCTTGGTTTGTCAGCAAGTTAAGGCTGAACATTTCCGACCGGCAGGAAAATTGAAACCACTAGACATACCTCAATGGAAGTGGAAAAGTATTGACATGGACTTCATTATGGGTCTACCTAGGACTCGTGGTGGACTTGATGCAATATGGGTGATTGTCGATCGATTGATAAAGTCAGCTCATTTCTTACCCATTAAGTCCAAATAGACAGTTGATGTATTGGCTGCTTTATATTTGAAGGAAGTGGTAAGGCTCCATGGCATACCAGTCAACATTGTGTCTGATAGAGACCCCAGATTTACTTTGTATTTCTGGAAATACGTGTATGACCCCACTCACATCATTCAACATGTGGATTTCGAACTGAAGAAAGATTTGACCTATGAAGAAAGACCTATCAAGATTCTGGATCGGAAGCAACAGCAACTTCGGAATCGTTCCATACCGATGGTCAAGATTCAGTGGAGTCGGCGTGGGACCGAAGAAGCTACTTGGGAATCGAAAGATATTATGTGGAAGCGGTATCCCGACTTATTCTAGGTGAACTATCTCTTTCCCTACCTCCTGTATTTAGTGCAGTGAATTTGGAGGACCAAATTCTTTAAGTAGGGGAGGGTGTAATACTCTGATTTATTTATTGAGCCTTTATTAATTAAAAATTGAAATAAACTGGATTAATGCTTAAATTTTGTAATTTAATATTTAATTCATTAGTAAATAGAACTAGTAAAAATTCGACTACCTTATAAAAATCTAGAAAATGGTAATTGGGTAAAGGATCATTTATTTAGCAACTTTGTCGTCTGTGGTCGACCCAACAAAAATCCGTAATCATGTCTAATTAGTGGATTAAGTCCAAAATACACACTTACCTAACCTTTACCTAACCTTGGCTTAAACCGTAAAATTAGAGCTTAATACTCAACCAAATGACCCAAAATCGGTGGCAAATGAAAGGCCACGATCTAAGAATCATTTCCCCTCTATCAATCGAGCGAAACCCTAACCCTAGAGTGTGGTGGCGGCTGAGCTTTGGCCAGGTCAAACATTTCGGCGCCGTTTTAAACACCCACCTTGCATCGACGAATTCTCCCAGCACCGAAGGCTCCAGAAGGTGTATGAGCTATAAAAATAAAGCTCTTCAACCCTAGTTTCCTTTGGTAGCAGCGGCAGCCACAGTGGAGTTCGATCTAGGAAGATCTTTGGCGATTAGTAGAGGTGGGTCGGCATCCCGTCGTCCTCCTTTCTTCATCTTTGTTCCTTCGATTAAGGTAGGTACCCTCGACCAAAATCAGCACATGAGTCCATCATTTTGTTCCTCTCGACGAGATCTTTCCATTGGTAGTAAAAGCCCTAATTTTTATTAGGTATCCAGATAGATCTCGAGGTTTTTGTGAAGTGCTGTCAAGATCGTTCTTCATTCTAGTTCTTTAGTTTCTCTCTTCATTTGAGGTAGGTTATAACAGACCAAACTCTAATTAATATATATGCATGTAATCAGCAGCATGTTAGCTTTCATTTGGCGTAGAAAGCCCTAAATTTCATGAAGCATGCTTAGAGAATTTCTGTTCGGAGTAAGAGCATGTCTAGACTTAATTTTTGATGTGCTCTTTCAAGTTAAGTTATGATTTCGAGTTATCAATCCTGATCCCCATATAGCATGCCTTATATGGTTGGAATCAGCATCGAGTAAGCTTTCTTTTGATATATAAAGCCCTAAATTTCGTTGTTTATATCGTGAGAATTTTACGATTTAGTAACAGCATGTTAAAACTAGGGTTTCTAGTGTTCTTGCCTTTATAGATCTCGATTTCAGCAAGTAAATATGAAATTGACCTTACTGTTAGGTAGAGTTTTACATTAGCTTTCCAATGGTACCAAAAGTCCCATGATTCAAGACCGTTTGCATTAGAATTTAGTGTTTTTATCAAACCCTAGCAAACCCTCAACTTCCTGCGTTCATCGGACGTGGAAGGGACGACCGGAATACACCCAGAGATAGACGATCTTACGATAGACCGCACAACTCAAGCCCATACTTCAACTCCAGTTTAGCTGTAGTTAAACTGTTCCTAACAGACCACACAACTGGATAAACAGTCCAAAACAGACCACATATCTAGTTAAACGGTCCAGAAGTGACCACATAACCCCCTGGCAGGATGAAAGGTCCCCAGAGGACCACATATCTGGTAGGGCCAGGGATGGGCGGTCCTGCCCTGACCGCCCAACCCTTGGACGGCCCCCAGATGACCGCCCAACCCCTTGGACGGTCCAGAGAGAGCCGCCCATCCCACTGCTCATGCCCCTTCAGCCCGAATGCATTCCTGTTAAGCCGAGAGATGTAAGGTTCGCCATGAACCGTTTATCTAGATAGTAAGTGACTTAATGAGAGTTCTATATAATTCATCTTAGTGTCATAAATGATAATTAGTAAATTAAAAACCTACGTGATAAGTGGTTAATTTTGTAACTAAATTTCTGTTAATTGCATGTTGGTCATTCCTACGCGAACTTGTTCATTCTCCTTATCATCTTGAATCATATCTTTGGCAAATACATAACTGTAAATTGTAATCCTTGATATATTAACATGGTAATTAGGATTAAAACTAATTGTTTAGTTGCTGGATAGCCATTACAATGTTTTGACGAACCGCTGGTTTAAAGTCTTGATCGAATTAGACTATGCGAGGCATGCGCGGCCAGTAGTGGACCGCATATCCTCACAGGCGGCCCCATAACGACCGCATATCTTCAATACGGCCCAGTATGGTCCATATATCTATTCATGGGTCTTAATGTCCTCTGGACATGTGCGGCCCATAGCTTACCGTTCATACCTTAGAGCGGCTTACTGTCAGCCGTTCATCCTTGACCTCGTGGGCTGAGTTTCAGTCTAGTTCCTGTATACGCGGCCCTGTGTTAGCCGTATATACCTCTTGAGCGGCCTTTGTATGACCGCACATCTCTCGGAGATGAGTTTTATTGTGTTTTGTACTCTTGAATCCAAGGACAGGTTAGTCCTTTAAATCTAAACTTATGGACAGTAATTCCTCTGATTAATTGGCCACGAATTTGACTAAATGTCTAGACAGATCTTGGGATCTTGTATCCAATAAATAAATGCCAACGCATCATAAGGGCCCGGTCTGGTCCTGGGGAGAGCGCCCGAAAAATTAGTGAGCCCATGGGATGTTATAATGACATGGTGAGGCATTGCACCGAGTGCATGACTAGCTTGTTGTCTACGACAGAAAAACTCTTATTACTCTTGTTACTTGATCGTGCTTGACTTGTTATCTCTTGTTACTTGCTAGTGGCCATTCCTCGTTACAGTTCTTGTTACACTTGTACATGTTATTCTTGTTAAATTCTAGTTATCTTATATCTCTTGACCTTGCAAGATCTTTTCATTATGTTGTTTCATTATATCGTCATTCATTTCTTTTATTAGCATGGCATATGAAAATGTTATTAAATTGTTAATCACGTAAACTTGCCTGTTATTTCCTACTGAGCGTCAGCTCATAGTTGTTGTTTCCCCCCTTTTCCAGGCTGTTCAGGTGATGATGCGCATACCGATGGGGAGGGACATGAGTGATAGTTTTGAGTGTGCCTGTTAGTAGATACCGAGTTGGCATAGATGTTTACCTCTAGTCATTCCTTAGAGTTGTGTTAGTACTTTATTACTTTTGGAATCAATTATTGTATTAGAGTCAGTTTGGAAGTTACGTTTGATCGTGTTTAAACAGTTGTTGGTTATTGTAATAAAATTTGGTATATCCTTGATCAATAGAGTTATTTCTTTCCATAGCACCTGTGTAATTGGTTAGTTTAGCTTGTAATGTTATTTCTAGCTAGTTTCTAACTATAAGACCCGATATTCCGCGTCGGGGCGTGACAATAGATGAGGACAAGAACATATGGGGATGCACCGACCTGTGTGAACCACATATTGACCTGTCGAGCTAGAAGATGAGTAGCTGCACTGACCTGTCAAGGTGATGGTTAGTGCAGCTAGTGCTTAAGCATCGACCTGATGTCTTAAGCCAACATGAATTCATTGACTAGAGTCCAATGAATGACATATGTGCATCGACCTGTTATGATCTAAACTCTATATGTGCATCGACCTGATAGAGTGTATTGCTGCATGTGCATCAACCTGATGGACATAACGCTTTCATGTGCGTTGGTCTGATAGACAGAATGCATGGATGTGCATCGACCTTGTTGAACACAAGGGCCTCTAATGCATCGACCTGATAAACTGATGGAGTGTACGTGCACCGACCTAATAGACTCACTGCGTGTATGTGCATCGACCTTATAAACTGATGGAGTGTACATGCACTGACCTAACAGACTCAATGCGTGTATGTGCATCGACCTGATTTCAACGTAATGCTTATCTGCATCGACCTTCATGACTGAATTTCTATATGTGCATTGACCTTATGTTCCTGACTCTTATAATGATGAATGACCTATGTAGCATGAGTGTCTGAGATGCATCAACCTGTATGGCATTCAAACTTGTGAACTAAAATGACAACTCAAACAATCATTATTAAGGCAGTTTTGCCTCAACATGATTCCTAGTGTGACATCATCAAAATCAGAGTTTCAACAATCTCTCCATTTTTGATGATGACAACTATGAGTCATGTAAACAGTTGCACAAGATAAAGATGATTCAGTCATTTATTGACAGACAAGAATTTTAATTCAGTAAATAACAACCAGATAACCATTGCGACATTTCAATCATCCAGTCAATAACCAGTCATTGCGAGCAAAAGTCTCCATTCATTATACATCATAAAAAATGCAACACTAGGCATGCATGAGAGTCTACTGTCTACTGTGTACAAATGGGAGAGGTGGATGTTCTCAATTCAAAATTTATTTTAACATTTCAGTCCCAAACCAAAAAAAACCTCTCCCTTGCCGACTCTTCTCCATCTGACTCTTTCACATCATCTTCACATCATCTCTCAAAAACTTCTCCCCCTTTGACATCATCAAAAATTTGGGGTTTTCTATTGCCTTTGACGTCGAGTAGGGGCTCTGCTGGAGCTACCAGGAGACCTCAAGGGTATAGCTTGTGGAATGTACTGTGGTATTCGGTCAACCTTTGTACCCAATGCAACAAATTTGGTAGTGAATTTTTGATCAGTCTGGTTAACCTGTGCCTGGAGTTCTTTTACCATTGTGGTCAAATCGACAAACCAATTCTGCAGCATAAGATGGAGATTGTCAAACTGAGCCAACTGAAGAGATGGCATAGATGTTGAAGAGCTTGCTGGTAGTGAAGAGAGTTGTTCTCTGATAGCTCTGACCATAGTAATAATCTCATCACCTACTGAGTCAGTTTTAGCATACACTTTTGCCATTTGAACAATGATATATTGGGATTCATCCATTAACTTGGCACACTTGAGAGATAGCCTTTGCTGCTCTTCTCGGATATCATAGGCATGCATCAACATCTCTGTTGTTTTCTCTTGTGTCCCTGTATGAATTTCCTTCAGCCTTTTCATTATTGTCCCTGCTTTTTCACAAACATACAGTAGAGATTCCATGAAATTAAAAATCCTCTAATCAGATTTTGCTTTATCTGCTTTAAACTTCTTCCATCGACTATTCATGGTCTGTTCAACATGTGCAAGTCTGACGTCAATTCTTTCAACTGCCATGGTCAACTGCATAATGGAAGAGTTTACATTTTTAAACTATGACATCAGAAGTCTCACCAAAGTGGGATGAATTTCAGATACATTACTGAGCTTGGTCCTTATGATGTATATGCATGAAATTCAGGTGGAGTGTTTGGCTCTTCTGGGGATAACGGTGGCTGTATGCCAGACATTGTGATAGTTCCATGGTATATATTCTGTGGCACAGCAGGAGCTTGCTCTTGTTGTTGGTTTACTTCATCAGGCTGTATGTCATCGATATTTGCTCGAACATCTTGGTTCTCATCAAGCAATTGCTAGTCTACTTGCTGCTCTTCTGCCTATTCCTGTTGCTACTACTGCTCAAGGTTCTCCTGTTCTGGCGGTACAGACTGCTCAACATGGTATTGCTGCTGCAGTTGCTGTTCTAGTTGCTCATGATCTTGTTCTTGCTGTTGTTCCTGAGCTCTTGCAATAGCTGGTTTAAGTTTCATGAACTTGTTGATGAAGTCCATGTTATAAACATTTACTTTCGGAATTTCTTTGTATCTCTCATCTTCTAGAGACACCTTCCACTTCTTAAATACATCAGTCAAATGAGCCGCATATGGTAGATGTCTTCTATCCTCTTTAACACAACCCATTATTTGCATCATTATCTCTGGGAGACACACTTTGATATTTTTGAACATACAATAAAACAAGAATCGTTGTCTCTGTCAACCTTCCTCTACCTCCATCTTGTGGGGTTATAATTGTGGTAAGCATATGGTGCAGAAGTCTCTTTGATAGAGCAAATTTGTTTGTATTGAAATTGGTCAACCGAGTTTGCTTGTGATCATATGGATCACTCGGCTGGTCTATCAGTATGGTGTAGGCTTCAAATTCATCATAATCAAAATCTTTTTCACAAATACCCTCCTCACGTATCCTAAAAACTTTGTGAAAGGAATGTTGAGACAACTCAATCTTTGTCCCTTTAACACATGACGAGAGTTCTGACAAGTCTGGGTCATACCTCAGATTTCTATAAAATTCAGTCACTAGCCTCGGATAATAATATCTGTGCTTTCCGATAAACTTTTTCCACCCTTGGAAATTAATAACTTCCAACAATTCAAGAAATTCATTGAGCATTTTCTGGTCGTGGAAATCAACATACCGTGGGAAGATTATCTTAGCAGATTCTTCCAGTACCTCTGCTTGTATAGATGAAGTGGGTGATCCAACTTCTTCTATTGATATCCTCAGTGATTCCACCTCTTCCAGAATCCGGTGCCGCTTTGCCGGTGACTCGGCTATCTTCTCTTTACCCTTGGGGGACTTCGTTGCATGTGATTTTAACTTGCCTTTTGATGCTCCTTTGTCATGTATATGCTTGGACCTGACCTCCTTGCAAGGTATTTCAGCATCTTTCTCTGATTGCATGGCCACCGGTTACTGCTCCTCTTGAGCTCGTCGTTTCCCCTTGCTTCTTGTGGCTGGAGATGACATGGTTGACAAGGATGCAGGAAACTCACACTAACAGCATAGATTTGAAGAAATACAAGAGAGGTGGAGAGCACGGATGAAGGACGCAAGATCAAACAGAAGGCAGGTGACTAGGAGGACTCTATGGCGTCGGTGCGACGGGGTTCAAAGAAACAGGAGACTCGACCTGGATATGTGGGGTTTCAATAGAGAGATGGACGTATATAATAGGGCAGAGTAAAGCAAAATCCATTAACTTTACCAATTTCAAAGACATTTACTAAACTGCCCTTCTCTTTAAGATATATTGCCTTTCCTTGCAATTATGTGTAGGGCTGTCAATGGGCCTGGCCGGCCCGACAGGCCCGCGGGCTTGGCCCGACTTCGGGCCGGGCCGCAAGATCTTTTTCGCCCGCTGGTTTTTAGTCGGGCCTAAAAGCCCGGCCCGGCTAGACTCGCGGGCCGGACTCGGGCTTTGAGTTCGGCCCGCGGGCCGGCCCGGCCCGATCCCTTTTTTTATTCTCACTTCAAATTTTAAAAACTATTTAGTCAAACTTATGTTATTTTACTTAATTAGATATTTTAAAATTCTCTTTTCACACAAATTGTGTAATTAATATCAAAATTTTAATTTATTTAGTGAGATTATAAATTTTATAGTATTAAATCTATTATTTTTTATTATTTTTATTATTTTATTTAAGTAGTCGGGCCGGGCCGGGCCTTAGTCGGGCTTTGAATTTTTTACATAATGTCGGGCCCGACCCGGCCCGGCCCGACATAGGTCGGGCCCGGCCCGGGCTCGGGCCTTACTCTTGTTTAACCCGGCCAATTGACAGCCCTAATTATGTGGTTTGCGGCTTATAAGGGATAAATCTTGATACATGAATGTTCTTAAATTAAGCCTTTTATGCAGAGACAATGGAGATAAAGCAATCTTAACAATGTACCATACCCAATTCAAAAACCATCAAACTTACTTATCATTTTCATTAGACAAAAAAATGGTATAAAAATCTCCCTCATATTGAAAATAAACAGTTTCATATTTCTAAAAGTGGCACAGAGTCAACCATATCTTCCTTTTCTTTTTGTTTATTGGATTGAGCATTCAAGTATGACTGCACCTTTTTACTCAAGAAGACACGTTGATTAGACGCCCGAATTACTGGTTACTCAGTGTAATCAACCGTTATGCTTCAATTTATGAACAAAGTTAGCTTCTTTTATCATGACATAACCTTTGCATTTCTTTGATGCAGATAGTCAGTTTCTCCAAAAGATATGCCATTGCTCTGCCTTCTTATTATTCTTATAATATGGCGTATTCCCTAACCTTGTTTAAGATTTTACTTTAAAACTGTTTAAGGACAATATAAGTACATGATTCTCTACCAGAGATGTCCTTTTACTTACGATTTTCAGATTTCGGGAAATTGACAAGGCAGATCCATTTTCAGAATGTTTTAAAACTATTGTAATTGCATTCATGGATAATCTTGAACAATTAAGATTAGATTTAATCCCAATAAACAGCAGATCACACTTTTGTAAGCTCAAACAATTTCTCTTAGATATGGGTGGTCTTGTAATGATATCTCTTGATTAGTAAAGGAAACAAACTTATATCATAGACTCCCCCTGAATGAATCCACAAACATTTAAGAAGGAATATGAAAGACTTGACATAGACGACGTAGATGAGAGTACATGGATGGATATATTTATGAAGCGAAGAGAGCTAAGATGGATAATGTAGGTGGCCATATCCAAGTATAAGGTAAACTAAAGTCAGATTTGCAGCCAACCAAAGGCACAGCCTAGACCAGCCAGCAAGATAAAGTGGTCCTCATTAGGCAACCTGAAGCTTCTCATAGTACTTCCAAATTGAAGTGAGGTCGGCACCTTCCATATACATCGACCTATTAGCTTAATCAAGGTATGCCATCCAGCCAAAATGACCCATTGCAACAACTCCTACTAAACACATCTTATAAGTCAAACCACAGTGTCAAGCACTTATCCCTCTATAGTGAGATCGATGCACCTTTCATATGCTTCGACATGCTAGTATAGTAAGGTCGGTGCACCTTCCATATGCATCAACCTGCTAGCTTATCCAGACTGACGTTTCAGCCAAATACCAATATCGCATCGACTCCACTAGACAGAAACTCGACCTCATAAGATTCCAACCAGCAGTTATTGCTCGAACACTTATTCAGACATCACAAACAGACTATCATAAACTTTTCTGACAAGATTATCTCATTCTCTTCACTGAATTACATTTTTCCAGCTCAGATCAAAACATATCATGCTCCCCCTCAATATAAGCAGTAATTTCAACCAAGCAACAGTCCTCTTTTCATTATACACAAGTATGCAAATATGAAATTTAAAATGTAAATTTAACACTAGAAGCAAGTTAGACCCTTGGTACTAGGCGAAGGTCTAGCCTCTACGCATGATGTGGGTTTCTAGATAGAAATGGTCTGCCCTCTCCCAGCGTACCATTTGATATACCAAAGGGTCATGCATGGAGATGCTTCTGAGATGGATAATGAATAACTATTCAATATACAAATGCTTATGTGGAATTGCATGCGACAGATTCTCAAATTAAAGTCTTAGCTTGTATGATAGGATAGCATCAACTAAGACCAGTGAGTTCAATTTGACTAGACATACAACACTCAAAAGAGAATTATTCAACATTAGTAAAAAGAAAAGAAACTGGGGTTTGATTGACCTTCATGTGCCTTGATTTTATTTAACCCCCTTTTTATTATCTTACACCAAGGCACACCTGCAAGCAAAAACTTATTTTGATTTCTAGGAACCAAAGAATTCTTGCGTCCTGTCAGATGAGTTACACCTTTCTTAGACGCTTCCCATGATCTCAGAGTATTCAAATCATCAAATCTCATGGCAAGACAATTATTCATGACATGCCCCACCTTCCCACAGTAATAGCACAGATTAAGTGCATTCATATGAAGTCCCGCGATCAATGACACCCAAGAGGGGGGGTGAATTAGGTGATTACAGATTTTAAAAACTTTTACTCGATTTAAAACACAAATTAAGAGCAAGCAACAAACAAGTATAGATTTGATGGATTACAAAAAGAATCTGGCTAAGTCAGCCCCTACAGTAGTTCTTTGGTACCAGGCGGAGTCCAGGAATCCGAAGATTCTCTCACGCAAGGTATTTTCCTCCCGATAGGATTAACCTTATCGATTAGAAATTATCTTTTGATATACCAGAGATCTCCCATAAAAAGGTTAATAAAGCAAGATCTTAAACAAGGTGTAACACCCCGGTTAAATAATAAAATATAAAAGTAAAATTTTGAAATATGTATGAGAATTAAAGATATTTTCCTTGTTATTTAACGACTTCAATGATTTTCTTAATTAAAAGAATATTATTTATTTTTAAAAGTGGCCAAATTATATCAATAATTATTTTCTACAATCACCATGAATAGACTTTCATATTCCAAGATGCAATCGAATTTTCTACGTTGATTCGAATTTAATAGGTATAAATTAAATTAAGTAAATTTCACCCGTAGGCCAAAATTTTGACTAATTTCTAAAAATATGAAAAAAATATATTCCTGTAGAAAACGAAGTGTTTAACAATAATGTCAACTGGGCCGACCCCTAATAAAATCTTAACTAGGCTGAATTGCGGAGTTAATGGCCAAATTCGTTGTTCTTAATGGGTTAAGCTTAAACGATCTAATTAGAGCCCATTTCTCAACCAATCGAGCCCAAAACAGGCCCATTTGATAGGTCTACCCTAAGAGATCGTTTTGCCCCTGAAACCCTAGCCTCTAGAGCCTTCCAGCGGCGGCGACGGTGCAGATTTGGTTAAAGGATC
Organism: Amorphophallus konjac; assembly: GCA_022559845.1. Classification (NCBI taxonomy): domain Eukaryota; kingdom Viridiplantae; phylum Streptophyta; class Magnoliopsida; order Alismatales; family Araceae; genus Amorphophallus; species Amorphophallus konjac. The sequence goes on along the minus strand of CM040126.1, from coordinate 81,181,460 downwards.
AAAATTTTAGGCGCTTTTCTTTCCTTGGACTCTTGAGTCCAATTCAATCCCTAGAACGACTCATATGCTCAATAAATAGAGGGCTTCCGCAGCCCTAGACCTCCTTTTCTTTTTCTAATAGGTGGCGCCAGCAATCGTTGCCGATCGAGGGCGAATTGGGGAGAGAACAGTGACATGTTCTCGATTAGGGTTTAACACGTCTTCCCTTCTTCTTCCAAATCGATAGATGTCTCTCAGGCTAAACAAAAATCTAATTATACCATCTTGTTCGTCTTCATGAGCCTTTTCTTCTGATCCCTAATTACCTAAATTTCATGCATCATGCTGCTCTAATTTCATGATTTACTCCGAGATATACCCAAAAGGATAACTTATATGTTAACTCGTTTTATGCTTAATTTAGTCTCATTAAATTTCAATCAAAGCATGTCATCTTGTACGGTTTTTAATGTTTTTTCTAATGGTTTTGTTTCCCCAATTTTCATCCACCCTAGCATGTGGTATCGATGTTTTTGTCTTGATATGCCGGGGTTCGCCGTTGGCGAGACTCGGGTTGGGTAAACGGTCTTACTAGTGACCGCCAACCTAGTAGCGGTCGCACGACTGACCGTTTTATTCCTCTAGCGGTCCTACGATAGACCGCCTCAAGCCCTGCGTTTCAAACTTATAAATTTATGTATGATTAGTTTCAAAATAATGAAACGGCCCTTATATAGACCATTTTATCCTTATAGCGGCCCTCATATAGACCGTTTCATGGCCCCTAAAAGAAGTTTTAAACTCTGTTTTATGCATTTTTAACTAGAAAACTTACCTTATTTAGTATGGTATTGTAACTATGCAGAACGCAATATTAATTTAGTATCACGGTTAGAAACATAAATTTCCATTTATTTATATGAAAGTTGGTTTGAAAATCGTAAGTTAATGATCATGTGAAACTTGATAAAAACTTGGCTATTAATCTTGTAATCTCAAACCATGCTGTTAAAATTCCTCATATTATGATTCTGATTTCATTGTTTGACAGTCATACCACTCCGGTGGGATTGACTGACCGCATCGTCTCGCTTTCCGTGTTTTATCTAGCCTCAATTTTGTAATAGTCGGGACTCTCCGCCGGATATTCCTTCCGTCGGACTATGACCACTATTATGAGACCTCGTAAGTCCCCGCGAGCCTGGGATTCCCACCAGGACGCCGGGCAGATTGTACCCCCAAGACCTGAACCCCTGGACGTGTTTTGATTCGTGTTTTGGGCCAGTCCAAATCTGGACTATTCTACGACCTTGGCGGTCCAACTTGTGACCGTTAAGCGATCCTTGGCGGCCCAGGTTTAGACCGCTATCTTTCTCCTGGCCGGGTTAAGTAATGGGCTTGGGTTTAGTCTGATTCTTTTGAGCCCAGTCAATTGTAACCTGGCCCAATCTGTTTGACTTTAGCTTCGTGGGCTGAACTCTTGTTTGGACCCATTCTGATTTGGGCTAAATTGAGGACCTTTTTGGGTTCACTTTTAGAGCCCGTTATACTTAACCGTACACGAGTTAAGGTTAGACCGTCAATATCACCTTAGCGGCCTAATTATTGACCGCTACAGTCGAGATTTAATATGATTTTTCGTGTTTTGTTGTTGTAATAGCACTCATATCAAGATTGGCCTTGAACTGCGAAATCTTGTTTGATCCTTGATCTTCCACTTGATATCCATTCTAAATTTATTGAAATATCACTTGATCTTAGTTGGTAAGTTACATAGCCTAACCTTGGAACTCTTGGCCATTAAACATTGTAGATGTCTAGATTTCGTGGGATCTATGATCTAAACAAATCAATGCCAAGGCAAACATATTAAAGGGCCCAGTCTGATCTGGGAGGCGCACCTGAAAAGTACTTGATCCCCGGGGAGGTGAATGACTAGGTGTGGCATTTGGCACCGGTACTATCTAGCGTGTTGGGTCTACTACATTCCACACTCTTGTGATACTTACTATACTTGCTTGAAAGCAGGAAGTGCTTACTTGCATGACTCGACTTGACTTGACTCGATAAATGGCCATTTACTTATCATCGTACATGATGTATTGACTTGACTTGACTTGGCATGTGGCCACTCACGTGAAATTTTGGTTATTTGTTTTGCTATCTCAATTTGCAATGTTCCTTTCCATTTATCTATCAATTATCTTCTGATCTTGTTAGTTACCATCTTGTTTTATTGAATTCTCACTTTATTTATACATTCATGAAAATTGCTAATTACTTAAACTTTGCCTGATGATAGAGTGTAATTCTGCTGAGCTTCTCGCTCACCCCCCTTATTTCCATCCTTTTCAGGTAACGTGGTAGATTGAACGCTTGAAATTGGGATCGGGACAGCGTGATCGAGTGAACCTGGAACTTAGAGACCAGAGTGTTTTTGTTTCTTGAGTCTAGATAGTATAGTGGATCTTGCTATTTTCTCTTCTTTATTTCTTTTATTGAGTCTATTATTGTAAAAATTGAGTCAAATTTGTAATTCAATTTCCAAATATCAATGAAATTATATTTTTCTCAAATCAATGGTCTCCATGTGTTCGAATATTATTTATTTGTGTTTATTTATTTGTGTTTATTTATTTTCTGCTCTAATTATCATGACTGTTTCGCTGCCACGTTCCGAGCATCGCTTCCCGCTGCTATCGGTTCGAAGCGTGACACAAGGAAACTAGATGATGATACAATATGCAAAAGAACTAGAGCAGAATTGAGGTAGAAGATAAGGAGCAAACCACACAGAAGACCATGATTTTTAGGTGGTTCGGATGCAACAACTGCAACCTACGTCCACCCCTCACCGACTGTGAGGATTCACACACTATCTTGTAGAAGGCTACAAGATCAAAGCACACACACACACTCGTGTGAGTTCAGAACTCCCCCGAAGGTGCACAAACACTGAATCACAAGGGAGAGTGAAGAACTAAACACACACACACACGGATCTGCGTAGATCCGCGCACACACAGATATTTAGAAGTTACAAGAACACACACTTGAATCTGAAACAAAAATTGAATGCAAGACACAAAGATAAAACTGCAGATTCAAGCTCCCCCTTAGTTGATGAAGAAGGTTTTGGATGCAGCTTGATCTCCACTTGGCTTGGGGTTGATCTGCTCCAGATGTGGGTTGAAGGTGGATGAAGGTGGATGAAGATCTTTCTTCTTGGAGCACTGTTCACGGCTACAGTAGCAGCACTTGAATCTCCCCTTGATAGCCCCCCTTAACCTCCTTGGATTGATTAGGGTTACAAGCCTCAAGGAGATGTTTTTATAACTCTTGAATGGTCAAGAGACAAGTCAGGAACCAGATCCACAAATCATGAGAAGATTGGTGGCTTTCGGAATAAACAACTCCTAGAAGATGGACTTCCCACATTGAGAACAAAAAGTCGAAAATAGGGGCTTTTCGAAGTTGGCGATCGACCTGTATACTGGGGCGGTCGACCAGAATTTTACAGGAAATTGGCTTTCCTTGCTGGGAAAACCGGTCGACCACTCCTGGATGGCGGTCGACCGTTGGCTGGGATTCCTGCAAAAAATAAAGAAGTTAGCCAATGCAATATAATACATGAACGACTCAGTTTATGGCTACCTTGTTCCAATCAAGGTGAGTGGGTTTAGGCTAAGCCTGGGCGGTTTAGAAACCAAAACAAGGATTTATGCATTTGGAAGGGTTTAAACAATTGAGCATAGTACATGGTGAAGTAGGCTTTAAATGCGTATTAAAGTCGAACTTGATTGTTGATACATAGCACGTGAGAAAATAAATAACTTGGGTTTTGTTATCATCAAAATCACCTGGATATACTCAACATCATATTCTTCTTTAATGGATGTACATGGTATTTCTGTGGGATGGCATTAGTTCTGCCATTTCTATCATGGAACTTAAAATTTCCTCTCACATGCCAACAGTCCTGGACTGTGTGGCCAACTCTTTTACAGTTAAGACAATGAGGCCTCTTATTTGAGAACAAATTTGACCTTTGGTCAGTGAAATTTCTAGAGGCTTTCAATTCATCATTCTTAAAAACCAAGCAATCATGCATTATATGGCCAAATCTAATACAGTAAAAGCACTAAATTGCCTTTTCCTCTACCACATGATTTCTGACATGAGCTTTTCCAGCATGCACATGAGGATTTTGAAATAAACCCTTTTTGTTTGAATTTGTTTTGACATTTCTGAATCCATTCTTTTTCTTGCATGTATTTACTTCATCAAATTTCATGATTTGACAGTCATCCATCATATGACTTATTCTACCACAATAATGACATGAAAATTTCTTTTTATATGCAAGTGTGTTTGTGGCAGATTCATGAACAAGATGCACTATGGTAGTAGGAGCCTTTTTGGACTTGTTCAGATTATCAACCTTTTTCTGTTTTTCAGATTATTTTTCCATCCTTTGAGCAGTGACTTAAAGACAAATGAAATGGAGGTTTTAGATGGCTCAGAACTGATCACAAATGAGGTTGACAATTTATTATCAAACTTTTTCTTATTTACTGGATTGTAACCCTATCATTATCTCTGAAAGTTCACACTAGTTCCAAGAATTTTATCTAAATTGTCCTCCTCAACAAATTTAGACATGGAATTATTCAAGTCAGTCACTTGAGCTTCCAGAGATGTTATAGTCAATTCAGACTTAACTATCTCCTCTTTACACTCTGCTATTCTGATTTTCAGACTTTCATTCACAGATTGACAGTCTTCATTTTCTTTTTGCAGAGTAACCAATTTTTCAGATTCATTGATGGCAACTGATTTCTCTTTTTCAAATGTTAGTAATCTTTCTGACAGAACAGTATTTAGCACCATGAGCTTTTTATTTTGATCTTTCATATTTTTTTTTCTTCCATCAATTCATCTTTGGCCATCAAACTCAGTTTTTTATTCTAACTCTTCCTCAATCTTTTCAAGTTCTTTCTTCCTGCTTAGTAATTCTTCATTTTCTTCCCTAAGTGAAGCAATCAGTTCTTCTTGCCATCTTATCTCAGATTGAAAACTTGCATTCAATTCTTTCAAAGACAAGCACTTATTACATGATGAGCTATCACAAGAAGTATTGGGCATGTTTTGTTCAACTTTCTTTTTAAACTTCTTATTTTCATATTTTACTCTCCTATACTTTTCATACAATTCAACATACATCTCTCTTAGATCATAAACATTCATTTCATCAAGATCAGTTTCAGAGTTTACCTGATCGCCACTTTCATTGCTCGAAGTACCGCTGTCTGCCATAGAACTTTTCTGGTTCTCATGAAATTCAATCACTAAATCCCAAATCTCCTTCGCAGTCCTACAGATAGAGATAGAGGAAATGACATTAGTATCTACTGTATTCTTTAAAATATTCAGAACTTTTATATTCTCAAAGTTCTTTTGTTTGTCCTTCTGGAACCAAGTACTCTCCTCTTGAGGCAAAACATATGGACCATGTTCAATAATGTTCCACAGTTTTGGATCCATAGAGTTCATAAAACCGCACAAGCTGCCTAACCATTTATTGAAATTTGAACCATCGTATATCACAGGAGAGTCCATTTTAATAGATAATCAGAAACAATCAAAGCACGCGCAACAGGATCTGATCTATAGATCTTGGATCCGTTAACACAGACACCTACTCTCATACCAATTGTTGGGATAGTGGTGCTAGCTGATGTACGCACGGTTAAGATCTAGAGGGGGGTGAATGGATCCCTGTTAAAAAACTTTTACAGAATTAAAAGTTTAACTACAATTAAAGTGAACGAATGAAAGTGCTGCGCTCTCTCACTGAATGAACTCCTCATGAAAAACACATATCAAGCACTGTGTATGCAAACAGACTTAAGGTGGACATAGTTATGAGATACAATGGCACCCACTCAAGATGATTTTCTACGATGTTCTGGACAATGCATTCAGTGTATGTCAAATGTTGTGAGCCGATCACTGAAATTACGATCTACTGCAATGTAAACTACTGATCCGGTCCTAAACATTAATCTAGCGGAATCACACAAAAGAGGCAAGAGTTTTAAGGTGGTTTAGTCTCAATCTTGAGACCTACGTCCACCCCTCACTCAAACCTGAGTGAGGCTTACTGCTGATTACACAGCTTAATTCCGCTGATCCACAGCTTCTGGGATTGAATCCCTACAAACTGCTGATCCATAACTTTGGGTATTGAATCTCAGACCGCTGAGCTTCACAGCTTGCTAAACCCGCTGAGCCTCACAGCTTGCTGTCCGAGGAATTGCTCCTTGCCACTGAGCAACACAGCTTGCTCTACTGCCTAATAGCTTGAGGATAGATTCAAAAGAAAACATGAAAGAACAAAAACAATAAATGGATAAAGTTCGAGAAACAATGTAGCTCTCATGAGCATTCGATTCTAGATCTGATCTAGAAATCTAAACATTAGCAACTATCTTTTCTCTAACTTCTCTCCTCTCCACGATACTCTGTTTTGCAGTGGCTCTCTCTCACTCTTCTGCGAAGACTTTCACGCTCATAGTTTCTCTTTTCTCTTCTTTGATCTTTCCTCTCGAATTCTTCTATTCAGAATCCTCACTGCTCACCTACTACGATTACTCTTTTTCTTCTCTGCACTCTACTTAGCTCGAAGTCTTCTTGATTGCTCTATCAACCAGTCTCTTCTCCTCTCTCTCTCCTTCGATATCCTTGAGCTGAATCTTGTGGTCCCCATGAGATTCCATTGGCGTGTGGAGGGAACATTCCCGCCAATAACTTTTTAGGAAAAGTAACTCGATGAAGTCCACATGTCAGATCAGAATAAGAATGAATCCACGTGGCAAATTATTCTGCTGGACATTCTACCTTGGATCACGTACCAAACATATGAATCTTAGAATCACGAGTCCACACATTGTCTTCATATGCTCAGCCATTCGCCTAGGATCACCTGACATTCAGATTTAAGTTCAAGTCACGTCAACCACTTGAGTCTATAATAAATTCTGCATTCTAGGTGTTCAAACAGATTGCTGAATCAATTCTGGATATTCTTTAACTTGATATTCCTGCCAGAGTAGATGCGAAAATCAGTTATAAACCTTATTATCATATGGCTTGCGAGATAGTATAATAAGTGCTTAAGAGAATATAGATTTAGGCAATTTCATAAAGATCAGACGCCCAGATCAAAAAGGTATGTGATGATGCAGATGCCTCGATGCATACATGTTGTGTAGTGGACAGCGGATCTAGAGGGGAGGGGTGAATAGATCTGCCCCTCTTTTCGGACAAGCTGTGAGTCAGCAAGGAAGCCTCACCGGGTTTTGGTGAGGGGTGGACGTAGGTTGCGGGGTTGCAACTGAACCACCTTAAAAATCCCTGTGTTGTGGGTTGTTTATCGTGTATGATTGATCTATATCTTCTAACCCCATTCACAGGTTCGTGTGCTTCCATACTTGGTTAGATTGTTCACACACATATGCACTTTGAGTAATCAACATATCACACACACACACACACGCACGGTTGTTGCAAGCTATTGCATGCTCTAGTGTTATGCTTTATGATCCCTGCATTACAAGGCTTATTTCTTTCAAGATCACAAATATGCTTAAAGAAGTGTGGGCGTTTCATAGCTTGTAATCCAAGTCTTTTCATTTGAGCCACTCTACTTAATTCCGCTGTGCATTGTCCCTAAGTGATTCATTCACTTTATAAGAGTGGTTCATGCTTCCGATAGCTCAGAGTTTTAAATAGGCCAAAGCTTTTGATAGGATCTATTCAACCCCCCCTTCTAGATCCGTTTACACCTCGCGGGACCCAACAAGTGTTATCAGAGCCTAATCTCTCATTATGGGGTCCAACGACCTTGAGGGAAATGGTGGATCAGCGTCTAAGGGTTATTTACCTGAAGGACATTCTGTGAATAGGCCTCCTTATTTCACTGGATCTAATTATCCCTATTAGAAACATCGTATGCAGGTGTTCATTCGCGCCCAAGACTACAAACTTTGGCGAGTGATCAGCAAAGGTCCGTATGAGCTTACGGATAATGAGGACTTGTGGACCAAAGAACAAATAAGGCAATCCACTGTCAAATGGAGTGCCAAACACATCATGCAATGCTCACTCCATCCAGTTGAATTCTCAAGAGTGGCTACCTGCGCATCTGCAAAACTAATGTGGGACAAGCTAGAGGTAATCTACGAAGGAACCTCTCAGGTACGAGAAACAAAAGCCAACATTTTAGTTTCTGAATATGAAATGTTCCGCATGAAGCCTAATGAATCAATTCAAGATATGTATGCTCGATTGACTGTACTTACTAATCGTTTAACTGATTTGGGAAAGAAATATTCAGAGCAAGAAATTGTAACGAAAATTCTCAGATCGTTTACTCCAGCATGGCACACAAAGGCTACCATGGTTGAAGAATTGAGAGATCTCGCAACTACCAAGGTAGATGAACTCATTGGGTCATTGATGACCTATGAGATCAACCTCAAGAACAAAGAGGCTGAGGCACCTAAGAAGAAGTCCCTAGCTCTTAAAGCAGGACCCAGCTGTCATGGCACTTCTGATGAAGGTGAGGATTCGACAAGTGAGCGAGAAGAGGATGACGTAGCCATGCTCACACGTAAGTTCAAAAAATTCCTGAGAAAGGAAGGTAAGAGCTTCATGAGAGGAAGGTCAAAGGTAAGAAATGGTTTCAAATCTAATTATGAAAACTCTAAGAAATCTGACAAAATCATTTGTTATTCTTGCAACAAACCAGGGCATTTCAAGAATGATTATCCCGACAAATTTAGAAAAGCTGACAAATGGAAGGGCAAGAAGAAGAACAAGGCCATGGTGTCCACATGGAGCGATGAAGAGGAAAGTGATGACGGAACCAGCTCCTCGGACAAAGAAAAAGAAGATTTCTGCCTTATGGCCAAAGGTGATGAAGAAACTGAGGTAAATTCTCCATTTGGAGATTATACAATTGATGATTGGGAGGATGCATATATACAACTCATGAAAAAATATGAAATGTACAAAAAGGAGAATAAATCATTGAAAAAGAAAATTAACTCATTTGTGCATGATCATAATATGAATGATAAGAATGCTCTACTTGAGACTGAAATTGAAGATCTTAAGAAAATGATTGAGGATTTGGAAGAAGGAAGAAAAGAAATGACTGACTTGGAAACTGAAAATGAGGATTTGAGAAATGAGATTGATAGCATGAAGCTCAAAATGCAAAGCTATGAAAAAGATAGTAAATTGAGCAATGAAAAGTATGAAGCTGTCAAACAAGTCAACATTCAACTTCTTCAAAATATTGAACACCTACAAAAAGAGTTGAAGGATAAACAACAATCTTTAGAAAAGTTTGTGGATGGAAGAGAAAACCTAGATGCTTTGCTAGGTACCAGAATGAACTTCAACAAGGAAGGGTTGGGTTTTGAACCAACAAACAAAAGGCCAATTGGGCTCAAAACTATCACATTTGTTTCATCTTCCGAACCTTCCACCTCAAACACAACTCCCACATAAAACCAGCAAAAATAAAAGGAGAAAGGGAAAGAAAAGATTGAAGAGGCAGTCACCAACATTCCCAAAAAGCCTGTCCAAAAACCTAAGAAAGGTCGACCTTCCCCGCAGCATAGGTCAACACTTGGCCATTGCATGCTCAATCTTCCAGATATCACCAAAACTGGATTGCTCATTCATATAGGCCAACACCACCATACTTTCGGAGAAATTGTGATTCATGTGTTCATCAATCCTATAACTTTCAATCTCCTAGGTGGCAGAACAATCACTTTCAACCCAAAAATAACCAATGGCCACAATGGGTTAAGAAGCCAACTTCATCAAACTTTCACAAAATCCAGCAAAGAGCCTTTAAACAAAAAGGAAATGTCAAGGCTGAAAAGAAAACCAAATCCCTGCTTTAAGCAAACAAAACATGAATATTAGAAAGGTTTGGATTCCAAAAGAAATAGTTTCATGTTTTGAAAATCTTAAGAGTTTGATGGGACCCAAAATTGGTTGGGTTCCAAATACAATTGCTTAATTGTTTGTGCAGGAATGTCTTGCAGCCATGCATAACAGGTGGTATCTTGATAGCGACTGTTCAAGACACATGACTGGAGACAAAACAAAATTTTGTCTCTTGGAGGAAAAGGAAGAGGATACGTTACGTTTGGAGGGAATAACAAAGGAAAAATTATTGGAACAGGTAATGTAGGTAAGAACCTCTCCAACTCCATTGGAAATGTGTTGCTAGTTGAAGGTTTGAAATATAACCTACTTAGCATAAGTCAATTGTGTGATAAAGGTCATAAAGTGTTGTTTGACTCTCATGAATGCAGAATTCTTGAACCAAAATCTGACAAGGTAAAATTTTATAGTAAGAGAGTCGACAATGTTTACATGATTGACTTAGATTATCCTGCTCATTTAAATCTTTGTCTTGCTGCACCAAAATCTGAAATTGCTTGGTTATGGCATCATAGACTAGGACATGCTAGCTACAATATCTTACATAAATTGTTAAAGCATTCAATGGTGAAAGGGTTGCCTGAATTATCATTTAAACAAGAAAACAAGTTGTGTGATGCATGTGCCCTAGGTAAACAAACAAGAAAATCTTTCAAGGGAAGATCTGAAAATACATCATCCAAACCACTCGAGCTAATTCATATGGACTTGTTTGGTCCAACCAGAACTGCTAGTTTAAGTGGTAGAAAATATGGATATGTCTTGGTGGATGACTTCTCTAGGTTCACATGGGTTTTCTTTCTCACACATAAAAATGATGCTTTTGATGAGTTTCAGGCGCTCTACATGAAGATAAAGCAGGACGGTGTGTTCAAGATCTCCAAGATTCAATCTGATCACTGTGGTGAATTTGAAAACACTGACTTCTATAATCTTTGCAGGACTGAAGGCATTTCACACCGATTCTCTTCACCAAGAACGCCGGAGCAAAATGGTGTAGTTGAAAGGAGAAACCGAACACTTGTAGAGATGGCGAGAATCATACTTGCTGAACGGCAACTTCCAAGGAGGTTTTGGGCCGAAGCGGTAAACTCGGCATGTTACATTATCAACCGCTCTATGGTAAGGCCACACACCAAAAAGACTCCTTATGAGTTGCTGAAAGGTAAAAAGCCCTCTCTCTCACATATGAAAGTGTTTGGGTCAAAATGCTTCATCCACAACAATGACAAAAAAGACTTAGATAAATTCGAGCCCAAGAGCGATGAAGGTATATTCCTTGGATATTCTGATAGATCTAGGGCTTATAGAATTTACAATATCAAAAGTCAAACTGTGGAAGAATCACCCCATGTTTCCTTTGATGAATATCATGATTCTAACAATGATAACTCTTGCAGGAAAAACGATGAAGATGAGGAATTCCTAAACATGAAGGACAAGAGTGATCCTCCACAAGAAGAAATAAAAGAAGATGGTGACCTAGCTGAATCAAGCAATGCAAGAGATCAAGCTCCAGGGGAAGGTAACGATTCTACAAACATTAGAATTCTTAAGGATCATCCCTTGGAAAATGTCATTAGCAGCATGAATGACCCACCTAGAACAAGGTCACATTTTAGAATTGTAGAAGAACTAGATCAACTTGCTCTTGTCTCTCAGCTTGAACCCAAAAACATTGATGAAGTATTAAAAGATGAAAACTGGATAAATTCAATGCAAGACGAGTTAAACCAGTTTGAAAGGAATAAAGTCTGGCATCTTGTTCCTAGACCTTCATCACAATCTGTCATAGGCACTAAATGGGTCTTTAGGAACAAACTAAGTGAGGATGACAAGATAATAAAAACAAAGCTAGATTGGTGGCTCAAGGGTATAATCAAGAGTTTGGGGTAGATTTTGATGAATCTTATGCCCCAGTTGCTAGACTCGAAGCCATCAGAATTTTACTTGCCTTTGCATGCTCCCTTAGAATAAAGTTGTATCAAATGGATGTCAAAAGTACTTTCTTGAATGGCTTGATCAAAGAAGAAGTCTATGTTGAGCAACCCCCTGGCCTCAATGCAGATTTTGTATACAAGCTAGACAGGGCGCTTTATGAACTTAAGCAAGCACCAAGAGCTTGGTATGAGAGACTAAGCTCGTTCCTCATTGAAAAAGGGTACACACGAGGTAAGGTAGATCAAACACTTTTCACCAAGATGCAAGGTAAGAACATCTTGATTGTTCAAATTAATGTTGATGACATTGTGTTTGGTTCTACAAAATCTGAAATGTGTGAGGAATTTGCTAACCTCATGACTAGCGAATTTGAGATGAGCCTAATGGGAGAACTTCAATTCTTTCTCGGTTTACAGGTCAACCAAGGAGAAGATGGGTGCTTCATAAATCAATCCAAATACATCAAGGAGCTGCTGAAAAGATTTGACATGGTAAACAGTAAAATCATTGCAACTCCTATGAGCACCACAACATCACTGGATTCGGATGAAAATGGTAAATTAGTGGATGCAAAGGTCTATAGAGGTATGATTGGTTCTTTGATTTATTTGACTGCATCCCGACCAGATATCTAGTTTAGTGTATGTCTTTGTGCTAGATTTCAAGCTAGTCCTAGATAATCTCATTTGACTGCCGTCAAACGTATCCTTCGATATCTTGCCGGCACTCAAGATTTGGGACTGTGGTATCCGTCATCATGTGATTTATCTCTTATATCTTATTCTGATGCGGATTATGCTGGATGCAAGCTGGATCGTAAGAGCACTAGTGGCTATTGCCAGTTTCTAGGCGGGTGTTTAGTTTCTTGGGCCTCCAAGAAATAACACTCGGTTGCCCTCTCAACCGCGGAGGCAGAATATGTTGCTGCAGGGAGCCGTGGCACCCAAGTGTTGTGGATTAAACACCAACTCCAAGACTACTTGGTGGATCTTGTTTGTGTCCCGATTCTGTGTGATGACACTAGTGCTATCAACCTTGTAAAAAATCCAGTCCAGCACTCTAGGACTAAGCATATTGAGATTAGGCATCACTTCATTAGAGACGAGGTCAGTAAGAAAAATTTTGAACTGTATTTTGTTGATCCTCTAAATCAAATTGCTGATATTTTTACCAAGCCCTTGTGTAATGATAGGTTTTCAACACTCAGAAGGGAGCTTGGTCTTTGCCGACCTCAGGCCAATAAGAATTTTAAATGATGATCATGTTCAATTAGTTGTGTGTTTTGCACGTTGGTATTCATGCATTGTTTATATGTCAATGTGTCTCTTTGCATATGGTGTCGCATTACATGTAGTTGCATAATCAAGTTGAATCTATGTTCCCAATGCATTGCATGGTTTGTGTCGCATCATTCTTGCATGGCCATGGTATATCAAATGTTGATGTATGGAAGGGCATGTTATGCTTGTCTCGATGCACTCAATATGCGTGAGGTTTCACCTCCGCCAAGTACCATGTGTCAATGTCGCATATAGGCCATATAGTACGGGGGAGTTGTCCTTTTGCAGCATTCATACATATATTTCATATTCATTCTGTGGCATTTAATAAGTGTACAACCATGGGTTGGGTCATACATTTCATGTCTGCCACCTTCATGAGTGACTAGGTCAACCTCCTTTGTCATTCCACTTGATTGCAAACATAACTCCTTCGCGCATCCATTGCATATCCTTAGGGGGAGTTTTATTGATTCTCTTAACCTCTTGCAAACTGCACTTCAGTGGCTGACAGTCTGGTTTGAGTTCATGAGACAGACGGACATATGATGTAAGAGCTTTCTATTATATGCCCTAATGATTGTCCATTCAATGAAAATGGTTCAAATTTAATGATTTTCTTGTAGTTCCGATATATCTTGTTTAAAATTATCTATGTTCTGTATTTTTAATAGACTTTCACTAAAGACTGCATGTTATGTCTTGAATGACTACCCTGAAATCTGAAAATCCAGACTTCATGACAATCTTGGTGATACTCTAGAGCTTAGTATTGTTTCTAAACATCTTGATGAGCTGGAATTCTTGAAAATTAATTTGCAGAGCAATGATAGTGTTGTACGGAGAAATATATCACGTCATCAAATCAAGTGACGAATGATATGTCATGATGTGCCTCTGTTATCTCTGTCTTAATTCATCTGGACTCTAGACAGAGCAATGGCATAATTGCTGAGAAACATATCTTCTCATCAATGAAATGAGTTTGGATATGTCATGACGTGACTTTGCTATCTCTGTTCATTTTGCAGCATAACCGTCAATCTTGCCAAATACCTAGGAATACTGGCGTCTAAACAACGTGTATTCTTACGGCTTGGAGGCATGTACTAGACTTGATTGCTCGTAAAATATGAGTCATGTGTCTTCAAATTCAAAAGATATTGAAAATCAAATTTGTTGAACTCATAAAATTCCTTGCTTTAGTCATGATTGTTTAGCCTCAATACTCATTTTTTGTGTTATTCCCTTTGTAGTTACTGAATATGGATATATAAGACAAGTGACAGTTAAACATTGCCATGATATACACCTTTGGTTCATTTCTATTACATCTTGGATGTAGCTGTTTTTCGAACTCTGTTGATGAATTCAGATTTTATTAGCTTTGAACCATATATATTGCTCACGGTCTGTTTCAGGTTTGCATATAATGGCTTGCTCTTAACTCCTTTCAGCTCTGGTCTCACAGACATTTTACTATTATCACTCTTTTTTTGCTGTTGGCAAAGGGGGAGAATTCTTTGTGTGAGTCCTTTGTAAGAGCTATATGCGTTATCGCATTGTCAAAGGGGAGAGCTTATGTGCTTTGTGAGTTGTCATGGGGGATGTGTGAATGGTGTACAGGGAGAGTCCAAGGGGAGAATCCATTGTTCACTTTGCATCTCATATGTGTATGTGATGAGGTTTGCATAATTGTATAGCATTCATATCATAATTACCTTCACATGCTATTACTATCATGGATCTTGAGCTGCATATGTTGCATTTGTTATAACTTGTGCCATTTTTGACATTTCTATCACATAATGACTCACAGTGTTGCCATCATCAAAAAGGGGGAGAATGTTGTGTCCCTGAGGTTATTTGAGTCATTCTGTGGTCACTTGGGTCATTCGACATCATTCTATAGTCATATGAGTTCTGTGGTATTCTTGGTTTTGATAATGGCTAAACACTATTAGTCATTGATATCTTCCACTCTCATGTGATTGACATACGTGATGTTTTTATTCATGACAGATATGCCAATGAATGGACAAGGAATCAAGTGGCAATGGCCAAAGTGAAAGCTCATTGATCGCGCCCAAGCAAGGATGCAAATCTCATCTCTCTTACAAGCAAAAGTCGACATTTCATATTCGGCTCGTCACTCATCCAAGGTCAATGCACAAAGAAGTATAGCCAAGAGAATCCAAGGTTAAAGACTTAGTTGATACCTTCTAGACTATCAAGGGTGATGCCACAAACATGCACGGGCTGCTAATGGAGTTGAACAACGGAGCTGAAGCGGATAACGGACCGACCCGGGCAAGCCCGGAATCAGCCCAGCTGGCGATCGACCGCCAGCACAGGGGCGGTCGACCGCCCTAGCCAGCATCCGCCAGAATGTGTCTTTCAGTAGCGGTCGACCGCCAGCCATTAGCGGTCGACCGAAAATTCCAGGGACTAATCCTCTACAGCGATTCTCAGTGGAGGTCGACCGCCAGAAGCCACAGGTCGACCGCCAGCCCTGATGCAGTCATGTTTGACTTCGAATTCCACCTCGTGGCCAGCCCCTTTCCATGGATTTGTTTAATCAAAACTCACCTAATCTTCCATGATTTGTGGATCTGGTCTGGGGCTTGTCTATAGACCATTCAAAGTCTATAAAACTAATACAAGAGGGTTAGAAACCCTAGTTGATGTAGTTGATGAAGTGAATCAAAACAGAGCTCAAGGGAGGCCATTTCGCAAGCACTGTAGCACCTCCGTGAACAGTACTTCGGGCTGGAGTTCTTCATCCTTCCAAGGTGATTCAAGCTCAGATCTGAAGCCAAGCAACCTCCAAGCAAGCAAGAAGCATTCAAGGCTCTCAAAGGTGATCAAAGCTACATCCATACACCTCTTCATCAACTCAAGGAGATTCAAGAAAAGATCAAGCTACATCCAATATTCTTCTTCATCAACTCAAGGAGATTCAAAGGAAAGATCAAGCTACATCTTATATCTGCTCCATCAACTCAAAAGGATCAAAGGAAGATCAAATCCTCAACAGATTCAAGATCCAACAATCTCAGACAAGATCTAGTTCATTCTAGCATATCTTCATATCTTGTTTGAGCATTTTCATCTTGTTTCTATTTTCATTCATTCAATCTATTGAAATTGAAGATCGTCCCTACCGGTGGTTAGTAGGAAGGCAATCGGGAGTTCTCCGATCTGCGGTGTAGCCGTCCCTGCCGGCTTTGTGTGTAGGAAGACAGAAAGAGGGTTTTCTCTGTTCTGTGGTTTGGGGCGTGTCCCCGGTCAAGCTGTGAGTCAGCAAGGAAGCCTCACCGGGTTTTGGTGAGGGGTGGACGTAGGTTGCGGGGTTGCAACTGAACCACCTTAAAAATCTCTGTGTTGTGGGTTGTTTATCGTGTGTGATTGATCTATATCTCCTAACCCCATTCACAGGTTCGTGTGCTTCCATACTTGGTTAGATTGTTCACACACATATGCACTTTGAGTAATCAACATATCACACACACACACACACACGCACGGTTGTTGCAAGCTATTGCATGCTCTAGTGTTATGCTTTATGATCCCTGCACTACAAGGCTTATTTCTTTCAAGATCACAAATGTGCTTAAAGAAGTGTGGACGTTTCATAGCTTGTAATCTAAGTCTTTTCATTTGAGCCACTCTACTTAATTCCGATGTGCATTGTCCCTAAGTGATTCATTCACTTTATAAGAGTGGTTCATGCTTCCGATAGCTCAGAGTTTTAAATAGGCCAAAGCTTTTGATAGGATCTATTCAACCCCCCCCTTCTAGATCCGTTTACACCTCGCGGGAGCCAACAATACACTCAGTGCACCGACCTATGAGTGTACATTACAGAATGAATGCGGTAGTTCAAATACAACTGCATCGACCTTTATGAATCACAGGTAGACCTGATATACAAAGAGAGAATAGATGAGGACAAGAACATATGGGGATGCACTGACCTGTGTGAACCACAGATTGACCTGTTGAGCTAGAAGATGAGTAGCTGCACTGACCTGTCAAGGCGATGGCTAGTGCAGCTAGTGCTTAAGCATTGGCCTGATGTCTTAAGCCAACATGAATTCATTGACTAGAGTCCAGTGAATGACATATGTGCATTGACCTTTTATGATCTAGACTCTATATGTGCATCGACCAGATAGAGTGTATTGATGCCTGTGCATCGACCTGATAGAGTGTATTGATGCATGTGCATCAACCTGATGGGCATAACGCTTTCATGTGCGTCGGTCTGATAGACAGAATGCATGTATGTGCATCGACCTTGCTGAACACAAGGGCCTCTTATGCATCGACCTGATAAACTGATGGAGTGTACATGCACCGACCTAACAGACTCAATGCGTGTATGTGCATCGACCTGATTTCAACGTAATGCTTATTTGCATCGACCTTCATGACTAAATTTCTATATGTGCATTGACCTTATCTTCCTGACTCTTATAAAGATGAATGACATGTGTAGCATGAGTGTCTGAGATGCATCAACCTGTATGGCATTCAGACTTGTGAACTAAAATGACAACTCAAACAATCATTATTAAGGCAGTTTTGCCTCAACATGATTCATAGTGTGACATCATCAAAACCAGGGTTTCAACAAGAAGGAGCCCTAGAGTGATCCCATGGGACAACCCTTCGATGCTTAAGTCAAAAGCGCACGAGAGGGCCAATAAGAAGGATGAGAGGAAAGGGGTTGAAGTGGGGGAAAGAGGAGAGCCTGTAGTGTGGAGACGATGCTTAGAGAGTGCTCAGAGAGTGTCCGGAGAGATAGGAAGAGAACAATCAGAAGGGAACCTCTCTCTCACTGCTATCATGCTGGCAATGTGGTCTCTGCCCGTTTGCCCTCTTGCCTTATTTATGCTCTCTCTATCTTCTGGCCTTTCTTTCGGTGTGTCTATGTGTGAGTATGCTTGCAGGCGTCTATCTCCCTCTCTGGGTCCGGTGAGGGCCTATTTATACGGCCACAGTGGCACTGGACGTTTCTCGATTGGAAAAGTGGCGAAGATCGTGGAAGAACGCCTCCTTGATCGTGGGGAGTTGCTCGTTGTTCCCTTGCCCATTATTGGAGGGGAGGCTCTGTGGCAGGGATTCCGACGGTGTGGGTGTGACTCGGTCCACGCCGGGGGAAGTCCGGTGATGGTAGTGGCAATGTTCACCTATTGGCTAGTTCTACGGCGTCCGAAATTCATGCTCGTAAAGATTCCCTTTGAGGATTGGAGAAGCTTTCGTGGACTGTAGGAACCTTCATAGGCCTTGATTGGGCCGTGTTCATGGGGCCACAACTTGTCGAGGTATCCTGCTATAGGCTCGACTGCCTTGATTCATAATGGGCTTGACATTATTAGGCCGCACTGGGCCTGACGAATTTTACCCTCCTCACTATCCTAAGAATTATTTCTCTAAAGTGACGATAAATTAATTATACTTCATTCTTATTTCCTAATAAGAGGATCGACAAAAAGTGGACTCTTGCTTTGACCTATATCGTACATCAGGGAATTCAAATTTCCTAGAACAAAAATGTTGATGTATGAAAGTTTTAATGCCTCGCGTACTGTAGATTAGGTAAACCATGAAGAAAACTAAACGATTACAAACTGCAACATTTTTAATTAGGCTTCATCGCTTCCCTCCCAATGGTCTAGTCCTCTTGTACGTGTACCAACGAGATTTGAACAAGTGTACTAATTAATAAGAAGCATGTAAACATACTCCTTAACCATCTCTTCACTATTTTTGGGAGCCCATGGCTCATTGGACACCGGCTTCGTTAATGAGGTCACGGGTTCGAGTCTCACTCCCCCAATGTGCGAAAGCAGGATCGGCCCTCACCCCCCTTGGTGCGG
This sequence comes from Amorphophallus konjac, assembly GCA_022559845.1. Classification (NCBI taxonomy): domain Eukaryota; kingdom Viridiplantae; phylum Streptophyta; class Magnoliopsida; order Alismatales; family Araceae; genus Amorphophallus; species Amorphophallus konjac. The sequence goes on along the minus strand of CM040126.1, from coordinate 81,162,346 downwards.
TGTGCTTGCGCTCGAATTCAATCCCCCTTGTGTTCTCAGAGTGCCCAATTACTAGGCCTGTTGACCAAAAGAGAGAAAAAAAACCATACATTCGCTATTGCATATCTTGAAACAATATAATCTAATCCTATTGAGATATCAGTTCCCCTTTGAAAGCCCTCACCTACAATGCCATGCACGATTAGTTGTGTGTCCACATGCAAGGATTATAGATTGGCCACTACTTGAAATGTATACGTGGATGAAAATTGAAGAGGGAAGAATCCGCCTAGGCCCATTGACGCCCAACAATGACTTTCCCAAGATCCAAGCCCCTACCTTGCGTACGTAATTGCTCCACGATCCATGTGGCGCACGATCTAGGAACCATTATCATAATAATGGCCATGTAATGAGTATCGAGAGACAACCTATGCCCCCTTGCCATCTGCAAGGCGAAAGTCTAGGCGACCCATGACTCCACACTTCCGTGCCTCCTGCAAAGCAGAAGACTGAGCATCCCACTGTCCCACAATTTTGGATAACTGTTTCTCTAGTAAGCTAGAAGACGCGGATGGTAGAAACGTGCTCGAGGAAGGAGATTCTATAAGGAGTGCCCTAGCCAGATGGCCAGGGTAAGCATTCTATGCCCTCTAAGTCCACAATACTCTTTGCTCCATTTCTCCTTTCGAGCACTCTCGTCCCTCTCCGAGCACTCTTCTCCTTATCTGAGTACCCGTCTGACTTAGGCATCGAAGGGTTGTCCCCTAGATCACACCCGCCACTCCTTCTGACGTTCTTCCCTTTGCTAGCAGGTATCCCCCTCGAAAAGCTCCTTCTCTACCCTGACAAAAAAATCTCAGAGGTGTAGCACACGGTTCGAAAGACCACTTTTCAACTTCTACATTTCTTGGCACCGTATGTGGGAAAGACAATAGAAAGTCATGGGTTTCCAAGGAAACTACCGCAATGTGAGCAACCGCCGCAGTAAGTTTGCCTCTCGGAGGGCATCCTAGGATGGCATAGGGAGTGACTTCCAATCTCATGGGGTTCGTCATCCACCTCCGGCAAACCTTGTAGCTAACGAATTGGCCACAATGTGGGAGAAGCTCCAAATGCTGACGGAGACCTATTAGGGCCTCCTGAACCGATAGGCGGAGTAGGAGCGCACCGCAGTAGCCCCTCTCCCACCGGGAAGGGAAAGGCGGCGGCTGATAAGTGCACATTTTCCCTATATTTATTTATGTCACACACATTATTTCTAGGCTTTAATATAATTAATTAGATATTTTTTGTAGTTAATTTCAATCTTACACTAAATTTATATTTTCATGTAATTAATTAAAATTTGAAGCATCAAATAATATGTGAGATTTGAGATGCATGGAAGATATAGAAATTGCATGATTATATAATGTTGAGTTTTTATTGATAATATTATTTTATTTGGGGGACTTAAAGTTCTAATTTTAGTTGTACAGATACCCCTGAATGATTGTTGAATCACATTAGACGAGTTAGATGCATTTTCTAAAACGCGACACTCTGGGTTGATGCGTTCTGGTGAGAATGCGACTGAGGATCTAGACGCGTTCTGAACATGGCGTGCAAAGCACCTGCATTCTTAAGCGAGTGACGTCTTCGTGCATGGACGTGATTTGGGGTGATTGCCTTGAAAAATGTCCGAGGAGATGGATGCGAATCATGAAACACGTCATCTAAGAAGATGTGATTTGAATACGCTATTCTTTCGTTCCGTCTTTGCTACGTCTGTGGTTCTTGTTCAAATTAAGCTACCATTCTATGAAAATACTATCAAGATTTACACAAAAATGTGTAGGAAGGAGGTCTCCATTCATAGAAGGTTGATTGGAGTGGGATTCTTGGCTGAATAGGAGAATTTTGCCTATAAATAGGCTCTCATTTGGATTGCACAAAAAAAACTCTTCTTCTTAATTCTTTTTTTTTAGTTTCTTATGTAGTTTCAGAAGTAGGGTACGTAGACCCATCGTCCTTCTTCTCTTCTTCTTCTTTTTTCCTCCTCTTCTTCCTCATCCCATCTACTTAACATCTTTCACGTTATTCTTCTCTTATTCCTCTTCTTCTATTTCCTCTTCTACTTCTTCTCCTTTTGCTTCTTCTACTTCTCTTTGTTCCTCGTCTTCTTCTTCCCTTCTACGTCTACGTAGGATATCATCTTCCTCCACTTCTTCTTCCTCTCCTCTACAAGCTCTCTCATCGCCACCTCTTTTTCTCTACTTCTCTTCTCTCTAATCTCCCTTCCAAAGGTAGTGTCCAACCCAGTGTAGATGACGGGTTGCCAAGGATGGCTCGTGATCAAAGGCTCAAGGAGGACGGCACTATCATCTCCCTCATCATGGCTACATCTTCTTTCATAACTCCTTATCTTTGGTTCTATTTAGATATTTTGTTTGGAATTGTAATTCTTATTTTTTGCACTTTGAAATTGTACTTTTTATTTCAATCAATAAAATAGTGTGATTTGATTTTCTCTCTCTAGATCATTATATTTCTATTTCTTCTTCCTCTCCGTCTCTTAACTCTCCAATTTCATTAGATAGATTTATTTCATATTATTTTAAATTCTAAAAATCTCAAAATCAAACTCAACAAATTTTTCTCTCAAAAGAGAGACTATTTTTAATTTGAAATTCTAACCTCTCAGTGCATTTGACCGGTGCTTGCTACGTACTATGCTACATTGTTTTATTTTATTGCAAGTTTGGTATTTTTAAGATTGATTGAACGGCATTTTTAACGATGAGCATCGTGACACATCAATTTTTTGTGCCGTTGTCGGGGAGGTTTTTGAGTTTTAAGTTGATAAATTTATGCTTCTTATGTATATATTAGTACTTACTTTTGTCTTTTTTGTGTTTTGCAAAAAAAGAAAGAAAATTGGACCTGAGAATCTAGAAAAAATCTATCAGAGAAATGTCGCAGAAAGCAAAAAGGGTAGGCAAAGAGGGTAGAATTCAGAAAAAACTAGAAAAAGGATCTGCCTGAAAAAGCGTCGTTGAAAATAGAAACTATAGGTAAAGATCTTGTTTTAAAAATATAAAAAATCACAAAAATTGAAAAAAATTAAAAAATTGAAAAAATTAGAAAAATGTGAGGTATGTTTTTCTTTTCCATTTCCTTTCTTAGTTTTTACAAAAAAAAAAAAAAGAAATAAGGATGAGGGATTACTATCTAGGTTAGTATTTTATCTTTCCCTCTTTTGTTTTGATTGCCTTTCCATATTTAATTAGTTTTCATATTTTAAAAATTATTTAAAAAATCAAAACACTCTAAGAGTAATTTAGGAAACACCTCTGTTGGTGAAGGAAGGACCCTCCGTTCGGGAACTCCTCTAGTCGGACTGGGATCTCCTCTACTAAGACCTCTATAAGTCCTCGACATCGAAGAATTCTCTCTTTGATCACTAGGCTCGTTGTACTATTGAAGATCCTTAGAGGTAGTTTGACCAAATGAAAAAAATAAAAAATAAAAAATAAAATAAAATAGGTGAGAGAATAATTCCTATCTATGGATTGAACACACAAATTAGACAAGTTGAACCGATTGGCCCATAAATTGATCAATTCATGGCCATGGATCCAAACTGCTTCATACCTATTACCGTCATGAGAGAAATCACATGTGGGCCAGACCAGCCCATTATATAAGTGAGTGCCCAACCCAAATTTCACCTCTTACCCAACCTAACCTGACTGTTCGACTAGCGAAAATTTTTGAATTTCCGCGGTGGTGACACATACTCGCTTGATACGGAAGGCTAAGATGGGTCGATTTGGCACGTAGGGATTCTGAGGGTATTGATAGGGAGATGTAAAGAATGATATAAACACACGAAAAATAGTGTGATTAATCGTCCTAGATGACCGAAACAGGGATGACTGGGTGGAATGCGGGGGTGCCAGTCAATTTCTCGACGATCACCTGTGGAACTAAGTTTTGACGGGAGAAGTGCCACCAGGGCATGACACGTGGGCACGGGGTATCGGGCAACACATGGAGAGAAGGAGGTTCCGCTGGTATGAGTGCAGGCGATTCGTGTTTAGGACGTCTTCACCACCAACTGCAAGCAGTCGGTGTTTATTTTACATCGGATTGAATCTGAACACCTTTGTTCTTTGCTGAAGGAGGACCGAGATGTCTTTGAAGCCATTGGTAGAGGACCGGGTATACACTGCAACTATAGGGTGACCGTCACAGTCAACCGGCAGGGTTGACTTAACTGGGGTCTGGAGGACAGGTTGCATATGGACTCGTATGAGGGTTACAAGAGAACATGGGTGCAGGTGCATGTGAAAGACTAGATTTTTGGCTATTCTTTCTTTATAGGTGCCATAAAAGACTTTACAGGTGGGCCTTGAAGCTTGAGTACATCTGGTGCAAGCCACAGGATAATCTCGACATATGTGTCGGCCCCCGGGTCAATGCATGAAGCGGATATCCGCTTATTTCTACAGAGGGTCTCCACGGGGAGGTTACATGCACAACGAAAATGCCGGGCCTCGACTGAGTGATAGGAATTGACACTGGCTAGCATACGGGAGAGACCAGGCTTCGCTCGGGGTAAGACAGTCGGGTGTCGGTTCCGAAGCCAAGTGCCTACGTTGTCTGGGAGTTAGGTTCGATCTCAGAAACGTTACTTTAGGGCCAGGGTCCGGCTAACTCGGTCAGCGAGTGGCATCACCACAAGAAAATCGTGTTGGGACGCTAAAGGGTGATCTAGAGGGGGGTGAATAGATCAAACACCCGATAAAAAATTACGGCAGCAGAAACAAATGCGGAATGAAAACTTCTACTGAACAGATAGTGGGCACAATGCGAATACCAGCTAGAACAGATAAAGAACAGTCCTAAGCAAACATCTACTGTGCAAGGACAGAAATATAGAAGCTATGCAAACCACAAAACAATCACACAGTAGACAAAGGTTTTTAGGTGGTTCGGTCCTCCAGACCTACATCCACCCCACACTCAACCCGAGTGTGGATTACTGCTGACTCACAGCTTGAACCGCTGGGCCTCACAGCTTGCCTACAATCCGCTGAGCCTCACAGCTTGCTGTCCAGTGGAATCCTCCACTGCAACCGCTGGGGATTACAGCTTGACCCGTCTAAAGGCAGCACCTCTGCAAACGCTGACCAACAGCTTGAACACAAGAGTTTCGAAAACAAAACAAAAAGGCAAACAAACGAAAAGGAAATGTATCCCTGCAGGGAATGTAGCTCAAACAAGTGAGCAAACTCAGATCGGGTTTTGAACCAACGATCTGAGGAACAAATCTCTCAACTCTCTTTCTTTTTCTCTTCTGCTGGATCGAAGGGCTCTCTGCTCTCTACTTTTCCTTCAAGGCTTCTGCATTCGATCAGTGTTCATCTATGGACGAAGGCTTCCTTTTATAAGCAGTCACAGCAGGAGCAACACTGGGCGCGTGTCTTCCACAATTCCCGCCCAAGTGTTTTGGCCACGTGTCATCCTGTCAGCCCTTCCAGCCTCGGATCACGTGCCCTTCATTAGCTTCACGAACAGCACCTGTCAGATAGAGAATTATCAGTTTAATGTCGACACCTTGTATAGACTTCGTTCGATGCATCAAGCAGTGTATAGACTTTGTAATGCGAAGACAATGTATAGACTTTACAGTGTGTAGAAGACTAGGCATTGTACAGACTTTGTGAAAGCAACGTTGAAGCAATGTATAGACTTCACGTTTATGTGCATGACAAAGCAATGTACAGACTTGACCGCTGCGAACACATGTTGTACATACTTTGATTGCATGCATGAGAAAGCAGTGTACACACTTGCTTTGAAGAACAATGCCCAAATGCAGTGTATGGACTTAGCGTGAATGCAATGCAGACACAAGAGTGTATAGACTTGATGAATGCGATGCAGACACACAGAGTGTATAGACTTGATGAACAATGCATTCTAGGCAGACCCTATACAGACTTGAGAGACGATGCATGCATGATGTATAGACTTGTCCAATGTACAGACTTAGCATGAGACGCTAAGTGAGACGGAGGACGATGTACAAACTTGAAGGGTAATGCATGCTGAAGAGGCGAAATCTCGCGCTTGTATCCTGAGCGGGCTGTGGATCACCTGAAGATGAACTGCAAGACAGGGAAACGTATCAGAGGGCCCAGGGGGCCTCCCTGGGGTAAAACCCTCCGATGGCTAAGTCAGTAGAGCTATGGTGGAAGCAATAATGGGGAGGAGAAAAGCTAGCGCGCGAGATTCCTCAAGGCCAGAGGGTGAAGCGGATTGCTCAGGAGCTTAGGTCTATGAGTACCTGGATGGCTCTCTTCTTCCGTCGGAGGGTAGCCCTGGTTTAAATAGTGTGCCGCCTTCAGGAGTCCAGCAAGCTGAGGGGTCTCCGGCGGGAGTTACGTCCTTGACGTGGGCTTTCATGGCCTTATCGTGGGGACGTTATCGCCTTGAAGTCCGGCGGTTTCCTGGCTCCCCTATCCGTTGGGGACTCTTGAACGGATGATGTTTGGTCTGGCCGAGCTCCTGAAACGCCCGCCCTGTCCGGGTGATGAGCATAGCTCGGTGGAAGAGGGGTCGGATAGGTCGGCTAATGCATGTCTCTCCCGGGTGGGGAAACGGCTTGGGCCGGACCTTCCTTATGACCTGACCATCACTCGGGCCCTCCGAGCCTAGAGGCCGCCGCGGAGAGTTGGTTCCTCGAGTGTTTTCTTATTGGGCTTTTCTTCCCTGAGTGGGCCCTGTGGGCTGTCACCCGGGTGGGCTTGCCTCGTTGGACCCTGTTGGGTCTAGTTGGGCTGCTCTTTGGGTGGGCTACAGAAATCCCCCTCTCCACTTGTCCCCCTCCTACTCCCGAGCCATGGAGGCTCGGTCGAGTAGTTTTTGAGGCTTTGGACCGGCGTGGCTCAGGTGGGCGGAATTCTGTTGGCGTGATGGAGCCACGTATAGTGGTCGCCTGGGCCCGTAATGATGATCCTGACGGATTTGAACTAAAGGGGCCCCCCTTTTCTCGGAGCACGGAACGACGCGCCGCCTCCCTCCAGGGTTTTATAGGCGTTGGGCGCTGTTCGTCGTTCTAGGCTTCTCAGGGTTTTGGGCTTTCCTTAGTTTCTTTGTTTCTGGGGCTCCTTGATGCGCCGTGAGGGCACAGTGGAGGCGCAGAGCCTTGCGACGGCGTTTGAGGAGTTGGCGAGGATAACCGGCAACTTCCTTCCCCTCCGGAGTCTTCGAGCTCGCGCGAGGGATCATCTTCCGGCTTGATGGCTGGTCTGCCTCTGGAAATCGGGCAGGTGAGGCGGGAGCCCGTCTCCAACTGTAGTGAGTTGGGGGAGGCCGAGGTGAGGAAGCTGGAGCATCGCTTTCGCTTGCCTCTCAGGTACAGCTTTGCTGCCGCCGCCCCGTATGAGACGAGTCTGGACAGCCGTACGGGGCACATTTGCACTTTCCTTCTGGCCTGGAAGAGTGGGTTCCGCCTTCCCTTCGAGCCTCTTGTACTCCAGCTTCTCGAGTTTTTCCAGTTGGCGCCTATTCAGTTGGTGGCCAACTCATATCTCCTTCTTTCCGCATTTCGGATTCTCTGTCGTCAGCACGACATTTTTCCTTCCTTGGATCTCTTTCATTATTTTTTCGAGTTGAAAGCGCACCCGTCGACGGGGAAGGGCTTTTACTTCATCCAGGCAAGGAGGAACAGGAGTTGCATCTCCCTCGCTGCGAAGGACTCCTCGCACAAGGGGTGGAAGACCCAATTCTTTTGGGTGAAGGCGGAGGCGACGGACGAGTTTTGGAGATGTCCGATCTCGCCCAATTTTCATCCGAATCTCCCCCCTCGCCCAGAGGAGTTCCCTCCCCACGTGGAGCGGCAGGCTGCTCGTCTGCTGGGTAACCGTCAGTCGACCGAGGAGCTGGTGACGCCGGAGAACATCGAACGGTGCTTGCTTACGCGGTTGACGTCGAAAGGTACCGCTCTCGAGGCTCTTCTCCTGGGATGGTAGTTACTTTTTCTCCTGACCGGGTCTTCTCCCTTTGTGGTAGACGTTAGGCGGGAACCTCTGGAGGAAACTGCTGAGGTCATTGATCTGGGAGATGACTCGGCGGCCGATGAACCAGATACTTCTGCGAGTTGCGCCCAAGCCCGAGATAAGGGCAAGGGGGTGGCTCCCACGGGGTCTTCACGGCCGACTGGTGCAAAGCGCAAGGATCCCATGGCGGGAAAGTTGCGGGAGGCCGTGAAGGCCAAGAAACGGGCCAAGAAGGCCGGTCTTCCTCCTACCGCCGGGGGTGACTCCGGCTCGGCGGCGCTCCCCTCTCGGGGGCAAGATGGGGCCGACCCCTTGGGGCCAGCTCCCCCACCTGCCAGGCGAGAGGGGGCCGAGGAGACCGGGGGCCCATCAGAGGGCGGCGATGGGTCGGCTCTCCCCCCCACGGAGGCAGAGGGGGCCGATGTCGAAGTAGCTGGCGCCGAGGTCGGGGGATTGGCCGAAGGCGGGGATGTCTCGGTCGGCGAGGTGCGGGCCGAGACAGGCAGGGCTGGGGGTTCGCCCGCTAGGGCGTTGTAGCCCCAGGTGTTTGGAGCTCCCGGTGCGGTCGGTCCCGCGGCGCCGGTCGAGGTTGGGGGTTCGCCTGGGGAGGCGTCGCGACCCCAACCGACCGTCGCGCGAGAGGCGGTTGGTTCCGTCACTCGAGCGGAGTCTTCTGGCGGGTGCCCCGGGCGGAGCGATCCCCTCTGTCGGAGCCCTTGGAAAGGCTCGACATTACGGGCGACCTGTATAGGGTCTGCCGGTCGATTGCCGCAAGGATGAAGGGGGGAGAAAGGCGCAATACCCCCCCCCCCCCCCGGATCCTTGATGTCTTGATGGAGGGCGGCCTGGTCATAGCTCGGTCGGCGGCTTTGATGGCGGAGGCGCACGCCCGGACGGAGGCGGAGCGGTCGGAACTTGCCTGGACCCTTGGGGGCTGCTTGCTCTCTCCTTCCTTCCAAGGAGTTGGCAGTTTGGAAGGGGGGAGGCCTTCACGGCGCTCCTTTTTCCTGGTTGTTGCCAACTTGGGAGGTAGCCTTCCTCAACGTTTAAAGGTGGCCTTCCTCCTGCAATCCCTCTGTCACCTTTGTCACGGGCCACCCGAGGCAACTGGCTTGACCACCTCTTGCCCGAGCCAGTTTCCGCACGAGGCAGAGTCAGTGGCTGGACGCGAGGAGATCAAGACCGAGTCAGCCGAGCGATGACCCCTTGAGGCGGTGTTAGACGGACTTTTGCTTTTTGCTATGTGATGTACTGGCATTTGCCTATCTGATGTACCAATGGTTTGGAATGAAAAGAAAAGGGATTTATTCCGTCCATCTTGCTGTACAATTTCAAAAATAGAATTTGCGTAGTGCGGCTGCGTTCCATGTCCGAGGAATAGGCTCCCCTTCCATTGTCGCTAACATGTACGCACCTTTTCCGAGCGTCTCGACCACTCGGTAGGGGCCTTCCCAGTTGGGGGATAGCTTGCCCGCCGCCTCTAGTGGTCGAGAGGCTTCGGCTTTCCTGAGGACGAAGTCCCCCGGTTGGAAACGTCTGTCCCGGACCTTGGCGTTGTAGTATCGAGTGAGGCGGCGCTGGTACTCCGTTGCCCGGACGTTCGCGATCTCTCGGAGTTCGTCTGCTAGGTCGAGGTTCTCGAGCAATTTTTGCCCGTTTGCCTCGAGTGAGAAGCTGATCACTCGGAGAGACGGATTGGCGATCTCCAATGGAACGACGGCTTCGGTGCCATATACCAACTGAAAAGGGCTTTCACCGGTTGCCGTCCTGGGGGTTGTTCGGTGCGACCATAATACGCTAGGTAATTCCTCGAGCCAGCTACCCTTAGCCTTGCCGAGTCTGGTTTTTATGCCTTTCAAGATGGTCTTGTTGGCATTTTCAACCAGCCCGTTGGCCTGAGGGTGGGCGACCGAAGTGAAGTGGTTGCGGATATTTAGGTCGGCACATCTATCTCGGAAGTACCGAGAGTCGAACTGCCGACCGTTATCGCTTACTATCACTCGGGGGATGCCAAAGCGACAAATGATCGATTTCCAAACAAAGCCCCAAACGACTGTCTCGGTGATCCTCGCCGTAGCCTCAGCCTCGATCCACTTGGTGAAGTAGTCGATGGCGACGATGATGAACTTCTTCTGGGACTGGGCGGTTGGGAATGGCCCAAGGATATCGATTCCCCACCGAGCAAAAGGGTAAGGCTCGGCTAGGGTGACAAGTTCCGTAGCCGGCTGATGGACCAAGTGGTCGAACCGCTGGCATCGGTCGCACTGTTGAACATAGGCCGAGCAGTCGCGCTGCAGGGTGGGCCACCAGTACCCCTGTCGTAACAGGATTCTGGCCAGCGACCTTGCCCCTGAGTGCGCTCCGCACAAGCCTTCATGAATCTCTTGGATGGCTCGGCTTGCCTCGTCGGGACCGAGGCACTTCAGGAGGGGACCGGAGAACGATCTTCGATAGAGAGTGTTGTCGAAGACGACGAAGCGCCGAGCTTGATACTTCATTCGGCGGGCTTCTTGAGGGTCGGAGGGCCCTTGGGAGTCTTGTAGCCAGGACAGGTAGGGGAAGCGCCAGTCACTTAGAGTGGCCGAGTCAACAGCGAGGAGCTCCGTGTCAATGCTCGGGCGCTCTAGCTCTTCTAGGAGGACTGATCGTGTACCTTCCGGGTCTAGGGAGGAGGCCAATCGAGAGAGGACGTCCGCCCGAGAGTTTTGCTCCCGAGCTATCCGGACTACCCCAAATTCCTCGAACTGTTGGACCAGGCTCCGGACCAACTGAAGGTATTTGATCATGGGTGCCTCCCGAGCTTCATACTCGCCGTTGACCTGACCTGCGACTAGTTGAGAGTCGGTGTGGATCCTGACTCGCTCGACCCCCAGCCGTCGGGCCATGCGCGCTCTCGAGATAAGGGCCTCGTACTCAGAAGCGTTGTTGGATGCCTGAAAGTTGAATTTCAAGGCGTACTGTAGCTCTATCCCTTCGGGGGACCTCAGGAGTATACCCGCACCGCTGCCTGCCGAATTGGACGATCCATCGACGAACAGTTCCCAGGTTGGCCCGGTCGTGGTCGGAGGCCTGTCCTCGGCGGGGATGGTGCTTTCGGCAATGAAGTCGGCGAGCGCTTGGCCTTTGATTGCTGATCGCGGCCGGTACGAGATGTCGTAGGCCCCGAGCATAATGGCCCATCTGACGAGTCGCCCTGAGGCCTCGGGGTGGGCCAGAATCTTCTTCAACGGGTCGCCGGTTAGCACGGTGATGGGGTGCCCCTGGAAGTAGGGGCGGAGGCGCCTTGCGGAGGTAACCAACGCTAGCACGAGTTTCTCGGTTGCGGGGTACCTCCGTTCGGCCTCATTGAGCACCTTGCTGGTGTAGTAGACTAGTCTTTCGATTCCCGAGTCATTTCTGACTAGGACCGAGCTGACCGTGGATGGCGTCGCCGAGAGGTAGAGCAGCAGGACTTCGCCTGGGGCGGGCTTGGAGAGCACTGGTGGCGAAGCCAGGAACTTTTTAAGCTCGGCGAACGCTGTCTGGCACTCCTCATCCCATGCGAACGTAGCAGACGCTAGCTTGGGTCCCCTCATCAGTTTGAAGAAGGGCAAGCATCGTTCGGCCGCACGGGACAGGAAGCGGCTGAGAGCGGCCACACGCCCTGCCAGACGCTGAACGTCTTTGATGCATGTGGGCGGGCGCATGTCCAGGATGGCCTGGACTTTGTCGGGTTGGCTTCGATCCCGCGCTGAGTGACCAGGAAACCCAGGAACTTCCCGGATTTTACTCCAAAGGCGCACTTGGCGGGGTTGAGCTTCATGTTGTACTTCAGGAGGGTGCCGAAGGTTTCGGCAAGGTCGGTGAAGTGGTCTTGGGCCTTGGGGGTCTTGACGAGCATGTCGTCAATGTAAGCCTCGACGTTCGACCCAGCTGTCCCTCGAACATGTGATTTACCAGTCGCTGATATGTGGCTCCGGCGTTCTTCAACCCGAAAGGCATCCGGGTGTAGCAGTACACGCCGCAGTCGGTGATGAAGGCGGTCTTCTCGACATCTTCTGGGTTCATTCTGATCTGGTGATAACCTGAATAGGCATCCAGGAAACTGAGTATCTCGTTGCCCGAGGTTGAATCAACCAATTGGTCGATGCTCGGTAGCGGATAGCAGTCCTTGGGGGTAGCCTTATTCAGATCGGTGAAGTCCACGCACATTCGCCATTTGCCTGTAGTTTTTGGCACCAGGACGACATTGGCTAGCCACGTAGGGTACAGGACTGGTCTGAAGAGGCCTGTCTCTTGTCCCTTGGTGACCTGCGCCTTGATGATCGCCTGTTTCTCGGGCGCATGCTTCCTTCTCCTTTGTTGTACGGGCCTCACGGTAGGGTCGAGGCTGAGCTTGTGCATCACGGTCTTCTCTGGTATGCCAGGGAGTTGATCATCGGACCAAGCGAAGATCTGAACGTACTCAGAAAGGAATTTCTTGTATTGCTGCTGTTCCATGGGTGGTAGGTCGGCTCCGATCCTTACTCCGAGGGCCGGGTCATCGTTTAGGAATACCGTTAGCAATTCGCCACCGGGCTCGGCGGTTACGGTCTTCCCTTCGATTCCCTTGGGGCCCTTGTCTCCCCCGTCCGGCCTTGAGGCTTCCACCGAGATGTTGTAGCACCTTCTGGCCGTGGCCTGGTTACCTCGGACTTCCCCCAACCCGTTTTTGGTGGGAAACTTCATTTTCTGGTGATAGGTAGATGGTACGGCCTTTATCCGGCTGAGGATTTTCCGGCCGAAAATGGCGTTGTACGCTATCATACCCTTAATCACTATGAAGTCCACCATGACCGTAACGGTTTTGGGTAGGGTGCCGATGGTGACCGACAGGCTTAGGGCTCCCTCGGGGTAGGTGGCTAGGCCGTTAAACCCGCAAAGGGGTGTTCGGATCGGGCGGAGCTTGGATGGGTCTTCCCCCATCTTAAGGAAACAGTCGTAAGATAATACATCGGGGGCGCTCCCATTGTCAACCAGAATTCTATCTACGTTACAATGGTTTATTGTGGTCGAGATAACGAGGGCATCATTATGCGGGGTCTTCAGCCCTTCCAGGTCTTGGTAGGAGACTGACCTCGGGCTCCCTCGACGGGCCGCTGGAGGGTTCTAAGACCTGGCTGGCCCACTCAGCATGACGCTTCCTTCCTCGGCTGGTGTCGCCGCCCGACGCCGTTCCTCCGGAGATGACGTTGATGTGGACCCCTCGGGGGGCGTTGTCGATCTCCTCGGCGGCGTCCCGGTCTTCTTTGCGCCCGGCTGAAAACCGGGCCAGGTGCCCCTGACGGATGAGACGCTCGATCTCGTCCTGGAGCTGGTGGCAGTCGCCGGTATGGTGCCCGTGGTCGCCGTGGAACAGGCAATGCCTGTCGCGCTTGCGGTTCTTCGACCTCATCGGTTCGGGCCGGCGGAGGAGTCCCGAGTCTTTGATGTCTTAGTAGATCTCGTAGACTGGTGCGGTCAGCGGGGTGTACCGCTCATACTTCCTCTTGCGCTCTCCTTCCCGATCGCGCTTCTTGCCCGAGCCAGGGTTTGGCTCGGAGGCTCGCTTCTTGTCCCCCTCCCGACCCGAGCCGGTTGTGTCTCGGCAGACGCTGAGTACTTCTTCGCACTCGGCGTGGCGCAGTGCCAGAGTCACTAGCTCGGCAAGGGTCGAGGGAGGGTGGAGGACAAGTTCGCGGCGGAGGTTCTCGTCCCGGGTGCCCCCGGTCAGAGCGGTTGTGGCCGAGGCCACATCCAGGCGGGCAATTCTGAGGGCTTCCGATTTAAATCGGTGGACATAAGCCCGGAGCCTTTCCCCTTGCGCCTGTTTGAGGGCCAGGAGCCCCGCTACTGACCTTGGGGGGGCGCTTCCGGCGAAGCTCTCCTTGAAGACTCGCCCGAATTGCCTGAAGTCCCGGATGGACCCAGGGGCGAGGGCCCGGAACCATGCCTGAGCGCCTTGGACCAGAGTGGCCGCAAAGGCTCGGCATTTAATAGGATCCGGTGTTCCATGCAGAGTCACCAGGGCGTCGAAGCTGTCGTAGTGGTCGGCTGGGTCGCCCTGGCCATCGTAGAGCTTGAAGGTCGGAATGGAGGTTCTGGGAGACACCTCTGCCTTCAAGATGTACTCGGAGAAAGGGGATTTCTCCTCATCCTCCGGGAAAGAAGTTTCCTGCAGGGCGCGGAGGGCGCGCTCTTGCTCTGCAAAACGTCTTTCGAAGTCCCTCAGCCGGAGGGAAAGTTCCGGCTGTGGTCGTGCCGTGGGACTGGGGGGAGCGTCGTGGCGATCCTCAGGACCGCCGGCGCTCGGGCGTGGAGGCTTCGCCCCCTGTTTCCCTTTTCTGGGCGTGGAGGAAGCCTCTTGCTCCGGGGGCGGAGCTTGCGAGGGTCCTCCCACGTTGTTGCGGATGAGCTGCTGACCGCGGAGGGTGAAGCGGCCCCCAGCGGTATGCTGGGACGCGCTTCGGGGGGGGGCTCCCGGACGGGGCGCGGGACCTGGCATCCCTTGCCGCCTGGGCCCTCATGAGCTCCACGAGGACGTCAAGCTTCTTATTGAGGGCCTGGAAGACCTCGTCGCCACCGTTGGGGGGTACCCCCGTCGTCGTCGGAGGGGGCGGCGGTCCGTTGGTGGGGACGCTGGCGTTGGAGGGAGGGTTCTGTGGGGCCCTAGAGGGGCCATCTCTTGCCGCCACCACGGCCTTGCCCTTCTCGACGGCGGATCTCCTCCCTGAGCTTCTTCTCACCAACTCGGCTCTTCGTGCGTTTCCCATAGACGGCGCCAGATGAAGAGGCGAAATCTCGCGCTTGTATCCTGAGCGGGCTGTGGATCACCTGAAGATGAACTGCAAGACAGGGAAACGTATCAGAGGGCCCAGGGGGCCTCCCTGGGGTAAAACCCTCCGATGGCTAAGTCAGTAGAGCTATGGTGGAAGCAATAATGGGGAGGAGAAAAGCTAGCGCGCGAGATTCCTCTCCACCAGAGGGTGAAGCGGATTGCTCAGGAGCTTGGGTCTATGAGTACCTGGATGGCTCTCTTCTTCCGTCGGAGGGTAGCCCTGGTTTAAATAGTGTGCCGCCTTCAGGAGTCCAGCAAGCTGAGGGGTCTCCGGCGGGAGTTACGTCCTTGACGTGGGCTTTCATGGCCTTATCGTGGGGACGTTATCGCCTTGAAGTCCGGCGGTTTCCTGGCTCCCCTATCCGTTGGGGACTCTTGAACGGATGATGTTTGGTCTGGCCGAGCTCCTGAAACGCCCGCCCTGTCCGGGTGATGAGCATAGCTCGGTGGAAGAGGGGTCGGATAGGTCGGCTAATGCCTGTCTCTCCCGGGTGGGGAAACGGCTTGGGCCGGACCTTCCTTATGACCTGACCATCACTCGGGCCCTCCGAGCCTAGAGGCCGCCGGGGAGAGTTGGTTCCTCGAGTGTTTTCTTATTGGGCTTTTCTTCCCTGAGTGGGCCCTGTGGGCTGTCACCCGGGTGGGCTTGCCTCGTTGGACCCTGTTGGGTCTAGTTGGGCTGCTCTTTGGGTGGGCTACAGAAATCCCCCTCTCCACATGCAGACGGTTGTACAGACTTCATGTTATGCATGAGACTCTAAGGAAGACGGACGATGTATAGACTTAGCCAGCCTTCAGCTCGATGTACAGACTTGCTCGTTGTACATACTTCATGAACGATGTAGAGACTTGCCAAAGACAACTAGACGATGTACAGACTTGAGCAAGGCAAAGTCTGTACAGACTTGAAAGTTCACAATGTATAGACCTTGGCAAAACAATGATGTACATACTTGCACAGTTCTAGGATGTATAGACTTTATGTGAAAGCCCAATGTACAGACTTGCAGAACTGAACGTAGGTAAATATCCCAATGTATAGACTTCGAAGTTCACTGATGGATGTACAGACTTCACCGATGTATAGACTTTGAGGTTCACTGATGATGTACAGACTTCACCTCGAGCAAGCTACAGTGCAATGTATGGACTTGGAAGCATATGAACATGGCGCTGTACAGACTTAGATGAATGAACAAGCCAATGTATAGACTTCAAGTTCATGCAAGCAAAGCCAATGTATAGACTTGGCGTTTGTGTGAGCATGCGATGTACAGACTTTGTGTTGTGAACACAGGCTGTACAGACTTGCTAACATGCATGAACAAATGGCATTGTATAGACTTTATGAGCGCTAGGCCAATGTACAAGGCAACCGATGTATAGACTTTGCCAGACGAATGCACTGATACAGTATATGCACAGAAGAAGCAATGCACCGATGCAATGTATGCACAAAGCAGATATTGAACTGAAGCAATGGATGTATAGACTATATGGCATGCAACGCAGCAAGGAAGCAATGCAATGTATAGACTTCAGAACAAACGTTGCACAAATGCCATGAATGTATAGACATGCGAGTCTGGGGGGGTCGACCCATCTAAGAGGGGGGTCGACCCATCTAAGTGCACTGATGCAATGTATGCACATAGCAGATATTGAATTGAAGCTATCTGACAGAATGCAGTGCATCTATATAGAGAACAAATGCAATGTATGCTAAACACAATGACTGACTCACTGTAATGAATGCACCTGTGATACTCTCACTGTGTTGCTATCATCAAAACAACATAGCATATGCTTGTGCCTAAGGGGCACAACATTCTCCCCCTTTTTGATGATGGCAACAAAGTGACAGTGAGTCACCAACCAAATATTATCCCCCTTTGACATGATCAAAAAGAAAGAAAACAAATGAGTGCAACACACAGAATACATTGCATAACAGCTCAAACTCCCCCTGAATGAATAACTCCCCCTGAATTATTGCTCCCCCTTTGAGAAGGAATATGGACAGATGAAACAGATGATCAAAGGTAGGGAAGGAACATAAATAGAGTAAGGGGTCACTACACAACAGCTGAAGCAGTGGTTCAGAAAATGAGCATGATTATAAACAACTGTTAAAGTATAAGTATCAGCAATATACAATATTGACAAAAATTCAGGTTTAACAGTGATAAAGATAGAGTAAAGTAGCTGACCACTGAAAAAAGAGTTATAGACTCCATTTATAGCAATGAATCTAGGGCACATGGTTTTAATACATAAGTCAGAAATAATACCTTTTGTGATCAAACATGGAAGTTCAAGAAAGGCAACTTGAATATGTATTGAGAAAAATAATTTACACTCAATGACTTTTATTTTTCAAAGGGTTACAACAGTTTGTTTTTCACTTTTGATTTTTCAGAAACTGAGCTAAGTGAATAGACCAGTGGCATTTATGCTGTTGACATTAGGTGTACACCTTGATCAGAGGCAGGTACCCCCAGTTACTAGGCATAAACTACTACATCTATTTCAGATCAAGGCCTACAAGGAACAATATTCACTTTTGACATTAAGGGTACACCTTGATCAGAGGCCAGTACCCCCAGTTACTTGGTGAGGACTCCCCCTATAGATTTGACCCTATGAACAGAGATAGTCTGAAGCACTTCATGACATATGAATTCTCCTACTTCTTTGGATGAGATCACAGTTTCTCAGTGCAATTCAGCCATTGCTCTGTCACTGTGTTCAGCTCTTTGCATTGTTGATCTTATTTACTGTTGCCCTTATTTGTTTTAGAGTGATTGTTTAAAAAAATAGTACACACTCTATTTACCTTTTCTAGGCATTTCCAGATTAACCCATTCAGGTAAAAAAAACTTTTTCTATTCTAACCATGAGACAAAGATTAAGAGCTATAAAAATTTTCTTTTATCTCAAATTCTGAAGTGCAGACACTTAACTCTTCAGTTTATAAAGGTTAAACCTTTAGTTCCTTTTAATTTGTAAGTGTAATTCTTATAAATGAACAATTGCAATAACCACAGCTTAATGCACTAAACCAGAAGCAATGTTGTTGTTCAGTGAAGGTTAGGGAAAAGATGGCAATTGTTAAACAGTGATAGCAATAGGCAATAAGGTCCAAGAGCATCTGATGTCAAAGATTATGAGTGAATTGAAAGGGGACAATGGGAAGTGAAGAGGATTCAAATAATTAAACAGAACTCTCAGCTCCCCCTGACACCAAGATGCAAAAAATGTGCTATGCAACACACTGTTCTACATGCAGACTTGACCCTTGGTACTTGGCGGAGAACCTGGTCTCAAGGACCATCTCACACATAGTAAGAACCTCCAGGCAGATTTCCCTGCCTTTTAGTAGCTTACCATTAATTATACCAAAGTGGTCATGCAAAGAAATGCAGTACTAAGTAGTCCAAAATGCATTAAACAATTTTCTTGATGCAAATGATAAATGCAGACATTAGACACATGCATCAACTATATGCACTAAATGAACCATACAAGCTCAGTGCAATAGATGGCAGAAGAAGAGCATCAAATTTATGCAGAATTAAATTCAGTAGCTGAGTCTGGAATGCAGACTGATCAGCTAGACAAGAAGAGAAAATCAGAGATTAAGCAATCAAATCAACATGACTTTCTCAATTCAATTCTGAATGTAAATCACTTACCTGCTTTACCTGACTGATTTATTTTTACCCTTAGTGTTGCATCAGATTGTTGACAAGGCCTCCAATCTCTTTCAGCTTTTAGAATTTTTGGCCCTGCCTCTTGTCATATGCCTGGAGTAGCTATCCTGTTTCACCCTTTTGTTCCCGGCTACTAGGCATACCTGCAAGCACACTTAGTGAGCAGAATTTGGAACCCAAGATAGTTTGGGCCCCAAGACAGATCCAGACATTTGAGAGTGAAAACTTGACAACAGCTGTTTAGGGATCCACATTTGTGTGAAAATGGATGGTTTGGTAGATTCTACAGCTTGGGAGTTCTTTTTGTTGTTTTTCTTTTTCTCAGCACCAACAGGTTTAGCTTTCTTCTTCTGGTGCTGTGATGGTTTTTGTGTAGTCCTGGCATTCACTTTATTTAAAACATTGTTGTTTTTCTGCCAGTGCCTTGGCCAATGAGTGTACTGGAAGTTGTGGCCCAAATTGGTCCTAGGCTGACCATAGAACCCCTGGTGACTAGGACTCCATGTCCTAAAGTGACTATCCCATCTCCTAGCTGGCTGAGGTCTATAGGGATGATACCAAGTGGAGAAATTCTGATACCTAGACCTCATGTATGCAGGGTTCCACTCAAACCTATGAAATGGTTGTGAATGATTGTGATGATAGACTTGGGCTCTAGGGAAATAGGGATGAGCAAACTGGTTCCTAGCTACACTAGGTCTCCCTCCCACCTTTGACCCACTAGGTTTCTTTACTGACTTATACTGGGTCTTTTTCTGAGCAGTTGATGGTGATGGAGACTTAGCAGCCTTGGGCTGGGGTTTTGATGTGCTAGCTGGCTGACCCCTAGCCTTGGACTTATCCTTGGGTGAAGAGCATGCAACTCTAGGCTCAACAACTTTCTGATTTCCAAGTCCTTAGCACTGGACACTTTTGATTTTACATTTTTGAAAGCAGATTTTTTATTGACCATTTTTATGAGTGGTCCTCTATTCTCTTCTCCCATTAATGAAACAGTTTTCAATTCAAAGCTCTTTTTAGCTGAGGGATTAAAACCGAGACCCTCCTTTCTGAAATTAACTTTTGACTCTAGCAAGGCATTTAGAATTTCTGTTCCTTGGGTCATGCTTTCAATGATTTTCATTTTGTCAGAATTTTCATTTTCCAGATTTTCAATAGTTTTCTTTAATTCAGCATTCACTGACAAAACAGCTTCATATTTTTCATTTGAAATCTTTATTTCATTTTCAGACTTCTGAATTTTCAATTTCAATTCATCAACAACATTTTTCAGCAAATTATTTTCTTTCCTACAATCAATCACAACATGCTTTAATTCATCAAAATCAGAACATGCATTTTTCAATTTTTCATTCTCTGATTGTAAACATGCAACTTTATCAGTAAGTGTTTTATCATTAACCAGAGAATTCATTTTCTTCTTCAAGTGTCTGTTTTCCTTCTTAATATCATTAGCTTTATCTAACAGATCTCCATAAACATCTTCCCAATCAGAAATAGTGTATTGTTCGAAAAGGGATGATACCTGATCAGACTCTTCTTCTTCTTCTCCATTTCTGGCCATCAAGCAGATGTCCTTTTCTGATTTTCCACTATCTGAGGAAGTGCTCAGCGTGCCTTCTTCCTCATCACTCCATGTACTGACCATGGCCTTTCCCTTTGGCGCTTTCTTCCATGGTCTTCCTTTGATTTTCTGTAACTCTAGACAATCATCCTTCATGTGGCCAGTCTTCCTGCAATGATAACAAGTATTATCGTCAGATTTTTCAACAGGGTTAAATTTATACCTATTTTTCTTCCTGCTGTGGTATTTTCTGTAGACATTTTTCCCTTCAGTTCTAAGAAATCTTCTGAACTATCTTGTAATCATAGCTAGTTCATCCTTTTCAAAATCTGATCTAGATTGGCTCTGATCACTGGATGATCCATTGCATCTGGACTGTTTTGAACAGCTATGTTTAGCCTTCAGAGCAATAGGCTTCTTGTATTCGAGCTCTTCAGCTTGAAGAAGATTCATCTCGTACGCCATCAAAGAGCCTATCAGCTCATTTGGTTTCATCTTCTGTAGATCTTTTGACTCCTCAATCACAGTTGCTTTGGTATGCCATATCGGAGTCAGCGATCGAAGAATCTTCCTCACAACATCATGATCAGTATAGCCTTTTCCCAGATTTCTTAGACCATTTGTTATGATGGTCAGACGAGCATACATATCGGTCACTGTCTCACCGGGCTTCATCCGAAATGCTTCATACTTTGTCACTAGCATATTAGCCCGTGTCTCTCTCACTTGAGACGTTCCCTCATAAATGACCTCAAGAGTATCCCACATCTCCTTTGCCGTCTTGCAGGCTGACACTCTATCAAATTCAGTGGGATGGAGTGCACATTGAATGGCGTTGATGGCGCTCCAATTCAGAGTAGATTTCATGATTTCTTCTCTGGTCCACAATTCCTCATTCTCATGTAGCTCGTAGGGACCTTTGCTTATAATCTTCCAGATCTCGTAGTCTTTGGCTCTGAGGAAGACCTGCATCTGGTTCTTCCAATATGGGAAGTTGGATCCGTCGAAGAATGGTGGCTTCGTAGTAGACTGTCCCTCTGCTGTTAACCCTCTAGCTTCCATAGCCGTTCCTCTTTAGGATGTTAGTCCTGCACAAAGAGTTAGGCTCTGATACCAATTGTTGGGACGCTAAAGGGTGATCTAGAGGGGGGTGAATAGATCAAACACCCGATAAAAAATTACTGTAGCAGAAACAAATGCGGAATGAAAACTTCTACTGAACAGATAGTGGGCACAATGCGAATACCAGCTAGAACAGATAAAGAACAGTCCTAAGCAAACATCTACTGCGCAAGGACAGAAATATAGAAGCTATGCAAACCACAAAACAATCACACAGTAGACAAAGGTTTTTAGGTGATTCGGTCCTCCAGACCTACATCCACCCCACACTCAACCCGAGTGTGGATTACTGCTGACTCAACTTGAACCACTGGGCCTCACAGCTTGCCTACAATCTGCTGAGCCTCACAGCTTACTGTCCAGTGGAATCCTCCACTGCAACCGCTGGGGATTACAACTTGACCCGTCCAGAGGTAGCACCTCTGCAAACGCTGACCAACAGCTTGAACACAAGAGTTTCGAAAACAAAACAAAAAGGCAAACAAACGAAAAGGAAATGTATCCCTGCAGGGAATGTAGCTCAAACAAGTGAGCAAACTCAGATCGGGTTTTGAACCAACGATCTGAGGAACAAATCTCTCAACTCTTCACTCTCTCAACTCTCTTTCTTTTCTCTATTTCTTTTTCTCTTCTGCTGGATCGAAGGGCTCTCTGCTCTCTACTTTTCCTTCAAGGCTTCTGCATTCGATCAGTGTTCATCTGTGGACGAAGGCTTCCTTTCATAAGCAGTCACAACAGGAGTAGCACTGGGCGCGTGTCTTCCACATTTCCCGCCCAAGTGTTTTGGCCACGTGTCATCCTGTCAGCCCTTCCAGCCTCGGATCACGTGCCCTTCATTAGCTTCACAAACATCACCTGTCAGATAGAGAATTATCAGTTTAATGTCGACACCTTGTATAGACTTCGTTCGATGCATCAAGCAGTGTATAGACTTTGTAATGCGAAGACAATGTATAGACTTTGCAGTGTGTAGAAGACTAAGGCATTGTACAGACTTTGTGAAAGCAACGCTGAAGCAATGTATAGACTTCACGTTTATGTGCATGACAAAGTAATGTACAGACTTGACCGCTGCGAACACATGCTGTACATACTTTGATTGCATGCATGAGAAATCAGTGTACACACTTGCTTTAAAGAACAATGCCCAAATGCAGTGTATGGACTTAGCGTGAATGCAATGCAGACACAAGAGTGTATAGACTTGATGAATGCGATGCAGACACACAGAGTGTATAGACTTGATGAACAATGCATTCTAGGCAGACCCTGTACAGACTTGAGAGACGATGCATGCATGATGTATAGACTTGTCCAATGTACAGACTTAGCATGAGACGCTAAGTGAGACGGAGGACGATGTACATACTTGAAGGGTAATGCATGCAGACGGTTGTACAGACTTCATGTTATGCGTGAGACTCTAAGGAAGACGGACGATGTATAGACTTAGCCAGCCTTCAGCTCGATGTACAGACTTGCGCGTTGTACATACTTCATGAACGATGTAGAGACTTGTCAAAGACAACTGGACGATGTACAGACTTGAGCAAGGCAAAGTCTGTACAGACTTAAAAGTTCACAATGTATAGACATTGGCAAAACAATGATGTACAGACTTGCACAGTTCTAGGATGTATAGACTTTATGTGAAAGCCCAATGTACAGACTTGCAGAACTGAACGTAGGTAAAGATCCCAATGTATAGACTTCGAAGTTCACTGATGGATGTACAGACTTCACCAATGTATAGACTTTGAAGTTCACTGATGGATGTACAGACTTCACCTCGAGCAAGCTACAGTGCAATGTATGGACTTGTAAACATATGAACATGGCGCTGTACAGACTTAGATGAATGAACAAGCCAATGTATAGACTTCAAGCTCATGCAAGCAAAGCCAATGTATAGACTTGGCGTTTGTGTGAGCATGCGATGTACAGACTTTGTGTTGTGAACACATGCTGTACAGACTTGCTAACATGCATGAACAAATGGCATTGTATAGACTTTATGAGCGCTAGGCCAATGTACAAGGCAACCGATGTATAGACTTTGCCAGACGGATGCACTGATGCAATATATGCACAGAAGAAGCAATGCACCGATGCAATGTATGCACAAAGCAGATATTGAACTGAAGCAATGGATGTATAGACTATATGGCATGCAACGCAGCAAGGCAGCAATGCAATGTATAGACTTGAGAACAAACGTTGCACAAATGCCATGAATGTATAGACATGCGAGTCTGGGGGGGTCGACCCATCTAAGAGGGGGTCGACCCATCTAAGTGCACTGATGCAATGTATGAACATAGCAGATATTGAATTGAAGCTATCTGACAGAATGCAGTGCATCTATACAGAGAACAAATGCAATGTATGCTAAACACAATGACTGACTCACTGTAATGAATGCACATGTGATACTCTCACTGTGTTGCTATCATCAAAACAACATAGCATATGCTTGTGCCTAAGGGGCACAACAAATCGGCCTATAGCGACCAAAGTCTATGGTCGCAATATAATAACAATTGGTCGCTAAAAGAATTTGCGACGACACATTAGTCGCTGTATCATCGTCGCTAATACTCGTAGCGACCAATTTTTATGTTTGGTCACTACACCCTTAACCACTAGCGACCTAAATAATTTTGTTCGCTATAGATTGATGCTATAGCGACGAAAATATGGGTCGTAATTGTGAATAAATATTGGTCGTTAATTCTTGTTAGTCGCTAAAAAACTCTAAATAGCGACAAAGTTGAGTTTGGTCGCAGATAATATTTAGTCTTTGTTTCTACCATATTAGCGAGTATCACATTGGTCGCTAAACTCTTAACAACTAGCGACTAAAATGATTTTGGTCGCTATAGATTGATGCTAAAGGGACAAAAATATTGGTCATTAATTCTTGTTGGTAGCTAAAAAAATTCTAAATAGCGACGTAGTTGAATTTAGTCGTAGTTAATATTTAGTCGTTGTTTCTACCATATTAGCGACTATCACATTGGTCGCTATCATGAGAATATAGTTATTATATTTGGTCACAATTAATTTTTTTATCATTATTTCTATAATATTAGCGACTATCACTTTTGTTTACAATTTAATATTTGATTTTTATTTATACAATGTTAAAAAGCACACCTTTTGGTCACTGATTGACTATTTATATTTTTTATTATAATTTTAGTGGCTATTAATTTTTATCATAACTAAATATTTAGTCAATATTATTATAATTTTAACGACTATTAATTTTAGTTACAACTAAATATTTAGTCATTATTTTCATAATATTAAATGTAACATCCATTCATTTACTACCATCAAACAAAAATATTAAAAAAATCATTCATTTGTTATAACCTTCCAAAATATTAAAATACCACTGAACTAATGTCATACCTTCTCATTGTACCAAAAAATTATATTAAAAGAGCAAAAAGTGATTGATTGTCTTGAAAATGTAAATACAAAAAATAATATGATATTCAACAAAAATAACTTTCATGATCTTATAATCCGCAACATGAATCCACTGATGATTGAGAAGAGGTTGCACCATATATAGAATCAAACCATTCTGCAAAACAATGGAAAATAAAAGAAATTAAATGAGAATAGTAATATTTAACTTAATTTGATCAACAAGATAAGAAATATATTTTTACCATGATGACGATGGTGGAATATTATTTCCATTCATCCAAGTCATCAAAAATTCTATCTTCCTCTATTGATCCTCAAGTTGATCTCGAAGAGTGGCCACCTCCTGCTCCAATTGTTTCTCTCTAACTGTGGGTTGACTCGAAAAAATAGCTCTAACTCGCTGAGGTGGCTTGGGCCCATGTCCATGACCACGTATGTATCCAGACATCCTCCCAAGTACCTCAGCACATATGTCATCTTCAGCTATAATGATCTCACACTCCGTAGATTGTTGTTACATTTGTACCACACGCTCCTAAATTACAAAGAGATTTTTAGACATCATATAGCTGTACAAATAAACATGAAAACCAGATGGTGTCATAGAATGTCATATGTCACAAAATCCCATTGGCACATTCTATGTGGCGACCCAAGATCTGGATATCGGGAAAGGAACCCGATACTATTCGAATCCGGACCCGCCGCCCATGAGCCGGGGCTCGGAAGGGCTAAAAGGAGTATGGAGGTACAAGGAAATAGGAAATAAAGCAGGACAATTCAACAATTAACAGAAATAAATAAACAACTACAGCAGAGTCCAGTCCAACAGAAAGTACAGTTTAAGGTAGAGAAACGTACCCCACGCCGAGAGAACACTTGGCCCAGCGAGCTAACAACTAAGAACCTCCGTACAACACCCTCAGACCTCGAGGAAGAATCGTCGCACCTAAAAAGTAGGGGTGAGCCTCCTGTCACTGGCTCAGTAGGGGTCCCGTGGAACCCCAATCATAAACAACGGTAGCACGAAAAGCAGCAACAACAAGAACGACAGTAATAGCAAGAACAGTAAACATGGTGGCCAGTGAAACTCGGCTCTACAGCTACTCCTACTGTACCGTAAAACATGTCCCGATCTCCCAGTCAGGAGACCACAAGACAAAGAACCACCCGAGTCACGCTACTAGGAAAATGCCACGACACCTCTGTCGTGGAGCCCTATCCTCACAGACAAAGGCCCACACCGAAACCACGTGGTCTGGAACACAGTCACGACCTCGCCATAGTGAACTCTACGCCATCTAGGGAGAAGCCCTCGATGATGCTCACCGGAACCCCTAGATCTCGGCATCGGGAATGCACCCGGAACTCCACGCAAAATCATGTCTCGCAGACGTGAAGCGAAACTCGACTCACGAGAAAACTCACGTCACGTGACTGGAGCACTGCCCACCAGAAGCAAGGCCAGACGCGTCCACTAACGACTTCGTCCATAGCCTCAGGTGTCTCCCTGCGACGCCCCAGGCGGAGACTGAGACACCGTACAGTAACCAGTACCACGAACAAGGACTAACTGGGGTCGCGCTCGTCAGCGCCGGTCCGACAGACCCAACTAAGTGTGCACACATAGACCGTCCACTCTAGGTCGGGTCCTCTAGCTAGTTTTCCCCCCAGCCGGACTTAGGCTGCAAAGGCGAGGGGCCCTACGGTAACTAGCCTAAAAACCGTCTCTCTCGGGTTAGCCGCTCTACCACTCCCAGGTGGGTCAGCACACGCATGTCGTAAGAAGGTTACGACCAGTGGAAGGTCACTAAACGTGAACATGTAAAACCACACACTCACCCATTGCGAGTAACGCGGAGTAACAGGTGGCACGATGCCACCAGACTCTGGACAGCCCACTAGGCCTACTAAATCCAATGATTCTTGAGTGACATGACTCGGGTCAAGACCGTCGTACACAACGGCACAGCACCGTTAATCTAGCTTAATCCCTAGGTCTGAAACCACGATAGCATAAATACCGAGGTAGCTCATGAGTCGCCAGGTTAATCCCTTGTCTCAGGGACACACGGAAATCTCCAGCCCCAGGCTGGTTGACTGGACTCACAGTCCAAGGCCACAAACATGGCCCACTCAGAAATCATCTTCCGGAGAAAGCCACGATGTGTGGGGAAGCCCCACCGCACTCATACCGATACACGGTGACTCGATCTAGCGAGAATACGAAAGCCCGGAACACATGGGGTCATCCGGACCCTCCAAACTCACGGGCATGCTAATCGAGGTAACACAGTACTTTCAGACACCCAAAAATACGGTCACGGTACCCACGAGGTGTTCGGGACACTCACGGGGCCAAAGGTCAATGGTCTCGACCGGACCGACCAGAGCCCATAACGAGCCAAGATTCTGCATTTCGGTCGACCAACCCTTCTAGGTCGGTCGGCCTAAACAGTTCGGTCGACCTACCCAGATGGGTCGGTCAACCGAACTGGGCAGAATGCCCAGTTCGCTGCCGTCACCATCGGTCGACCGAACCGCCCGCGTCGGTCGACCGAACACGACGAAACCCCAAAATGGACCCCGCCGTTCGGTGCCGATCCACGCCCAATCACTCCCAGGTGATGGGGAAAACATGGGGAACCCATTCCCCAGCATTTGGACCACCAAGAGGCCCAAAAATACGGTTAAAACGGAAGATCCGTCGCTCACCCCAAAATCGATCATTTTAACCCCCGACGTGAAATAAACCCCCTCGGCTCACCACGGCCTACGAAACTCACGAGAAAGGAACTACATGGGTTAATGAACCATCCCCCTACCTCCACCGAAGATTTCACGTGCCAAGATCACCAATCCATCGCGAAATGTCTGGGAAACCCTCGCCGGGCACCCGAACGTGCGTCTGAGCTCGCCGCGCCTCCACTGCCTCGATCCCCGCCCCATCCTCGTGCTCCTCGCCCTCATGCCATCCCTGCCTCACCCACCATCGCCCCCATCAGCCGCCCGGAGGAGAGGGGGAGAGAAAGAGAAGAGAGAGAGTGAGAAAGAGAAAATGAGAGAAAGAGAGGGGGTGGGGGTTATTAATAGAAAAACACAAAAATTCTAGAAATTTAAAAAATTACGAAAAAATTACCTCCACGATCCTTGGGAAGAGCACAACGTGTCGGTACTGTCCCAGAGTCGGAGAACGCAATGGTTCACCCTGCACAGAGTTCTGAAGGCATATCAGGGAAAAACACGCGTAAAGCACAAAACACACTCCGGGACCCACGAAAATGATCTGAAAAATCCAGGGCATTACATTCTCTCTTCAAAGTTTCTATTTAAACACAGTCAAAGCATGTAGAACTAATAATATGCTTGTGTATGACAAAAGTATTACAATATACAAGCATGCCGAACACAGTCAAATCCCATTAGAATAAAAAAATCAACTAAAATGTTCAATTTTAGTTGAACCAATCTACTATATGTAATCAAATGGGAGATACAGACAATCAGTTTTAATGTCTATGCATATATTGTCTATTAAATAGATGATAGAGGTGATAGTACCAGATTACGTGAAATCAAATATACCTAAACTATTCCACTGGCTTACATAAAGCACCATCCCATATGTATAAAAAGAAACATGACATACATAGGGAAGACATGGCTTGCCGTATCTCTTCCTGTTTTCTTTATTAATCTAACACAAAATAAATAGAACATTCATGAATCTTGCTAGGTCAGACACCATTAAATCTATTGATGTGGAAATCCATTGATGGCTACACCTGCTTTCCTCTTGTCATTTGAAGTTTTACATGATTATCTAGTTCATACAACTGTTCTCAGCATCAAGGTAAATTCTGATAGCATGAGTTCTGTAGGTAATTCGGGCTGCCTGAGAAAATTAAATTCCATTTTTTTTTACCAAAGGGTGCAAGCTGCTTCATTTTTTTTAACACAGATATAAGGTCTGAAACAGTTGCTTCCGGTCCCGCCTCCACGTCCCTTTCCGACTGCAATTCCTTCTCAACGGATTTAAATTTTTTTTTGAGTTGCTTATCTCAGCATATAGACTGGTGACCTGGGAGCGAAGGGATGATATCTAAGTGTCTAGTTCTTTTCTGCATCCCCTGCTATTTAATGTTCAAGTTTCTTCAGGTTGTTGAGTCCATTTTCCAGATCAGCAACTTTGTCACAAAGGGATGACACTTCAGCATCTAGATTTCTTTGTTGTTCCTCATAGTGTAGTAATAGGTGCTGCAATCCAGACTTTCAAATTCAAAATTAGATACGGGTTACCTGAGATGAGCCGATTCAGCTTTCTGTTCATTTAATGATACACTCTGTTGGTTGCAAGGTAAGTGAAAAAAAAAGGAAAAAAAGGAAAGGATTCGCAGGGAGTAGTTCCGATTGATTTCATTTCTTTAGATGGAACTTTGTCTTGAATGCAAGGGCCAGCCCTACATGTAGCATCCTTTCTTGCATCCTTACAGAAACACCAACAATCAGTGGGACATTTTTTTTGTTCATTCAATAATTTTACCTTCCAGTGATGTCCATCCGAGTTTTCAAGACAAACTTCCTGACTAACCAAATTTCCCAATAGACAAGCAAACTTAGGTGGTGCAATGTAACATGACAAGGTATTCACTGCTAAAAAAAATTGAAATAGGGTGATGAAAGGCCATCTGGATCCATGATCTCAGTCTTCACAGGTTTCAAAACAGGTTCTTGTAAACAAAGCTTGAACTTCTTCTCTTTTTGTGTGTGTGTGAGACAGCATCCTGCTTCACACCTTGTTCATGTGACTCATTCATTGTATCAGAACCTTCCTTGCTTATGAGAATTCTGCTCATCTGTTGAGGGGCATCTCCAACTGAGAGAGCATCATTCTCTGCAGGGATAGCTGCTGCATTACGTCCCACTGTTTACAAATGACAACTCTGAGCATGACAATCAATATCAGTAGGGCTAGTCAATATAGTCCTTTCCTCACCTTTTCATCTCTGCTTCCAACCGTAGGTGCAGAACAGAGATCCTTGAGGATAACAACAGAATGGAAGGAAATCTCCTTGGCTGTGGGTGCAACAGAAACATTGCGTTGAGCTTTTTTTTATATCATTATTGGACAAGTTCGCATTTGTACCATGTGATACTGAATTACCAATTGAATTTTGAACAATGTGGCAAGTCCCCTCTTCATCGACAAGAAATATGTAAGTAGCCACATCACGGGCACTTATAATAAAGTTATTAGCTATCAATGTTTTTATTTTGTTTTTTTAAATGTTAGCCTTCGCTGCTTCTGATTTATCCTCCTCAGACACTATATTTTTGTTATCTAACCTAGAAATAGGTGATTCAATTACCAACTTTTGTAGCTGGGTTCTTCACTCATACTCATTTGACAACTAATTGGGGCAACATCCAAGCAGCCTGTTAGGTAAATCCCCATCTCGGTAAGAGAATGCGTAATGTTAGCTTCATTTCTGTGGTCGGAAGATCGCTTCTGTGGTCGGAAGATCCCCATCTCAGTAATGCCCACTGCGCCCTTCTCTTTTGTATCAGGCTTGCCCCGATCGAAGTTGGACCATCTCGTTTCATCTGTTTTTTTCTTTTTTTTTGTTTTGATTTTCTTGTGGACATTTTTGCATGTTATCATAGACTCATATGAGCCGTATGCACAGCAGCACAAGTGAAATGAGCCAGCTCATTATTGGGCTACACAGTGAAATGAGCCAGCTCACTATCAATATGCAGAAACATCTCAGTTTCATTATTGTGGTCTTCTACATGTTTCATTATTGTTCAGCTAAAATTTATGATTGGCCTGATTTTAATGATACATGTCTATGATGTGGAATCGATATGTCAAACTATGGCCTTATTTATGAACTTGCTTGAAATTCTGATTTTTTTATATGCTCTTGAGCTATAATACAAGTGCTTAGAAATTTTAGAATATGTACACATGCACTAAGAAATTTTAGAATCTGTATACATGTGTTCTTACGTTGAAACTTGAACTATATCTCTATCTTAAACTATACACACATTAGGTTTATTTCAGTTCTTTACACACATTACTATATCTATGTCTTAAATTATCAATGGAAGAAGAAATTCTGTAAAAATTTATTGATGAGGAAGTGTTCACATACAAATTAAACAATGCTTTCATTCAAAAATTAATAGTACTCAAGAAACAAAATAAAACTGCATTTATGATATGGTAAGATAGTTATAACATATACTTACATAGTTTGATTGTGCTTCCTCAGAAGCCCATGCCCCAGAGGAATGAGAAGTGTATGCTTCCTTGTAGAGCTCAATAGGGCTGCATCTCTATATTATCACGAGTATAACTAATCAACCACAAGTTATAAATTTATTTGTCCAGGCACATAAACAATACAAAATAAGGGCTTGCGACCTTTACCAGATCATGTTGATGGGCCACTAGTGTTTTGGTGCCCATCCTATGAATTGTCCTCAGTTTGGATCGATTAGTGGAGGCTAAAGTTGACCTTTGCTGTAGATAAAAAATGAATTCAATTTGAATATAGTAAGCTCTTAAGAATAAATAACGTACAACAGAAAACAATACTCCCAAAAAATAAAAGCTTACTTGAAAAGTCTCTTTATCAAAATGATCACACAACCACAACCACTCTTCTCGACATCCTTCTATGCCGAACTCTTTATATGGTTTCCCTCTACCTCTTTGCCCACCACCTAGACTTTTATAATGATTATGACACTTGGAGCAAAAATCCTTGTAGCAAGAGGAAAATAGACCCTCCAAACAGCATCGAGTGGTCGAGTCCTCCAAGTTAAGTTCGATCCTAAGAAATAAGATTTTTTATATACTTGGTTTCTTAGGCTATGCAATGATAAGAAAAATATAACTAAAAATTGATTCAAAGCTAAGAGCAATAAGCATGTTCCTACCCTTGACCACCCTTTAATCCTTTACCTTTAGACGTAAATAAAGCTCTTCCTTTTGTTGGTTACTAATATCTTTCTAGCTCCCCACTTTAATAGGTGCATGATGTCGAACAAGGATCCCAATCTCCCGTGCCAACCAAGAATGGTGGTCCCTTACAGGATGGTTCAATTCTGTTGGTATATTGATAGTCACCTTTCCATGTTTTTGGATGTATTTCTCTAGCTCTCCAGATCTATTACATCCACGAGTGCTCCTACTTGTATTTGAAGAGGAACCTGCAAATAGAAATTTTTATCATATGAATTACATTGAATAAAAGTAATAGCTACATGTTTATAGTTTAGAAATAATCCCACCAACACTACTCCCATGTGTTTGAGGTGTGAGAGGTATAGGAGACTCTGCATCACTTGGGACCACATCTTCACTTTGTGTACAACTTCCACGTGGGCGTTTACTCAAACCAGGGGCCATCTGTTAAAATATCTAATTCAAACATAAGTAAGTTCATGATCCTAAATTATTGAACCACATAGACTTTTGTTGTAACAAAATTTCTCTGCCTCATTATATCATTCAGAATCACTCTCAGAGCTTACAATAGGAATATTTTCATCACCACTATTACTTTCAACTTCTTCAACAATAGCATCAATAAAGACATCAAGTTCTTTAGGTTCATTTCGCATATCCACAATGGGAAGGAATTCTGGATCTACATCATTTCTAACTAGAGAGCCAATTTTTTGAAATGAGTTGCTAATTGATACAATTGTGCACTCACCCTCTTGATATGCACCATTTTCAACAAAGATATTCTCATCAATCACTTGGTCATCAAATTTATCGAACATAGCTAAATCAAAAAAGTGTCGATGTTGCATCGTTTGCACAACTCGCCAATCCTTCCCGAATTTTGTATCAGGAACAAAGAAAACTTGAGTCACTTGTCCTGCTAGCACAAATGGATCACTTGAATACCATCTCTTAGTTACATTTATGCTTATAAAATCCTCATCAATTTTTACAGGTTTTTTGTGTTCGAGATCGAACCATTCACACTTGAATAAAATTGCTCGACAATTCATTGTATATATTAGTTCAATTACATCATTCAGAACCCCATAAAATTCAATTGTACTTCCATTATGCTCTCCTTCCACACAAACCCCACTATTTTGAGTCACTTGACGGCTATCACGTCGTTTTGTGAGAAATTTGACTCCATTAACAATGCATCCTCGATATATTCTCACACGCTTACCAGGACCCAATGCGAGTGAGTATATATCATCATTAATCTCTTGTGAGTTGTCTTCACGTAATTGTTTGATCTATATCACAATGTAAA
Source organism: Amorphophallus konjac (assembly GCA_022559845.1). Lineage (NCBI taxonomy): Eukaryota > Viridiplantae > Streptophyta > Magnoliopsida > Alismatales > Araceae > Amorphophallus > Amorphophallus konjac. The sequence goes on along the minus strand of CM040126.1, from coordinate 81,129,341 downwards.
ATAAAAATTAGTTAAAAATGTATTCATATGACAAAAATAAAATTATGTATTTAAATAAATATCCTACGCCTTCTTCAAACCATGATGCAAAGTGATTCCTTTGTCTCATTTCAATGTCATTAGGACTCTCCATCATGAGGTCATCCTCATGTTCACTGGAAAAAATGTAAAAAAGATATGATTACATAGTTCATGACAAATGTAAGATAATATATGCTTATAAAAAAGTCAACACTTACATTAGATATTGTCTCAGTTCTTCACAATTATTCAAGACATACCAATGAGCCAAATTGTACTCGTCAGGTGGAAGAAATTTATAATCTGCTTGGCCTAATAGGCGTATCTTATGTGAAAACACAGATAGTGTTCTGTTAAAATGCTCCTCTCCATCATAGTTTCGTTCTGGACGATTGAACCTTGTCTCCACTCCAGAAAGATACATAGAGCAAAATGTCAAATACTCATTTGCAATATATGCTTCTGCAATTGAACCTTCAGGATGAGCTTTTTTCGAACCACCCTCTTAAGTGTACCAATATTCCTTTCAATATGATACATCCATCTATTTTGAACAGGGCCTCCAAGCTTAGCCTCTTGTGGCAAATGTACTGCTAGATGCACCATAACATCGAAGAATGCAGGTGGAAAAATCATTTCTAACTTACAAAGAACTATCACAATTTTCTTCTCTAACTCTTCTAAGACATCCACCCTCAATGTCTTAGAACATAGTTCTCGAAAGAAACTTGCCAACTCACTTAATGCATTGAGCACATATTTGTTCAAGTAACCACGCATTCCAATAGGAAGCATCCGCTGCAATAAAATATGACAATCATGAGTTTTCAATCCCGATATCTTAGCTTTCTCTATATTCACACTTCTTGATATATTTGTTGCATATCCATATGGAAACCTCATAGTTTGAAGGAATTCAAGAAAACCATGTTTCTCTTTACGTGACAAAGTGTAGCAAGCAGGAGGCTTGATATACTTATCCCCACTAGCCCTCAAATGCAACTCCTTACGTATATTCATGTCTTCAAGGTCTAAACGTGCTCTATCTGTATCTTTTGTCTTTCCCTCAATGTTCAATATAGTCCCTAAAATATTGTCACAGATATTTTTCTCAATGTGCATGACATCAAGATTGTGACGTAACTTCAGGTTCTTCCAATATGGCAACTCAAACAATATACTTCTTTTGGTCCAATTCAATTCTTCTTGTGTGCGCTTTCTTTTTTTTTTTGCATTCCTTCCAAACTTGACACCTTTTAGGTTGTCCAATTGTGCTGAAATATCATCACCAGATAACTCCTTTGGATGAAACTGCCTTTCAGGCTTGCTATTAATTTTTTTGCTCCTTCGCCAAATATGATTGTGAGGCAGATAACGTTAATGGCCCATGTAACAAAGCTTACCTCTCAATCGATCAAAACACGTGTATTGATTACAAACTAGACATGCAAGATACCCTTTCGTGCTCCATCCCGATATATCACCGTATACAGGTAAGTCATTTATGGTCCATAAAACTGCTGCATGCATTTGAAAGACACCATCAGTGATGACATCATAAGTTCTAACTCCGTTCTCCCATAATTCCTTTAACTCATCAATTAACGGTTGTAAGTACACGTCGATATTTCTCCCTGGCGCTGTACGCCCATGAATCAATAATGACATCATAAAAAAAGATTCTTTCATACATTTCCATGGAGGCAAGTTATATGGCATGAGTATTACAGGCCACATGCTATATGCATTGCTCATGTTACCGAAAGGATTAAACCCATCTGTCGCCAATCCAAGTCGTACGTTGCGAGGATCTTGTGCAAACCATGGATATTGCCTGTCAAAGTCTTTCCAAGCTTCTAAGTCAACTGGATGCCTCAAAACATTCTCCTCCTGTACATGTTTTTCCTTGTGCCATCTCATATCAAAAGTTATCTTTCTTGACATGAACAACCTTTGAAACCTTGAGATTAATGGAAAGTGACGAAGCACTTTATTAGGAGTTTTCTTACCTTTGTCATCACTCATTTTCCATCTTGACTCTTTATATTGTGGGCATTCATTCTTGTCTTCTAATTCCTTTCTAAATAACACACAATCATTTTTACATGCATGAATAGAATCATATCCCAATCCAAGGTCTCGTAAAATTCTTTTAACCTCATAATATGATGATGGTATCAAATGGCCCTCTGGAAATACATCATTCAATAGTTCCAACAACATGTTGAATGATTTATTACTCCAACGATTGATTACCTTCACGTGAAGCAAGGTTACAAGGAAAGATAATAATGAAAGCCTTGTACAACCTGGATACAAGGGCCGATGTGAATCTTTTAACAGTCTATCAAATTTATCTATTTCCCCTTCATGTACAATATCAGGTCCTTGATCTTCATTTGTCTCATGATAATCAACATCAACAAATGCACCTCTTTGTATATCCTCTAAAATTTCATGCAGTTCATTAGACTCATCTACATTATCTGTTAACATCTCATCTCCACTAACCTCTTGATTGCTATCATCACCATTAATGGATTCCCCGTGATGTAACTATGTAATATATGAACTCATAAACCCTTTGCTGAGTAAGTGCTTTTCAACAACATCTAGATCGTTAAAGAATATGTTCCTACAAAATCGACATGGACAACGGATTTTCCTCACATTCTCCATACGATCACGAACAAATTGCATAAATGAATCCACTCCATCCATATAATTTTTTGAAAGTCTATCTGATAGATGTATCCAACTTCTATCCATTCCTACACTCAAATAAAAAGAATGAAGCAAAAAAAGGTTAACAATGATAGAGAAAAAATCAGTGTTATTCTGTATTAGAGAAAATTTCAATTCAACTTTAACTATCCTACATATAAATATAATAATTCATGAATACTCCGTGCACTTCAACAATTAAAATGGACATGGGATAATTTAAAAATAATTTTTTCCTTCCATCATTGGAAATTATTTATGACTAGAATATCCAAGACTTAAATAGGGTAAAACAACAATTTGTACATTGAAAACCATTGACGGGTTCTCCTCACCACTTCCAACTAAGACTGACCCAGGGATCTATATAAATATGGCATGAGTCCCACTTGTAGTAAGTGTGGCACTCAACCAGAAGACCATATATATTGGATGTGAGCTCAAGGTGCCCACAAAAATAAAGGCCATCATGTGTGCATAAATGCCAAGATGAACGAGATTTTACCCTATATATTTTCTCCTTCTAGATTTTAATTTCACAGCAAATTGTACCAATATATTATAATCTTTAGTCAATGACTTAATATAACAAGCAAATTGCTTCTTAAACATAAAAGGTCTTTCTAATAGAAATAGAAACACCTATTAAATCACAATCTTTTTTTTTTTGAAAAAATGAAAGCCACATGTGAGAATGTCATTCACATAAATAGCTCAAATGTATAAGAACTCCATCTCAAAAGGAATTTATCACACAAAGTTAGAAATTAGGAAAATAAAGTAAAGCAACATCACTACAGCGTCATACATTCTCATTGCAAAATTGGGAGAACAGAATTTTCAAATGATTCACTGCAAAACTGGCGTTGCGTATGCTTTATGCAATGCACCCTTTGTGGGAACACAAATTTGACCCTAAATCTTTCCAATCTTAAAATTGTCAATTTTTAAAATTTTACAACATAGATTAACGGTTATTTTAGACTAAAAATCAAATCAAACAAAATATATGACATGTAAGTTATCCAAGCATTAACAACACACCAAACATCAAAGAAAAAATCGGAGAAACAACACTCCACGATATTTTACATCATTTTACAGCACACCAAATGGGCACCTAAACCGCATATTCTAATGCCAAGACTTGTTATTGTAGGGATAACTAGTTGGCTAATAACTTCATAGAAACAGCTCAGCCACCAACCGTTGATATTTGGGGCAATTTTCCACAGTAACGCACTTGTCCTATAAGAGGATACAAACATGATGCATATGCAAAGATCATCAAAGTATTGTTGCAGGGCATTCCCACTGCAAAATGACCATAAAGGTGCTCACACATGGTAATTTCCAATATTTTCCGGTGTTTCCCTTCACCCAATTCTTTTGTCCTTTCCAACTCCCCACGGAAGATACATAAGACTATAATTTATAAACATGTTAATAGTTAGAGCTTCAAGCAATCTACTCGTGGAACATAGGGCGGTTGCCATATGATTTCATAAAACAAACATGGAGCTCAGATTTTCTAGAGTTTTTTTTTCAGAAAGCACGCAATTCAAATGGATATGATACAAGTACATGATACATCAAATCCTCGTCAACATTCATGGGGAATGAACTAGCACAACATGTTCTAGTAACACGCATTTGTCACTCCCACAACAGGGAATCACCACCATGATTAGTGTTATAATAATGAAAGATGTAGTCATCTTTCCTACTATTTTGATTAGCATATCAGATGTCACAAGAAGATACACACGAATCAGGCAGCAAAGCTACATGGCGCTAAATAACAACTAAAATGAGATCCATTCTCCAAAAAAAAAAAGACATCACATTAGAAGATAGTCGCTAAAAACTGCAGCTATTGAGAAAAAAGGGCACACTACAGCGCTGCCATGGTAAGCATGCGATGCATCAAAATCCACAATAGAAAGGACATAGAGAGCCAATAAGTAATGATTTCAAACGAACACAAAACGTGGGGGCCTGGCTCCATCGACTGACATTTCCATTACTTCTCTGATGAGTTGGGTCCCCTCTTCTTCCCGAATCCAACGACCGCGGTGACAAACCGACTGTTGTATTGCATGCACTTGTAAGCCCTACCCCTGGGCTGCTTCTTCTTCTCCTGCTTCGCCACCTTATTGGGCGTCTGCCCCCTCACCTTCCCGGCACGCGCCAGAGATCCGTGCACCTTGCCCATGGTGGGTTGGCCGCTTGGGTTTGCCGACTGCCGGGAGCTTCCAGGGGACTCTACGTTCCGGTCAACGGCGAAGCAATGCGGCGACCAGATTTTCTAGAATCAGTGACCCTTTTTGACAGAAAAGTCAAACATCTACCATGTCCCTTCAGCACCCTTTGCAGAGAAACCCCATAACGTCTTCAAGGAATAAGCCGGATACATAGTCGCACTCCGTGCCACCCCTGTAACCACCCCCGCCTCCGCCACCACCACTCCGCCGCCAGCCCTATAACCGCCGCCACCTCCTCCACCACCACATGCCTGCTATCCTCTGGGCCGTTGAGATAGATTTGGAAGGGGAAAGCATAGGTGGGTGCCCTCGGCGTCGAGGGAGAGCTCCGCCACCGTCGGTAAGAGGAAGGGAAAGCACACACACACATGGACACAGAGCGAGAGAGACTTACCAGAGAATGACGCACCAAGGGCAAGGAGGCGGAGCAGGAATCCAACCCAACCACCGGCACGGGGAGGGGAAAACAAATGTCGCACGCACACTACCACGGCGGGGGGGGGGGGGGGGGAGACAGTGCGACTGTGCGAAGGGCGGGAGGGGAAAGGTCGGCCGACGGGGTGAACTTAGTTTGTTTTTTTTTCCTCCTTGCCCGCCAACTACAAGTAGCGTACTAACTTCTACTTCCGATTTAATAAAAATTATTAAAATTAATTTTATTGACATATGTCTCTAATATTTATTTTTTGATTAATAATTGTTCATAATATTTGAATATAATAATATGATTCGATCGTCGTGAAATTAAAAAAATTAAAACTTCATGAAAAATTATAATAAAAACTATATATATAGATATAAGCTTAATAAAACTCACTCCTCCGGTTGGAGTACATCATGATTTTGGAGGATATTTTCTCCTAAATCATTATATATATATATATATGATCACCCAATGCCGGTACCGGGTAACCTTTCCGTATAGCCATGATATGTAACGTCGCTCTCTCATCCAATGGAACCTTAGAATTCTTCCCCGATAAAATGACAACCATCTAACACTAGCTCATCCAGTCACCCCTGCCACCCAACTCACCCCAAAGAGAGAGAGAGAGAGAGAGAGAGAGAGAGAGAGAGAGAGAGAGAGAGAGAGAGAGAGAGAGAGAGAGAGAGAGAGAGATTATATTTTAAACATATTTTTAATATTTTTGTTAAAATCTTCTTATTTGATAACAGTGATTAGCACAAGGAAAAAATTTAATTAAACTTATTAAAATATTTTTTTATATTTTCAAAGATTTATACAGTCTATATAACTAACTAATTAATCACAAATTGACACAAATCTCGTATACAATTCATATGTTAATTTTTATTTATTTTTATTTTTATATATCATATGTATTTAAATATTACCATAGTCCGCGGTTGTTGTGCCCATTGTGAACAATTGGGGCATAATAACATATCGGCCATGCTAAATTAACCATCCATGGCCACAACCGATTTGAACCGCTATGGTCGTTCAAACTACTCTTATTAAATCGTATGAACTATGAACGAGTACATTATTTTTTAACCATTAAGTGATTGTATTTCATGCATAATTTCATATTAATTACTTATTTAATTATATTTTTCAGATAAAATTACATTGTAATCTAAAATATATATTTAGCAACCCACAAAAATATCAGTCGTTATTAAGTTGCAACTAAATAGTGACCAACGTAAAACATTTGTCACTAAAATAAATATTCAGCGACTATATGTTGGTCGCTATTTATGTTGACACCATTTGCGACCAATAGTGCCTTGGTTGCTAATGAAAATTTTATAGCGACCAATTTTCTGTCACTGTTGACATATATAGGGCTCGTGATGTATATTAGCGACCACACATAGCGACCAATCATAAAGTGGTCGCTATTACAACTCGTTAGCAACCAATGTTGTGTTGGTGGCTGTAGGTGAAATCTTTAGCGACCATTACACTATTTTAGTCCCTAATATAGCTTTTCTGTGACCAATTTTAATTGGTCGTCAATGATTTGGTCGCTATATACCCATTTTTTTGTAGTGGATAGTCAGTGGCCGGCTCAGGGAGAGCGACGGGCACGTGGTCCCATGGCAAGAGCAAATCCGGCATGATGTTGTCCACGTTGTTATCATAACGCGCTATACCTGGGCGAACCAGATATGCGGGTGTGATCGCCATTATCATAACGGCCCATACATGAAGGAAAATGTTGGGAATTCTGTTTTGATGATGTCCAACTATGACTCATTGATGCGTCTTCTCACCAGGCACATAAAACTTAGGCAAATGCCATGAAGTCAAATGCTATAAAATTTTGACTAAGTATCTGAATTTCAGGTTAACATATATGAGGTTTAAGTCGACAGACCCACAAGTCAAGTCGACAGACCTGTGAATCAAGTCAGCATGTGTGAGGCATCAGAACGACAGATAATGGAAACTCAAGTCGACAGACCCACAAGTCAAGTCAACAAACATGTGACAAGTCAGCATGTGTGAGGCATCAGAATGGTAGACCCACAAGTCAAGTCAACAGACCTACAAGTGAAGTTGACAGACTTACTCTGTTTAGCTCACCGCGTCAGGCAATCAATTCTGCTAAGCTATTCTATGCCAGCGTATCAAGTCAACTTCACTGAGTACTCAGTCGACAAACCAGATGCCAGCCATACAAGCGCGTGAGTTTTAAAGCAGGTCACTTCCAGTCACGTGATCTCTCTCTCTCTCCAATCATTGCACATGATCTGAAGGTCGTTATACCTAGTTTCCATAACCATCCAAGGATAAAGAATATTCTAGGAAGGTGGAATTATTAATTGAATTAAAGAAAGGATGATTTCGTCCCTATCTAGCTTATAAATAGGTTGTTTCTTGTGAATTCAGAGACGGGAAAAAGAGCAGAGAAAACAAGAACACTTAGTGCTGAGTTCATGAGAGCCTAGAGTAGAATTGAGAGGAAAAGAAGAAGAAGTCTGAGAGAAATTTGAGAGCTAGAAGGAAGAAATCCATAGCCTATTCGAAGAAAGAAACCTCCCATTTCTAGATCTACAGCTCGAGTAACCTAGGGAAGCTGCTAAGGTGTAGATCCACTCAGTTCCTCATCAGAAAATATCTTACATCATAGTCTAGAGCTACATTGTGTCTCTTTGTATTCAATTTTCTGTTTTTCTTGCTGTATTCTCTTTCATTCTAGGTTTATATGGTGTTCATGGTTGTGCCGTGTAGGCACAGTTTTCGGGTCCCTATTTTGGGATTGTGTGTGTGTCCAAGCTGTTAGCCAGCGTTGTGTGAGGATCCTATTCCTCATATTCAAGCTGTGAATCAGCTGATGTTAGAGGATTGATCCGTGTGTGTGTGTGTGTGTGTGTGTGTGTGTGTGTGTGTGTGTGTGTGTGTGTGTGTGTGTGTGTTCTCTTACGTAGAGCGAATCCTCACTAATTAGTGAGGGGTGGATGTAGTTTGTAAGATTGCAACCGAACCACCTAAAAATCAATGTGCAGTGGTTTGTTTGAGTGTATTAATCCATCTCTTCTACCTCAATTCACATGTGTTTTTGATTTAGCTGATGTCTTCCTGATTCGCATCTCACCTTGAATACTATGCACACACACCCATTGAATGATCATTTGTTGTCCTATGTAAGGACAGTCCCAACCTGATCGAGTATTTCTATTTCTTATTATTCGAAAACTTTTATTTGGGCGAAAATTTTCTAGAGCTAATCTATTCACCTCCCTCTAGATCCGCTCGTATCACATATCAATTGGTATCAGAGCGAGTTCTCTACAATGTGGTCCAACGACTAGGGGAGATCCGATGGAACACAACCCCAAAGCTTTTTAGCTGAAGGCCATTCCATAAATAGGCCGCTATTCTTTGATGCCATTAACTACAGTTACTGGAAGAATAGAATGCAAGTTTTCTTACGTGTGCAGGACCATGAGATATAGAGGTTGTGAGCTGTGGGCCGTTCGAGCTCCCAGCTAACGAAGACACTGGGACAAAGGAGCAGGTTTGAATGTCCACAATAAACCGGGGAGCAATGAATATCATGCAGTATGCTCTTCACCCCAATGAGTACTCAAGAGTCTCCACATGCAAGTCCGCGAAGGGGATGTGGGACAAGTTGGAGATGGTTTATGAGGGTATTTCTGCGGTAAGGGCTACTAAGGCCAATATGCTTGTTTCTGACTATGAAATGTTCAAGATGAAACCTAGTGAGTCTATTTCAGAGATGTACGCTAGACATACCCAGCTGACCAGTAGTCTGAAGTCACTTGGTAAGGAGTACTCTAACAGTGAACTAGTGTTGTAAGGAGACATTTTCCTAGAGAAAATAATGAGAAACAAGGGCTCGGGAATTTCCCTGAACACCTTCAAGGCATTATCTATCCGGCCCTTTCTATGACATGCCTGTAGGCGTCAGAAGTGGGCGTGTATGCCTCTCTGAGATGCTGCTGGGCCTACAGTGCACGAGTTAGAAATGAATAAATGTAGTGATTGCCAGAGACTTATACCTGAGCCTCACAGGGATAGGATGATCGCGAATGCCTTAGAAACGGGAGAATGTGGGTTCTTCCTGTCCTCACTCTCGGCCGTCCAAGAACGGGGAGCTCTGTGAGTCTGTGATGAAGTTCCTGCAAGTTAACCAGCAAACAGAGACAGTAAACCCATTAGACTTTGATAGCATAGTATATGCTCAAACGAAAAAGAAAACATGCAATTGGGTTTGATCGTACCGGGAAGGGGGTTGGGAAGGGGGATGTCCGAGACTTTCGACCATCCGCCTTCCCTATGTTTTGGACTGAAAAATCTCTTTAAAATAGGGATCATGGCAAGTCTAGTATGCGTGTAATGTAGTAAAACAAACTAAAATGCGGCAAGATAGATAACAAAGGAAGAAAGACGGGGTTTGCCCGTCGACCAACAAAAGGCGGCCAACTGTGTGGCCGTTCAAAGGTGGTAGGCAGCCATGTCGATGGCCGCCTCCTAGAACTGGGACTCTCCCGTGGCAGAGCTTTTTGACTTCGGATTCTACTTCTCGGGGAAGGTTGGGAAGGATGCTCTCGTCCTCACAACTCTTTCTGGGCTCACCGAGCTGCCAGCCTCATCTCCTCCAAAAATGTCCAACCCCCCTTCTGAGATTGTTCGGAACGAGGTTTTTGTATGTGGGGGATTTCCCTCCCTCTCTACATTCAAAAATAGAGTACGTGTGGGACTATGTGTGTCTCAACCCCCTAGAGTGGGAATGGTTGCGGAGGACGTGCCCAGAGTGGGCGGAATTATGGAGTTGACTACGGTTACCAGGAGGCGGCCAAGTTCATGGCCGTTTCAAGGGAGCTGGGCGGTGAAGGCAGTGGCCTCCTTGAGGATATGGGCGGCCAGGAGTCTGGCCGCCTTGGGATCTAGGCATCCAGCACCCTGGCCGCTTCGATTGGCTGGGGCGGGCAGGTATCTAGCCGCCTTGGGGTTCTGGGCAGCCAGTACCTTGGCCACTTAGGGATCAATGCAGAGAATATATTAATACCTCAAAAAAAAATTTCCTCGGGGGCGTTGCGACCCCCCACCAACTTACCGCGAAGTTGGATCCGCGAAGGGATAGGGTGGAGCCTACCTAGATAAGGATGAGACCCCACACTCTCAATCATCTAAGAGAAAGTATCACTTCTATGATGGTTGCCTGGCGGACTGATAAATGGGTGTTTCGGTAAAGAAACAAGGCTAATTAGGACATCATGCTCAAGGAGATTCTTGAGCAGAGATTAAGCTTTGCATTAGAATAGACGAGCATAATGCGATAAGATAGGTGATTCAAAAGGAGAGGAAGGAAAAATAATCTAAGAGGGCTTGTATCAGCAGTCCAAGGGACCCCCAGGTAATCACACGTGAGACTTGGGCACACCCCGCGATGCATCGCAATCCGACCCAAGGAGATACAAGACACTTAGAGTAGGAGTAAGTAGCTAAATCAGGATATGGGAAAATGACCTTCAAATCTCATAATACTCATGGCGATCGCATGCAAAACACACTCAACTTGTCGAATCGGAGTGGAATAAGGTAGACAACAAAAAGTGATGGAATTGAAGAACTTGGATGATTGACAAAAGAGGGATAGAGTCCAGGGTAGGCCAATGGCAAACTCTTCTCTTGACCCTTATTTTCCTTCTTGCTGCGTGAATTCGTGCCATGCTTCTCTAAATGTATTTTTTTTGTTTTGTATGCAAAGATGAAAAGGCCTATATGATGCATGCAGAGTTTAAAGAGAAAATCTATCTAATGCATATCCATAGGTATTATTGTCTAGTTTCGGGAAAGACGTCATTCGAGAGTCCAAGAAGTCCGTCATCCTGAGGTCAATCATGAAACCAGACGGTCATCGAATAACATGGGGAACATAAACCCCTCATTGTTTTTATTAGAGAGGAACCCAGAGTTTATGTGCTCGAAGTTATTAGCCTTCGTGCTCGATATACTAGAGTATATATATAATAGTAGGAGAGGCGATGAAGAGTGAATCCTGATGCTATGTGACCTGCAGCTACACAAACACACATTAGTGAAGTTCATAAATAAATAAGCATTTAAAGAGGAAGCATTCACTAGGTAAGGGGGTAGAGCAAGCAAAGTAAACATAGTCCTTCGGCTTAACGGTGGGCCTAATGGACATAATTAAATTTCACGGGGATGGTCACCAGGGCATAAGTATGTCCCCGGAGGTGATCATTCCGGATGATTGGGGAGTCTATGCTAACTTTACCAAGCACATCAATTAACTCTAGCGAGGTGTCTGGTTGGGGGAAGACTAACAAAAGGATAGTTTAAGCTCCATAGCCAAAGTCCGTCTTGGACGCGCTAACATAGGTAGGACGTCTATCCAATCAGGGGATATGGAGTAGAGAGAGTAAGGAAAAGGGGTATTTGTAATGCAACCAGGCATCTGCTGAAAATCAAGTGATATGGAGGTTTCATTTGCTTAGGACTCAAGTTGAGATGCCGAGCTAGTGTGGATGTACTTTTTTTATCTGTGTTATCGTTTTATCTTTTATCGGTTTATCAAGTGCGAGGGTGATGGGGACATCCGAGCAAGACCACCCACATTTTGTTTATATTTATGTCCTTTTATATTTGTATTTATACCCTTATGTTATATGGGTACGTAATTATAAGTCTTAGTGGGTTTATTAGCAAAAGGCATTAGGTTTCTTTGCAAAAGGGCACGTAGGCCCAGCCGGGGCCCCCTCCCTCCCTCTTATTGGTCACATGGATTCCAGGGCCCATGGGGGCTGGTCCATGGTCCAAATGTGGACTTGGACCAAGAATTAAATAAAGAGAACAATTCAAAATTGGTCACTTAAGGGGGGGGGGCGAACTCCATTAGTTTATTGGTTTTATTTTTATGTTTTTTTGACCATGAGGGGATAATATCTTCTATCCCATGTATGCCCCTCCCCTAACCCTAGATCTGGGGTCATTTGAGTCATTAGGGTGGAACTATATATGCCATGTATTTTCATTTTATGTGATTTAATGAAGAAGAATTCTTGGAATATTGCAAAGCCCAAGGGCGCCCCCCTCCCTCCCCTCTCCTCTTGCAGCTGGATTGCTGCCTTCTAGGGTCGATTCTCTACTATACTTGGTGGATTCCAAGTGCTCTATCTTCTCGGGGTGTGAAGCTCCGCCGCCGCCTTCCGTTCGTGCCGCCATCGCACCACCGCCGCCGTCGCCGGAGTTCTGTCCAACTCAAGATAGCAAGCCACCTCCGGAATTTTTTCTCTCAACCTCGTGATCTGTTGGGTTCCAAATTATCAAGGTGAGTTCCTGAGGTCCATCCCACTTCCCATAAAATTTTTCTTATTTTCCAACCTTCGTTTTCTATTTTTCCCATTTCGTGTTCCCCATTTTTCCAGATCTGCCTGTGTTCTGTTTTATGTCACTACAATTGAGTTCATCCAATGTTCGACCCCTTTCCTCATGTCTGAATGAGTTGAAACTTTTATTGGGGATTCTGTCCACCTAAGGCCCCTTCCACGAATTTTTTTGAGAATTTTCGATCTCGTTTACATTTTCTAAAAAATCACTGTCAAATTCTATATCAGTTCTGTCCCTGCTGTCCAGATCCGACCACCCAGTGTTAGAAAATCATTTTCCCATATCAAACCTCCACCATAAATTACAAAAAAATATTCACGTCTTCCTTACTTCCCCTTCACCAACTTTTATCAAGGACCCAACACCCAGATCCGAAGTTTGAGTCACGGTCAACGCATGTTCTCAGTCAGATCTCAATCTGCCTGGCCAGATCTGAGACTGAGAACAGTCCTGTTCTAAATTCCACCGTCACAAATACGGCCCCAATAAAATTTCTGGAGCAATAGAGGGTCTAAGTACTTTGAGTTAGCTTTCCAACGGCACCAGTTTCGTGCCGATCGGACATCCGTGCTGGTCGCAGCAAATTTTGTCGCCGGAGCGCCCAGGTCGGAAGCAGAAGCTCAGGTCCGTGGACACCAAGCTTCCACGTGATGGTCATCCACGAGGCGATCCCGGGCCTCCCTCTCCTAGGGACTGCCCCTCCAGTAGTCCTCATCGCAGCGGGATGCACCCCACCCAGTTCAGAGATCCGAGCAGCACGTGGGCCCCACAGTTGCCGGTGCACGCCACCATCGGAGCGGTCCAAATTGCTGCCCGCCAACCCGAGCCCGCTACTCCTAGGTCCAACGTGTAGCCCTTTACCTCCCTACGTGGAGTGGGCAGAAATAGTCACTTTTGTAATTCTTGATAATTGTTGTACCGGGAGTACGAGTTCGGCCGGGGTCGTCTTCCCCACGCCCGGAGCGTGGAGGTATCGTGTCCGCTCCTTCACTGGGCATTTGCGTTACTCGTATTTATTTGTATATGCTGCTGCGAGTGATAGGCTCCTAGGTTGTTATATTTTTATATCGCCGCTGCGAGAGAGAGAGCGAGACCCATCCCGTGACTTGATCTGGGCACGAGAGAGAGCTGACCACCCTAGCTCATTGCCGGTTTCTCAACCGCGCACATCCGTACGCTTCCCTCGTTAAGGGACGATCGCGAGCTTGTCTAGAGTCCAAGGATCACATATCAACTTGGAGTCGAGTCCGCTGTCCGCCCCGCATCAATTTGGTATCAGAGCGAGTTGAGTCTAGGGTAGTGTTGTCCTAGGTGTGCATTTTCGTCCCAATAACCGAGTATATCAAAAGGTGTTGTCCGAACGGTAGGTTACGCCTATCGGGAAGGCCGCACACTTGCGAGAGAGGATCTTTGGATCCCGTGACTCCGCCAAGTACCGGATATTAGTTAAGTCTAGGTTCATCACTTCACTTTGGTCGGTGTATTCCAACCCCGTGTCCTTTGCATGCCCACGCGTAGGGGTACCCAATACTCACCACCACCACGACCACCTATGGCAGATCCCTGAGTTCCTAGTCCCGATGCATGATCGGTGGCCGACATGTTCCAAGCTATTATGGGAAAAATTGATGGGTTGAGTGAACGAATGGACGAGTTAAGTACTCGAGTGGATAGAATGGAAGGGTTGAGTACACGGGTGGATGGCCTAGGCACACGTCTGGAAGAAAGGATGAAGGCCTTAGAGGATAGGGCCGAAGGGTCGGACCAGTCCGTTCAGGGCCTGGTAGGGAGAGTTGCCGCATTAGAGAGAGCCCCAGCTGAGGCACCCCCGATAGCCCTAGTCGAGGCACCCTCCCACCTACACATGGTCAACAGGAACCGATTTAGCAACCTGCTGCTCCAAGGGTTCAAGGGATAGATGTTAGGAGGCGTCAAATCCCCGAGGTGCATGACTATGAGTCTGAGAATGAATATGGGGGATATGGTCGTGACCGTCATGTTCAACGATGGAACCGTGAGTTGGATGAGGACGAGCGGACCCTTAGGACCGTTCGTGTAGACCCTCCCACTTTTGACGGGTCCTTAGACCCAAAAGTCTATCTTGATTGGGAGGTCGACATGGATCGATATTTCGAGTGGTTCGAGATGTCAGACAATCAGAAGGTCAAGTTTGCCAAAATGAAATTGCTAGGGCAGGCACAAACTTTTTGGAGGAACATGGAGAACCTATTGTTTCACCGTCAGGAACCCCAGGTAGAGACGTGGGAAGAGATGAGGTCCAAACTTAGGAAGAAGTACCTCCCTGCCACTTACCGCTAGCGTCTCATAGATAGGTGGTAGAGTCTCACCCAAGGAGATCGGTCCGTCTCCGATTACATCACCGAGTTTGATGAATACTTTCTGCGATGTGATGCCATAGAGGAGAGCTCCCTGACCGTTTCCCGAGTTCGGCGTGGTTTACGACCACACCTACAGTATGAGCTTTTCCGCCGCAAGGTGGATAAGTTGGAGGATGCATACCAGGTTGCTCTCGAGATGGAGCAGTTCGAGGGAGAGTTTGAGTCTATCCAATGGTCGGGCCCCATTCCCCTCCGTAGTGCCGTGCCCCGTAGCTCCTTAGGCCCACATCCGAGGGCCCCCATAGCTCATCCTCTGGAGCCCGCCCGTCAGGAGCAATTCGCTCCAAGGCCTCGTTCTCCTCCGCCAAGGGATCCACCTCCACCCCAACCACCGACATCCATTGCCCGCCCCTGGGCACCCATTGCCCGTCCTCCGGCACCCACACCTCCCCCTATGTAGCCTACACCCCCAGTCCGTCGGGAAGATAAGGGTGAGGGACGACTCATCGGAGAGACTAGTGGGTCACGACAGTAGTGTTATCGCTGCCATGGGTTTGGCCACATTGCTAGTCAATGCCCCACCCGTACATCACTAGTCATTGGGGACCCGAGGGTTGGAGAAACCTCGCCATCGGAATTAGTGCCAGTCAGCTATGAGGCTAAGCAGGATCAAGCTGATGAGTTCCTTCAGGATGAGGGTGATGTCCAGGGGGATCCACCATGTATCCAAGATGCTCAGTAGCCAGTATCTGCATTAGGTATGAGTGTAGGGTCGTGTGTGAGTCTGTTTTCTTTCCTTTTGTTGTCGTCCAGTCTGTTGGAAGTCTGCATGTGTCAAGTTGAAGCTTGCATACGTTGAGTCGAGTCGGTCTTTGTACGCTCGCGTTGTCAGTCCCTTTCGAGTGCGAGGCAAGTCGGATCCAATGCGTACGTTGTGGACTTGCCGGCATTTGGGATCGGCTCGACCATTCTCTATCTCGGATCTAGTCACATATAGGGACCCAGCCGTGATTCCTAGTGAGTCTTTGAGCCGCCTCCCTCCTTTGAGAGTGACCCCACCCTGGAGTGTCCGCCTCTAGCCTCATTGCCAAGCAGCGTGAACATATCGAATCTATAGGGGATGAGCAGGTGTCGAATACTTGGAGTGGAGCGTACTCCGCACTTCTTGGTCGATGACGGATCGCCGGAACAGCACGAGCAGCCGCACCCCTTACTCGACGGGGTCGAGTTCCTCCCACCCAGAGAGAATTGATGGGGACATCCGAGCTAGACCACCCACATTTTGTTTGCATTTATGTTCTTTTATATTTGTATTTATACCCTTGTGTTATATGGGTACGCAATTATAAGTCTTAGTGGGTTTATTTACAAAAGGCCATTGGGTTTCTTTGCAAAAGGGCACGTAGGCCCAGCCGGGCCCCCCTCCCTCCCTCTTATTGGTCCACATGGATTCCAGGGCCCATGGGGGCTGGTCCATGGTCCAAATGTGGACTTGGACCAAGAATTAAATAAAGAGAACAATTCAAAATTGGTCTCTTAAGGGGGGGGGAACTCCATTAGTTTATTGGTTTTATTTTTGTGTTTTTTTGACCATGAGGGGATAATATCTTCTATCCCATGTATGCCCCTCCCCTAACTCTAGATCTGGGGTCATTTTAGTCATTAGGGTGGAACTATATATGCCATGTATTTTCATTTTATGTGATTTAATGAAGAAGAATTCTTGGAATATTGCAAAGCCCAAGGGCGCCCCCCTCCCTCCCCTCTCCTCTTGCAGCTGGATTGCTGCCTTCTAGGGTCGATTCTCTACTATACTTGGTGGATTCCAAGTGCTCTATCTTCTCAAGGTGTGAAGCTCCGTCGCCGCCTTCCGTTCGTGCCGCCATCGCACCACCGCCGCCGTCGTCGGAGTTCAGTCCAACTCAAGACAGCAAGCCACCTCCGGAATTTTTTCTCTCAACCTCGTGATCTGTTGGGTTCCAAATTATCAAGGTGAGTTCCTGAGGTCCATCCCACGTCCCATAAAATTTTCCTATTTTCAACCTTCGTTTTCTATTTTTCCCATTTCGTGTTCCCCAATCTTCTAGATCTGCCAATGTTCTATTTTGTGTCAGAGCAACTGAGTTCTTCCAAAGTTCGACCCACTTCCCCATGTTTGAATGAGTTGAAACTTTTATTGGGGATTCTGTCCACCTAATCTCCCTTCCACAATTTTTTTTTGAGATTTTTAGATCTCGTTTAGATTTTCTTAAAATCTCTGTCTTTTCCAAAATCTGTGCTACCCCTGCAGTCCAGATCCGACCACCCAGTGTTAGAAAATCCTTTTCCCATATCAAACCTCCACCATAAATTACAAAAAATAAATCAACGTCTTCTTACTTCCCCCTCTCCAACTTTCATCAAGGACCCAACACCCAGATCCGAAGTTTGAGTCATGGTCAACACATGTTCTCCGTCAGATCTCAATCTGCCTAGCCTGATCTGAGATTGAGAATAGTCCTGTTCTAAATTCCACTATCACAAACACGTCCCCAACAAATTTCCTAGAGCAACAAAGGGTCGAAGTACTTCGAGTTAGCTTTCCAACGGCACTAGTTTCGTGCCGATCGGACGTCCGTGCTGGTCGCAGCAAATTTTGTCACCGGAGCGCGCAGGTCGGAAACAGAAGCTCAGGTCCGTGGACACCAAGCTTCCACGTGATGGTCGGAGCCGCTTCGCCTTCCACGAGGTGATCCCGGGCCTCCCTCTCCTAGGGACCGCCCCTCCAGCAGTCCTCATCACAGCGGGACGCACCCCGCCCAGTTCAGAGATCCGAGCAGCACGTGGGCCCCACAGTTGCCGGCGCACGCCACCATCGGAGCGGTCCAAATTGCTGCCCGCCAACCCGAGCCCGCTACTCCCAGGTACCACGTGTATCCCTTTACCTCCCTACGTGGAGTGGGCAGAAATAGTCACTTTTGTAATTCTTGATAATTGTTGTACCGGGAGTACGAGTTCGGCCGGGGTCGTCTTCCCCACGCCCGGAGCGTGGAGGTATCGTGTCCGCTCCTTCACTGGGCATTTGCATTACTCGTATTTATTTGTATATGCCGCTGCGAGTGATAGGTCCTAGCTCGTTATATTTTTATATCGCCGCTGCGAGAGAGAGAGCGGGACCCGTCCCGTGACCCTGATCTGGCACGAGAGAGAGCCGACCACCCTAGCTCACTGTCAGTTTCTCAACCGCGCACGTCCGTACGCTTCCCTCGTTAAGGGACGATCGCGAGCTTGTCTAGAGTCCAAGGATCGCATATCAACTTGAGTCGAGTCCGCTGTCCTGCCCGCATCAATTTGGTATCAGAGCGAGTTGAGTCTAGGGTAGTGTTGTCCTAGGTGTGCATTTTCGTCCCAATAACCCGGTATATCAAAAGGTGTTGTCTGAACAGGTAGGTTACGCCTATCGGGAAGGCCGCACACTTGCGAGAGAGGATCTTCGGATCCCGTGACTCCGCCAAGTACCGAATATTGGTTAAGTCTAGGTTCATCACTTCACTTTGGTCAGTGTATTCCAACCCTGTGTCCTTTGCATGCCCACGCGTTGGGATACCCAATACTCACCACCGCCACCACCTATGGCAGATCCCCGAGTCCCTAGTCTGATGCATCATCGGTGGCCGACATGTTCGAGCTATTATGGGAAAAATGGATGGGTTGAGTGAACGAATGGACGAGTTAAGTACTCGAGTGGATAGAATAGAAGGGTTGAGTACATGGGTGGATGGCCTAGGTACACGTCTGGAAGAAAGGATGAAGGCCTTAGAGGATAGGGCCGAAGGGTCGGACCAGTCCGTTCAGGGCCTGGTAGGGAGAGTTGCCGCATTATAGAAAGCCCCAGCCGAGGCACCCCCGATAGCCCCAGTCGAGGCACCCCCCCACCTACACATGGTCAACAGGAACCGGTTCAGCAACCTGCTGCTCCAAGGGTTCAAGGGATAGATGTTAGGAGGCGTCAAATCCCCGAGGTGCATGACTATGAGTCTGAGAATGAATATGGGGGATATGGTCGTGACCGTCATGTTCAACGATGGAACCGTGAGTTGGATGAGGATGAGCGGACCCTTAGGACCATTCGTGTAGACCCTCCCACTTTTGACGGGTCCTTAGACCCAAAAGTCTATCTTGATTGGGAGGCCGGCATGGTTCGATATTTCAAGTGGTTCGAGATGTCAGACAATCGGAAGGTCAAGTTTGCCAAAATGAAATTGCTAGGGCAGGCACAAACTTTTTGGAGGAACATGGAGAACCTACTGTTTCACCGTCAGGAACCCCAGGTAGAGACGTGGGAAGAGATGAGGTCTAAACTTAGGAAGAAGTACCTCCCTGCCACTTACCGCTAGCGTCTCATAGACAGGTGGCAGAGTCTCAACCAAGGAGATCGGTCCATCTCCGATTACATCACCGAGTTTGATGAATACTTTCTGCGATGTGATGCCACAGAGGAGAACTCCTTGACCGTTTCCCGAGTTCGGCGTGGTTTACGACCACACCTACAGTATGAGCTTTTCCGCCGCAAGGTGGATAAGTTGGAGGATGCATACCAGGTTGCTCTCGAGATGGAGCAGTTCGAGGGAGAGTTTGAGTCTATCCAATGGTCGGGCCCCATTCCCCTCTGTAGTGCCGTGCCCCGTAGCTCCTTAGGCCCACATCCGAGGGCCCCCATAGCTCATCCTCTGGAGCCCGCCCGATAGGAGCAATTCGCTCCAAGGCCTCGTTCTCCTCCGCCAAGGGATCCACCTCCACCCCAACCACCGACATCCATTGCCCGCCCCTGGGCACCCATTGCCCGTCCTCCGGCACCCACACCTCCCCCTATGTAGCCTACACCCCCAGTCCATCAGGAAGATAAGGGTGAGGGACGACTCATCGGAGAGACTAGTGGGTCATGACAGTAGTGTTATCGCTGCCATGGGTTTGGCCACATTGCTAGTCAATGCCCCACCCAGTACATCACTAGTCATTGGGGACCGAGGGTTGGAGAAACCTCGCCATCGGAATTAGTGCCAGTCAGCTATGAGGCCGAGCAGGATCTAGCTGACGAGTTCCTTCAGGATGAGGGCGATGTCCAGGGGGATCCACCATGTATCCAAGATGCTCAGTAGCCAGTATCTGAATTAGGTATGAGTCTAGGGTCGTGTGTGAGTCTGTTTTCTTTCCTTTTGTTGTCGTCCAGTCTGTTGGAAGTCTGCATGTGTCTAGTTGAAGCTTGCATACGTTGAGTCGAGTCGGTCTTTGTACGCTCGCGTTATCAGTGCCTTTCGAGTGCGAGGCAAGTCAGATCCAATGCGTACGTTGTGGACTTGCCGCATTTGGGATCGGCTCGACCATTCTCTATCTCGGATCTAGTTACATATAGGGACCCAGCGGTGATTCCTAGTGAGTCTTTGAGCGGCCTCCCTCCTTTGAGAGTGACCCCACCCGGAGTGTCAGCCTCTAGCCTCATTCCCAACAACGTGAGCATATCGAATCTATACGGGATGAGCAGGTGTCGAATACTTGGAGTGGAGCGTACTCCCCACTTCTTGGTCGATGACGGATCTGCCGGAACCGCACGAGCAGCCGCACCCCTTACTCGACGGGGTCGAGTTCCTCCCACCCAGGGAGAATTGATGGGGACATCCGAGCTAGACCACCCACATTTTGTTTGCATTTATGTTCTTTTATATTTGTATTTATACCCCTGTGTTATATGGGTACGTAATTATAAGTCTTAGTGGGTTTATTTATAAAAGGCCATTGGGTTTCTTTGCAAAAGGGCACGTAGGCCCAGCCGGGGCCCCCTCCCTCCCTCTTATTGGTCCACATGGATTCCAGGGCCCATGGGGGCTGGTCCATGGTCCAAATGTGGACTTGGACCAAGAATTAAATAAAGATAACAATTCAAAATTGGCCTCTTAAGGGGGGGGGGGCGAACTCATTAGTTTATTGGTTTTATTTTTGTGTCTTTTTGACCATGAGGGGATAATATGTCCTATCCCATGTATGCCCCTCGCCTAACCCTAGATCTGGGGTCATTTGAGTCATTAGGGTGGATCTATATATGCCATGTATTTTCATTTTATGTGAATTAATGAAGATGAATTCTTGGAATATTGCAAAGCCCTAGGACGCCCCCCTCTCTCCCCTCTCCTCTTGCAGTTGGATTGCTGCCTTCTAGGGTGGATTCCCTACTATACTTGGTGGATTCCAATTGTTCTATCTTCTCGGGGTGTGAAGCCTCGCCGCCGCCTTCCGTTCGTGCCGCCATCGCACCGCCGCCGGAGTTCTACTCAACTCAAGACAGCAAGCCACCTCCGAAATTTTTGCTCTCAACCTCGTGATCTGTTGGGTTCCAAATTTTCAGGGTGAGTTCCTGAGGTCCACCCCACATCCCACAACAAGTTTCCTAATTTCCACCCTTCGTTTTCCATTTTTCCCATTTCATGTCTCCCAGTCTTCTAGATCTGCCAGTGTTCTGTTTTATGTCACAACAACTGAGTTCTTCCAAAGTTCGACCCTCTTCCCCATGTCTGAATGAGTTGAAGTTTTTATTAGGGATTCTGTCTGCCTAAGCCCCCGTTCACGAGTTATTTTGAGATTTTTAGATCTCGTTTATCTTTTTTTTAAAATCTCTGTCTTTTCCAAAATCTGTGATGCCCCCTGTAGTCCAGATCCGACCACCCAGTGTTAGAAAATCCTTTTCCCATATCAAACCTCCACCATAAATTACAAAAAAATATCGACATCTTCCTTACTTCCCCCTATCCAACTTTCATCAAGGACCCAACACCCAGATCCGAAGTTTGAGTCGCGGTCAACACCTGTTCTCAGTCAGATCTCAGTCTTCCTGGCAAGATCTGAGACTAAGAACAGTCCTATTCTAAATTCCACCATCACAAATACGACCCCAACAAAATTCCTGGAGCAATAGAGGGTCGAAGTACTTCGAGTTAGATTTCCAACGGCACCAGTTTCACGTCGATCCGACGTCCGTGTTGGTCATAACGAATTTTTTCGCCGGAGCGCGTAGTTCTGAAACAGAAGCTCAGGTCCGTGGACAGCAAGCTTCCACGTGATGATCGGAGCCGCTTCACCTTCCACGAGGTGATCCTGGGTGTCCCTCTCCTAGGGACCGCCCCTCCAGCAGTCCTCATCGCAGCGGGACGCACCCCGCCCAGTTCGGTGATCCAAGCAGCACGTGGGCCACACAGTTGCCGGCGTACGCCACCATCGGAGCGGTGCAGATTGCTGCCCGCCAACCCGAGCCCGCTACTCTCAGGACCCACGTGTAGCCCTTTACCTCCTTAGTGCAGTGGGCAGAAATATTCACTTCTGTAATTCTTGATAATTGTTGTACTGGGAGTTCGAGTTCAGCTGGGGTCGTCTTCCCCACGCCCGGAGCGTGGATGTATCGTGTCCGCTCCTTCACTCGGCATTTGCTTTACTCGTATTTATTTATATATGTCGCTGCGAGTGATAGGCTCATAGCTCATTATATTTTTATATCGCCGCTGCGAGAGAGAGAGCGGGACTTGTCCCGTGACCCGATCCAGGCACGAGAGAGAGCCGACCACCCTAGCTCACTGCCGGTTTCTCAACCGCGCACGTCCGTATGCTTCCCTCGTTAAGGGACGATCGCGAGCTTGTCTAGAGTCCAAGGATCGCATATCAACTTGGAGTCGAGTCCGTTGTCCGTCCCACATCAGAGGGCGTGCCCGTCACATAGTGACAATGTATTCAGGCTTCGAGACTGGAGTGGTCCGAAGCCTATGGTGCACTCCGTCTGACTAATCAGACAATTATGGGTATTGGGTCGGGACTGGAACCCATCACGCCATAAAGGTCACGTCATTAATTACATCCCCTCGGAGAAGGGAAACCTCTAATTAATCGCCAAGAGAAGGGGCCAAATGGCCTGAAAATCGACGTTCATGAAATGAACGAAAGGTGTATTAAAGAGCATTAAAATCCCCTACGTTAGGGTGCGAGATGGTATTTAAAATCATGTCGGCCATATAGTGACCATTTCATGTTCGGACGGGAGCCCGTGTTGAAGATATCCCCAGTATACGTATAATACTAGGACAGATGTACGTCGAGATACGACAAATTCGATATTTGGGTCATTGAGGAATGAGTCAAGCTTAGTGAGATATCAGCCCGGAGCAAGGTCCGTCCATGGCCATGATTGGGTATTACCCGAGGACCAAGCATGGCTTGCAGGGCATCTTTTGTATCTCCTTCACGCCGGGCTCAAGGAGGTGAGGACTTTCAGATCAAACGCCATTAATTCCTTAAGTTCATTTTCTTTATTATTGTGTTATCTCCCTTTTTATATATTATTATTCATGATTTATCATTCATTCTCTAGTTATTTTATTCATCATTTTTTTGTTTATGTTGATTTTTGTTGTTTATTGTTGGTTGTTGGCAATTAACTTGTCGATTAATTATTTGCTTTGTCTTGTTTTTTTTGTCTGTTCGCTGTTTTGGTGAAGGCGTGGTCGACCCAAGGATCACCCGTGTCAACGTAGCACACAAAGGGAGCAACCTAGGGGCAAGGGGAGCGGCTACGTCGACCCGTAGCACTGGCTACGTCGACGTAGAGCCAGGCTGTTGGCCAAATCCGCGCTACGTCGACGCTAGCTCCGCACAACATCGGCGCAGGGGCGCGCGCTAAATGGGTGGCCAGGCGAGGTTACGTTGACGGAGAGCCAAGGTGCATAGACGCAGCCTGCATCAAGGGCAGAACCTCTTCTTTAGCTTTCCTTGTTTTACCTTATGTATCTTATTCTTTGCTTGCATTTGAGGAAATTTAATTCCTATTTCATACATCTTTTATTTCGTTGACTTCCCTTTCTGATGGGGACATCTCCAACCACATTTTTTCGAGGGTCCCATTGCTCACTAGCCGTGCTTCGTCTTGTTCGTCACATTTTCTTAGTCATGGCATGTGATTTTCATATTTTCTTTGAGTCATAATTATGTAATTTTCCTTTTTATTTGAGTCAAGTACCTAGGTTAGAGAGTTATTTTCATAAGTCATATGTTATTTGGGCCATTAGATTAGCTAATTGGGCCCAACATGTGGTCAAGCCCAGGGGCGCCCCTTTCCCCCTTGGTTGTCTAGTCAATGGTCCAAAAGTTAGGGACTTATTATAAATTGTGGCTTTCCTATAAATAGGACCCCATTCTCTCATTTGAGAACTAATGAAAATCTGAGAATTTAGTCCAATTTAAGTGTTTGCTTTCTTGTGGTGAGAAGCCATTAGATAGGGTGAGAAGCCCACCTACCCCCTTCTCTCTCTCTCCCTTGTGCGCCCCTGCCCCTTCACCTCCCCTCCTTGCCACATCATCTCCACATCACCCACTCCCCTTATGCCACATCACCCACCCCTTCATATCCCATGGCCCATTGAATCCTCTCTTCAATTCCCTCCCCTTCCAAGGTGACCTTTGGCACTCCCCAAGCAACTCTTCCCTTCCCCCATGCACCCTCTCACCTTCCCAAGGCAATTTTGAGTTTTCCCTCCACCCTCTCCCCTTCCCCAGCACCCTTGGTCTCCCCTCCCAGCCTGCCCTCCCCTCTCCGGTCGCAGCCCCCTCCCCCTCACATCCTAGGGTCGACCATACCATCTCCCTCCCCCCCTGGCCAGCCTGCGCAGCCAGCCAACCAAGTCCCATTTCCACCTGCTCTAGCCCCCCTAGCTCCACCCTCCTCACCTCCCAGCCTCCTCCAACAACCCCCTTGCATCCCCCTACACCTTCCACAGCCCTTAGACCCTTCCCCCTTGCTGCAACTTCGCCTTTCCCCGCCCTAATCTTCATCTATCACCAATCGGCTCTGCCCAGTTCGCAGGCAGTCATCAATGTCCTGAAACAAGCGTTGCCATCAGCATTACCCTGAAGCTTCAGGTGGCAAGCCCTACACCGCTAGAAAGGGCGTCCAGAGAGATTCGTAGGCGAGGTAGTTTCATCAAATTTCGACATCGGAGCAGCCCGTGGAAGCCCATCTCGCCAGCCTGCGTAAGACACCTCCGGCAGACAACCTGAAGCTGAAAGGAAATACCCCAGCGACCAGCTCGAGGAAGCCCTTGGCACAATCTTCGGAGGGGAATGACTTCTTCCAATCCTCTTCCATCTCCAAGAAGCAGAGCATCGTTTGAAGCTCGAAGCACAAAGTTCCAAATTTTACCCCAAGAGTGCGCAGGTCAATCCCTTCAGAGACAGACTCGACCCCCCTACTAATCTGGTCCTCGCGGTCAGCTCCGACCTCCGTCAGTGACGCCGTTTGTCCTAGAACGAAGCTGACTAGCCGAAGATCATTTCGACTCTAGACCCGCCCTTTTTGGACCTCAAGAGCATTCGGGGCGATCACTTCTTCCAGCTGCAAGGTCTCTGGGACGGGCAGATTCTGAACAAGACCGTCCGGTTCCTGATCACACCCTGGTCACCGACGACATCGAGAAATTCTTCAAAAATTCGGGAGCTGTCCTGGGCCAACCCAGAGGAGTTTGGCGCTAGTCTCATCCCCTTTTGAGGTCGGTGGAGCCGGTGGCGGCATCGACAACGCCTTCCTATCAGACTGTTCTTGAGGCGGATAGAACCGGTGTAGATTGGCGCTCCGGCGATTTCTCTAGTTTCCCCCACCCCGCCTGGCCAGCTTACAGCCCCTCCCTGTGGGAGGTAGTGTTTGACTGTAACCACTTAATTCCCCCACCCTTCATCCAACCCCCGTTGCTAGGGGAGTAGTGATTGTAAGTTAATTTTCAGGTGGAAGCTTCACCGGCGCAGCATGCGGGCAAGCCCACGCTTCCCCGCTCGCCATCATCTCTGACCGGGATCAGCATCTTCACGCCGATCAGGTGAGCTCCTGACCACACTACTATGCTGGATTATTTGTGCTTGATTAGTATTGCTTCTAGTGTGCCGTCGGTCGGTGAGAAGACTCAAATTGCTACTATGTGAGTGTCCATCGCGGGTGAGTCGTGAGCGAGACCAATTTACCCACGCCCTCGGCATGCTGACCGCCCATGAATTTGGGTAACCCCAGGTCCTTAGGGGTCATCCCCAAGCCAGCCATACCCTTAGAAACCTCTGGGTCCAACCCTCACCCCATCGCCGGTCCACCTACGGACCCGAGTGTGCCAAATTCGAGTGAGTCTGCTTGTGTGACATTATCGTGTCCGTTGCATTGCTTGCAATCTAGGTCTTAGGTTGTTTCACATCAATTGGTATCAGAGTCAGGTTTTACACTTGTCTCTACTAAGTCTAGTCCTAGGGCAATTGCATCGGTGTCATCCCCTTCCCCGGGCAAAACCATGTACCGTACCAATCAACCCTATGACTACCTCTTCATCGGATCGGAGTTACCCCATTTCGATGGGTCCCACAACCCTCACACATATAGGAAGTGGGAGAGCTCCATGGATAGATACTTCCACCACTACTACATGTCCGAGGAAAGGAAGGTGCGCGTCGCCAAGGAGACCCTCGGTCCCCTCGGCAAGATAGAATGCAGAAACCTTGAGGGTCTAAGAAGAGTTAGGAGGCAAGATCCCATTCGCACATGGAAAGTATGAAGACTGAGGTTAGAACAGTCTATGCACCCCGACCCTCCCCCAGTGTATACCAAATAGCCCGGGATCTTGAGAGGATTGCTAGACTTACTTCCCCTCGGCCATCCGACCCAGAAGTCTTGGCCCCACAAGCCAACTTAGCCCCTCCCATGAAGGGTTCCTCACCTAGACCAAGTAGGGCCCAAATTCCACCACTCCCAATAATTCCAACCCCGAACACCACCACCAACCCTCCCCAAATCCAAGAAAGACCCACTTCCACCCCTCCACAATTGGCCGATCCCAAGGGCAAGAGACCCTTAACCGACCCGGCTTTCCCCATGATGACCACCACTCCCCCGTCCAAAGTCACTCACCCAACCTTCACCATTCAAACCCAAGTGGACCTCGTGTCCACCCCTCCACCTAGGCCCACGACGGCCACCACCTCCAAACCCACTCTCCCTTATCCAATTCACACCCACACCCAATTGACCTCCGCCCCTCCACCTTCCCCCATAAGGGATACCCCCACCGAGACCCACCCAACCCATCTTCCACTTCCAACTCCAACCCTACCCCAACCTAGGCCTCCACTACTTCCCCTACCAATCCCAAACCAAGTTTCCCTTTACCCTCCACTCCGGGTGCACCATACACCAACCATCATCACCCCACCCTCAAAAGACCCTCTCACCTCCTTGGTAGAGGAATCCATACCCGACCCCATAGTGGTGAGCACTCCGGACCTTATTCCCCCCATGGAGATCACCCATGTCCAAGTTGAAGAAGAAACCTCGCACGGTGGTCTTCACCTTACACCACCCTCTCTAGTTGGGGCCGAGCTCATCTTAGGAGAACCCCTTGTTAGTTGGCTAAAGGAGAGCCCAATTAGAGAGATTACGGCCCATGTTTTCCCTCCTATGGAGCAAAACCTCCCTATAGTGCCCCTCTCCTATCACACCACCATCCAATCATCTTACCAAGTCGACACCTTAGGAGACCTTCTCAAGGGCTTAGCATGGTAAATGAAGTTGACCGACATGTTGACCACAGTGGCCAACCAACCTAGGAGCCTTGACCTCCTACACCTATGTGTCGGATCTATCACCTCGATTTGCATCGTTGGTTGCTATACTAGCGACCTCTGTCTATTCCTCCCCACACCCGATTAGCCCGACCTTATCCTCAAATTGGAGTGCCACATATCGGGCAAAAAGCCAAGCCATCCTCTCATGGCCAACCCACCCACTAAGAACTTCGGCCCAATCATTTCATTAGAGGAGGATGATCCACCACCATATTGTGAGGACCTTGAGGATGTTGAGATGAACTTAGAGCTCCTTTCCCCCGGGTACACTTATGTTGATCCTTTTGACCCCTCCCAATGGGAACCCAGGAACCCATGTGATCCACCCACATCACTTATCACCCACTCCTTCCTACCCTCACCCACCATGTTGGGCCAAGCCCACCTCTCCCAAGTCCCGGGCGACACAAGGGTAGCTATGACCAAGGAAGATCTACACCTAAGGAACAAGGAGGTGCCTCTCCCCATGATGTCCACCTTCCTTGACCCCTTCGACCCTTTTGAATGGAAACTCCAATGCCAAACCATACCCCAACACATCAAAGTCATTTTCGGGTTAGGAAAACATATGTCTTGGCACCTCGAACCACTTGGCATGATTCATAAGTCGGGTACATTCATTCATATCACCCACATGTCAAGTAGGAAACATGAGTGGTCCATAATCGGATGTAATGGTCCACCTTCATTCATCATGAGTCTTAAGCATGTCAGGAGCATTCATGGATGTCCGGGTCTTCCGGCACTCATCACACCCACGCATGAGAGGGACACCTATGGATGTCCCGGCCCTCCCACACCCTTCAAAGTCTCCATGGCATCTCTGCATGATTGGTCTAAATATGGTTGTCCTGGCCCCCCTTTGCATATCATGCATCTCCCACTCACACCGCATCGTAGTACTTGGCATGAGCATTTAAGCAAGCAACAAACAACGAGCGGTGAGAATCACAAGAAGAGGGCAAAACCTCGCGAACGCCACTTTGAATTCCAAGTTGGCAACTTGGCGATGGTGACTTTGGAGTGGCTCTACCCTAGGGTCACCTCCAATTTGAGGGCACGAGGACTTGGACCTTGCCAAGTTCCGAGTGGCCCTGGCAACCCGGCTTATGGGTTGGGCTTTCTAATAGGTTTTGGGATTCACCCCATTTCCCACGTGGCAGGTCCGGCACCGTATATGGGCACCGCGGTGGATCCTAGTGAGAGTTTCGGGCCTACCCCTACCCTTGTGAGAGACACACTTGGAGAGCCACCACATATCAGCCTAAGAGCCCGACGTGTGCACACGGAGGCAATACTAGGCAAGCATGGTTCCATCACTGGCAAGAGGGTGTGCCCGAGCCACCTTGAGAGGATGAAGGACCGTCCCCTAGTTGCGGACGCAGAGTTGAGTTTGGAGGTCGTGGCTCGCCCGGAGCTGCTTTGGAGGACCACTTCCACGGTGGACCCATACTCGACGGAGTCGAGTTCGCCGCACCCCGGGGGTATGATGGGGACATCTCCAACCACTCCACATTTTTTCGAGGGTCCCATTGCTCGCCAGCTGTGCTTCGTCTTGCTCACCACATTTTCTTAGTCATGGCATGTAATTTTCATATTTTCTTTGAGTCATAATTATGTAATTTTCCTTTTTATTTGAGTCAAGTAACTAGGTTAGAGAGTTATTTTCATAAGTCATATGTTATTTGGGCCATTATATTAGCTAATTGGGCCCAACATGTGGTCAAGCCCAGGGGCGCCCCTTTCCCCCTTGGTTGTCGAGTCAACGGTCCAAAAGTCAGGGGCTTATTGTAAATTATGGGTTTCCTATAAATAGGACCCCATTCCCTCATTTGAGAACTAATGAAAATCTGAGAATTTAGTCCAATTTAAGTGTTTGCTTTCTTGTGGTGAGAAGCCATTAGATAGGGTGAGAAGCCCACCTACCCCCCTTCTCTCTCTTTCTTGGGCGCCCCTGCCCCTTCACCTCCCCTCCCTGCCACATCATCTCCACATCACCCACTCCCCTTATGCCACATCACCCACCCCTTCATATCCCATGGCCCATTGAATCCTCTCTTCAATTCCCTCCCCTTCCAAGGTGACCTTTGGCACTCCCCAAGCAACTCTTCCCATCCCCCATGCACCCTCTCACCTTCCCAAGGCAATTTTGAGTTTTCCCTCCACCCTCTCCCCTTCCCCAGCACCCTTGGTTGCCCCTTCCAGCCTGCCCTCCCCTCTCTGGTCGCAGCCCCCTCCCCCTCACATCCTAGGGTCGACCATACCATCTCCCTCCCCCCCCTTGGCCAGCCTGCGCAGCCAGCCAACCCAGTCCCATCTCCACCTGCTCCAACCCCACTAGCACCACTCTCCTCAGCTCCCAGCCTCCTCCAACAACCTCCTAGCATCCCCCTCCACCTTCCACAGCCCTTAGACCCTTCCCCCTTGCTGCAACTTCACCTTTCCCCGCCATAATCTTCATCTATCACCAATCCGCTCTGCCCAGTTCGCAGGCAGTCATCAATGTCCTGAAACAAGCGTCGACATCAGCATTACCCTGAAGCTTCAGGTGTCAAGCCCTACACCGCTGGGAAGGGCGTCCAGAGAGATTCGTAGGTGAGGCGGTTTCATCAAATTTCGACATCGGAGCAGCCCGTGGAAGCCCATCTCGCCAGCCTGCGCAAGACACCTCCGGCAGACAACTTGAAGATGAAAGGAAATACCCCAGCGACCAGCTTGGGGAAGCCCTTGGCACAATCTTTGGAGGGGAACGACTTCTGCCAGTCCTCTTCCATCTCCAAGAAGCGGAGCGTCGTTTGAATCCCGACGCACAAAGTTCCAAATTTTACCCCAAGAGTGCGCAGGTCAGTCCCTTCAGAGACAGACTCGAGCCCCCCTACTAATCTGGTCCTCGCGGTCTGCTCTGACCTCCGTCAGTGACGCTGTTGGTTCCAGAACGAAGACGACTTGCCCACGATCGTTTCAACTCCAGATTCGCCCTTTTTGGACCTCAGGAGCATTCAGGGCCATCACTTCTTCCAGCTGCAAGGTCTCTGGGACAGGCAGATTCTGAACCAGACCGTCCGGTTCCTGATCACACCCTGGTCACCGACGACATCGAGAAATTCTTCAAAAATTCGAGAGCTATCCTGGGCCAACCCAGAGGAGTTTGGCGCTAGTCCCATCCCCTTTTAAGGTCGGTGGAGCCGGTGGCGGCATCGACAACGCCTTCCTGTCAGACTATTCTTGAGGCGGATAGAACCGATGTAGATTTTCGCTCCGACGATTTCTCTAGTTTCCTCCACCCCGCCTGGCCGGATTAGAGCCCCTCCCTGTGGGAGGTAGTGTTTGACTGTAACCACTTAATTCCCCCACCCTTCGTCCAACCCCCGTTGCAAGGGGAGTAGTGATTGTAAGTTAATTTTCAGGCGGAAGCTTCACCGGCGCAGTGTGCGGGCAAGCCCACGCTTCCCCCCTCGCCATCGTCTCCGGCCAGGATCGGCGTCTTGACGCCGATCAGGTGAGCTCCTGACCACACTCCTATGCTGGATTATTTATGCTTGACTAGTATTGCTTCTAGTGTGCTGTCGGTCGGTGAGGAGTGCTCGGACTCAAATTGCTACTATGTGAGTGTCCACCGCGGGTGAGTCGTTAGTGAGACCAATTTACCCACGCCCTCGGCGTGCTGACCGCCCATGAATTTGCATAACCCCAGGCCCTTAGGGGTCCTCCCCAAGCCAGCCATACCCTTGGAAACCTCCGGGTCTAACCTTGGACCCTCACCCCATCGCCGGTCCACCTACGGACCCAAGTGTGCCAAATGCGAGTGAGTCCGCTTGTGTGACATTGCCGTGTCCATTGCATTGCTTGCAATCTAGGTCTTAGGTTGTGTCACATCACTTTCTATTATTACTTTTTTTTTAGCTTTTGTGGTTTCTACTTATATTTCGTGGATGTTTTATCTCCTTTTTTTGAAATGGGGAGTTCAGTCGACAGAAAATTCATTTCGGTCGATCGATCCTCCCAGAGATGGGGGCCTACTGAAAGGGTCGACCCCAGCAGCGTGGAGCGTCGACCCCATGGCGGATCAGTCGACCGAACACAGTGGCAAATACATCTTTATTCTTTTGTTTGGTTTGTTTCACTTGGATTTAAAAGAAGTTTGATTTCAATTAGCATTCATCTTCTTGGTTTCAACCATCTTAGGTTCCAACCTATCACTTTATTTCCTGCACGTAAACAGAAGTGGGCAATATGCATATGGATGGGTGCATGGAGGTAGAGGGAGCTAGTTGAGCATCCTGGACATGGGGTGTGTCGACGCACTATGCACAGTGCGTCGACACACTCCCCAACCAGTAAGGGTTATAAGGGATTTTGATTCGGGGTGTTTTGGGTTTGTTCAGTGCCTTGTGCACATGCAGATGAAAATACACAACTTATGGAATGCATGAGTGATCTTGACAGGCCACATGCTTATGGCACACAAGGATTTGATTGGGTTTTCATGTAAGGTGACCCCCGGTACCTGGCAAAGTACTTGACTCATGCATAGTGAAGATTTTCATCCGGACTTGATCCAGACTGCGATCATTCACCTTTTGATATACCAGAGGGGTCAGGGTATGCAGGCAATCAAAATGGAGTTTTCATGATATCTTTTCTGGTTTTACGAATTAGTGCACATATGGGGATGCAAATGCCGTGCATCTGAATTATGTGTGGGAGTGCAAACAAGCATTCACGAATGAAAGCCTTCCTGAAATCCTTTTATGCGTTTGTAAATCGATCCATGTATGGGGAAAACCCATGAATAATAAATGAACGGGCAAGCATGCCCAGGTCCCTGCAAGGCCAATGAGCTCATGTAGTGCATGATCATTTTTGTGAAGTCCCAATGTGTGGGCTCATCATGTTCATGAATTTCGCCAGAAGGCGTTATGGAGAATTATCATTTGGATGCAATATGCCATATGCAAACAATTACGCAGGAGTTTCTGTTTTTGTTTTTGAGCTGAGAACCTTGACTGTTTTCAGTAATTTCTTGAAATTAAGTCAACTATTTACATTGTTTTGGGCTTGTTATGCATTAGTTCATATTGATTTCTTTATGTTCAACAATATGTTCATGATGTAGTTCAGTCCACCGGTCTTCAAATTTTTGACGAAAATCTGACAGCACCTCCCCTAGACCCGTAACGTTGGGGGGGTGTTAATTAGGTACGCGTCCACAGAGAAACTCCGAGACGGCCCCAAAATAAGAAAGGGTGCACACGGAAGCGGCAACACCCGAGGATGCACACGGAAGCAGCAACATCCTAGATCCGAGTTGGGCGTGGAAATCCAGAGGACTAGCCTACGAGGGGCTCCGATGACCCGAGGGCCACCATAATCTCGATCGCAAAACATGGTTTTAGATTATCACCACATTTTATGGCCATCAATATTCACTCTTTCAAAAGAGATCGTCCGAGGACCACACTATGAGGAAGCGAGTCCCCGGAGATCCGTGAGTGATCAAGACTCCAAAAGCTGAAGTTTGCAAAGAATATGATCAATTTGGGATTAAATCCCATGTTTCTCACCCCTTTGGCATCTTGGCCATGAAATTGGTCCAAATCCCAAGGCGGGGTTTTGAGATAGAGGTATCGGTAGAACTTCAAAACGAAGAAGAAAACTATGCAAATCCCCGACAGTTGGCAACCCGGGGTCATATCCATATGCTTGGATAAACCCCAGGCCGGTGGCCGCCGGATCAAAGCCGCAACATCATGTGAGTAACATGCTAATATTGGAAGGGAAATCCTCACATCTACTCGAAGAATACATCGGATGCAAAGCTTTCATGATACCAAGGAGAAAAGAAAGAAGGAACAAAGACATTGCGCATGTAAGAAGGGAAGTTGGGATCGTAAGAAAATCAAGGCCTAAAACCCTGTATCTCATTCATTCTTGAGAGAAAAGCATTACATTGAGGCCAAGCCTCTTGGGATACAGAGAAGGAGAGAAAAGGAAGGAAAATTCCAAGATCCACCCCCTTACAAGCAGCTCTCACACTCCCTTTCTCACTTTTTCTCTCTCTTCAGCTTCCAGAGCAGAGCTTCAACACTTCTTCAGCAGCCTCCCCCTTTTCTTCTTGCCATGGGGGCTGTGTATATAGGGAAAACAAGGGGGGTGCAGGGGTCCCGTCTGGAGGGAGAGCCCCTGCTTCCTCTTCTTCTTTTTTTTGTTATCTGCTGTTGTTGTTGTTGCTGCTTCATTGTCGATGGCGCAGCAGCTGCTGCTGCTTCACAGGTGAGGGTGCCGTACGACGGAGCTGCGCGACTGGCTGGTGGAGTGGGTGAGGGAAGCCCCTCTCCTTGCGCGGGATGGGCCACGCAGCTAGGGGTGTTCGTCGACGTGCGCATGGGAGGTCTTCGAGCATTCAATGCTCATGGGAGGGAGGAAAACGTAGGAACAGTAACAAGGCATCGCGATGAGGAACACAGACACCGGGGGGGGGGTCCGCACGATTTTCTTCCTATTTCTTCTTTTTTTTGAAATTATTTCTCTTTTTCTTTTTCCCCCATACTTTCTCCCATTTGTGCATCCGCCCCCCCTTTATTCCTTTGGCCCATTTATGTTTGGGCCATTCACGTTTGGCCCATTCGCGTCTGTGCCCTTTTCTCCCTTTTTTTGCGCACTGGGCTGGGGTGCGTCGACGCAGGGCCTCCCTGCATCAATGCATCCTTTATCAGCGCCATCTTCTTTCTCCCTATCGTTTTAATGCCAACAAATGTCCCCCACCTGCAGGCGTCGCGAATGAGGGATGAGAGAGTGGGGGATGGTTGGGTTGGTCATGCCGGAGAGACCAGGGCCAACCTGAGTGGTATTGTCAACATTAGATTTATGCTGATGCAAAGCATTAGGTTTTTCCAGCTTAGACGAAAGGTCTAAGCCAGGCCCCTCTGCTAAGACCTCGAAAGGCCATAGACACCGGGTTAAGTGATTCATCGGTACTAGGAGTGCACTGATGTAAGAAATTCAGGTTTCTCCGACTTAGATGGAAGGTCTAGGTTGTACCCCTCGGCTAAGACCCCAGAAGGCCATGGGTGCCGATTTAAAAACATTAAGGAACTGTTTCCTTCTTCTTCTTTTTTGTCTCTCTCTCTTTCTTTTTCTTTTTTTCCTTCTCTTTTTTTTCTTGAGGATCGCGGTGGGACCAGGTTATAAAGGTATAGTAGTATCATTGACATTGGGTTTATGTCAACGCAAAGGGATTGGGTATATCTGGCTTAGACGAAAGATCTAGGCCATTACCCCTGGTGGAGACGGAAAGTCATGGGCCCCGGGTTGATGGTATCATTAGCACTGGGACCGTACCGACGTAAGAAAATCAATTTTTTTTTCAACTTCGACGAAAGGTCTAGGACGTACCCCTCGGCTAAGACCCCAGAAGGCCATGTGCACCGAGTTAAGTTGTTCATCGATGCGGGGATCGCACCGATGCAAGGAGTTTGGGCTTATCTGACTTCGATGAAAGGTCTAGGTCGTACCCCTCGACTAAGATCCCGGAAGGCCATGGGTGTCGAGTTAAATGGTTCATCGGTACTGGGATCGCACCGACGCAAGGAGTTCGGGTTTATCCGACTTAGACGAAAGGTCCAGGTCATACCTGTTGACACCCGTTTTAGCCCACAAGTTACGTCATTTCTCTTATTCATCATTTTGATGTCCCATATTACCTATTATTTTGGAGCTTTCCTTGGACGGATTTTGAGCCCATTTCATTGTTCCCTAGCCTTTGGACTTCAGAGATTATGATTTCTTAGAACCCTGGAGCTTATCTTATTAACTTTCGGCCCTCTAAGTCGACTTGCGGCCTATTTAGGCCCATTTCCATCAAGCATTCGGCTACTTTCATTGCGCAGTCCTGAACATGGCTCTTTTTCATCCCATTATGTTCCTCTATTCATTAAGTGCCCTTCACCAAAGTTGTTCATCTTTTAAATCCTTACAATTTCTTCTTGTACGCCATTGGCCAGTTCCCCACCGATTTCAAGTTATTTACATTTTTCTAGTAGGCTACGCTATTCACCTACGTCCTAGCATTCTTTCTCTCTGTTCTCGCCCTATTTTCTCCATCTTCCACTTATTTTCTCATCTTTCTCTCTTCATGATAGTTGTTCATCTTTTTGTTATCTATAATTTCTTTATCTACCACTTTCACTAATTCTACACCGTTTTTGAGATATGCTCTGATTATCAAAGTCACGCAAAGTCTACCCAGAAATTTTTCCTCCAGTAGCCTAGCGGTCCTGGGAAGACCGCTAGGTCATAAAAAACGGTCTTCACTAGACCATTTTCCCCCAAACTTACTTGAAATCATCCCGTTTCACCTCTGGTGCCTTGCGGTCACCACCTAGACCGTTTGCCATAGCCTTGCGGTCCTTCCTAGAGCGTGTGCCAGACAGAGAGTCCTAAACTTCTTGAACTCCGATTTCTTCGCCGTGGGACTGTTTAGAACCCTTGTTGACACCACTTTCGAGGGAGATTAGCCTCCACCTCGATTTCCATTGATCTGGGACTCTTCCCATCACTATTATCTTGAGGTTTATGCATCTATATCCACGAAATTGGGTGTTTATCTCGGATCTATCTCCAGAAGTTTCCTGCTCCTATTTAAAGCACTCAGGTTCGCAGGTTACGAACGGGGGCTCTTTCTTGGTTCGAGGCAAAGCCATGCCACGTCGTCTACCTTCTGGTTCAACCCTAACCTGAAGAGGAAAGTATTGTCTTCGATTTCCACATTCAAGGGCTTTCTATATCTTTTTATTTTCTTAGTTATTCATCCTCCAATTCTCAAAATCATCACAACATGAACTTTTCTTCTACAACATGCACTTTTCTTCATATTGCATGCATTCTCCCCGTAGTTCTACTGCGTGTTTTCTCCTCCTATTTGTTTCTATCTCATCACAATACACACACCTATCCTTTGCACCCTCCCACAAGGGTTAAAAACCTCCCCCCGATACGTTCTCCCTCAATTTCTACCCTTATTTTATCACTGAGGGATTGATACTACACATGCATGTTCTAGTGGATTTTTTTCTTTGTGTTTGACTTTATTTTGTAGGAGAGCATGATTGGACGTGAGGCCCTCTTCCTCTAGCCAGCTGGAAGGAGCGGAGGTTGAATCCACAAAGTACCCCGCATCCCCATATCAAGCACGATCAAGTCTTCATCTTTCCAAGGTACACGGCGCCGTTCTACTCCTTTCTCCATCCTTTTGGCATTGTTAACCCTTGGTGGCGATCACGGTACATTTTCCTATTTATTCATCACCTTTTATTCATATTTCCATGCTTGTTCATGCTTATATGTTATTAGCATAGTTAGGGGGCGGGGTAGATAGTTTATCAACAGTACCCCTTGGCTTAGACCCTGGAAGGCCATGGGCGCAGAGTTAAGTGGTTCATCAATGCTAGGATTGTACCGACGCAAGGAGTTCGTGCTTCTCTGACTTTGACGAAAGGTCTAGGTCATACCCCTCAGCTAAGACCCTGGAAGGCCATGGGCGCCGAGTGAAGTGGTTCATCGATGTTGGGATTGCACCGACGCAAGGAGTTCGGGCTTCTCCGACTTCGACGAAAGGTCCAGGTCGTATCCCTCAGCTAAGACCTTGGATGGCCATGGGCGTCGAGTTAAGTGGTTCATCGATGCTGGGATTACACCGACGCAAGGAGTTCGGGCTTCTCCGACTTCGACGAAAGGTCTAGGTCGTACCCCTAGGCTAAGACCCCAGAAGGCCATGGGTGTCGAGTTAAGTGGTTCATCGGTACTAGGATTGCACCAACTCAAGGAGTTCGGGCTTCTCTGACTTCGATGAAAGGTCTAGGCCATACCCCGCGGCTAAGACCCCGGAAGGCCATGGGTGCCGAGTTAAGTGGTTCATCGGTACTGGGATCGCATCGACGCAAGTAGTTCAGGTTTCTCCGACTTAGATGAAAGGTCGAGGTCGTACCCCTCGAATAAGACCCTGGAAGGCCATGGGCACCGACTTAAGTGGTTCATCGATGCTGGGATTGCATCGACGCAAGGAGTTCAAGCTTCTCCGATTTAGACGAAAGGTCTAGGTCGTACCCCTTGGCTAAGACCCTGGAAGGCTACGGGAGCCGAGTTAAGTGGTTCATCGATGCTGGGATTGCACTGACACAAGGACTTTGGGCTTCTCCGACTTCGACGAAAGGTCTAGGTCGTACCCCTCGGCTAAGACCCTGGAAGGCCATGGGTGCCGAGTTAAGTGGTATATGATGACTCATTATAAGAGATCCGAGATATAATCTTGTCCATTGTGGGGTATTGGTTTTAGTTGATCGCCGAGCTGAGGAAGCGGCGCATGGTATAACTTCAGGTGTTTCCCATTGAGGGGTGGGAATTGAACTTCCCCCCGATGGTTGATGATGACATAAGCACTGCCTTCGTAAACTTTTTGGACCATGTAAGGTACTATCCAATTTTCATTCAATTTGCCTTTGGGATTGGCCGCCATGACTTCTTTCCGTTTGACCATGACTAGGTCTCCTTTCTTGAATTCTCGCTCTTTGATGAGCTTATCAAAGGCGTGGGCCATACGGGCCTGATAGACCTGTATGTTTTGTTGGGCCTTAAGCCGCTGTCCTTCCAAATTAGAGAGCTCCTCCAGTCTTCTTTGTATATTGGTTTGGCCATCTTTGACCAATTCATGCTGGATCGCAACCCGCAATGAGGGTATCTCCAGCTCTATCGGGAGGATTGCTTCCGAGCCGTACACCAGTGAGAATGGTGAGAAACATGTCAGGGTCTTGTACACGGTGCAGTACGTCCACCGTACTTCATACATTCTGTCTTCCCAATCCTTCTTGCTAGAACTGACTGCCTTGACAAGAAGTGTGCATAGTGTGTTGTTGAAGGCTTCTGCTAACCCATTTGCTTGTGGATTATACGGAGTGGATGTCCTCCAATAAATCTTGAATTTATCGGCCAATTTGTAGACCTTCTGGTTCCAGAAGTGGCTTCCGTTGTCGGAGACAATCTGATCGGGCACGTCGAATCGGAATATGATGTTTCGATGGACAAATATGGCCACAATTTCTCTCGTCACTTCTCTTAGAGCCATAGCCTCCACCATCGGGAGAAGTAATCTGTTGCTGCTAGAATATATCTACATCCTGATGAAGACACGGGCAGTGGGCCCACAACATTAGTGCCCCATCGAGCAAAAGGCCAGCTGGGTGCTATTGGATGCAACTGTGTTGGGGGTCTTCTTGGGATTGCGGCATGCTGCTGGCATTTATGACATGACTTGGCATATTTACAATAATCATGGAACATAGTTGGTCAGTAATATCCCAACTTCTCGATTTCAATTTTCATCTTCGGCCCGGCTTGATGGGCGCCGACTGATCTGGCATGAACTTCCATCATGACCATCCAGGCCTCCTCCATAGACAGGCATCGGAGGAGCACCTTTCTTTTGGCACCTGCCACAATCCGGAATAAGCTTCCATTCCTAACTTCGTAATAGTCTTTCATTCTGATCAATTTGATCTTTTCTTCTCTTTGCTTGGGCAATTGTTGGTGTTTAAACCACTGCATCAAAGGTTCTCTCCAGTCAGGGGAGCTGATTGCTTTTGCTGTTGTAGCTTCATATTCTTCTTCGTTTGGCTCCTCTATCATACTAGGAACCTGTCACCTGTTTATCACTGTTATATTGAGGGATTCACCTAGCGGGATTGCTAGTGAGCTTGCTAATTTTGCCAGTACATCTGCCTGCTCATTTTGACTTCGGCTGACATGGCCTATCTCGATGAAGTAGAATCGCCCCATGAGCTTCTTTACCTTGGCGCAAAAGGGGAGTAGCCCGGGCTTTCGAACATCGAATTCTCCCTATATCTGCTTAACGATTAGCATTGAATCACTGAACACCTGCAACATCTGAATCTCCATATGAAGAGCAATCTGAACACCAATGATCAAGGCTTCATATTCTGCTTCGTTGTTTATGTAAGATTTGTTGATCGAGCACGATGTATGCATCACTTCTCCTTCTGGGGATTTGAGGACGATGCTTGCTCCGGCCCATATCCTTGTTTGCCCCTGTCGGGATGTTTTCATTCTGGATGCCCCGTCAAAATATAGCTGCCATACAGCATGATGGACTTGATCCACTTCTAGTGTTTCATCTTCCCGGAAGCTCCATGATTAGAGGGGAATCTTTAGGCACAAGGTGTGCTGCAAAGAAATCTGCTATTGCCTAGCCTTTAATGGCCTTTTGCGGCACATATGTAATATCAAATTCCATCAAAATGATGGCCCATTTACCCAATCACCCTTTCAGAGCTAGCTGGGACAAAAGGTACTTGACCGGATCAGCACTTGATATCCGTTGTATTTCATGTGAGAACATGTAATGTCTCATCTTCTTGAGTGCGAAGAGCAAGGCAAGGCAAACTTTCTCGATCAGAGTGTATTTTCCTTCCTCCTCGACCAATCTTCGACTGAAATAATAAAATGCTTGCTCCTTTCCCTCGTCGTTGTTCTGGGCCACCATTCTCCCAGTGAATATTCGGTGGCGGCTATGTAGAGAATCAATGGCCGCCCTTTGACAAGTACCCCTAGCACTGGAGGGGTCTTCAGATATTCCTTCAACTGGTCAAAAGCCTTTTGGCATTCTTGATTCCAACCGAACGGCGTATCTTTCATCATCAACTTATGGAATGGCTGACATCGCCCGGACAGGTTGGAGATGAACCTGCGGATATTGGCTAATCGGCCTTGCAATGACCGTAGTTCCATTTGGTTCTTCAGAGGAGGCAACTCCTGAATGGCCTTTATCTTGGAGGGGTCTATTTTAATTCCCCGATACCAGACAATGAAGCCCAAAAATTTCCCATTAGAAACACCAAAGGCGCATTTCATCGGGTTCATCTTCAGCTCATATTTCCAGAGCCATTCAAATATAATCCTGAGGTCACTCAGGTGATCTTCTTTCTTCCGGGTCTTGACGACCAAATCGTCGATGTAGCATTCGACCTTGTCATAGAGCAGTTCATCAAATATCTTTGTCATTGCCCTTTGATAAGTGGCACCGGCATATTTGAGGCCGAAAGGCATCCTTTTATAGTGGAATATTCCCTTGGGTGATCGAAAAGCCGTATGAATTGTGTCATGCTCAGCTATCCATTAAGGATAGAGCTTCGTGGCCAGTAGTGGCATCAATCATGACTTCAGTGATGGGATCTGAGAAATCGTCCTTCGGGCACGCTTTGTTTAGGTCCCGAAAGTCCACGCATATTTTAATCTGGCCATTCTTCTTTTTGACGGGCACAATATTGGCCAGCCAGGTGGTGTATTGGTTTTCTACTATGTAGTCGATGTCTATAATCTTATCGACCTCTTTGCAAACCTGGCTGATCAGTTCCGGCCTCATTCGTCGGGGTGACAGCTTCATTGGTTCGGCCTTGGGGTCAATGGCCAATATATGTTGAGCAATTTCAGGGCTGAGGCTTGGCATTTCTTTATAGTTCCAAGCAAAATAGTCATGAAACTCTTGGAGGAGCTATATATATCACTTTCTTTCTTCTAGGAGAAGGAGGGCGCTGAGGAAGGTTGGCCAAGGTTCATCTTCCGTGCCGAGGTTTACTTCGACCAGCTCATCAATGGTGGCCTGGCCGCCATCTTCTATTTCCGGGAGAGCCGACTGTAGATCGATGAAGCCTTCATCGTCTTCTTCAGCTTTGAAGACATCATAAATGTCTTCTTGCCCTTTCTCTCTTAGTGACAGGGATTCGCCAGCTCCTTTCCCTGGCTCTTGAATCGGTGTCGATGCCGACAATGCAGTTTCCGGGTGGCTTGAGTATTGTCCCGTGGGTGAATCACCCCTAGGGGAAGCAGGGAGCCTCTCAACTTCTTGTCCTTGCGGAGCATGTTCGGAGGTTATGGTGACTTCTGTGACGATAGATTCCCAGCATTTGTAGGGGGCATTGGCCTTTGGCCCTTCATGTATCATTGTATGGGGCTTCGGGGTGTCTCCTGGCACAAATAGCTACAGGGTGTCTTCCTGATCTTCTTGATAATCATCGTAGATAGCCTCTATGAGGCCCTCACCCATGGGGGTGAAGAGGGACACGACATTTGCTTCATAGCATCTTTCATCGGCCGAGCTGGCGACCTACATGGTTAGGGGAGCGGCGTTATACCCTTCCCCTTTTGAGATTGATATTTGCCGCCCAGACAGCTACTTCTTGGTTTGAGGCTTGTTCTGCTCGGCCTCTAATACATCTTCGGGGGTCCTGTAGTGGACTGAGGCCATATAGACTCCCCTTTTATAAACGCCTGCTTCATGTGGGTATGGTGGGTTCACTTCATATTCCCCCATTTTCAGTTCGCCCCTCCTGATCAGGCCTTGAGCGATATCTTTGAATACATAACAATTTTTGATGGGGTGCCCCATCACCTAGTGATAGGGGTAGAATTGAGGCTCACCCCTTCTTCCGGCATCCTCTTGCCTTTTGGGCTCTGGCAGAGTGATCCTGCCATAATGACAAGCCCATTCAAAAATTCCCTCAGTCTTGTCTCTCGAGAAGGAATAAGGTTTCTTTATTTTCTCCCACAGTGAGGGGATTTGTTCCACTAGCTGACTGGTTGAAGGGTCGGCTGCTTCCTTCGCCTTCCTTCTCTAGTGCTCGAAAGCACTAATATTGATGCTTGGGGATTGGTTTTCCCGCTTTGCCGCGGCGAGGGCTGAGTGCTGCTTCGATAGCTGGGTTTCTATATCGGCCGCCATTATGCTCAAGTGATCAAAGGATTGGAATTTGTCGCCAGCTATCCGTTGAAAAATCTCTTCCTTCAAGCTTCTTTTGCAAACCTTGATAGCGGCTTCATGGCCTAGAGGAGGCTCGCATCTTTCGTGGAGATCCCTCCACTTCTTGATGTAACCCATGGCAGACTCAGTATCTTTTTGCCTGCAGCTATACAGTTCTGCCTTAGTGACAGGCAAGTGCTTCGGATTCATGGATCTGCCCTGCCGGAGGAGGATTCCCCCAGTTAGATCAGATAGAAGTTTGGTCATTTCGGCCAACTGTGCCTTCAATCTTTTGATCTACTGCTGCTGCTCATACATCAATGCGAGCATGGCAGGGTTGTATTGGGAGAAATCTGGAGCGTAGCTTGAACTGCCGCCTTCCGTTTCGACGTCGGGTGTGGGTGGTGGCATCCCGTTACCACGATTATCCAGGACCGGCACCTCAGAAGTGGGTGTAACCAGTCCTATATCCCTACATGCAGATGGGCTCCAGAGGAGCACCTCTTCATCTTGGGTTTCGCCAGTCGGAGGCATGTGTTGCTCCTGGCTTCTTGTATATCTGGGTCTTCTAGAGGTTCTCTGCTGGTGGAAGCAGAGATTGATATCGTGTCTGCTTCATAGAATTCTTCTATTGAGAAACCCAAGCCAAGGTGTTGGGTAATATATAGTAGTTCTTTATCCAAGTTGGGTGGGTACCACAACTTCTTGAACATCTGCTTCTGACTTTCAGTCTGGAAGAAGGGAAGCTGTTGCCTCTTGACCATCTTCACCATTTTACCGGATATATCTAGAAGCCCCATGATTGGGATGACTGGGTCATGAATCTCTTTGGGGAATCTACAATCGTCATCCCCTTTCACCGGCTATTCATTAGCCATGTCGAATATTGTGGGTTTACCCTCAGGATTGGGCACTTCTAATATCTTCAATAATTCGACTATTTGACAGTCTATATCTGTGAGGGGCTTTGTGATCCCTGGAGGGATTCTCACGTAACCCAGTAAATCCTCGAGCTCTGGCATCTCCGGCTCAAGGTGAATATCGGATGGGATCGCTCAAACCACCCCTTCAACTTCAGAAATGTTTGACACCTCCTGTGGAGCCACATAGTCAGGCGGTGGTGGAGGGAACCAGTCTCTATCTTCTGCTATCTTCTTCCCTTTGCTTTGAGCTTGCTAGGGAATCTGCTTCGGCTTCTCCATGTAGAGTGATGCATCCAGCAGATGGCATTCAAACACCTCAAAGGGGTGTAAGTTAGAAAATATTCGTTCTTCTTTTCCATCCCGAGAGTACTTGATGCATTGGTGCAAAGTAGAAGACACTACCCAAATTTGATGCTGCCAGGGTCGGCCTAGCAATTCTTTGTATGAAGTATCAGAGTTGATGACGTGGAACTGCACCTAGGTGGTGAAGTCTCCCTGCGAAAGCTCGAACTCCGCCATGCCCATCAGGACTTCAGACTTCTGGTTGAACCTGGCTATCTTCATGTCCCTGACCTCGATCAGGTGCACATCAAAATAATACTTTTGGTAGACCCGGTAGGGGAGTATGTTCACTGCTGCCCTTAGGTCAACCAGGATCATGTTTATAGGCTGGATGTTCAACTGCCCCTTCATGTACAAGGGTCTATTGTGGTTGGCTGAAGGCAGGAGCATATTTTCTTCGATGAAAGTAATGGCCATCCCTGAACGCATCTCGGTGAAGCAGCTCTTATAGTGTGCTGGGGTTTGCAAAGCTGTAATGACAGCCTACCTGGTTTCTTCATCTAGGGAGAGTATCTCCCAGACGCTGAATCTTGCCAGGATCCTTTTCAATTATTTCATTATTTGGGTGCTGGCTCAGACATTGGCCAGCCTGGCTTCTTCGGCTTTGCTATGCTTGCCATGCTTTGGTGCCGGAGGAGTCGACAGAGAAGATAGTTTATCTTCCTCTTCGGGGGTTGCCCGATCCTAACATACTTGGTTGGCTGGTTCCTTTTTCTGGACGGGCTTAGCCGTAATGGCAGTGCCCTCATTATCTTTGTTTGCCGGGGATGGCGCATCTGAGGCCAA
Source organism: Amorphophallus konjac (assembly GCA_022559845.1). Lineage (NCBI taxonomy): Eukaryota > Viridiplantae > Streptophyta > Magnoliopsida > Alismatales > Araceae > Amorphophallus > Amorphophallus konjac. Next base: position 81,084,621 of record CM040126.1, on the reverse strand, counting down.
GGTAGAAGTAGTTTTGGCTTTTGAATTGGCCTGCTGGCTTGGCTGTTTGACCTTCTATGCAAGTATAAATTCGACGAACGAGGGGACCACTTCGCCAGTTGTATCTTCGTTATAGAGGCCCGGTGGAGGGGGGACTCTCGCGCCTTTCACTTCTGGTTCGGGGATTTGATACGACTGTTCACCCCCGAATATGATATTGTGATTGGCCGGGGGCAGACGTCCCCATCTCCTCCCAGATCTAGTGGCATGATGGGAGGTGGAAGCTTCGGCCTGGTTTACTTCGGCTGGCGTGAAGCATATTTCTTCATCCTCTTCTTTGGAGTTTTGGACTATGTTGAACAGTGCCAACAAGGTATTGCAGGACACAATGCTGCATTTTCTTTTATTCTTCGACTTCTTCTTCTTTTTCTTCTCCTTCACAGCTGGTGGCTGTTCTTGGGAAGGTTCATCCCATATTCTTGGTTCTTCCGCTTTGACTTCGGCTTCTTCGGCCAACCCCAGGGATTCAAAATGCTCCCAAGGGAAATATTCCTTCAGCTACACCGGCTGGATCTTGGGTTGTTCATATTCCTCCAACCCATCAATGATCGCCTGCAGTCATTTGACTATCGGGTTGGCTTGTATGTGCATCCGCAGTGGGAGCTGCTTCTTCTTGTTATCGGTTGGCTTTCAGAGGACCAGTTGAGCAGTGGTTTTGTACCAGACCTTGGTTACAACCAACGGTGGCAGCTGAGGTGTGAAACCATGAATTCAGACTTCCGGGGTAGGGTGGAATGCCGACTTTCTTCATGTCTTCTTTGGCACCATCTGCCAAATTCCCTGGTCCTTTGCAGGGGCCAGGACGAATGCCTCATAGGTGTGCTTCGTACAAGCTTCTACCACCTCCTCGGGCAATTGTTGATATAAAGATATCATATTGACTGTGGCCCCCATCACAGACATCTCGTGAGGGCGTGGTGGGTCTACCTTGTATTCGCCCATTTGGAGTTCTCCCTTCTTGATCATGCCTTCAATGGTGTCTTTAAACACATAGTAATCTTCGATGGTGTGCCCGAGCATCTGATGATATGGGTAGTATCGACGATCATCCTTCCTCTTGGCATCACTGGGTCTCTTCGGCTCTCGGAGAGTGATTTTGTTGTATCTAGTGGTCCATTCAAAGAGGACCCGGGTCTTCTTTTTTAGAAAGGAATAAAGTTTCTTCATTCTGGTTTGCAAGGAGAAGTCTTCTTGTTGTTAAGCCGGCTTGGCAGGAGGAGTGTTGGAGACTCCTTTATCCTTGTTCTTCTACTGCTCAATTTCCTTAAAGTTGACTGTGTTGACTTCTTTGGGTGCAGGCCGCTTATCAGCCAATTTTACCTTTTGGCTTGAGGTAGCAAGGGTGGAAGAGTATCTGGAGAGGAAAGCCTCGATTTTCGCCACCACATTATTCAATCGGTTGAAAGACCTGATCTCCATGCCGATCATCCGTTCGAGGACTTCCCGTTTCAGATTTTGTATGCAAATTTGGACTGCATCTTCTAGGTGTGCCAGATGCCTACACCTCATGCTGAGGTTCCGCCATCTCTTGATGTATTCTAGAGCAGTTTCATCATTCTTCTGCCTGGTTGCATAGAGTTCAGCCACAGTGACCTTCCTTTCAGTGATGTGGAACCGCTCCTGAAGCCTTCTCAGCATATCCGGCCAGTCAATGATGGACCCTGCCGACAGGTTTGAGTACCATTCGAAGGTGAGCCTCGTAAGCGAGGACTCGAGGAACTTCAACAGGTATGATTCTTCAGTTGCCAGATCGCCCATCACGTTGATGTAATAGGCTATGTGTTCCTTCGGAGAACCTTGGCCATTGAATTTGTCGAACTTTGGTGGCTTGTTGATGCCGGGAGGCAATCTTTTGGCCACATGATGGACAAGGTAGGGCACCTTGCACACATCAAAAGAGGTATATTCCTCGGTGCTTCGATTGGCCAGCTTCATCTTGATCATTTGTTCAATCATCAACTTGTTCACCATTGCGAGGTCCACTGGCTCTGGGTAGAAATGAGCCGACTGGCTTTGTGGCATTGCCAACACCGTTGCCTGAGGTACCGTGGCGGTGCCTTGATATTGAAGAGCCGGAGGCGGTATTGGGGCCATGCCCCCAGTATAGTGGAGTACCGGCTGTGAAGCCGTCATTTGGGGTGGGCCCTCGAATTCATCAGCACCTCGCCAGGATGTTTTTGGAAGGGCTTTGCCCTGCTTCGAGGCAGAAGCGTGCATGGCCAATTCGCTTACTTGCCATTTCAGAGCTTCGATCTCCAGCCGATACACTTGGAGCAGCATCATCATCGCCGGATCGGGGGTTGACGGGCTAGGAACATGGCCTCCCCCTTCCAACGGAATATCTGGAGAATGGGCTGGCCTTTCTCCTTAATCTTCAGTGGTAATTACGTTCGCCGCCATGGCGACCGCATCTGAGCTTGTTTCACCGGCAAGGGCTTGTATTACTTTGGCTGCGGCTATCCCTCTTCTGGTGACAAGACCTGGCCTTTCAGCGAACCTGGCCACTTCTTCATGGTCTTCGGGGAGAGCCTCGTAAAGATTGGCCACTCCGGCCATATTGTAGGTGTAAATCTGCAGCTTCTTGTTTCTTCGGGTCACTTTCCTGGTTGCATGTCAAGGGAAAGTTAACCTGTCAAACACCGAGATCATCGGCGTAGCTTCTTCACGATGGGGTGACCCATAGTGTAATGCCTCGGGTTTTTTGGATATCATTCGGATCAGGATCCATGGGTTTTAGATTGCTTTTGTGGGTCCCGGATTGAGTTTTTGCGGTTTACGCGTGTTTTTGCTTGTCGAGCCTTCAGAATCCCGTGTAGGGCGGACCGTTATGTTCTCCGACTCTGGGACGTTACCAGCGCGTTGTGCATTTTTCGAGGATCGTAGGGAGTATTTTTTTCCTATTTTTTAAACCCAACCCCTTTTCTCTCTCCCCATATCTCATTTCTCACTCTCCCCCTCTCTCTTCTCTCACACTCTCTCTTTCTCCCCTCTCTTCTCTGGCGGCCGACAGAGCGAGGCGGGGGCGAGGTGGAGGCGATGTGGGGGAGGAGCGGGCATGGACGAGATGAGGATCGAGGTGGTGGAGGCACGGCGAAGCTCGACCGTGAGTTCGGGGCGCCGCGGCGATTTGTACAGCATTTTCATGGCGGATCGACGTCCTCGATGCGCGAAATCTTCGATGGAGGTAGGGGAAGGGATCCTTAGCCTTTGTACTTCCTTTCCCCATGTTTTATAAGCCGAGGCGAGGCTGAGAGTGGGTTTATTTCACGCTGGGGTCAAAATCACATGTTTGGGGTGAGCTGCGGTTTTCGGCCGATTCGAGGCCCGATTGTGGTTTAGATTTTATTTTTCGGTAGTAGGAATTTTCGGGGATGAATTTCCCATGTTTCCCCCTTCGCAGGGAGGCGAATGGGGCGTGGAACCGAGCTCACAATGGATCTCGGTCCATCTTCGTGAAAACGGAGGAGACAGCCACATTGGTGGCTATCTAAGCCCTGGTCTGGGCAGCCAAGACCCTGGCTGCCCAGGTCACTGGGCGGCCTCAGGTCTGTCCCCCCTCACCCATGAAGGCCCAGGTCCGGGCGGCCAGGTCGATGTCCGCCCAGCCCTCTGGGCGGCCAAGGATGTAGCCGCCCAGACCTGGGCCTTCATGTGTTGGGTCCCGTAGTGCAGGAACACGGATCTAGAGGGGGGGTGAATAGATCCCTCGAAAAAAAATATGTCCAATTAAAAACACTCAAACTTACTCATAGCGGAATTAACAAGATTAATAAGATTGAAGAATTTAAACTAAACAGTGTAAACTAAATTCACTCAATCTTACCGAGCTCATACGATTGCGTAAATAGAATAGACAGTGAAGCACACACAATCACACCAATCAAACAATGAGACACAGGGGTTTTTAAGGTGGTTCGAGATCACGATGGGCTCCCTACGTCCACCCCTTACCAAATCAGTAAGGCTTCACTGACATGCTACAAACCATAGCAACCACGGGGACGAACCCCACACACACGGGGTAAAAAAAAACCCCAACACACACGCTGTGAATGCAACAAACATGGGGATTTCTCCCCACACACACGGGGTAAAAACTCCAACACATACGCGGATACCCACCCATAAAACGACGCACAAGCGTCAACAGAAAACACTCGGAGAATCCATTCTCCGAACCCACACACAGAATATGTGTTCTGAAATGGATGATGTGTTCAGAAATGGATACAATAAACCCAAAATAACTTCTAAAGACTGAACCAAAGAACATATATGAAATGTAAAGCTCCCCCTTCACCAAACGATCCGGTTCTTCTTGGCTCGTTGATGGATGATCATGATTCTGGCGTCATCTTGTTCATCTCCTCGAGCCGTTCCTCTTTTTCTTCTACCACGAGCTCCAAAGATGCCTTGATGTAGATGAGAACCTCCTTGCAAGAGCTCCTCTTCCTTTTCCCCCTTTTCTTCTCCTAAGAGATAGAACAAATGTGCATTAGGGTTCTTACTTTACAAATTCAGAGCACATGTTCATATATATAGAAGAGTGACCAAAAGACTCATAAGACCCTCCCAAAATGTGTTAAAAACATTCTTATATGACTAGGAACCTTTGGGGGGTATTTTGGTAAAGTTTCATGGGGTTTAGAATTGTTGAGTAGTGGATGGCTGATCTAGAGGGGAGGGGTGAATAGATATGCCCCTCTTTTCACAGAACACCCCTCTTTAAAGCTAGATAAAGAGAATAGCAGCGGAATACAACTAGCTTAACGAAGGATACAACGATTGGCTTAGCAGGATGAATAAGTAATATAGAGATTAAACCTAAACATGCATCTAGAACAAAGTAATTCACACAAACAAACCACGGCACAAGAGATTTTAAGGTGGTTCGGACTGAATCCCCAGTCCTACGTCCACCCCTTACCAAACTCGGTGAGGCTTCACTAGTGCAGCGCACCAAACCACAGATCGGAGAATCTCCGACTGCCTTCCTACTAACCATCGGTAGGGACGAAAACACTACAGATTGGAGCACCTTCCAACTGCCTTCCAGCTAATCGCAGTAGGGACGATTCTTAGTTATAGTAGCTTGAACAAAATGAAAATGCTCAAACAAGATATGGAGATATGCTAAAATCGAGAAGATCTTGTCTGAAATGCGGGAGGTGAATCTGATGCTTCAACAAGGGCTGCCTCTTTTTCTTCTTGTCTTCACACGATGTAGATCACCAATAGAGGCTTCTTCTTCACAAAGCTCTCCTCTTTATTCAGCAGCAATGGCTTCTTCTTCCTTGTGAAATGAGCTTCCTTGGATCCCCTTGATAGCCTTGCTTGCTTCTCCACTTCCTTGGAGGTTGCTGGCTTGGATATGAGCTTGAATCACCTTGGAAATAGATGATGAACTACTGCACGAAGTACTGTTCATGGCTACAGTACCCTCTTCTTCCTTGGACAACCTCCACTAGCCTCCTTTTATCTCCCTTGATCCATTAGGGTTTCTAATCCCCTTGTGTTTGTTTTATATCTCTTGAATGGTCAAGAGACATCCCCCAGACCAGATCCACAATTTATGGCAGATTGGGTGACTTTAGGATTAAAGAAATCCATGAAGAAGGGCTGCCCACGTTGAGAAAAATGAAGTCAACAATAGTTGCATCGGGGCTACCGGTCGACCGGAGGTAGGTGGTCGTTCGACCGGAATTTTACAGAGCCAACACTTTTCGTTGCAGGCAATTTCAGTCGACCGACAGTAGGGGGTCGGTCGACCGGACTGCTGGGCGGTCGACTGGATTTGCTGAGAGGTTGATCGCTACTGAGAATACAACTAGCTTACAATAATTGTTGAGTAGTGGATGGCCGATCTAGAGGGGAGGGGTGAATAGATCTACCCCTCTTTTCGCAGAACACCCCTCTTTAAAGCTAGATAAAGAGAATAGCAGCGGAATACAACTAGCTTAACGAAGGATACAACGATTGGCTTAGCATGATGAATAAGTAATATAGAGATTGAACCTAAGCATGCATCTAGAACAAAGAAATCACACAAGCAAACCACGTCACAAGAGATTTTAAGGTGGTTCGGACTGAATCCCCAGTCCTACGTCCACCCCTCACCAAACCCGGTGAGGCTTCACTAGTGCAGCGCACCAAACCACAGATCGGAGAACCTCCGACTGTCTTCCTACTAACCACCGGTAGGGACGATAACACCGCAGATTGGAGCACCTTCCAACTGCCTTCCTACTAACCGCGGTAGGAACAATTCTCAGTTATAGTAGCTTGAACAAAATGAAAAGAGAACAAGATGAAAATGCTCAAACAAGATATGGAGATATGCTAAAATCGAGAAGATCTTGTCTGAAATACGGGAGGTGAATCTGATGCTTCAGCAAGGGCTGCCTCTTTTTCTTCTTATCTTCACATGATGTAGATCACCAACAGAGGCTTCTTCTTCGTCTTCGCAAAGCTCTCCTCTTGATTCAGCAGCAATGGCTTCTTCTTCCTTGTGAAATGAGCTTCCTTGGATCCCTTTGATAGCCTTGCTTGCTTCTCCACTTTTTTGGAGGTTGCTGGCTTGGATATGAGCTTGAATCACCTTGGAAATAGATGATGAACTGCTGCACGAAGTACTGTTCATGGCTACAGTACCCTCTTCTTCCTTGGACAACCTCCACTAGCCTCCTTTTATCTCCCTTGATCCATTAGGGTTTCTAATCCCCTTGTGTTTGTTTTATATCTCTTGAATTGTCAAGAGACATCCCCCCAGACTAGATCAACAATTTATGATAGATTGGGTGACTTTAGGATTAAACAAATCCAAGAAGAAGGGCTGCCCACGTTGAAAAAAATGAAGTCAACAATAGCTGCATCGGGGCTGCCGGTCGACCGGAGGCAGGTGGTCGGTCGACCGAAATTTTACAGAGCCAACACTTTTCGTTGCTGGCAATTTTAGTCGACCGGCAGTAGGGGGGGCGATCGACCGGACTGTTGGGCGGTCGATCGGATTTGCTGAGAGGTCGACCGCTACTGAGAATGTCTGTAGCTTGTTCATCTATGGAAATTTCGGTCTACCGGTCCATGACCAGCGGTCGACCGACAGATGGATTTTTCACATATTTACTTCAATCAACCCCTTAAACCCGTTTGCAGTCCATTCAAGTCTGTGGCATCAAACTCTTTAGACCTTGAGAATGTCTACTGAGTCTTTGACCTTTTCTTAACGAATGCTCAGACCTTTGGACGTTAAAGCCAAGTGTGTTCTTCATTGTGCATCGACCTTGGCTATGTGAAGTGTCGACTCTTTTGTGTCGAGTGTCGACTCTTCTTGCAGCCAGCCTGATCTCATGATAGCTGTCCAGCCTAAAGAATTGACTCTTGCTTTGAAGGGCTTTTCATCCTTGCTTGGGCGCGATCATTGGGCTTTCACTTTTGCCATCTCCACTTCATTCCTTGGCTTATCTGTCATAAAAAAGCATCTAGTATTTCAATCATATGAGAGTGGGAAACATCAATGACTTATAGTGTTTAGCCATTATCAAAACCATGATGTGTCAAATGACCACAGGGGCACAACATTCTCCCTCTTTTTGATGATGGCAACACTGTGAGTCATTATTTGACAGTAATGTCCAAGATATATAACATATACAGCTCAAGATACATGATGATGATTATGCTATGCATGGATGATTAGAGGATGATCAGAGCATGTGAAGCAGAGCATGTGAATGAATGCTATTCAAGTTCCCCTGATTATGGATGCTGCTCTCCACCTGAGTGTATGCATGATGAGGGACTTATGAGGGACTTGTGACGCTCCCCCGTCTCACATGGTTTTATGACTCTCCGCCGTCTCACAAAGTTATTCTCCCCCTTTGACAATGCACAAAGGTATTCTCCCCCTTTGACAATAGCAAAAATGAGGGATAGGTAGAGATGGTGACAAATGTCTGAGAGATCAGAGCTGAATAGGAGTGTAGAGCAAGCCATTATAGGTAGACCTGAAACATGCCTTGAGCAATATACATGGTTTAAAGCTAATGAAATTTGAGATCAACAATAGAGTTCAAAAAGCATCTACATCCATGTTTTTAATAGAAGTGAACTATAATTACATATCATGGCAGTGTTTAACCTTCCTTTGTCTTATACATCCATATTCAATAACTACAATGGGATGCGCACAAACTAGTATTGAGGTTAAACATGCATGACTAAAGTATGAATTTTATGATTTCAGCACTGTTTTTCATGATCTTTTACATTTGTATGCACATGACTCAAATTTTACGAGTAATCGAGTCTAGTACATGCCTCCTATCCGTAAGAATACACGTTGCTTAGACGCCAGTATTCCTAGGTATTTGGTAAGACTGACTGTTATGCTTCAGATTGAACAGAGATAGCAATGTCGCTTCCTAATGATAGATTTTATGGATTTCTCAGCGACTGTACCATTGCTCTGCCTATCGTCAAATTTAATTAAGACAGAGCTAACAGGGGCACATCATGACATATCATTCGTCACTTGTTATGAGGACGTGACATATTTCTCCGTGCAATAATATCATTGCTCTGTCAATTTTATTGTCAGGAATTCCAGCTCATCAAGGTGTTTAAAAATAATACTAAGCTTTAGTGTATCACCAAGGTTGCCATGAAGTTTGAATTTTCAGATTTCAGGATAGTCATTCAAGGCACAACATGCAATCTCTGGTTAAAGTATATTAACACCACGGAACATAGATGATTTCAAAAAATATATCAGAGCTTCAAGGAAATCATTAAATCGAATCATTTTTTTATTGGATGGACAATCATCAGTTTCATATAATAGAGAGCTCTTACGCCATAGTTCAGTCAGTTTCATGATCATAGTTTCAGACTAGAAGCCATTGAAGTTCAGATTGCAAGAGTTTAAGAGAAGTAGCAAGACTCCCCCTAAGGATATGCAGTGGATGCATGCAAGGAGTTATGTTTGCAAGCAAGGGGAATGATCAGATGTCGACCTGAGGGCCAAGGAGAGGTCGACCTGGTCACTTATGAAGTTGGCAGAAATGAAATGCATGACCCGGCCCAAGGTTGTACACTTATTAAGGGTAACAGAATGAAGATGAAACATATGCATGAATACTTCAAGGAAACAACTTCCCCTTACTATATGGCCTATATGCAACAGTGGCGCATGGTACTTGGCGGAGGTGAATCCTCATGCATGGTGAGTGCTTCTAGACAAGCATAACCTGCCTTTCCACACTTCATCATTTAATATACCATGGCCATGCAAGAATGATGCTACACCACATGCAATGCATCGTGAACATGAATTCAACTTTATTATGCAACTACATGTAATGCTACCCCACATGCAGAATGACATATTTACATATAAACAATGCATGGAAATCAATCAGCAAAAAACACAACCAAATTGAAGAAGATCATCATTTCAATTTTTATTAGCCTGAGGTCTGCAAAGACCAAGCTCCCTTCTGAGTGTTGTAAACCTGTCATTACACAAGGGCTTGGTGAAGATGTCAGCAATCTGATTTAGTGTATCAACAAAATGCAGTTCAAAGTTTTTCTTAAAGACCTCATCTCTAATGAAGTGATGCCTAATCTCAATATGCTTGGTCCTAGAGTGCTGGACTGGATTTTTTGCAAGGTTGATAGCACTGGTGTTATCACACAGAATCGGGACACAACCAAGATCCACTAAGTAGTCTTGGAGTTGGTGTTTAATCCACAACACTTGGGTACCACAGCTCCCCGCTGCAACGTATTCTGCTTCTACGGTTGAGAGGGCAACCGAGTGTTGTTTCTTGAAGGCCCAAGAAACTAAACACCCGGCCAGAAACTGGCAGTATCCACTAGTACTCTTGCGATCAACTTGCATCCAGCGTAGTCCGCATCAAAATAAGAAATAATAGATAAATCACATGATGACGGATACCACAATCCCAAATCTTGAGTTCTGGTAAGATATCTAAAGATACGTTTGACGACAGTCAAGTGGGATTCTCTAGGACTAGCTTAAAATCTAGCACAGAGGCAAACACTAAACTGGATATCTGGTCGGGATGTAGTCAAATAAAGCAAGGAGCCGATCATACCTCTATAGATTTTTGCATCCACTAATTTACCATTTTCATCCGAATCCAGTGACGTTGTGGTGCTCATAGGAGTTGCAATTATTTTGCAGCTTGTCATGTTGAATCTTTTCAGCAGCTCCTTGGTGTATTTGGCTTGACTTATGAAGCACCCATCTTCTCCTTAGTTGACCTGCAAACCGAGAAAAAATTAGAGTTCTCCCATTAGGCTCATCTCGAATTCGCTAGTCATGAGGTTAGCAAATTTCTCACACATTTCAGATTTAGTAGAACTAAACACAATATCATCAACATAAGTTTGAACAATCAAGATGTTCTTACCTTGCTTCTTGGTGAAAAGTGTTTGGTCTACCTTACCTCGTGTGTACCCTTTCTCAATGAGGAACGAGCTTAGTCTCTCATACCAAGCTCTTGGTGCTTGCTTCAAGCCATAAAGCACCCTGTCTAGCTTGTATACAAAATCTTCATGGTTAGAGTTCTCAAAACCAAGGGGCTGCTCCACATAGACTTATTCTTTGATCAAACCATTTAAGAAGGCACTTTTTACATCCATTTGATACAACTTTATTCTAAGGGAACATGTAAAGACAAGTAAAATTCTGATGGCCTCAAGTCTGGCTATTGGGGCATAAGATTCCTCAAAGTCTACCCCAAACTCTTGATTATACCCTTGAGCCACCAATCTAGCCTTGTTTCTTATTATCTTGCCATCCTCACTGAGTTTGTTCCTAAATACCCATTTAGTGCCTATGACAGATTGTGATGATGGTCTAGGAACAAGATGCCAAACTTTGTTTCTTTCAAACTGGTTTAATTCGTTTTGCATTGAGTTTATCCAGTTTTCATCTTTTAATTCTTCATCAATATTCTTGGGTTCAATTTGGGAGACAAGAGCAAGATGATCTAATTCTTCCACAATTCTAAAATGTGACATAGTTCTAGGTGGATCATTCAAGCTTCCAATGACATTTTCTAAAGGATGATCCTTAAGAATTTTAATGTCTGTAGAATCATTACCTTCTTCTGGAGCTTGATCCCTTGCATTGCTTGATTCAGCTAGGTCACCATCTTCTCTTGTTTCTTATTGTGGAGGATTATTCTTTTCTTTCATGCTTAGGAATTCCCCGTCTTCATCATTTTTCTTGCAATAGTTATCATTTTTAGAATCACCATGATATTCATCAAAGGAAATATGGGGTGATTCTTCCACAGTTTGACTCTTAATGTTGTAAATTCTATAAGCCCTAGATCTATGAGAATATCCAAGGAATATACCGTCATCGCTCTTGGGCTCGAATTTATCTAATTCTCTGTTGTCATTATTGTGGATGAAGTATTTAGACCCAAACACTTTCATATGTGAGAGAGAGGGTTTGTTACCTTTCAGCAACTCATAAGGAGTCTTTTTGGTGTGTGGCCTTACCATAGATCGGTTGATAATGTAATAAGTTGTGTTTACCGCCTCAGCCCAAAACTTCCTTGGGAGTTACCGTTCGGTAAGCATTGTCCTCGCCATCTCTATGAGTGTTCGATTCCTTCTTTCAACTACACTATTTTACTCAGGGGTTCTTGGTGATGAAAACTGATGTGAAATGCCTTCAGCCCTACAGAGATTATAGAATTCAGTATTTTCAAATTCACTACCATGATCAGATTGAAGGTTGGAGATTTTAAACTCACCGTCTCGCTTTATCTTCATATAGAGTGCCTGAAACTCATCAAAAGCATCATTTTTATGTGTGAGAAAGAAAATTCATGTGAACCTAGAGAAATCATCCACCAAGACATATCCATATTTTCTACCACTTAAACTAGCAGTTCTGGTTGGACCAAACAAGTCCATATGAATCAGCTCGAGTGGTTTGAATGACATATTTTCAGATCTAGCCTTGAAGGATTTTCTTGTTTGTTTACCTAGGGCATATGCATCACATAATTTATTTTCTTGTTTAAAAGATAGTTCAGGCAAACCTTTCACCATTGAATGCTTTAACAGTTCATGTAAGACATTGTAGCTAGCATGTCCTAGTCTACGATGGCATAGCCATGCAAGCTCAGACTTTGGTGCAGCAAGACAGAGGTTTATGTGAGCAGGATCATCTAAGTCAATCATGTAAACATTGTTGACTCTTTTGCCAGAAAATTTTACCTTGTCAGATTTTGGTTCAAGGATTCTATATTCATGAGAGTCAAACAAAACTTTGTGACTTTTATCACACAATTGACTTATACTGAGCAAGTTGTATTTCAAACCTTCAACTAGCAGCACATTTCCAATGGAGTTAGAGAGGTTCTTACCTACATTACCTGTTCCAATGATTCTTCCTTTGTTGTCCCCTCCAAATGTGACGTGTCCTCCTTCCTTTTTCTCCAAGAGACAGAATTTAGTTCTGTCTCCAGTCATGTGTCTTGAACAGCCGCTATCAAGGTACCACCAGTTATGCATGGCTGCAAGACACTCCTACACAAGGAATTAAGTAATGGGGTTTGGAACCCAACAAAACTTGGGTCCCACCAACTTCTTCAGATTTTCAAAACATGATACCATCTCTTTTAGAATCCAAACCTTCCTTGCATTCATGTTTTCTTTGCTTAGAGTATAGATTTTGTTTTTCTTTTCAGCTTTGACACTTAATTTCTGTTTAGAGGCTCTTTGTTGGATTTTGTGGACGTTTGAGGAAATCTGCTTCTTAAACCATTGAGGCCACTAGTTGGTTTTGGGTTGAAAGTGATTGTTTTGCCACCTAGGGGATTGAAGCTTATAGGATTGATGCACAAAGGAATCACAATTGCCCCAAAAGTAGGGTGGTGTCGACCTGTATGAATGGGAGTGTCGACCTGTCCTATGTGCAACCCAGTTATAGTGGCTTCTGGAAGGCTGAGAGGGCAATGGCCAAGGAAGTGTCGATCTGTGCTGTGGGGAAGATCGACTCTTTTGAGATTTTTGAGCAATCTTTTTGGGGATTTTAGTGGCTTCCTCTTCAACCTTTTCTTTTCCTTTATCATTTTGTTTTTGTTGATTTTGAGTTGGTGTTGTGTTTGAGGTAGAAGCATCAGAAGAGGAAACAAATGTGACAGTTTTTAACCCAATTGGCCTTTTGTTTGTGGGATCAAAACTCAACCCTTCCTTGTTGAAATTCATTCTAGTACCTAGCAATGCATCTAGGTTGTCTCTTCCATCTACAAACTTTTCTAAAGAATGTTCTTTATCCTTCAACTCTTTTTGTATGTTTTCAATATTTTGAAGGAGTCGAGTGTTGACTTGTTTGACAGTATCATACTTCTCATTACTCAATTTGCTTTCCTTTTCATAGGTTTGCATTTTTAGCTTCATGCTATCAATCTCATTTCTTAAATCTTCATTTTCAGTTTCCAAGTCAGCCATTTCTTTTCTTCCCTCTTCCAAGTTCTCAATCATTTTCTTAAGATCTTCAATTTCAGTTTCAAGTGAAGCAGTCTTATGATTCATATCATGATCATGTACAAACAAGTTAATTTTCTTTTTTAATGATTTATTCTCCTTTTTTTACATGTCATATTTCTCCATGAGCTGTATATATGCTTCCTCCCAATCATCAATTGTGAAATTTTCAAATGGAGAGTGTACCTCAGTTTCTTCGTCACCTCTGGCCATGAGGCAGAGATCTTCTTTTTCCTTGTCCGAGGAGCTGGTTCCATCATCACTTTCTTCTTCGTCGCTCCATGTGGACACCATGGCCTTGTTCTTCTTCTTGCCCTTCCATTTGTCAACTTTTCTAAATTTTTCAGGACATTCAGTCTTGAAATGCCCTGGTCTGTTGCAAGAATAACAAATGATCTTGTCAGCTTTCTTAAAGTTTTCAGAGTTGGATTTGTAACCTTTTCTTACCTGTGACCTTCCTCTCATGAAGCTCTTACCTTCCTTTCTCAGAAATTTTCTGAACTTACGTGTGAGCATGGCTATGTCATCCTCATCTCGCTCACTTGCAGAAGTCTCACCTTCATCAGAAGTGCTTTGACCGTTGGGTCCTGCTTTAAGAGCTAGAGACTTTTTCTTAGGTACCTCAGCCTCTTTGTTCTTTAGGTAGATCTCATAGGTCATCAATGATCCGATGAGTTCATCTACCTTAGTAGTTGCGAGATCTCTTGATTCTTCAACCACAGTAGCCTTCGTGTGCTATGCTGGGGTCAGTGATATGAGAATCTTCCTTACAATTTCCTACTCTGAATATTTCTTTCCCAGATCCGTTAGACTATTAGTAAGCACAGTTAAGCGAGCATACATGTCTTGAATTGACTCATTAGGCCTCATCCTGAACATTTCATATTCAGAAACTAAAATGTTGGCTTTTGTTTCTCGTACCTGAGAGGTTCCTTCGTAAATCACTTCTAACATGTCCCACATCTCTTTTGCAGTTGCGCAGATAGCTACTCTTGAGAATTCTATTGGATGGAGTGAGCATTGCATGATATGTCTAGCACTCTAGTTGATAGTGGATTCTCTTGTTTGTTCTTTGGTTCACAAGTCCTCATCATCCGTAAGCTCATACGGACCTTTGCTGATCACTCGTCAGAGTTAGTAATCTTGGGCGTGAATGAACACCTGCATGTGTTGTTTCCAATAAGGATAATTAGATCCAGTGAAATAAGAAGGCCTATTCACAGAAAGTCCTTCAGGTAACAAACCCTTGGACTCCAATCCACCATTTTTCTCAAGGTCGTTAGACGCCATAATGAGAGATTAGGCTCTGATACCACTTGCTGAGTAGTGGATGGCCGATCTAGAGGGGAGGGGTGAATAGATCTACCCCTCTTTTCGCAGAACACCCCTCTTTAAAGCTAGATAAAGAGAATAGCAGCGGAATACAACTAGCTTAACGAAGGATACAACGATTGGCTTAGCATGATGAATAAGTAATATAGAGATTGAACCTAAGCATGCATCTAGAACAAAGAAATCACACAAGCAAACCACGTCACAAGAGATTTTAAGGTGGTTCGGACTGAATCCCCAGTCCTACGTCCACCCCTCACCAAACCCAGTGAGGCTTCACTAGTGCAGCGCACCAAACCACAGATCGGAGAACCTCCGACTGCCTTCCTACTAACCACCGGTAGGGACGATAACACCGCAGATTGGAGCACCTTCCAACTGCCTTCCTACTAACCGCGGTAGGGACGATTCTCAGTTATAGTAGCTTGAACAAAATGAAAATAGAACAAGATGAAAATGCTCAAACAAGATATGGAGATATGCTAAAATCGAGAAGATCTTGTCTGAAATACGGGAGGTGAATCTGATGCTTCAGCAAGGGCTGCCTCTTTTTCTTCTTGTCTTCACACGATGTAGATCACCAACAGAGGCTTCTTCTTCGTCTTCGCAAAGCTCTCCTCTTGATTCAGCAGCAATGGCTTCTTCTCCTTGTGAAATGAGCTTCCTTGGATCCCTTTGATAGCCTTGCTTGCTTCTCCACTTTTTTGGAGGTTGCTGGCTTGGATATGAGCTTGAATCACCTTGGAAATAGATGATGAACTGCTGCACGAAGTACTGTTCATGGCTACAGTACCCTCTTCTTCCTTGGACAACCTCCTCTAGCCTCCTTTTATCTCCCTTGATCCATTAGGGTTTCTAATCCCCTTGTGTTTGTTTTATATCTCTTGAATGGTCAAGAGACATCCCCCAGACTAGATCCACAATTTTTGGCAGATTGGGTGACTTTAGGATTAAACAAATCCAAGAAGAAGGGCTGCCCACGTTGAGAAAAATGAAGTCAACAATAGCTGCATCGGGGCTGCCGGTCGACCGGAGGTAGGTGGTCGGTCGACCGGAATTTTACAGAGCCAACACTTTTCGTTGCTGGCAATTTCAGTCGACCGGCAGTAGGGGGAGACGGTCGACCGGACTGCTGGGAGGTCGACCGCTACTGATAATGTCTGTAGCTGGTTCGTCTCTAGAAATTCCGGTCGATCGATCCATGACCGATGGTCGACCGACAGATGGATTTTTCACAGATTTACTTCAATCAACCCCTTAAACCCGTTTGCAGTCCATTCAAGTCTGTGGCATCAAACTCTTTAGACCTTGAGGATGTCTACTGAGTCTTTGACCTTTCCTTAACGAATGCTTAGACCTTTGGACGTTAAAGCCAAGTGTGTTCTTCATTGTGCATTGACCTTGGCTATGTGAAGTGTCGACTCTTTTGTGTCGAGTGTCGACTCTTCTTAAAGCCAGCCTGATCTTCTGATAGCTATCCAGCCGTAAGAATTGACTCTTACTTTGAAGGGCTTTTCTCTTTACTTGGGCCGATCATTGGGCTTTCACTTTTGCTATCTCCACTTCATTCCTTGGCTTATCTGTCATAAAAAAAGCATCAAGTATTTCAATCATATGAGAGTGGGAAACATCAATGACTTATAGTGTTTAGCCATTATAAAAACCATGATGTGTCAAATGACCACAGAGGCACAACAAGAATGGGTTTAGAAGGTTTCCGAAAATCCCGTTCCGGAATGGTCGACCCTTGGGGTCGACCCTCAGGCAAACAGAGGTCGGCCAGAACTGAAAACAAGTGCTAGGACTCAGGGGTTGACCCCTGGGGTCGACCCTTGCAGTGGGTCGACCCCTGTCGGCAGACTGCAAAATGCATCTTCTGTCCTTGTCAGAAACACTGAGGGTCAACCCATGGGGTCGACCCCTGCCTGTTTGGGTCTGAAAACAACCTTAAACCTCCATCAAATCAAGGAAATATAAATGATTAAATATTACCATAATCTAATGAGGATCAACCATGAATATTGATCCTGAAGAACATGATAAAGCAAGAGGTTAGATGATAATCAACATACTTGCATCAAGCATTAACCCTTTGAACTTGTTTACAATAAAATGCATCATTGAACCCATTCAAACATGTATTTGGCTTTCCATTCACAACCAACAAAAACACATTTCACCAAATGACAAGGTTTTGATATGATGAACATGAATTTCTCAATCAACCAAATATAATGACATGGGAGCTTAACCATTCAATCGCATTCTTGTATCTATCATTACTTCAACATCGAAATGGTTCAATATCGAAATGCTAATAATCATGCCAAATGCAAAGCATGTAGAAAATCATGGGAACTCATTCATTCAAATGGCATTCTTGTTGATAAAAACTAACATTTAAGAAGCATTGTTTTCCACCAAATCTTTCTCATTCAATACAAAGCAATCTCACCAAGTGTATATGCAATGTGCTAACATTAAAACATGTATGAGCTTTACAAAGTCACAAATGCATCCACATGATGAAATCACAATAACAACATTTTGTAATCATCAAAATCATATACACAACAATCTCCCCCATTTTGATGATGATAAAATGTTACACATTAATGCTCTCTCCCTCTTTGACATAATCAGAAATGGTGTAGAAACCCAATAATTAAAAATGAGAAATAAAAATTTTAATTTTATTATGTAATTAAAATTTTCATGAAATAATCAAATTACATTTTTACTATATGAAATAAGCTAGTTTATTGAATTTACTTGAAGTAAATAGAAAATTAATTGCTTTAGGCCTTAGATAAATCATAGTAAGCCCAATAAAAGTCCATATAATGGAGTAGGATCACAATTGGCCCATTGGATAATCAATAATGGGTTGGATTAATGGATTAAAGATTTAATAAAGGATAAATAACCTTAAATTCATAACATGAACATTTAAGGGATTAAAATAACCCCATTTCTAGAAGATTGACTCAACAATCAACCCATACCTAACTTATAACTTTAGACCAGCCGTTTTTACATTGGTTTCACACCAAATTGAGGCTAGATTAAGAGGAGAAATATGAATTTTCTTCTAATTCGGAGTTAATGGGTTTGGTGGAATTAAGTAAGAAATCTTGACAAAATTGGCCAAGTTTTAGCTATAAATAGAGCCCCATTCGACCCTCAAATCATCATTGGTGGCCTATGCTATGCTACTCTGAAGATTGAGGGAGATTTGAAGGAAGGATTTGGAGAATTAAGGGTTTTCATATCAAATTGGGGATTTTCCTACTTCTTCCTTAAATTCGCTCAAAGGTAGGTGTCTCTCAGGCTAAACTTCAATTAAAGCATGCTATCTTGTGTTTTTTTTCAATGCTCTTTCCATTGATACCTGTTTCCCTAAATTTCATTGAGAAATGATCAAGTTATTAGCATTTTATTGATGGGTGTTCACGTTTTTCTAAAGAAAATAGTGGCTATTAAAACTCAGTTCGCGTTAATGAACGCGTCTCCTCGATAAGATGCGTTCTCAGACACTTTTACACCGACCAAGATTTAAAAATAAAAATATTATATTAATTTGAATAAGGCGTCCATCCATCGGGACGCGTCAAAAGAGCACGTCTTCCAGATAAGACGCGCTTAAACACACTCTTGCCCTCCGTCTAAAATTTAAAAAAAATATTAAAATAATTTGAAGAAGGCGTCCATATGCTTACACGCGTCTATAAAAAATATGATATTATTAAAATAAACTTTTAAAGGCGTCCATATGCTTAGACGCCTCAATAAAAATTTATAAAATATAAAAATATTTTTTATAAAACGTCCAGACGCTTAGACGCGTCAACAGAAAACGTCCAGACTCCTAGACGCGTTCATAGACAGTAACCAAAAATGTTGGAAATCCATATTAACATGTTAAAATATTTATAGCATGTTAAAATATATTTTTGTGGAATAAAAATATTTTTACCATAAAAAACCTATTTTTACCATATTATTAGTAATTTGATGCATGAAAAATATTTACAGCATGCTAAAAATTACTTCCAGAATGATAAAATTATTTTATACATACTGAGATATGAAAATTATTTTCAGAATGCTAAAATCTATTTAAACTATTTTTATGCATGTTAAACCTAATTTCCTATTAAGTAATTAGTAAATTGATACATGAAAAAGATTTCCAGCATGTTAAAATTACTTCCAGCATGATAAAATTATTTCCAGCATGATAGAATTATTTTTAGCATATTAGAATTATTTTTAATAAATTAAAAGTATTTTTCAGCATGATAATTCTATTTTTCTTTCAAATAATTAGTAAATAAATGTAGAAAAATGATTTTCAGCACAATAAAATTTATGTTGTTATCAGAAAATTTCTGTAATCAGCACGGTAAACTTATCTTATCATGCTATCAGTAAGTTAATGTATGAGAATTATTTTAGCATGTTAAGTATTAACTTTAGCCTGTTAAATATTAATTTCCAACATGTTAAAAATTAAATCCAACGTGAAAAAAATTATTTTTAACATCTTATCAGTAGAGTAACATATGAAAATCATTTTCAGCATGTTAAAATTATTTTCAGCAAGTTAGAATTATTTTCGACATAAAAATATATTTTCATAACAAAATTTTGATTTTTATAATAATAAATCACCGTTTTGGCTAAACTAATACATCTCTAATGTACAAAATTTTAATGGAAATATGTCTAAATATTTATGAACTAAATGCACACAAGATTAAACCATGGAACTAAATTAAATTCTAATTACTTGAATTTTCTTCCTAGTTACCGTTATTTCTTGAATTCCACGATTAAATGTCGTTAAACATTATGCCTTAAAATTTTTATTCACTTCTCTTGCAACTTCTGAAATTTTTGTCAGATCTGTACTTATTTACAATAGCATATTTCTTGAAATTCATTGGCCATATACATTAAAGTGGATGTCTAGACGTACTTGAGATCTTTTGATCCATATGACTCAATACCTGGCATTAATGGGGCCTGGTCTGGTCCTGGGGGGAGCGCTCGAAAGTACTGGTGCCCATGGGAGTTGATTGATCATAGTGTGGCATTGCACCGAAGTGCATGATAGATTTACTTGATACGGCATTCCACATTTCATTATTGGTATTTGATTACTTGTTTACATGATTTACTTGACTTGTATGAAATGGCCAAATTACATGAAAAGTCTTTACTTGTCAAATTCATTACTTGAAAATTTCTCTTGATATCTTGTTATCCCAATTACTTGAAATTCCATTCATATTTATACACTTCTCGATACAACTTCAAAAATTACTTAAATTGTTAATACTTAAAGATTGCTTGGTTTTTAGAGATATAAAATCCTACTGAGCTTTCAGCTCACCCTACGTTTTGGTTAATTATTGCTGGGAATGAAAATGATCAAGAGAATGGACAAGAGTGAGAGAGTGATTTTCCTTTTACCTAGGTTTATGTAGGTCATTAGTGTTTTTACAAGGATGATGTATTTTGGATTGTAAGTTTGTAGTTTGCCTTTATGGCTTATCAATTAGTGTTGTAAACTCCATTTTGATGGAATAAAATTATCATTTTTCCATTCATTTCTGTTGTTAGAAATTAATTTATACACGCTCTGATTGACACGCTTGTTTACGACTCGCTCGCGTCCCGATATTCCGCGTCGGGGTGTGACAATCTTTTTGGTATTAGAGCCTAGGTTACATAAAATCCTAGGTTTCACAATTTTAGGTTCATTCTTAAACTTAGGGTAGGTTTTAGATCAATATCTAGAAACTTGGATAAGGACTTAAACATTCCCTGTAAGCATGGGTAGAAACACGGGTTTAGTTTTAAAGAAAAAGATTTATCAAGACATAAACAAATGAGTAAAATAATTAAACCTTGTAATTATGGTTGTAGGTTAATTCTCGCAAATGGCCGTTGAGAGAGCTCAATGGCGCGAGATGCAACGCACCGTTCAAGGCTTAACCCAAGCTCTCCAACATGTTGCTCAGGGAGGAGCAAACCGAGGAGCAGGTGATCTACATAGGAATTTTGGGAGCATGAACCCTCCCCGGTTCGTGGGATCTACGGACCCGGACGAGGCCGAACATTGGATTAAGGAGATCGAGAGGATTTTTCGAGTCATGCAATGTGCCGACGAAGAGAAGGTCTTACTTGCTACTTTCCAACTAGAAAGAGATGCGCGTGCCTGGTGGGAATCGGTCGAGGCTACTTTACCGTACGACCAAATTCTATGGGAAGAGTTCGTGGAACACTTCAATAGCAAGTATTTCTCCGATCGGGTGCAAGAAAGGAAGGCCGCCGAGTTTGACACCTTAAAGCAAAGGGGATTATCGGTCGCCGAATATGAAGCACAATTTTTAAGGTTATCTAGGTACGCTCCACATCTCGTGGGTACCGAGAAAATGAAGGCAAGGAGATTCTTAAATGGCCTTAACCCGTAATATATTACTCAACTCGCCCCGATGGATATTCAATTATATTCTGATATAGTACGAAGAGCTCAACTCCTAGAAGATGCAACGGAGTTATCGGATCGCATCCGAGGAAGGGAAGCCAAGAGAGAGCAAGTTACTGGGTCCGGAAGTTTCAAACCTTCCTTCGGGAAGAAAAGGCCCAATGACGGGCGTAACTTCAACAAGGACGGGCGTAATTTCAGTAAGGGTGGACGTAATTTCCAAGGGGACAAGAAGCCGAGGACTTTCGACAAATAAATTGTTCCTTTCTCTACGCCATCAAAGGAATTATGCAAATATTGCGAGAAGCCCGGACACAAAGCCGAGGAATGCTGGAGAAAACTCGGCGCATGTCTTTGATGCGGGAGTCGGGAGCATAGGATCCCAAATTGCCCTCTTCTCAACGAGCAAGCTCCACCACTGGCAAAGCTTCCTATTATTGCCAAAAAGCAAGGAAGACTTCAAGCTCTCATGAATGCGGAACCTAACGAAGAAGGAGGCGTCGTGGAAGGTACTCTTTTCATATACTCCAAGCCTGCCTCTGTCTTATTTGACACCGGAGCTACGCATTCATTTATATCTAGAAGATTTGCTGGTCTTTTATCTATGAAGCCCGTTCCATTAGATTCTACACTCACTATTACAACACCTATTGGAACGAGAACGGAGATTAAATATTTCTATCCCGATAGTGAAATTCTAATTAGCGGTTATAACTTACCCGCTAATTTGGTATGCATGGAGATGTAAGGATATGATATTATTTTGGGTGCCGATTGGCTATCTACACATGGAGCTAGTGTAAATTGCAAGTTGGGGACGGTAACTTTCATGGGTTACCCCGACCTTCTATTTTCGGGTATCAGGCATTCCAAGCACATACCTCTCATTTCGGCCCTTAAAGCCGAAAAATTATTAAGGAAGGGTTGTGCCGATTACTTAGTTTCTATCATAATGACCGAGCATACGGAACCCGTTCTAAAGGACATTCCTATCGTTCGGGATTATTCTGATGTATTTCTGGACGAATTGCCTGGTATTCCTCCAGAGAGAGAGGTGGTATTCTCTATTGATTTAATTCCAGGAGCGGCACCAGTTTCTAAAGCTCCATATCGGATGTCTGCCGTGGAAATGAAATAATTAAAAGATCAATTATTGGAATTACTGGAGAAGGGATTTATCCGACCAAGTACTTCACCTTGGGGGGCCCCGGTCTTATTTGTCAAGAAGAAGGATGGTTCGATGAGGTTATGTGTTGATTATCGGCAATTGAATCAACTCACCATCAAGAACAAATATCATTTACCGAGGATTGATGAATTATTCGACCAGATTTCCGGAGCTCGATATTTCTCAAAGATCGACCTTCGATCTGATTATCATCAATTGAAGATTAAGGAAAGTGATATTCACAAGACAGCATTTCGGAGTTGGTATGGTCATTACGAGTTCACCGTTATGCCTTTCGGCTTAACAAATGCGCCTGCCGCATATATGCAATTGATGAACAGCGTATTCAGACCGTATCTCGATCAATTTGTGGTTGTATTCATCGACGACATTTTGATCTACTCCAAGTCCAAGGAAGAACATGAAGAACATCTCAAGAAGGCCCTTCAATTATTAAGAGATCATAAGCTTTATGCCAAATTAAGCAAATGTGATTTCTGGTTGGAGGAGGTTTCTTTTCTCGGTCACATAATTTCCCGGAACAGTATAGCCGTTGATCCATCAAAGGTCGAGGCTGTTAAGAACTGGGAAAGACCTACAAGTGTAACAAAAATACGAAGTTTTTTGGGATTGGCTGGCTATTACCGAAGATTTATCAAGGATTTTTCAAAGATCATAGTATCTTTAACAAGATTGACAAGGAAGGAGAATCCTTTTATATGGTCCGAGGAATGCGAGAAAAATTTTCAAACTTTAAATGATTATCTGACGACTGCTCCTATTCTCACATTACCTACGGAAGGAGGAGGATTTGAAGTATATGCTGATGCATCTGGAATTGACCTAGGTTGCGTATTAATGCAACATGGCAAGGTCATAGCTTATTCCTCACGGCAATTGAAGAAGCACGAGGAAAATTATCACGTACATGACCTAGAACTAGCAGCTGTGGTCTTTGCTTTGAAGATCTGGCGACATTACCTCTATGGCGAAGCCTTTACGGTGTATTCTGATCACAAGAGTCTCAAATACTTATTCTCTCAAAAGGATCTCAATATGAGACAAAGACGGTGGTTGGAATATTTAAAGGATTTTGATTTCTCTATACAATATCACCCCGGAAAAGGCAATGCCGTAGCTGATGCACTTAGCAGGAAGTCGATGGCTTTATTATCGAGCATGATGGTTAAAGAATGGCATCTACTTGAGCAAATGGCCAACTTAAACCTCAATATGGAGGAGAAGGAAGGCGGAGTCTTTATTGCTAATATTCGACTCCAACCCGAGTTACTCTCGGATGTTAAGGAACGACAAGGTGATGATCCGATGATCGTTGAAATTAAAGAGAAACTAGATCAACGACCGGATTTCCTTCTGGCTGATGATGGAAGGTTATTATTCAAAGGAAGAACTTGTATACCCGATTGTTCTACTATCAAGGGAAAAATCTTGGAGGAAGCACATCGGTCAAGGTACACTATTCATCCCGGTGCTACAAAAATGTACCAAGACCTCAAGAGAACATTCTGGTGGCCGAATATGAAGAGAGAGGTAGCCGAGTTCGTAAGTCGATGCTTGGTATGTCAACAAGTTAAAGCCGAGCACCTCAAACCGGCTGGTAAACTCAAGCCTCTCGAAATATCAGAATGGAAATGGGATAGTATCGGTATGGACTTCATAGTTGGATTACCGAAGACCCGAAGTGGTTTCGATGCTATATGGGTAATTGTGGACCGGTTAACCAAGTCTGCTCACTTCTTACCTATCAAGATTAAATGGACCGTGGATGTTCTAGCCGCCTTATATATCAAGGAGATCGTAAGGCTGCACGGTATTCCAAGCTCTATTATTTCGGACCGAGATCGAGATTCACCTCTCATTTCTAGAAGGGTTTACAATCGTCTATGGGTACTAGACTAAGGTTTAGTGCGGCTTTTCACCCTTAGACGGATGGACAAACCGAGAGGACGAATCAGATTATTGAAGATATGTTGAGAGCCTGCATGATTGACTTCGGCGGGAGTTGACATGAACATTTACCATTGACTGAGTTCGCTTACAATAATAGCTATCAGTCGAGTATTCAAATGGCACCATTCGAAGCTCTTTATGGCCGAAGCTGCAGATCTTCTCTATGTTGGAGCGAGGTTGGAGAGAAGGGATTGCTTGGTCCCGATATTGTCCAAGATACAACTAGAAAAATCCAGTTAATTCAAGAAAGATTGAAAGTCGCTCAATCACGGTAAAAGAGTTATGCCGACAATCAGAGGAGAGACCTTGAATTCCAAGTGGGGGAGCATGTCTTCTTAAAGATCTCACCCACACGAGGATTTAGAAGATTCGGCATCAAAGGAAAGCTAAGTCCGAGATTTATCGGCTCTTTCGAGATTCTGGAAAGAATCGGCGAAGTGGCGTACAAGTTGGCTTTACCTCCTCAACTGGCCGGTGTACACGACGTATTCAATGTATCCATGCTAAGAAAATACGTCTATGATCCTTCACATGTGATTCACTTTGAAGAGTTGAAACTCCAAAAGGACTTATCATATGAAGAAAGACCGATCAAGATATTGGATCGGAAACTACACAAACTAAGGAATCGGGCCATTCCGATGGTAAAGGTCCAATGGAGTAAGCGTGGATTCAAGAAAGCCACCTGGGAATTGGAAGAATCCATCAAGAAGAAATACCCGGATTTAATCTCAGGTTAGAAATTCGACCTTTCTACTCGAATTTTTGAGTTTTAGTTATATAATGTGAATTTGGAGGACCAAATTCTTTTAAGTGGGGGTGGATGTAGAAACCCAATAATTAAAAATGAGAAATAAAATTTTTATTTTATTATGTAATTAAAATTTTCATGAAATAATCAAATTACATTTTTACTATATGAAATAAGCTAGTTTATTGAATTTACTTGAATTTACTTGAAGTAAATAGAAAATTAATTACTTTAGGCCTTAGATAAATCATAGTAAGCCCAATAAAAGTCCATATAATGGAGTAGGATCACAATTGGCCCATTGGATAATCAATAATGGGTTAGATTAATGGATTAAAGGATTTAATAAAGGATAAATAACCTTAAATTCGTAACATGTGTTTAATATGACATTTAAGGGATTAAAATAACCCGATTTCTAGAAGATTGACTCAAAAATTAACCCATACCTAACTTATAACTTTAGACCAGTCATTTTTACATTGGTTTCACACCAAATTGAGGCTAGATTAAGAGGAGAAATATGAATTTTCATCTAATTCGGAGTTAATGGGTTTGGTGGAATTATGTAAGAAATCTTGACAAAATTGGCCAAGTTTTGGCTATAAATAGAGCCCCATTCGACCCTCAAATCATCATTGGTGGCCTAGGCTATGCTACTCTGAAGATTGAGGGAGATTTGAAGGAAAGATTTAGAGAATTAAGGGTTTTCATATCAAATTGGGGATTTTCCTACTTCTTCCTTAAATTCGCTCAAAGGTAGGTGTCTCTCAGGCTAAACTTCAATTAAAGCATGCTATCTTGTGTATTTTTCAATGCTCTTTCTATTGATACCTGTTTCCCTAAATTTCATTGAGAAATGATCAAGTTATTAGTATTTTATTGATGGGTGTTCACGTTTTTCTAAAGAAAACCGTGACTGTTAAAACTCAGTTCGCGTTAATGAACGCGTCTCATCGATAAGACGCGTTCTCAGACACTTTTACACCGACCAAGATTTAAAAATAAAAATATTATAATAATTTGAATAAGGCGTCCAGCCATCAGGACGCGTCAAAAGAGCACGTAACGCTCAAACACACTCTTGCCCTCCGTCTAAAATTCAAAAAAAATATTAAAATAATTTGAAGAAGGCGTCCATATGCTTAGACGCCTCTATAAAAAAATATAATATTATTAAATAAACATTTAAAGGCGTCCATATGCTTAGACGCCTCAATAAAAATATATAAAATATAAAAATATTTTTTTTATAAAACGTCCAGACGCTTAGACGCGTCAACAGAAAACGTCCAGACTCCTGGACGCGTTCATAGACAGTAACCAAAAATGTTGGAAATCCATATTAACATGTTAAAATACTTATAGCATGTTAAAATTTATTTTTGTGGAATAAAAATATTTTTACCATGAAGAAACCTATTTTTACCATATTATTAGTAATTTGATGCATTAAAAATATTTACAGTATGTTAAAAATTACTTCCAGAATGATAAAATTATTTTATACATACTGAGATATGAAAATTATTTTCAGAATGCTAAAATCTATTTAAACTATTTTTATGCATGTTAAACCTAATTTTCTATTAAGTAATTAGTAAATTGATACATGAAAAATATTTCCAACATGATAAAATTATTTCCAGCATGATGGAATTATTTTTAGCATATTAGAATTATCTTCAATAAATTAAAATTATTTTTCAGCATGATAATTCTTTTTTTCTTTCAAATAATTAGTAAATAAATGTAGAAAAATGATTTTCAGCATGATAAAATTTATGTTGTTATCAGAAAATTTCTGTAATCAGCACGGTAAACTTATCTTATCATGCTATCAGTAAGTTAATGTATGAGAATTATTTTAGCATGTTAAGTATTAACTTTAGCCTGTTAGATATTAATTTCCAGCATGAATTTTTTTTTTAACATCTTATCAGTAGAATAACATATGAAAATCATTTTCAGCATGTTAAAATTATTTTCAGCAAGTTAGAATTATTTTCGACATAAAAATCTATTTTCATAACAAAATTTTGATTTTTATAATAATAAATCACCGTTTTGGCTAAACTAATACATCTCTAATATACAAAAATTTTCTGGAAATATGTCTAAATATTTATGAACCAAATGCACACAAGATTAAACCATGGAATTAAATTAAATTCTAATTACTTGAATTTTCTTCCTAGTTACCGTTCTTTCTTGAATTCCACGACTAAATGTCGTTAAACATTATGCCTTAAAATTTTTATTCACTTCTCTTGCAACTTCTGAAATTTTTGCCAGATCTGTACTTATTTACAATAGCCTATTTCTTGAAATTCATTGGCCATATACATTAAAGTGGATGTCAAGACGTACTTGGGATCTTTTGATCCATATGACTCAATGCCTGGCATTAATGGGGCCCGGTTTGGTCCTAGGGCGAGCGCCCGAAAGTACTTGTGCCCATGGGAGTTGATTGACCACGGTGTGGTATTGCACCGAAGTGCATGATAGATTTACTTGATACGGCATTCCACATTTCGTTATTGGTATTTGATTACTTGTTTACATGATTTACTTGACTTGCATGAAATGACCAAATTACATGAAAAGCCTTTACTTGTCAAATTCATTACTTGAAAATTTCTCTTGATATCTTGTTATCCCAATTACTTGGAAATTCCATTCATGTTTATTCACTTCTCGATATAACTTAAAAATTGATTAAATTGTTAATACTTAAATATTGCTTGATTTTTAGAGATATAAAATCCTATTGAGCTTTCAGCTCACCCTACGTTTTGGTTAATTGTTGCAGGGAATGAAAATGATTAAGGGAATGGACAAGAGTGAGAGAGTGATTTTCCTTTTACCTAGGTTTATGTAGGTCATTAGTGTTTTTACAAGGATGATGTATTTTGGATTGTAAGTTTGTAGTTTGCCTTTATGTCTTATCAATTAGTGTTGTTGGCCCAGATAACAATGTACGCGGACAAGAAGGGGGGGTTGAATTGTCCCCCACACGAAATTACAGATTTTAAACAATATGCGAGATTAATGAGATTGATGAAAAATAAGTTGAACAGAAATAAATCTAGTTCACTCAATCTCTCCGAGCACACTCGAATGTGTTGGAATAAGAAAAAGTACAAGCAAGCAACCACAGGACACAGGGATTTTAAGGTGATTCGGGACCATGACGGGCTCCCTACGTCCACCCCTCACCGAACCGGTGAGGCTTCACTTGCTTCACAACGAAGCACACGGAGAATATACTCCAACACACACGGAGACTTCGTCTCTACAACGATCCAACATCGGGATCAATCCACACACACACACCGCAACACTCGCGGCAAGATATGATCACAACCGTACGCAGACGGTTCACCACACACAGAGTTAAAGTTCAGAAATAAATGATATGTTCAATACATGCTCATAAACGAAGAGTAAATGACTGGAATAGATGGGAAAAGAGTGAAGAAATGAACCCCCATATGTAGAAAGGGCTGAAAACGATCTTCTTTGATTCTCGGTTCGGAGGGAGGTCGGATGACAGTGATTCAAGCTTCCTCTTGATCCTCTCGTCGATCCGCTCTTCTTTCTCTTCTTCCACAATCTCCAGAAATGCTTTGTTGGAGATGAAATTCACCTTGCAATAGCCCCTCCTTCCTTTTCTCACTTTCTTCACCTACAAGATAAGAGAAAGATAGCACATTAGGGTTCTCTCTTGTCAAATTCGGAGTTCACAATGATATATATAGAGGGGTGGGGAAAAGACACATAAACCCCTCCCAAAGTGTGTTAGAAACACCTAAACATGATTAGTAACTAATGGGGGGTGTTTTGGTAAAGTTTAGAAAGGTTTTCAATGGGTTTTAATCGGGTTCGCAAATCCCGTACCGGAATGGGTCGACCCTATGGGTCGACCCCTGGACAACCAGAGGACGAGCAGAAGTAAAATAAAGACCCAGAACCTAGGGGTCGACCCATGGGGTCAACCCATGCAGTGTGGGTCGACCCCATGGGTCGACCCCTGCACACTGGGTCACTAAAATGTGTTCTGTCCAGACAGAACACTTGGGGGTCGACCCCATGGGTCGACCCATGCCAGAAATGGTTGGAAAAACACTGCAAACCCTATTCAAATCAAACAAAACAAATGGTTAGATGTTACCATCATCCACTTGACATGAGAGGGTTTAAAAACCATCCTTGAACCTGTAAAAACACAAACATCAAGTTAGTTTATGTATCAAAAATTGAGTTCTCCTTAACTTGATTCTTCCACATAAAACTCCATATCTATACACATTCAAATGCACATTGCAACAAGTAAATGGAATTGTAAAACATGAACCACCATCTTTGGCATGTGATAGACTTTAAATCTCTTAAGCATTCGAGTATAAAACCATGGAAGCTCAAACATACAAAAAGCATTCTTGTATTTACCAATCCTTCCAAATGCTCAACAACAAGAAACTCCAAGTAATAGATATTCATTTTCACATCAATGAGTACTTTCATTGGACATTTTAAGCCTTTCCAAAAGCATGATAAATATTTGCTCCACAAACACACAATATTTTGTTATCATCAAAACCAAGGTCAAAAATAATGTGGGAATGTAACACCCAACAATCTCCTTCTTTTTGATGATGATAAAATGTTATGGCAATCTAAACATTTTCTCCCCCTTTGGCATAATCAAAAATGGGGAATACAAAAGCTAGAGCAAAAAGTATGAAAACCAACAATGTCAAAGAAACCTGATATATGCACAAAAACTTCTGAACTTCCAAATAGATATGAACATTATGTGCACCTTTACTCCCCCTTTGTCTTCAACAAAAATAGATTGATAAAAGGGTTGTTTAGGCTGATATGAACATGTATGATCTAATGATGCAACTATGGGAGCTAAAGTATGACATGACTTATGCAGGCAAGCAGACAAGCAAACAAGCATTAGAGTCAAGCAAACAAATATTTATATTACTCCCCCTCAGTGGGGTAAGAGGATAACGACTGAACAGTTCATTCTAAATCGAAATGTGAGACATGAAGCATAATCAAAAAAGATAGTGCATGCATATGCTCGAGGTACTACATAGACCATGATAAGAACAAATTCAAGATATACAGTCATCACAATAATACCCAAAATTAAAATTTATGTAAATGAGCAATGAACTTTAAAATTATATGGATATGAACAGAATTTCTAGAAAACACTAGAGGGTTATTTCCTTCCTACACTTCCATTTCGATCCTCGACTTTTGGTAGCTTCACACAACCCCTTTTTGTATGATTTTCTTTTATTAGATTTCACCGTTCGACGCGAGTCACCTCATGTGTCTCAATGGGGTTTCCCGGCTACTAGGATTCATCATGCAATGTGAATTTTTGTTTCACCTTTCGACGCGAGTTTCCTCATTTATTTCAGTGGGGATTCCTGGCTACTTGGTTAGACAATCCACTTATTGAAGCTTGCGGGGTAGGTAGCTTTTTCCTCACGATTCTCTTAATTTTCATGTAGAAATTTGTTTCCCTTGAAGTGTTAAAAGGAATTTCTGAAATCCTTATCAATCAAGGTCATATGCATCATTTCTGAACAAAGTATGTGGGTAATTATTTTGAATGTAGAAAGTGAATTTGCCTAGACATAGTTATGACTCCCCCTAAATGTATGCACAGTTAGAAATAAGTCCTCCTCCTTTGTATATGGCATGGTTCACAAAAGATCAAGAACACTGTAATTTATTTATCAAGGAGGTGAGGTCTTAGAAGATTTTCAAGAAAATGGTTATCTAGAGATATATACATGCAAGCAAGCAAGGATTTTAGAAATTAATTCAAGCAATATGATTTTCGGTACGGAGCAGAGTACATAGGTCCGAAGACCACCTCACGCATGGTGAAAGCTTCCGGATGGATGTAATCCACCCTTCCACATCTCACCATTTGAGATACCGAACAATCATGGCATTCAAGCACAGAAGTATGCAAGTATATGCATGAATTGAAAAGATGGTGAGAATTTATTTCTATTCAAAAATAGGCAAGTATATGTGCAAGTGTATGCAAAATTTTCATATAAGTGCAAACTCATGTGTGCAACTTTATAAAGCAAATGCAAATGTATGCAAGGACTGAATTGTTATTAGCAAAAGGAAGTAAAAGTGTGTATCAAAGACTCTATGAACAAGACACTTATCTAAACTGTAAATTCTTCTATATCACAACCAAAATCAACAAAAGGTAGTTGCATGATCAAAGTGGATCAAATGACGAGATCCAACCAAGTTTATACCTGAATTTTTCAACACAAGATTTTAGAACTTGAGCTCTCTTACCTTTGCCTTGAGAAGCCATTATTTACCAACATCTTCTTGGTCTCAAGGCACCCCTACAAAGTAGAATTTTCATTTCAAAGTTTTGGATACCCAAGCCATCTTGGGTCCCGAGGGGTTAGTTCTAGCATGACCAAAATATATTTTATTTTTCCTTTCAAACCACTCATCATCGGCCCTCATCAAGTCACACACATACATAGAGTGGCCGAACATACCACAGTAAAAATATGTGACATTTGACTTTCTAAAATGACTCCTATGCATATATGATCTATCAACATATGAGTTCATACATGAGTCAACATGAGTATAGCCATATGAACTACATGATTTTTGAAATCTATTTTTCACAACGGAATTTTTTTTTGTGGGTGAGTGTCCCAAAACTCTCTTCTCATTCCTAGCATTTTCATTGCTAGTTTCACCATATTCAGACATTTTCTGTTTTCCTTTCAATTCTTTTTCAACAAGACCTTTCAATTTATGCAATTCATCTTGCATGGTATTGAAGTTGGTTTCAATTTCTTTCTTAGATTTTTCACATTCACACAGTCTTGATTTAAGCTCATCCAACTCCTTTACCAATTGTTCATTTTCAGTTTTTAGATTTTTCACATCTTCATAAGCATGTTGTTTTTCAATCTCTAGACATGAAATATCATCCTCAAAAAGAGAAACTTAGACAACAACATTTCATTTTCATCTTTCATGTTCTCAAGTTCTAACTCAAGCAAACTACATTTAGTGCATGAAGCTGAACTAGAATGTAAAACATCATGAAACTTCTTTTTCAGATTTTTATTTTCATGTTTCAACTTCTTACACTTTTCATACATTCCAGCATAAGCTATTTTCCATTCTTCACAAGTAAGGTTTTCGTTATCAGAGTTTACCTCGGTGCCGTTTTCCTCATCGGCCATTAGACATAAATTCTGGACCGCCTCGTCCAGCTCATCATCCTTCTCGGATTTGGACTCGCTCTCGTCCTCATAACTCCAAATCGCCTTCATGGCCTTGGGCTTCTTCACTTTTTCTTTCTTCAGTTTCTTTTGAAAACTTGGACATTTGCTTCTCATATGGCCGACTTTTCCACTCACATAGCATCTAATCTCCCTTTTTTTCTTCAATACTTTCTTTGGAATTTTTCCAAGAGAAGTGCCATCTTGTCTAGCCCTTCTGAACAATTTTCTAGCTTTACTAGTGATGACATTCACAAGTTCTTCCTCACTGCTATTTAGACTTGACCCTTCATCGCTTTCTTCAAAAGATTTTGAGTGAGCCTCAAATGCCACTGATTTCTTTTTGCCTTTCTCTTCCTC
Organism: Amorphophallus konjac; assembly: GCA_022559845.1. NCBI lineage: Eukaryota > Viridiplantae > Streptophyta > Magnoliopsida > Alismatales > Araceae > Amorphophallus > Amorphophallus konjac. Next base: position 81,051,655 of record CM040126.1, on the reverse strand, counting down.
TCTCCTCTCAATGCTGATTTCATGGGTCATCAAGGACCCAATCAACTCATCCAGCTTGAGTGTAGTGAGATCTTTAGAGTCTTCTATCACGGTCGCTTTTGTATGCCATTATGGTGACAAGGACCGCAACACCTTCCTTACTAGCTCTTGATTCGTATATTCTTTTCCTAGTGCCTTCAACCCATTGGAGATCTCCATAAGCCTAGCAAACATGTCGAGATGGTCTCATGCGGCTTCATCATGAAGAGCTCATATTCTCGGACCAATAGATTTGCTTTTGTCTCCTTTACTTCCGACGTTCCTTCGTATATGAGTCGGAGCTTCTCCCACATTTTCTGTACAGAGGAACACATAGATATACGTGAATATTCATTCGGATGAACAGCACATTGCACTATATTCATAGCCCTGAAATTTTCACATGAATGTTTAATATGCTCCTCATTCCAACTATCCTCATTGTCGGGCAATTTATGAGGACCTTTACTAATGACTTTCCAGCTATTGTAATCCTGTGCTCGCAAAAACACTATCATTCTATTTTTCCAACAGGGGTAATTTGTGCCATCAAAGAATGGTGGCCTATGTATAGAATGTCCCTCAGGAATCATTCCCCTACTATCCATTGCTAAACAATCTTTCCTCCTCAACCGTGAGATTGAATAAAATCAGAGGCCTAGCTCTGATACCAATTGTTGGCCCAGATAACAATGTACGCGGATAAGAAAGGGGGGGTTGAATTGTCCCCCACACGAAATTACAGATTTTAAACAATATGCGAGATTAATGAGATTGATGAAAAACAAGTTGAACAGAAATAAATCTAGTTCACTCAATCTCTACGAGCACACTCGAATGTGTTGGAATAAGAAAAAGTACAAGCAAGCAACCACAGGACACGGAGATTTTAAGGTGGTTCGGGACCACGACGGGCTCCCTACGTCCACCCCTCACCGAACTGGTGAGGCTTCACTTGCTTCACAACGAAGCACACGGAGAATATACTCCAACACACACGGAGACTTCGTCTCCACAACGATCCAATAGTGGGATCAATCCACACACACACACCGCAACACTCACTGCAAGATATGATCACAACCGTACGCAGACGGTTCACCACACACAGAGTTAAAGTTTAGAAATAAATGATATGTTCAATACATGCTCATAAACGAAGAGTAAATGACTGGAATAGATGGGAAAAGAGTGAAGAAATGAATCCCCATATGTAGAAAGGGCTGAAAATGATCTTCTTTGATTCCCGATTCGGAGGGAGGTCGGATGACGGTGATTCAAGCTTCCTCTTGATCCTCTCATCAATCCGCTCTTCTTTCTCTTCTTCCACAATCTCCAGAAATACTTTGTTGGAGATGAAACCTTCCTTTTCCCTCTTTCTTCACCTACAAGATAAGAGAAAGATAGCACATTAGGGTTCTCTCTTGTCAAATTCGGAGTTCACAATGATATATATAGAGGGGTGTGGAAAAGACACATAAACCCCTCCCAAAGTGTGTTAGAAACACCTAAACATGATTAGTAACTAATGGGGGGTGTTTTGGTAAAGTTTAGAAAGGTTTTCAATGGGTTTTAATCGGGTTCGCAAATCCCGTGCCGGAATGGGTCGACCCTATGGGTCGACCCCTGGACAACCAGAGGACGAGCAGAAGTAAAATAAAGACCCAGAACCTAGGGGTCGACCCATGGGGTCGACCCATGCAGTGTGGGTCGACCCCATGGGTCGACCCCTGCACATTGGGTCACTAAAATGTGTTCTGTCCAGACAGAACACTTGGGGGTCGACCCCATGGGTCGACCCATGCCAGAAATGGTTGGAAAAACACTGCAAACCCTATTCAAATCAAACAAAACAAATGGTTAGATGTTACCATCATCCACTTGACATGAGAGGGTTTAAAAACCATCCTTGAACCTGTAAAAACATAAACATCAAGTTAGTTTATGTATCAAAAATTGAGTTCTCCTTAACTTGATTCTTCCACATAAAACTCCATATCTATACACATTCAAATGCACATTGCAACAAGTAAATGGAATTGTAAAACATGAACCACCATCTTTGGCATTTGATAGATTTTAAATCTCTTAAGCATTCGAGTATAAAACCATGGAAGCTCAAACATACAAAAAGCATTCTTGTATTTACCAATCCTTCCAAATGCTCAACAACAAGAAACTCCAAGTAATAGATATTCATTTTCACATCAATGAGTACTTTCATTGGACATTTTAAGCCTTTCCAAAAGCATGATAAATATTTGCTCCACAAACACACAATATTTTGTTATCATCAAAACCAAGGTCAAAAATAATGTGGGAATGCAACACCCAACAATCTCCTCCTTTTTGATGATGATAAAATGTTATGGCAATCTAAACATTTTCTCCCCCTTTGGCATAATCAAAAATGGGGAATACAAAAGCTGGAGCAAAAAGTATGAAAACCAACAATGTCAAAGAAACCTGATATATGCACAAAAACTTCTGAACGTCCAAATAGATATGAACATTATGTGCACCTTTACTCCCCCTTTGTCTTCAACAAAAATAGATTGACAAAAGGGTTGTTTAAGCTAATATGAACATGTATGATCTAATGATGCAACTATGGGAGCTAAAGTATGACATGACTTATGCAGGCAAGCAGACAAGCAAACAAGCATTAGAGTCAAGCAAACAAATATTTATATTACTCCCCCTCAGTGGGGTAAGAGGATAACGACTGAACAGTTCATTCTAAATCGAAATGTGAGACATGAAGCATAATCAAAAAAGATAGTGCATGCATATGCTCGAGGTACTACATAGACCATGATAAGAACAAATTCAAGATATACAGTCATCACAATAATACCCAAAATTAAAATTTATGTAAATGAGCAATGAACTTTAAAATTATATGGATATGAATAGAATTTCTAGAAAACACTAGAGGGTTATTTCCTTCCTACACTTCCATTTCGATCCTCGACTTTTGGTAGCTTCACACAACCCCTTTTTGTATGATTTTCTTTTATTAGATTTCACCGTTCGACGCGAGTCACCTCATGTGTCTTAATGGGGTTTCCCGGCTAGTAGGATTCATCATGCAATGTGAATTTTTGTTTCACCTTTCGACGCGAGTTTCCTCATTTATTTCAGTGGGGATTCCTGGCTACTTGGTTAGACAATCCACTTATTGAAGCTTGCGGGGTAGGTAGCTTTTTTCTCACGATTCTCTTAATTTTCATGTAGAAATTTGTTTCCCTTGAAGTGTTAAAAGGAATTTCTGAAATCCTTATCAATCAAGGTCATATGCATCATTTCTGAACAAAGTATGTGGGTAATTGTTTTGAATGTAGAAAGTGAATTTGTCTAGACATAGTTATGACTCCCCCTAAATGTATGCACAGTTAGAAATAAGTCCTCCTCCTTTGTATATGGCATGGTTCACAAAAGATCAAGAACACTGTAATTTATTTATCAAGGAGGTGAGGTCTTAGAAGATTTTCAAGAAAATGGTTATCTAGAGATATATACATGCAAGCAAGCAAGGATTTTAGAAATTAATTCAAGCAATATGATTTTCGGTACGGAGCAGAGTACATAGGTCCGAAGACCACCTCACGCATGGTGAAAGCTTCCGGATGGATGTAATCCACCCTTCCACATCTCACCATTTGAGATACCGAACAATCATGGCATTCAAGCACAGAAGTATGCAAGTATATGCATGAATTGAAAAGATGGTGAGAATTTATTTCTATTCAAAAATAGGCAAGTATATGTGCAAGTGTATGCAAAATTTTCATATAAGTGCAAACTCATGTGTGCAACTTTATAAAGCAAATGCAAATGTATGCAAGGACTGAATTGTTATTAGCAAAAGGAAGTAAAAGTGTGTATCAAAGACTCTATGAATACGACACTTATCTAAACTGTAAATTCTTCTATATCACAACCAAAATCAACAAAAGGTAGTTGCATGATCAAAGTGGATCAAATGACGAGATCCAACCAAGTTTATACCTGAATTTTTCAACACAAGATTTTAGAACTTGAGCTCTCTTACCTTTGCCTTGAGAAGCCATTATTTACCAACATCTTCTTGGTCTCAAGGCACCCCTACAAAGTAGAATTTTCATTTCAAAGTTTTGGATACCCAAGCCATCTTGGGTCCCGAGGGGTTAGTTCTAGCATGACCAAAATACATTTTATTTTTCCTTTCAAACCACTCATCATCGGCCCTCATCAAGTCACACACATACATAGAGTGGCCGAACATACCACAGTAAAAATATGTGACATTTGACTTTCTAAAATGACTCCTATGCATATATGATCTATCAACATATGAGTTCATACATGAGTCAACATGAGTATAGCCATATGAACTACATGATTTTTGAAATCTATTTTTCACAACGGAATTTTTTTTTGTGGGTGAGTGTCCCAAAACTCTCTTCTCATTCCTAGCATTTCATTGCTAGTTTCACCATATTCAGACATTTTCTATTTTCCTTTCAATTCTTTTTCAACAAGACCTTTCAATTTATGCAATTCATCTTGCATGGTATTGAAGTTGGTTTCAATTTCTTTCTTAGATTTTTCACATTCACACAGTCTTGATTTAAGCTCATCCAACTCCTTTACCGATTGTTCGTTTTCCGTTTTTAGATTTTTCACATCTTCATAAGCATGTTGTTTTTCAATCTCTAGACATGAAATATCATCCTCAAAAAGAGAAACTTTAGACAACAACATTTCATTTTCATCTTTCATGTTCTCAAGTTCTAACTCAAGCAAACTACATTTAGTGCATGAAGCTGAACTAGAATGTAAAACATCATGAAACTTCTTTTTCAGATTTTTATTTTCATGTTTCAACTTCTTACACTTTTCATACATTCCAGCATAAGCTATTTTCCATTCTTCACAAGTAAGGTTTTCGTTATCAGAGTTTACCTCGGTGCCGTTTTCCTCATCGGCCATTAGACATAAATTCTGGACCGCCTCATCCAGCTCATCATCCTTCTCGGATTTGGACTCGCTCTCATCCTCATAACTCCAAATCACCTTCATGGCCTTGGGCTTCTTCACTTTTTCTTTCTTCAGTTTCTTTTGAAAACTTGGACATTTGCTTCTCATATGGCCGACTTTTCCACACACATAGCATCTAATCTCCCTTTTTTTCTTCAATACTTTCTTTGGAATTTTTCCAAGAGAAGTGCCATCTTGTCTAGCCCTTCTGAACAATTTTCTAGCTTTACTAGTGATGACATTCACAAGTTCTTCCTCACTGCTATTTAGACTTGACCCTTCATCGCTTTCTTCAAAAGATTTTGAGTGAGCCTCGAATGCCACTGATTTCTTTTTGCCTTTCTCTTCCTCTCTCCTCTCAATGCTGATTTCATGGGTCATCAAGGACCCAATCAACTCATCCAGCTTGAGTGTAGTGAGATCTTTAGAGTCTTCTATCACGGTCGCTTTTGTATGCCATTATGGTGACAAGGACCGCAACACCTTCCTTACTAGCTCTTGATTCGTATATTCTTTTCCTAGTGCCTTCAACCCATTGGAGATCTCCATAAGCCTAGCAAACATGTGTGAGATGGTCTCATGCGGCTTCATCATGAAGAGCTCATATTCTCGGACCAATAGATTTGCTTTTGTCTCCTTTACTTCCGACGTTCCTTCGTATATGAGTCGGAGCTTCTCCCACATTTTCTGCACAGAGGAACACATAGATATATGTGAATATTCATTCGGATGAACAGCACATTGCACTATATTCATAGCCTTGAAATTTTCACATGAATGTTTAATATGCTCCTCATTCCAACTATCCTCATTGTCGGGCAATTTATGAGGACCTTTACTAATGACTTTCCAGCTATTGTAATCCTGTGCTCGCAAAAACACTATCATTCTATTTTTCCAACAGGGGTAATTTGTGCCATCAAAGAATGGTGGCCTATGTATAGAATGTCCCTCAGGAATCATTCCCCTACTATCCATTGCTAAACAATCTTTCCTCCTCAACCGTGAGATTGAATAAAATCAGAGGCCTAGCTCTGATACCAATTGTTGGCCCAGATAACAATGTACGCGGATAAGAAAGGGGGGGTTGAATTGTCCCCCACACGAAATTACAGATTTTAAACAATATGCGAGATTAATGAGATTGATGAAAAACAAGTTGAACAGAAATAAATCTAGTTCACTCAATCTCTACGAGCACACTCGAATGTGTTGGAATAAGAAAAAGTACAAGCAAGCAACCACAGGACACGGGGATTTTAAGGTGGTTCGGGACCACGACGGGCTCCCTACGTCCACCCCTCACCGAACTGGTGAGGCTTCACTTGCTTCACAACGAAGCACACGGAGAATATACTCCAACACACACGGAGACTTCGTCTCCACAACGATCCAATAGTGGGATCAATCCACACACACACACCGCAACACTCGCTGCAAGATATGATCACAACCGTACGCAGACGGTTCACCACACACAGAGTTAAAGTTCAGAAGTAAATGATATGTTCAATACATGCTCATAAACGAAGAGTAAATGACTGGAATAGATGGGAAAAGAGTGAAGAAATGAATCCCCATATGTAGAAAGGGCTGAAAATGATCTTCTTTGATTCCCGATTCGGAGGGAGATCGGATGACGGTGATTCAAGCTTCCTGTTGATCCTCTCATCAATCCGCTCTTCTTTCTCTTCTTCCACAATCTCCAGAAATGCTTTGTTGGAGATGAAATTCACCTTGCAATAGCCCCTCCTTCCTTTTCCCTCTTTCTTCACCTACAAGATAAGAGAAAGATAGCACATTAGGGTTCTCTCTTGTCAAATTCGGAGTTCACAATGATATATATAGAGGGGTGGGGAAAAGACACATAAACCCCTCCCAAAGTGTGTTAGAAACACCTAAACATGATTAGTAACTAATGGGGGGTGTTTTGGTAAAGTTTAGAAAGGTTTTCAATGGGTTTTAATCGGGTTCGCAAATCCCGTGCCGGAATGGGTCGACCCTATGGGTCGACCCCTGGACAACCAGAGGACGAGCAGAAGTAAAATAAAGACCCAGAACCTAGGGGTCGACCCATGGGGTCGACCCATGCAGTGTGGGTCGACCCCATGGGTCGACCCCTGCACACTGGGTCACTAAAATGTGTTCTGTCCAGACAGAACACTTGGGGGTCGACCCCATGGGTCGACCCATGCCAGAAATAGTTGGAAAAACACTGCAAACCCTATTCAAATCAAACAAAACAAATGGTTAGATGTTACCATCATCCACTTGACATGAGAGGGTTTAAAAACCATCCTTGAACCTGTAAAAACACAAACATCAAGTTAGTTTATGTATCAAAAATTGAGTTCTCCTTAACTTGATTCTTCCACATAAAACTCCATATCTATACACATTCAAATGCACATTGCAACAAGTAAATAGAATTGTAAAACATGAACCACCATCTTTGGCATTTGATAGATTTTAAATCTCTTAAGCATTCGAGTATAAAACCATGGAAGCTCAAACATACAAAAAGCATTCTTGTATTTACCAATCCTTCTAAATGCTCAACAACAAGAAACTCCAAGTGATAGATATTCATTTTCACATCAATGAGTACTTTCATTGGACATTTTAAGCCTTTCCAAAAGCATGATAAATATTTACTCCACAAACACACAATATTTTGTTATCATCAAAACCAAGATCAAAAACAATGTGGGAATGTAACACCCAACAAGTGTTGTAAATTTCATTTTGATGGAATAAAATTATAATTTTCCCATTCACTTTTGTTGTTAGAAATTAATTTAAACACGCTCTGATTGACACGCTTGTTTACGACTCGCTCGCGTCCCGATATTCCGCGTCGGGGCGTGACAAATGGAGATCATTATGGGGAATTCATGATAGCAGGAAAACCAAAAATAACATTACTTTCTCCCCCTTTGTCATTGACAAAAACCGATGGACAATGGGGTTATAAAGAGAATCACATGCACAAATATGTTCAAGAAGATGCAATGCAAAATATGCATGTGTGAATGCTATAAATGCCAAATATGCACAGCATAATATGCTTGAACTAATTGCACAAGTTTGAAATGCAAGTTATGGGCAATATGAACATGCAGAGTGCAAGTAGAATGATCAAGTATGATTGACCTCCAAGCAGGTAAATGTATATACATGCAATATAGCTCCCCCATTTTATTTAAAGTGAATGGATAGGTGTAGGAAAAGTGCAGGTGAGTCAATAAAACAGGATGCTCATGTGTATACCTAGGGGGTTGTGCAATCATATAGAAGAATTAAGCAAAAGCCAATGCAATCAATTTATTTTCTGAATACATATTAAATCAAATTTCCATATGCGTAAGTGAGTAACATGAAAATAGATTATTGTAATGTGGATATTCAGATTTTCAGATCAACACAATGAGAGATTATACAAACTGCACTTCAATTTATGAGAATAGCGTATTGGAGGCAACGCTCTGCCACAATGAGATTTTTAGAATTTTTCAATTCAAAAATTTTCACAATGACAAGCTGAATTTTTCAAGAGTGATCAAATTCAAATATTCCTTTTTACGCGAGTAGACACATGGAGCTTATGCCAGACTCCCCGGTTACTCAGAATATTGACCATTTCACTTCATTTTGAGCAGAGATATTGTAGTACAACACATTTCTGAAATGAACCACATCACGTCTCAGGTGACATGTGTCCAATTTACTTAGTGAGACTAAACATTACTCTACCTTTCATTTTTTATTTTTTGATTCTTTAAAAAATGGGTAGGAGCTTTTTCCTTAACTGCCTCTTTAACATTCATGCAGCAAGTTTAATATCTCAAGAGTGTTGAAACAAAATTCTTATATCCTTATGTGTAACACTCATTTTCACATTTTGTGCATGAAGTGTGCGAATTTGATTTTGCATGTATGTAAAAAATATTATGAGCACATAACAATGTAGCTCCCCCTAAATAGATGCACTTATAAAATATTTACTCTCCCGGAGTGTATGACATGAAACAGACCATTGATGACTCAGATGCAACATTATTTAGCAATGAGCATGAAGTCTTAGAAGTTCCAAGGATGGGGTGAATAACATATAATAAACATGCAGGCACACAATGGGAATATATGCAATATGCAATGCAAAATGAAATGTGATGCAAAATTTTAAATTTTATTTGAAAGTTCTAAATGCATTGCAAAATGTAACAAGGGTGCAAAATGCGAATTTTAATTTTTCATATGAATGATCTAAATGCATCTAATGCATGAACTCTAATACATGCAATCCTATAACAATATGAGAATGCAATGCAAAATGTAAAAGTAACATGCAAGAGTTTGATTTTCAGAACATCATGACATATTGCACAAGAAAACATTCTCCATGACATAGCCTTTATGAACAAGGGTGCAAATATGATCAAAATCAAGCATTGCAACCCAATTATTTTCAGAATTGTTCAAAAACCAATCTTTTAAAAGCATTTCACAAGCTTAGAAATCATCCATAACCCAAATGGATTTCTCAACATCACCAAGTGCCATAAGCTATTGCAGAGATTTCAGAGATTTTCTATCAAGTTGTTAGGTATAATGATTGATCCAAAAATCACATAACAATATCATGATCAATTCAGATATAGCAATTGGCATGAGATGCATTTCCACAAGGATATGTTAGATTTTGCAATTTCAAATCATTCATTCATAAACAAACTCTCCCTTTCTATGTGCATAAATTTCACAATTGACATTTTTCTGAAAATCATGCAACCTATGACCTATATGAGCAAGTGACTCATGGTACAAGGTGGAGGCACATTCTCACGCATGGTGATAGATTTCAGACAGGAATGACCTGTCCTTCCTCAAGTCACCATTTGATATACCATGTAGTCATTTAATTGATAATCAGAAAGATGCAATGCAAACTCATAAGAAAAATATATTTAAAATTTAAATTTTTTTTTTCAAAATTTCAAAGATAATTCAGAAATTTATTTTCAAAGAACCTGTGCCTTGAGCATCCATTATTTTCCAAGCCTTCTATATGGCCTCAAGGCATCCCTACAACAATGTTCTCATTTGGTTGTTTTGGGTACCCAAGTCTTCTTGGGTCCCGGATGGTTAATTGCACCTCTAGTGGGTGCCTTCGACATTCTCAGAGAATGCATATCATCAAAATGCATCAATTCACAATCATGCATGGTATGCCCAAACTCACCACAATAATGACAATAACCAAAAGAGTTCACAATTTTCTTATATGCATAAGCATTGGGTTTCTGTGATTTAACAAAGGTGTTGCCATTATAGGCATGAAAGTTTTTCTTCTTCATGACATGATGGTTGTCATTTTTCTTTTGAAAGCAAATTTTCATCAAATGACCATATTTGCCACAGTTGTAACAATGCAATGGAGGAACTCTATTATATGGTCGTTTTGTATGAACATATGAATTTTTAAATTCATTTCCTCTTTTTGAAAACTTTCTTGAATTTTTGAAATCATTTTTTATATTGCATGCTCTCAAGTTATCCTTTTTCAATATGTTACAATCATGCATCTTGTGACCATACTTTCCACAATTAAAGCAAGAAATGCCTTTTCTTTTAGAAACAAATTCATTCTTGCATGCTCTCAAATCATCAGATTTCTTAACAAAGCAATCATGCATCATATGACCACGTTTACTATAATAAAAATATGAGATTTTCTTGGTGGATGCATGTATGTGTGCAGCATGATTGTGCTTCTAGCATTACCATTTGTACAAGCAAAATTATTTTTTAACTTTGAGTTTTGGTTCAATTTCTGCTTAACATCATATTTATGAGTTTAATTTCCTTTTAGCATGTTGAACAGGGTGAGCATTTGAGGTATTAGCTACATCCGAACTTGAGACAAAAGAAGTGTACAATTTATTTTCAAAGTTCTTTTTATTCACCGGATTATAACCTAGTCCTTCCTTTTGAAAGTACACCTTTGTTCCTAAAATTTTGTTCAAATTTTCTTTCCCTTGGACAAATTTAGACAATAATGCATTCAAGTCTACAATTTCAGATTCAGGAGATGCAATGTGCAATTCATAGCTAGCTATCTCTGTTCACTGCAAATAATACTTTCATTCAATACTCTATTTGTAGTTTTACAGCTCTCAATTTCTTGTTCAAGCACATGCATTTTATCAGATTCATCAACAATCACGGATTTCCCTTTTTCAAAATTTTTAAGATTTTTCAGTCTACTTTCAAACAAAGAGATCTGAATTAGCATCGCACTATTTTTCTTTTTAAGTTCTTCATTTTTATTTGCAACTTTATCATTTATAATCAATTCATTGCAAATATCACAATCAATAGAGTTTGATTCCATTTTATTTCTTAGCTCTTTTTCGATTTTCTCTAATTGATCAATTTTGTTCTTGAGGGAAACTTTTAGATTTCTTAAACATGCAATGGTATCCTTGTGACAATCGACATCATGCTCTAAAAGTTCATTCAAGTTATCAAGCTCAGAATATTTATCACAAGAACCATTTTCAGGGAATGTGTTTTCAGATTTCTTTTTTAATTTTCTATTTTTCGACTTGATTTTCTTATATTACTTTTCCAACTCATCATAAGCATCAATAAGTTTATCAAGAGTAAAGTCTTCAGAATCAGAATTTACCTCTTCTGAATTTTCGTCACTTTGTTGATCGTCATCGTCGGCCATGAGACATTTTTATCTTTCCTTCTCTTGAGCTTTGATCAACTAGTACATAAGCTCCTTTGCCATCCTACAAGAAGATACAAATGGATACTTATTAGTACTCACGGAAGCTTTCAATAAACTAAGAGCAGTAACATTATCACGGTGCATCATTTTATCATAATTAGACAACTTGGTCTCATCTAGAGGTAATATATACATGAGGACCATGATAAATCAATTTCCAAAGACCAGGATTAATAGAGTTAATCACCACACACAATTTGCCTAGCCATGAATTAAAATCTGAACCAGTAAAGATAGGCAAGCAATTCATCGAGATATGTTCAATAGAAAAATTCATGATTATAGAATGCACTGGGATCACTCTGAAGATCGTTAGATCTAAGGACAATAGAGCCTTACACTGATACGAATTGTTGGGTCTCGTAGTGCAGGAACACGGATCTAGAGGGGGGGTGAATAGATCCCTCTACAAAAACATGTCCAATTAAAAACACTCAAACTTACTCACAGTGGAATTAACAAGATTAATAAGATTGATGAATTTAAACTAAAAAGTGTAAACTAAATTCACTCAATCTTATCGAGCTCACACGATTGCATAAATAGAATAGACAGTAAAGCACACACAATCACACCAATCAAACAATGAGACACGGGGGTTTTAAGGTGGTTCGGGACCACGACGGGCTCCCTACATCCACCCCTAACCAAACCGGTAAGGCTTCACTAACATGCTACAAACCGTAGCAACCACGGGGACGAACCCCACGCACACGGGGTAAAAAAAACCCCAACACACACGCTGCGAATGCAGCAAACACAGGGATTTCTCCCCCCACACATACAGGGTAAAAACTCCAACACACACGCGGATACCCACCGCACAAAACGACGCACAAGCGTCAACACAAAACACTCGGAGAATCCATTCTCCGAACCCACACAGAGAATATTCGTTCAGAAATGGATGAAGTGTTCAGAAATGGATACAATCAACCCAAAACAACTTCTAAAGACTGAACCAAAAAATATATATGAAATGTAAAGCTCCCCCTTCACAAAATGATCCGGTTCTTCATGGCTCATTGATGGATGATCACGATTCTAGCGTCATCTTGTTCATCTCCTCGAGCCGCTCCTCTTTTTCTTCTACCACGAGCTCCAAAGATGCCTTGATGTAGATGATAACCTCCTTGCAAGAGCTCCTCTTCCTTTTCCTCCTTTTCTTCTCCTACAAGATAGAACAAATGAGCATTAGGGTTCTTAGTTTACAAATTCGGAGCACATGTTCATATATATAGAAGAGTGACCAAAAGACTCATAAGACCCTCCCAAAATGTGTTTAAAACACCCTTATATGACTAGGAACCTTTGGGGGATATTTTGGTAAAGTTTCATGGGGGTTTAGAATGGCTTTAGAAGGTTTCCGAAAATCCCGTTCCGGAAGGGTCGACCCTTGGGGTCGACCCTCGGGCAGACAGAGGTCGGCTAGAACTGAAAACAAGTGCCAGGACTCAGGGGTAGACCCTTGGGTCGACCCCAGGGGTCGACCCCTATAGGCATACTGTAAAATGCAGCTTCTGTCCTTGTCAGAAACACTGAGGGTCGACCCCATGGGTCGACCCTTGCCTGTTTGGGTCTGAAAATAACCTTAAACCTCCATAAAACCAAGGGAATATAAATGATTAAATATTACCATAATCCAATGAGGATCAACCATGAATATTCATCCTGAAGAACATGATAAAGCAAGAGGTTAGATGATAATCAAAATACTTGCATCAAGCATTAACACTTTGAACTTGTTTATAATAAAATGCATCATTGAACCCATTCAAACATGTATTTGGCTTTCCATTCACAACCAACAAAAACTCATTTCACCAAATGACAAGGTTTTGATACGATGAACATGAATTTCTCTATCAACCAAATATAATGACATGGGAGCTTAACAATTCAATCGCATTCTTGTATCTATCATTACTTCAACATCGAAATGCTTCAATACCCAAATGTTAACAATCCTGCCAAATGCAAAGCATGTAGAAAAGCATGGGAACTCATTCATTCAAATGGCATACTTGTTGATAAAAACTAACATTCAAGAAGCATTGTTTTCCACCAAATCTTTCTCATTCAATACAAAGCAATCTCACCAAGTGTATATGCAATGTATATGTAATGTGCTAATATCAAAACATGTATGAGCCTTACAAAGTCACAAATGCATCCACATGATGAAATCACAATAACAACATTTTGTAATCATCAAAATCACATACACAACATCATGGATGAGGGCAGCCAGTGGCCATTCAAGCAATGGGGTGCCCAGGTGCTGGGTGGCCAAGTGTTTGGCCGCCCAGCTCAATCAGCCCCTGGGCCGTCGTGTTCGCATTTTCTTGCCCCGAGGTGTCCGTACGCAATACAGATTCATGGAAGAGGCACCCGAGTGATTCTTTGGAATCCAGGCTTCCTGTGTGAGTCCTCATGGGCCATCCCTATGGGGATCTGTGTCTGTAGAGTGTGTCTTCCCCGTCCAGAGTTATCGTGAGTTTTTGAGGGTATGGGTGACCCTTTGTGTTCCGGGCTTGATGCCTTAGCTAGATCGAGTCCCCGTGTATCGGTACAAGTGCGGAGGGATGTTTCCGCACATCGTAGCTTCTTCGGTAAGTGATTTCCATGTGGGCCATGCGTATGGCCTATGAACTGTGAGTTCTATGACCCAACATAGGGTTGAGGGCTTTCTGAGTTTTCCCTCTTTATCGAGATCAAACTCGACGGTTGAGGGCCCTGGTTTAAGACCTAGTGATTAGGCTAGATTAACGGCGCTATGCCGTCATGTGCAACGGTGTTGACCCGAGTCACGTGACTCAAGGACCGTCGAATTTATTAGGTCTAGTGGACTATCCAGAGTCTGGTGACCCGAGCCACCTACTACTCTATGTTACTCACAATGGGTGCGTGCGTGACTTTCCGTGATCACGTTAGTGACTCCCCACTAGTCGTAGCCTTCTTACAGCACGCGTGTGCTGACCCACCCGGGAGTGGTGGAGCGGCTTACTCGAGAGAGATGATTTTTAGGTTGGTTACCGCAGGGCCCCTTCGCGCAGCCTGAGTCCTGGCTTGGGGGAAGAACCAACTAGAGGATCTGACCTAGGGCGCATGGTCTATGTTTGAACAAGTGGTTGGGGCGTCGGACCAGCATTGACAAGTGCGACCCCAGCTAGTCCTTTTTTTGTGTTCCTGTGTTGGGTCCCGTTGTGCAGGAAGACGGATCTAGAGGGGGGGGGTAAATAGATCCCTCTATAAAAATTATGCCATGTTTAAAAGACAAACCTACTCACAGCGGAATTCAACTCAATGCCTAAGACAATTAGGCAAAACATAGATTAACTAAGAGGCAATTTGATGGACGTTCATAATTATGTGCGACTTGTAGAGCCAAGCACAAACTAGCTCTATGTGTGTGTGCAAATTAGATGTATGAAGCAGTCTAATTAGATTGAGTGTATGTGTGTGATAGTGTCAATTTAAACCTGTGAAGGAGATAGAAGAAAAGGATAATCACACAGACATTCACAATGACACATTAATTTTTAGGTGGTTCGGGACCACGACGGACTCCATACCTCCACCCCCCACTCAACCGAGTGAGGCTTCCTTAACACGCTGTGAATGCTGCAAACACGAAGATTTCTCTCCACACACACTAGATAAAAACCCCAACACACACGCTGCGAATGCAGCAAAAACACGGGGACGTGCCCCAATACACACGCAGATATCCACCACACACACCGACGCACAAGCGTCAACCCAAGCACTCGGATAAACCACTCTCCGAACCCCCACACAAGATAATCGTTCATAAGTAGATGAAATGTTCATGGATGAATACAATAAACTCCAAACAAACTCTAGAGACTGAATCAAATAAGATATAGCATGTATGAAGCTCCCCCTTCTAGGAATAATCTGGCTCTTCTTGGCTCGTTGCCGGATGGTCACGATTTCGGCATCATCTTGTTCCTCTCCTCGAGCCGCTCCTTTTTCTCTTCTATCACGAGCTCAAAAAACATCTCCAAGTAGATCAAAACCTCCTTGCAAGAGCTCCTCCTTCCTTTCCCCCTTTTCTTCTCCTACAAGATAGAAAGACATAAGCATTAGGGTTAACTTTCACAAATTCGGAGCTGATCTATATATACAAGATAGAGTGGCCAAATGACCCATATAACCCTCCTAAAACATGTTAGAAACACCCTCATGAGTCTAGGAACCTTTGGGGGGTATTTTGGTAAAGTTTGAAAAGGTTTAGAATGGGTATAGAACACTTTCGCAAGTCCCAACCAGAAGGGGTCGACCCTCGAGCAAACAGGCCACGGACAGAAGCCAAAAAAAATTTGGAACACAGGGGTCTGGGGTCGACCCCTACACACTGGCTCATAAAAACAGGTTCTATCTTGAGCAGAGACAAGAGGGTCGACCCCATGGGTCGACCCCTTCTAGTTTGGGTCTGAAAACAACCTAAAACCTTCATCAAATCAAGGAAATAAAAGTGATTAGATATTACCATTTCACATAAGTTTGAGAGGATTTAGTGACCATTCTTGGGGATGCAAAACCACATAAACATCAAGACAAAATAAGAATGAACAATTAAAGACTTCTTACATTTTACCTTCATTGTTCCACATGAAACTCCATGACTTTCCATTTGTTTGCATGTCTTGTAGGCATTCCTTGCCTAGACATCACACACAATTTTAGGACTTTTGAACTACAAAATTAAGCACACGTTAGGAATAAAATGCTTCAAGAGAGTGATATGCATTTACACATGAATGAGCAATTTCATTGAACATTTTGATGCCTTTCCAAAAACATGAATGATTGTTTCATTAAAGCTCACATTGATTTAATCACTCACACAATCAAATAAGCATCAGTCCATCACAAGATAACCAAAAATCATTGACCATGACCCAACTCATTATTGACACCTGTTTTTTTTGCCTTTGAGTAGTGTCATTTTCTTACCCTTATTTTTGATGTCTCGAGTTGTCCATTACTCATTGGGCCACTTTTAGGCATTTTTTTGGGCTTATTTTATGGACACTTTCTCCTTGACTGGGCTTGCTCTCAAATTTGGGCTTAATGGGCTTTGATCTTACTTGGTCTTTTAGGGTAATTTGGCTTATTTACCCTATATTTATTTGCCATCGCCCGCCTGGGACGCGGTCTAGCGATAGACTGTTTAGTTGGTGGGCAGTGTTGCATAAGACCGTTTCTATTGCCCAAAGTCCTACGACAGCTTTGCCTCTGGATAAAATGGGTACTCATCTTTTATTTTCCACCAACACCCTAATTTGCGGTCTGGCGATAGACCGTTCTATGGGTTAGGCGGCCCCATCTAACGACCGTTTTTAAGCCATAGTCCTGAGTTGGTTAGTTTTATGGATAAATGGGTGTTTATGTCTTTTTTTTTATTAATTTCCACCGACATATGTGAGACGGTCTCCAGATGGGCCGTTTAATGAGTCCGGCGGTCTATCGTATGGCCGTTTTATGATCCAGAGTCCTACATTGGCTGATTCGGTTCATTTTCAGATAAATGGCCTTATTTATCTTATTATTTATTTTTCGCCGACACCTTATAGGCGGTCTTTAGGTGGACTGTTTATAAATGTAGGCAGTCTATCGAATGACCGCTTTCAAGGGCTGAGATCTTTGCTTCGGCTGGTTTTTTTCTCTCCATCCATGGCTGAATGAGGTGTTTGCTCCACCTTTTTCTCCACGAATTCTGAGTCAAAATGAGTGTCGTTTGATCCTGGGGAATCCTGAGAATATTATCTACGGTTTTTATTCAAAAAATAAGGCCTAATTCTCGCTGGAAATCCCTTAATTCGGGCTAGCTTTCCAGGGTCTATAAATAGCACCCTTAGTCCAAGCTCGCGAGAGGGGGGGGGGATTTTTCGGAATTCGCGTCGAGGTGCTGCCGCATTCTTGAGTGAAGTCCAGTCAGGGAGGAAGGCTTTCCATATCCATTAAGCCTTCGGTTCAGGGAGCAGTTTGTTTCCTTTGTGATTTGAGTCTTAGTTTAATCATTTCGATCATTTGTTCATCATTGCATCATTTCTCTCCATTTCTCTTCACTCTTTTCCACTGTCATCCTGGCATTCTTAACCTTCCACTATTTTCCACACCCCCATAGGGGTTAAAAACCCAACCCCTAGGTACACGCCCGTCCATTTATGCATTTCTGTTCACCGTTCATATTTATAGGTATTGCACTTCATAAACTCATTTGGGTCGTTCCTCTTTGGTCATTTGTGTTGTTTTGCAAGTCAGCAAGTGTTTCAGCACGAGGCCCATCTCTCTTGGCCGGCCGGAAGGGGTGGAGTATTGAGCTCCTCAGCTTGGGATTTGGAAGTTCTGTGCGGTCCATCTCCGACCGTCTATAGGAGTTTGCGATCTTCCTCGGACCATCCCATTCTTGTTTGTGGCCGGCAGAAGACCATCTTAGATCCACATCAAGCCTTCTTCCAGCGTTCCACTTCAGTTGTGGTAACGGCCCATCGTCAGGCCGTCTTCATCCTTCAGCGGTCGCCATTGGACCGTCTCCATCCTGCACCAGCGTTGCATCCTTGGGCGAGTGTCTTCATCCGTCTCCCTTTCCAAGGTACGTAGTGCTCTCTCTTGCACTAGATATCTTGGTGGCGATCACAACCTGTCAATGCATGTGAGTGATTAATTCATTGCGCTACTGGTTCTTTTCATGCTATTCACTCACACACCCCTACACATCACCTTTCACCCTTTAGCATCTCTCTCTCTCTTATAGGGAGGGGGGAAGAAAGATATCTACATCCCTTTTTTGGCAATCACGGTGGGACCCCTTGTGCCCATCATGCTTCTGACTGTGTTGACCTACTCTCCTATTTGTTTGAGTTAGTTCTTAGTCTCCTCGGGTTTGCCGTTTCATTTCTCGTTGTTTTCTGTCCCAGAGTTGATTGCGGTCCTCTTCGGGCTGTTTCTGGCATCTGGTGGTCGGTCGATAGACCGCCTTCTCCTGTTTTAGGTACGCTAATCCTCTTTGTTCCTGCCATTTATATCTTTGTTAGTCTGTTACTTGTTGCGGTCCTGTCAAGGCCGTTTCATACAGTTGACAGTCATTTGCAAGACCGCCTCGTTCACTCACGTATGCTATGGTCTTTACTGTCATTGCTTATTTTAGTTCTGTGTTTTGTCATTTACTGCTCCCTGTGATATTGCGGCCCTTTTGAGGGCCGTTTACCCTCCCTGAGCGGTCTCCCATAAGACCGCTATTTTGCCATAGTGCATCCCGAGACTTACATTGGTGTGCTATTTTCCATCATTTCATTAATCGTTTTGGGTGCTATTTCTCTCCCCCTTGGTTGTCATTTCATGTTCATACTATTATTGTCATATTTGCAGCTTTGTTTGATCATTGATTGTTAGTCTCAAGCTAGAATTTGCATGAACTCCGGTGCCCATAGGATCATACACTTTTACCATAGTAGTTGCATTCCTACCTTGGTAGGGGATCCTCTCATCTCCATATTCCTTGGAGCCGATAAGGTGACCCTATCCAGGACCTCCGTAAGTCCCCGTGAGCCGTGGATTCCACACAGACGCCGGACAGGTTGTACCTTATCACTCCGAGTCTAGGTTGCATCTGTGTGAGAGAGTAAACTTACAGTCAACCAAGTCCCCATTCCAACCTTACTAGGAATCTCGTTGTTGAGAGAACGCTTATTTAATTGAATCCACTAAGATTCCTAAAGGGCAACCATATAAAAATTTGGCGCATCATTGCAACTTGGTTGATTATTGGTTGCCTCTTCTCTCCTCTTTATTTGTGAATTTTTATTAATCATCTCCGTTTAGGTGCTTACTAGGTGTTGTCATTTCTTTGGTTAAAGGCGCTCGTTGCATGTGGAGTTGCTTCACACCCATAGGATATTCTCCTAGGGGCAATTCCTCGTTTGTCTCCTATTTCAACCCTTTGTTCGATTCCCCCTCCACCATGTCTTCCTACGATTTTTCCCACTCCCGCGAGGACTCCCTTCCTCAGGGTCTTTTGGAGGACCCTCTTAGGGTCACGTCTGTGCAGGGGGGAGAGGGGTCCGCCCCTCCTCTTCCGACCATTACTGTTGGGGGTAGTCAACCCTCCCCCTCTGATTCTGCCACTCACAACTCGGCCAACCATATTCTCCATATGATGGCCCAGTTGGATTCGACCCAGCTCCACATTCTTCGCCAGGCTTTGCAGGGGCCGCACGCCCCGTCTTCAGTTCCTCCCCAGGGCGTGTCTACTGCCGCCACTTCTTTATCTCTAGTTAGTGGGCTAGGGGACTTGTCTGCTGCTCCAATCGATCTAACCCCTATCCAGCCCAAGGTCCTCCGCTACCCCAATTAAGAGGCAGGCCAAGCTTCTAGCTCGGCCCATCAGATGCTCGATAAGGGGAAGACCCTGCTCTTGTCTTCTTCTTACATGGATCGTCACGGTACCACCTCTCCAACGCCTTAGGCTCTTGTAGGCCCGGGCGATTTCTTACGCCCTCAAGCAGGGGCTGTCCACTTGGCTCACGTGGATATGGGTCCATCTTGGCCCATTATCCCTCTTACGGGCTTCCCCCTCCGGCTACCTATCCTTCGGCCCCTTATACCGTGTCTGCCCTCCCAGTCTTGCCTCCTCCGTCCCGGGAATGGGAACTTTTCAATAAGTGGGCTCCATGCAGCAGCTCGACCTCCTTCACAAACGGGTCGGCCCACAGTCTCTAGCAGATATCCCGGTTCCCAATTTTCGTGACATCCGTTTCCCTCCCCAGTCGAAGCTCCCCACATACCGGAAGTACGATGGGAATGGTAACCCCTTCATTCATGTGAGGGAATTCTTATATGAGTCGGCGTAGCTTCAATACGACGATGGCGTCATGGCGTATCTTTTCCGCCGCTCGTTGGACGGGGTAGCTTTGGAGTGGTTCTATGCTCTGCCGCTGGAGGAGGTAGAGAGTTTCAAAGTTATTAAAGAAAAGTTTATACAGAGATTCCAAGATCGGGTGGGCCTGGAGTATTCTTTTACTGATCTGGTGGCCGAGAAGATGAAGGCCGACGAAGACTTCACCACCTATGCTGATAGATGGAGGCAGATGGCCTCTCGTGTGCCCGGGCAGATCTCGGAGGAAGAAAAAGTTAAGCTGTTGATTTCCAATGCCACCACCACCTTCCGGAACATCTTAGCTATGAATGACATTTCCAATATGCACCAGTTGTACAGTAGGGCCGGGTTTATCCAGACCTAGTTTAAGGACTCCCCCATTCACTCCCTGTTCGAGGCCCAGAAGCCCAAACCCGCCAGAAAACCCCAGGGCCCAGTTACTGAGGGAGTCCAGACAAATGAGTAGGTGTAGGCTGTTAGCTTCCCCAACCAATCCGCTCCACCTCGCTTCCAGCAACCTCCCTGCAACCCCCAGTTTACCGCTCTGCCAACTACCCAACCATCGTATCCTGCTCCTCAGTAGCCACCACCCCCACAACGGCCTCAACAACCGCCGCAATACCATAATGTTCCTCCACCAAATGGCTATGCACCTTCACGCCCAAGTCCCAAGTGAGCTCATTACCCTCCCCTACCTGAAACCTTGCTAGACATCTTTTCAGCCCTTATGCACACAGGTGATCTCCAGCTTCCCCCGAAACACCCGAACCAGAATCCAGCCGCCGACCCATCTAGATATTGCATCTTCCATCGTAGCCCGGTCACACGATTCAAGGGTGCTACCAATTCAGAGATTTTGTTTATGATTTGCACGATGGGCAGCCCATCAACTAGGCAGAGATGCATACGTTGATTACAAAGATTAAAGAAAGAAGAAGACAGGCGCCAAGGCCGCAGCAGCCGGTGCCGCAGTAGCAGCAGCAGCCGGCGCCACAGCAGTAGCAGCCCTCACAAGAACTTGGGATTCATCCGAATCTGATGCTGAACCACCCGCCCGCTCATAACCGCAGCCGTCGGCATCGACTCATGTTCACATTGTCCATCGCCCGACTCCCAACGTTGGGTGATCTTTTGATGACGAGTCCTCCGCCCAGCTTATGGCCCTTCACCACACTTATCGCCACTCACCTTCACCCTCTACCCCCATTATCACCCAACCTACCACCACCATGACTCTCATCACACCCACCATTCTCACCAAACCCCTCATTCTACCCTCCGCATCACCCATCATTTCCCCGGTTCCGCGCTAGTGCCCTCTACACCTACCATCGCCACCCCTTTGGCCAACCGTCCACCTCTCATTCTCCATGCTGGGCCCATTAAGCCCACCACCATCACTACACCCACCTTACCCACATCTTCTACCCCCCTTGTCCATACCCCCGGGCCCACTAAGCCACTCGTTACGAGCCCGTCAGAAGCCGTGCCGACGTAAAACCTTGTCCTTCGGAGCGGGCGGCTGTTCCATCAGACTTATCCTACTATAAGTGTACTTGCACCTACTCCACAGTTCTCGTCTCAAGCAGTCGATCAAGATGAAGAGGGCCCGTTGCCAGGAACCCGATATGACCTGTTTCACCATTTGGACCGCATGCCCGCTAAGATCTCAATTCTTGAATTGATTAAAAGGTCTAAGCTGCACCAGGATGCTTTAAGAGATTTTCTGCATAAAGTTCTTGTCAATGAGGACATGGCAGTAGACAATTTGCCTTCGGCCCTAGCCACAATTTCTAAGGGGCCGGCTATTTCTTTCTCTGAAGCTGAATTTGCACCTCTCGAGGCACGCCAGATGCCGCTATGTATTTCCATCACCTTGAATAAGGTGGCTATTAAGGTGGCTTTGGTGGATACAGGAGTCTCTATTAATGTTTATCTTTTTAGCACACTCGAGCATGTAATATCTCCGAAGATTTGTTGAGGCCGACTCCCACCACCATCACTGCATATGATAATTCAAGGAGGCCATGCCACGGAGTAATAACTGTACAAGCTGAGCTCGGGCCACTAACGATGCCTATTGAATTCTATGTGTTGGACATCGACCCCATGTTTAAAGCAATTCTGGGGCGTCCGTGGATTGACAATCTCCACGCTATGCCATTCACTACCCACCAATGCCTTAAGTTCCCGTTTCGGGGGCGGATAGTGAAGGTTAAGAGTATATCTACGGCGTAGACAATTGAAGTCATCTTAAACAAGGTGCTGCCGACATTATGGCCCACTAACAAGCCGGTCATTTCAGTAATGGATCTGAATTTTCCATGGGCCTATGCACGCCGCAAGCCTGTCACCGCGCCGGTTAACATCAAAGAGAAGCCCAATATAAGAGACCCTAAGGGCTTGAATATATTGTTAAAGTTAGGCTATAAGCCAGGCATGGGTCTGGGCACTCAGCTATAGGAGAGGACTAAGCCCATCCCTAGGGGCAGAATGATGAACAGAAGGGGTCTCGGATACTGAGAGTCATCGTTATCAGTCTTGGGGGACTCGGGGCCATTGACCTGGGACTATCACCAACATTTTGTGAAAGGACCGTTGCAACCCGGCACCTTGAAGACACTAGCCTGTCCTGATGAGAAGGAAGATGCTGCCTGCACTATTTCTGGCCTGCCACCGCCACTGAAGGGGCCGATAGATGATATGAAGGATTTCTGTGAAGATTTTGAAAAGTTGTTTCATGAAAAAGATTATCCGAGAAACCTTGAGATGCAGTGTAACGCCCGAGAATTTTTCTAAGAATTTTTCAGATTTAAAAAGTAATTATAAAGCATTTAATGGGCTATGAATGAATTTTGCTTAATTAAAATCTAATTATTTAAGCCCTACACTAATCCAAGAAGATTAGGCCCATATAATAAACCCAATAGGCCCAAAAGGTTGGTTTGGACTTTAGCTCATATTCTAGAAGCTAGGAATAGGTGAAATCACGGAATTAAGGAGATAATTACTCCTTGGGATATAAATAAAAGGATAATATTTGAGATAATATCAAAAGAGTTTGAAGTATTTCAAATTCGGCGCCTAGAGTGAAAAACGGTCTATCGCGAGACCGCTAACAGACATAAAACGGTCGTTCTAATGACCACTACCCACTACAGATTCCGTGAATGTGAGAAAGTGTAAAAAGATTAGACTTTTGACAATTAAAACTCTAGAGACCAATGAATGAAGATTTGTAAGGATGCTTAGGACTCTCAGAGATCGATCTAAAGTCTAATAAGGACTCTAAGTTCGTTCTAATCCTCAAAACCCTAGCTAATCCTATAAATAGATCCCAGATTTGACGTGTACGACCCTTACTTTAGGCACGCATGAAACTCATGTAAGGAGGATGAATTATAGGTAAGTTTCTTCTAGGAATTTGTTTATTATACTTAGAACTAACTACCCTCCGATTTTCGTTCTAGGAGATCAATCTTACAGGAAGTTAGAGTCATCCAAAGTTACTGATTCTACATTAAGAACCCAGGAATTAGTGCATCCGACCCAAGAAGATCAAGGAATTCAGAGCCCTAAACGAGGTATTTAGTAAAAGTGTCTTTAGAACTTTATGTTCCCTTTCATATCTTCTATCTACCTTCAAAATTTCACGTCCATAGGTCAAGAGAATTAGGAGATAGAGGGATGTGAAGTTGCTGATTTAGTACAAGAATGGGCAGAATTAGGGCTGACTTTCAGTCCGAAATTGACTGTCTAGAAGGATTAATTGAGGTAGGTTATCTCATGAATGGCTTAACTTTAAAGTCAGGAATAAAATCCCTGTTGTTTCACTCGATTTCATGCATTGTATCTTGAGAATTTCATGTTTTACTTAGGACTATGCATCTAGTATATTCCTCATGCATGAACTAGCCCAAATAAAGTAATAAGGAAATTTTCTTGTAAATTACATGAACCTATGCATATTGTTGGCCCATATTTATCTATCATGGATATGGAAGTTATAATATATTGATTTCCATGCATGATATGCTTTAGTTTAGCATTTTGTTTCATTAGCATTTGCACTCAGATTAATACAGGAAGAAACGATCTTCCTGTTGACCGCCAGAGAACCTAGCGGTTGCCTGATAGACCGCTAGCCACTGTGAAACGGTCACCCACTAGACCGTTTCTGTTATGATTTCTGTAATATTGTTAACCCGAAACACATTACAGATTAGCCTTAATTAACATATGGTAAGCCTAGTTAACTAAGTTTTATTCCTGGTTTGATTACTGGTTTTATATACTTAGTTATATTTACGGTTTATCATCATAGATTTCATGTTTTATGTACATTGGTTTTATTTTAACTTATGTTAATTTGTGACCAAAATCATATATTCTTATAGTAAGTACGTGTTTCAAATGATAGATGATTCATGATTTAACTTGATCACTATTTTATCACGATTCTCTCTCTCTTCTAAGAGTCATTTTGTTAAGTACATGGCACATATCCCCGTATGTTGTCATTAGTTACACTTTTGCACATTAGGAACACAATCTTGGACATGATGACCTCTCCTTTGGATATTCCTTCCAACGGATTAGGAAATCTTGTTTCAAGGCCTCCATAAGACTCCGCGAGCCTGGGATTCCCACTAGGACGCCGAGCTGGTTGTACCATTAATGCCCAATTATCTAGAAAAGCACTTATACCGATGCTTTATATTCTGGACTTTAGCGGCCATTTGGTTGACTGTCTGACTCTGCTAGCGGCCCTGCACTTGACCGCTAATGGATCCTAAACAGCCACGCATTAGACCGCTAAGACTGCAGAATTTCTGTTTTCAAAATATCGAATTAACTTATGAAACGGTTCTGTACTAGACTGCCAGGAGCAAGAAACGGTCCAGTAAACGACCGTTAGCTTCCTGAGTTTGATTAACCTGGGGTTTGACTCAAGGGTTAATTTTCCTATATTCCTAGATGGTCCAATTGATTATCTAGAACCTATCACAATATTCCAAAGATACCTAAGTAATTTTGAGAGTTAAAGAATGTACCGTTATGCTGCCGATTTATTTTCATGGCATAACCTAGTTATTTAATGCATTTATTGAAATCTCTTATTCTCAATAGAAGCATTCTTATTTTTGGTTACTTTATCATGGAACTATAGTTGAAATTGTACATTATTGGCCATATTATTGTAAACGTGGAAGTAGCTTGATTTATACTTGAAGATGCAGTTCGAGCACTGATTGTGTTCAAGGGCTCTATGCTAGTCCCCTCGGCTGATTGTCGGAAACATACTGTAAACCATGGGGTATGATGCTACTGGCATCGCATTGCGCTGGGAGTACTTTCTCTATAAATAAGTGAAATATTCACGGTGATCCACATGAATTCACGAAGTACTTGTTACAAAGTGAAGAGTACATTCTTGCTTGTTACATGACTTCCTAGTGCATAGCCTTCATGGTTATGAAAAGTACATTCTTGTTACATTCTTGAAACGGCCAAATTTACATTCTTGTTCTACACTTGATCAAATTATATTCTCATATCTCTAGCTTGATCATTTCACATTACTTTGGCTTTATTCGCATGTTTCATCGTATTTGCATGATTTATCTCATTCTTTAGAGCTAAGATGCTAATTACTTAAATTTGTCAATCATGTTGATACGAAGATACCTACTAGGCAAGTGTGCTCATTACCCTACTTTCCAATCTTTTTCAAGAAATTCTAGTGGGACGAAATTGAATTACTCGAGTGATGGATCCAAGAGTGATTGAAGGACAAACGACTCGAGAGAAGCCTTAGTATTCATGTCTAGTCGAGTCAGAATGTAATTTTTATTTTCTTGAGTCTAGCAATGGGAATCAAAGTTCTTATGTAATTTGGGATTATTTTATGAAGGAATAAAGTTAAAGGTTTTTAGTGAATTACATTGTGCAATTACTCTTATGTGATTGTCTTACGCTCTGATTGTATTGCTTGCTTGAGGCGTAACTAGCCGGCTGTTCACGTTTCTGATTATTTTCGCTGCATAATCTTGGGGCGTGACATGCACCTCGTGAAGTACATCCCAGCAGAGCCAGCCTACCATCCGTAGAAAAAGGGAGCTCCCTCGTTACCTTTTCTTGGTCACCTTCCCGCCTTGCTTCCCTTTTTCAAAAGTTGGAGTCCATACCCCGCTCACCTCCTATCATGATTGATTCGTTTTTAATGGAAATGCCAACTAAGGTGTTGATTATGCCATGTTCATGTGGGCGCTGCCCACCCGTCGATCTTTCAACCATGCGGTTCTTCTCCTCCGATCCCTTCTTCGATGTTCTTTTTCCATCTCTCTATCCTCTTACACTTCCTCCTCCTCTCCCCTCTGATCCATCTTGTTGCATGATCTCCGCCAGTCTCCAAAAAAAATGCCAATTTTAAAATGGAGATTTCAGTGGAGGATTATGCTGTGTTCTGTCAGTCCTCTTCCCAGGGGCACGAGGCCCTTGTTTCCCTTCCATCAGATTTTCTATCCTCTAGGTTAGATGTAGGGCTTGTTAAGTCTAGGGAAGTAGAGTCGGATGGGTCTAGTGAAGTAGGATCTTGTTCTGGTGTTTCCAACCCTTCCACGCTTGCTACGCGCCCAATGACGCGTCATTCTAAAGCCATCCCTGATAGGTTCCTACAGGATCTCGCCCAACGTTGTCACGCCCTCCTTAGATGTCCGGAATTCGTAGAAATGGCTGTCGTCTTAGAAGACGATGAGGAGCAAGATGGGGTGTGGAGCGATGACGGACTATGAGTTTATGAGATTGTAGATGAGAAAGACCTGGTAGATTTTGAGGATAGCGGCATAGATGACATTGCCGACTTATACGCGCAAGGTTTGAAGAGATTCGATGAGCCATCGGCGGCAGTGGATGAGTCTACAAAAGAAATAAATCTTGGAACTGAAGAGGATCCCAGGATCATTCTTATTTTGGCTAACCTCCCTCCTCAGGTTGAAGAAGAATTGGTCAAAGTTATGAGGGAGTATAGCGATTCCTTTGCATGGTCCTATAAGGACATGCCTGGTCTTGACCCCGTCTTAGTAGAACATAGACTCATAATTAAACCAGGGGCAATACCCGTTAAGCAGAAATCAAGAAGATTCCACCCCCATATGGCCTTGAGGATAAAAGAAGAAGTGGATAAATTACATGAGGCCAGGCTCATTAGGATTGTTTTATATCCTCAATGGGTGGCAAATATAGTCCCTGTGATGAAAAAGGATGGAAAAGTACAAATTTGCATCGATTTCAGGGACTTGAATAAGGCATGTCCTAAAGACAAATTTCCGCTCTCTGATATCGATGTGTTGGTGGACAACACGGCTGGGTACGAAGCCCTCTCATTCATGGATGGCTATTCAGGATATAACCAGATCCGTCTAGCTCCAGAAGATCAAGAAAAGACCTCGTTCACCACGCCCTGGGGCACCTACTGCTACGTGGTCATGCCATTTGGACTGAAGAATGCGGGTGCCACATACCAACGGGCGATGATGGCAATATTCCACGATATGATGCATGTGTATATGGAAGCTTACGTGGATGATATTTTGGTGAAGTCGAGGTCAAAAGAAGAGCACCCCGCTATTTTGGCCAAGGTGTTGCAAAGGGCCCGGGAGTACAAAATAAAGATGAATCCGAAGAAATGTGTATTCGGAGTGTCCTCAGAAAAACTGTTAGGATTCATAGTTAGCAAAAGGGGGATATAGATTGATCTAATAAAGTAAAAGCATCATGGATATGCCCCCGCCGAAGAACATTCCTGAACTTCGAGGGTTGATTGGACGTCTGCAAATCATTCGAAGATTCATATCTCAACACTCTCAAATGTGCTGTCCATTTTACGAATTATTGAAGGTGGGGGCTAAATTTGAATGGAATGAAGAATGTCAGAAGGCTTATGAGGATCTGAAGGTCTACTTATCTAATGCCCTGGTCCTGCAACCTCCTGTCCCTGGGAAACCTCTAATCTTATACATCTCTGTCATTGAGGACTCCCTAGGAGCTGTCCTGGCACAAGTGGATGATGAAGGTAGAGAAAGGGAACATATTACCTCTCCAGGTTATTCAACCCCGTAGAGGCCAGATACACTGTCATGAAGAAGACCTGTGCAACATTAGTTTGGGTAGCTCAGAAACTGAAACATTATTTTCTCGCCCATGAAGTAAGGTTGATCTCTAGAATGGACCTAATTCGCTATCTCTTAGAAAAGCCTATCATTTCTAGTAGGTTAGCTCGTTGGTAGAGCTTCCTCTCTCAATTTGATATCACCTTCGTCACTCAGAAAGCAATCAAGGGCTATGCTATCACTAAATATCTCACCCATTTGCCTATTCCTTGTACCGATTACATCCCGGATGAATTCCCTGATGAACACCTTGCCGTGCTCACTCATCAGCCTTTCTGGTCCCTGCACTTTGATGGTGCACTTAATTCTCAGTGCCGAGGGATCGACGCTGTCCTCCTTACTCCGGAAGGAGTAACCATTCCTTTCGCTTATCAGATCTCTTTTCATGCTACCAACAACATAGCCGAGTATGAGGCTCTCCTTGCTGGATTGAAGCACGCCTACATCATGGGCACGCGTTATCTGAACATTATAGGAGACTCTCAGTTGGTGCTACGCCAGGTTCTTTCTACTTATCGCACCCACGACCCGAAGCTCAAGCTCTATCAAGATCTGGTCACGCTCTTGGCTAGGTAATTCCACAAACTGATTTATATCCATACTCCACGATCTCAAAACATTCTTGCCGATGCATTTGCATCACTTGCATCTTCCCCGTCCTTTCCTCTCAGCCACTCTACTGTGACCATTGTGGTCCAGCGATTGGACGCTCCTTCACTTCAGGATCCCTGTTTTGGTAACCTTAGGAAATCCTTAGAAAAGAAGCCTGAGAAGGAAGACTTGAAAGAAGTATCGTTAATTGAATTAGAAGAGATCTTGGATGAGGAAGAGTTGCCATGAAATCGAGATGTATTGTAGGGACGGTTCATTCCCGGAATTAGCTAATGCAGATCAATGAAAGGCCATTAGAAGGGTCGCCTCGAGATACATGATTGTTGCAAGAGAATTATACATGCACGCTCTTAACGGAGTTCTTATGAGATGTCTGGACGATGACGAGGCCTAGAAGGTTGTTGAAGCAGCCCATTCGAGTGAGTGCGGAGGGCACGTCAATGGTCAGGCGTTGCAAAGAAGATTCTTAGGTAAGGCTATTATTGGCCAACCCTAGAAAAAGACTATTCCACCTATGTTTGTAGGTGTGTTCAATGCCAACTCCATGCCGACAAGATTCATGCTCCTGCTTCCTCCCTTCATCATCTTTCTGCTCCTTGTCCATTCTCCATGTGGGCTTTCGATATTGTAGGCCCACTAGGTGATCGAAACTCTCAGACCAAATAGAAATCTTTCATCCTCACCGCCACAGAGTATTTCACCAAGTGGGCCGAAGCCGAAGCATATGCAGAAATCAAAGCAACCACAGTTTGCCGCTTCATCTTGAAGAATATCATCTCGCAGTTTGGAGTGCCAAGTGACATCGTCACCGACAACGGACCACAATTCGTGTCACAAGAACTTTAGGATCTTTGTAAGAAATTCAATATTGTATTGCATCATTCATCCCCATATTACCCTCAAGGCAATGGCCAAGCCGGGGCTACTAACAAGACACTCTTGAAAATCATCAAGAAAACATGCGAATCACATAAGTTTGCAGATTGGCCTAAAAGGCTAGTGGAAGCTCTATGGGCTTATCGCACCTCCGTCCGCACTCCCACGGAGCAAACTCCCTTTGCTCTCACCTATGGGATGAAGGCGCTACTTCCATATGAAATATTAATCCCTGCCCTAAGAGTACAGCTCGATAAGGAACTTAATCTCGATGAACGTCGAGAGGCATTGCTAGTCCAGCTGGAACTCTTAGACGAGAAGAGGCTTAATGCAGCCAATCACGTTTCTATTTACCAAAAGCGTGTCTTGCGTCATTTTCAAAAAAAGGTCATTAAAAGAAAATTCCAAGTAGATAACATGGTTTTGAAACGCAAATTCATTAGATCAGGAGTCCTAGGTCTAAGCTGCAACCCAACTGGGAGGGTTTGTTTGTAATCAAAGAAGTTTATCCTGGGAACGCTTATTGTTTAGTTAACGCTGAGGGTGAGGATTTGCCTCATGCGTGGAATGGGCTATATCTTAAGCGTTTTTATCCTTAAAAGAGTCTAGCTAATGATGACTAGGTGGCGAGGCAACCTTTCCCTGAGTCATTAGGGAAAATTCTCTAGCACAACGCCCACACACTACCTACACCCCTCGGTCAGGGTCTCCTTTTTGTGTAACACCGTTTCTCCTTTGGCCATGCTCGGGGGAGGTGAATGTCTGTTGCTTTCCTCTCTTCGGCCAAGTTTGGGGGCATGAGATTGATGGTTTAGATAACTAACCTAGGCACTCCCCAATACGAGAGCGGTCTCAAAAAAGGGGCAGTCCTCAAAAGAAAAGAAAATAAAAGAAAAATACCATGAAAAATGCCCCTGATCCTAGTAACTGGGCCTGCTTCTCCTAAGGCAAGAGTTGAGGTTCGCGTAAAATGGTGAAAAGTTGTGCAACATCATGGGTGTAACTAAACAAAAAATTATGAATTAAGAGCACGTCAAGAGCGGCAAAATCTCCGCGGGTCATCATAAACCCGGGCGTATGCGTGCTAGTGAAAGTTTGATCCCCCAAATACAATACACCGACTCTTTGAGGGGTAGTGCCCTAGGAGGGAGTCGAGTCCTAAAATCTCGCGTCCCAACGTAAAGCTTATCCCCATCTTCTTCAATTTCCTCCTTGAAGACTAGATCCTACCCTAGGTATGGCCCTGGGAGAGACATTGTCGTGCGAACAGGACCCCTGGCCAGGGGTTGTCACCTTAAGCACGCGCTGTGTTTTAGAAGATTCTTTCAGACATAGGTTAAGGTCCTCGTTGCTTAGCTCGAGTTAGCCTCAAAATCCAAAAAAATAAAATACTTTCAAAATCTAAAAAAATCAAATACTTTCAAAATTCAAAAAATCTAAATACCCTCAAAATCTAAAAAAATCAAATACTTTCAAAATCCAAAAGAATCTAAATACCCTCAAAATCCAAAAAAATCAACTACTTTCAAAATCCCAAAAAATCTAAATACCCTCAAAATCCAAAACAATCAAATACCCTCAAAATCCAAAAAAATCAAATACTTTCAAAATCCAAAAAAATCTAAATACCCTCAAAATCTAAAAAAAATCAAATACCCTCAAAATCCAAAAAATAAAATAAAATATCAAATACTCTCAAAATCCAACAGCAAAAAAATCAAATACTTTTAAAATCTAAAAAAATCAAATACTTTCAAAACCCAAAAACATCAAATATTTTCAAAATCTTAAAAAAATAAAAAAAGGGGCATCATCATGATTTGCATTTCATTGCATCCTTTTCCTTATGTCATTTTGCCTATTTAATAAGGCTTACCCCCTTGACCAAAGATCAAGGATTGGTCATTCCCTAACTTGCTGCAGGTAAGGGGTTAAGCCTAAAACAGATTTAACCTATTTTTTATTTGAGTATGTGTGCAAAGATAGGTCTACGAGCGGTTCTGGCATCTACATATAGACGGTCTCTCGGTGACTGTTTTAATCCTCTCAAGCGGTCACAATATAACCGTTTCATTCTCCTAGATGGTCTCTAGGAGGCCGCCTTCATTTCCCAGAATCATCACTCACCAGCCCCCCGGCTCTCCTTTGCGCCCGGGGTACGACGATCTGTGTATGACCGCTTGATATTTAAGCAGTCCTTTTCTAACTGTTCTAAGTTCCTAATGGTCCTTCAATAGACCGTCTTCATCCCCGAAGGCCCTTAATTTTGAACTCATGATGTTTGTCTGTTGAACGGTCTAGATAAGGCCGTTTTCCTTAATTTGGTGGTCAAATGATGACCGTCTAATTAATTCGGCGGCCTTTTCTTAGGCCGCATCCTTTCCCGAAAACCGCCTTAATCCACACAAAACGCTTAGAAGGGAAGGCCAAAATCACATTTTATTCAATCAAAGCATCCCATTCCTTTATTCGAAATCTAGCAAATCAATATCAATCCTTGGGTCTCTATACATCATAAAATAAAATTCACTCAATCCTCGATCGGGCATCCCCGCAAGGTCGAATCTCACGCAACTCTCTCACATAGGCCTTGTACTCCTCTTGAAGCTCTGTCACCTCTATTGGTAGGGTGCGTACCCTGCTGACCTCCCAGATGATCAGGGCACTCCTGACCGCCTGCTTATCCTCCTCTATCCCGAGTCTCCTCGTCTGTAGTGCAGGAAGGTGGGGTAGTGTTGGAACTGTCGTACGGGGGAGTCCAACCTGTAGAAAGCACCTGTGGGGGCTGTACATCGCCAAGGTGGTGTCTCCCACAAGTCTCAAGTCAAGCCCAAGCCTCCTAGTAAGCCTAAGGGTGGTGCCATGGAGAAAGGATGGGCGCATCACGAACCGGTCCAGGGGCAGAGTGTTGATGTAGAGGCGCCATTCATCCTTGGTCTTCTTGTCCGCGGTCCAGCACTCCACCTGTTGAGAGAACCCGAAGGCGCCGCCAATGAAGAGGAGTGGATGGCTCCCAAAAATATGGTTGACGAAAGTGATATCCTCCCTAAGTATGAACTTCAGCCTGACCCCCATCCAACACTCAAGGAGAATCATGGAGCCAAAGAGTGGCCCCCCTAAGGCTGCTGAGCTAAGGCCCTCGTACAAGTAAGAAAGGACGGCCTGAGAAATGGAAAGACCCCGCCATAGTCCACTAATGGTGCTAAGGTTGGGAATGTCCAGGACATGGTCGGCAGAAGGGAAGAGTATGGCACCGAATAGGCAGATAGAAGCAGCTTTGGCTATGGCCTCATCCCACCCACACTTGTTCTTACAATGGGCTATGACCCACTGGCTCAGGGGTAGCAAATGGATGTGCTGTGCGCCAACTATGGTGCGGATATCCTTAGTACGAGATAGGAACTCTCCTAGAATAAGGGTAGGATCTATAGGGGCAACAGTATGGCAAACTAAGTCTTCCTCACCAACATTACATCTAGGAAGGGATAGATAAGTCTCTACCTCCTCTAATAAAATGGTGGCCTCAAATGAGGGGAAGATAAAGGTATGCGTCTGGGGATGCCATACTTCTACTAGGGCTGTGATGCTGTGCCAATCCAATGAAAGCTTGGGGTAGTTTTTGGCTAGAATTAAAAGAGGGTGCAAGTGCCAGGCTCTTAAGATGGATATCACTGCTATAGGGAGCTCACGGATCATGGGAGAACTCCACTTCAGGGTGGAATAGCGCCTTGGGCCGGGAAGGAGCTGAGGTAATAAGAAGGGGAAAGAAAACAGAATAGAAGAAGAGAGGAAGAAATATAAGCCTGTGGATGCGGGATTTATTTGTTTCATTTTATTATTTCGAAGATTTCTCCTATTTGTATTTATTGATTATTAGGCGTGCCAGTCACATGTGTGACGATTTCATTGTGCGCTCGACTTGACTTGGTCAGTCGATTGTGAAGTCCGAGTCGGGACCAAAAGTCCGCCATACCATAAAGGCTATGACGTTAATTACGCCCTTCCTAAGAAGGACAACCCTTGATTAAACGCCAAAATAGGAGGCCACTCGGGGCGGTAATAAAAGGAAAATAACAGTGTGTGATATTGAAGCTCTTGTTATTCTGGGAAGATAATTTAGTGCACAGCAGATTACTACACCGACATGACCACCTCTTATGTGGGTCGTGCCGGGTAGGAATAGGACACCGTCCACGCAGCTGTGGGACGGGGTCCGGACCATCATCGGGGAGATGTCCCCTTTCATATTTCTCATCCAGCCAAGGGCCTCGCAGCATTCATATTCCCCGAAAGATTGAGCCAGACGGGGTGTGTGTGATGTGCACCTCCCGGGACTTATCGGGGTTAAAACATCGATCTACATTTCGGCAGCACCTCCCCATAATCTGGATTATGCCCAGGGGAGAATAGGCTATCACCCACGGAGTGCCGGGATGAAAGCCGAGAAAAGGAGAGGGCGAACCTCCCACACTGCATATATATGCCCTGGGTCAATGTTTGACTCTTCCCTTATAGGAGCCGGTGGCACTCACGCAGTGGCAGAGTTCACCTTAGCTAAAGGGGTTGCTCATAAATCCGGCGCGGATCAGTAGAACATAAGGGAGTCTGTCTCCCTCAAATTTCATCCCCGGGACAGCTCTGGTGACCCCTGGACATCCCTAAATGGGTTTGATAGAGGTATCGGAGGCTTGATGGGTGGCGGAGTAGGCTCTCGGCGCACCTTGGACTGGCCTAGAGGTTCCCGGCGCCAAGGCAAGGAACAGGAGGGGTTCCCGGCGCGCCCAGGAGATAGGTTCTCGGCGCAAGGGCCAAATGGCCAAGGGAGGTTGTCGGCGCCAGGGCCAAATGGCCAAGGGTGTGGGCTTCTCGGCGCGCAAGAGGCCAAGGGGGGTTCCCGATGAAAGCTTCTCGGCGCGAGGAGGAAAGAGTCGGGGAGCTCTCGGTGGGCCCAATGAGGAGGGTTTCTGGCGCAACGGGGAAGAAGCTCTCGGCGCGCAGGGCAAGGAGCTTTCGGCGCAGGTAATAAGGTGAGGTGGGGGTTCTCGGCGCCTGAAGGATCGCGCCGAGAACTATTCACCCCTTTCACTGTGTACGGGGCCGAGATGTGTGATGGTGCCGAGAGGAATTTCTGGGGTCTACGGCACCCTATTTTTGGGTTTGTTGATGAATCAGGGGTTTCCTGGTGATTCAGGCCAAGATAGACGGGCCTTGGGAAATCAAAAGGGATCAGTTCATCAGGCGGCAACTAGTTTTGGCTTGGGTTTCAAAGGGAAGGCCAAAAGCAGAGAGGAATTCGGGGGAAACATAGTCCAGGGAATCCCTGTCACCAGCGTTCATAATAATCCTCGAAGATGACTCTGATATACTCTTCATCATCTGGGGACCAAGAGATGGCAGTCTCTGGTCCCTGGAACGACTTTAGCAGAGCTGATGAGCAGCATAAATGTAGCATCCAGAACGGAGCAACAGCTGTTGCTGTATATATATCTGCTTAGCTTCAGAGGCCAAGGGATAGTCTGTCCCTGGCTCTGGAACAAGCACGAGCATCATTCGAAAACCAGGCGGGTAAACAGGCGATTAATCGAACTGGGGAGGGGGATAGCGTGCTACTGAGTCCAAGAAGAGACAGAAAACACGGGGAGAGGAAGACGCCCAAACGGGCCACCGGAGCATTTCATTCCATTGCATCATCCCAAACTTACACCAACCACAAGGGGGCAATGAGGGAAAGGGAGATTGAAAAGAAGGCCGGGATTTCCCAGCTACATTCGATAAATCGAGGTAAGACTCGTAAGATTACATAAAGAGGAAAAGAAAGCATGGGGGAGGGCGGAGCATTGACTCCTCTCCCTCCCCGGCTGCCCACCTGAGGTCTTCTCTTCACTCTGTTTCTTCTCTCGGTCTCTTCTCTCTTTTCTCAGCGGAGGAGGCTCTCTCTCTCTCTGTTGGTCTCTTGGTGGTCTCTTCTCTTCTACTCCTGTTCCGCCCTTTTCGTTGCTCTGCTGCCCTCTTTTCTGAGGGGAAAGGGGGTTTTATATCTCTCCTTGGTATCTTATCGGCAGGCCTGTCCCGGCGCGCCTCAATCGAAGGAAGACTTCCCGGCGCGTGGGACTCCAGCTTCCCGGCGCCGCTCTTGGGCTTCGACAAAGGGGATCCCGGCGCCACTTTAATAGGCCCATTTAGGGCTTTTTAGACTTCACATATACCTCGGCCTTTATTGGTCCTTCAAATATATCAGGACCCGAGAAGGCCCTCCATTGGTGACACAGTTTCTATTGAGATCATTCATAGATTTTCATCAGTTGGTAGACTGGGGTTTCATCGGCATTGCCATCTGAATGATGACAAAGTCGGACATCATTTCATCGGTATCGTCACCTGAACGGTGACAAGACCGGACATCGGCTTTAGCCTGAAAAGACTTCAGCCAGGTGTATAGTCTGTGGAGACTTTTATTTTGTTCTGACTTTGCAGAAGTCTTCACAATCTTTACTTGCTGGTTCTGGCTTCATCTTTATCTTTGCTCATATCGCATCTGTCAATAAGCCGACATCTGACTTACTCTGACATGTTACCTGTGGATTCTCGAACGAGGCAGTAATACAGCTCTTATTGAGGTGTGATAGGAGGTCTCATCAGTCAGGTGACTGCTACTTCATCAGTGCCGCCGTCTGACTGACAATGGCACCGGACATCAGCTTGGCTGGGAAAGGCTTCAGCCGGGTAGATGGTTGACGAACTTCGTCATTGATCTTTCACTATTGGTCTGATCTTCTTTTCAATTCTGTTTCCGCCCTTGCTCATTTTCAAGGTGTCAACAAATGCCCCCACCTGCGGGCGGCGTAAGCGCAGAATAAGCGGCACGGTGTCCACAGGTGTCTTTCAACGTTCGAGGGTATCTTCCTTAATTTCTCTTTTAATCTAGTCCTTAGACTCTGATCATCTCATTGCAACAATATCCTGCACACATATTTTTCATTTCTTTGTTCTTCTCCAATGAGTTTTCTTTTCTTTTCAGCATTTGGAGTCTTCGGCTCGGCAGGAGAGTATAGAGAGGGACCGGCCAGCTTTCCCAGCAGATTTGCCATCTTCGTCCTCCCGGCCGGCTATTACGCTGTGGGCGGACATTGATAGTGAAGTGACCTTTGAAGTGATCCCCTCCGCTTCTTTTGGCTTCGCATCGTCTGAGAGCTTTGTCTGGCAGAACCTGGATATGCTGCGCCAGCTGGTAGAATCTCAGCCTGGCTTGACACATTTGCAGCTGAAGGAAATTGCTGATCGCTTCACTGCCGGCCTGCAGGCCATGGGCTGCCCTTTGGACATATGGGTTCAGCGTGTTCTGCTCCTACTGAAATTCGTGCATCGGAGGGATTTCCTAGCACGGACTATGACCGACAAGCTGACGGCATTGAAGTTGCAGAGGTCAGAGTGCAAATATGAGCTGGAGAAGCTGACGCTTGCCCTTGACGAACGCCAAGCTGAGCTACAGAGCGTTGTCCAGCGGGAGGAAGCCGTCCAGGATCGGATAGCCATTCTGGAAGCGGAACTCGCTGGACTTCGAGCCGAGCTGCAACAATTATCCTCTATTCGGCCACAGTCCACCGAGGAGGTGGCCTTGTTGGAGGGACGGGTGATGTCTCTCCAGGGTATGTCCGTGAAGCTTCAGGAAGAGGAGGCGCGCCTTCACGAGCTAAGAGCAGCTCCCGATGTGGGTCTTTTGGCCTTTGAAGATATCTTCCGGCGGCCTTGAATTATCTCTTCTTTGTTTTCTTCTGCCCTCTTTTGTGATACAGTGTCCCCTCGGGGCTCTTTATGTACTCCTCTTTTAATGAAAAGGAATCTTTGGCTTCATGTGTATCCATCTTCTTTTCTATGTGGTTTCATCACTTTGGGAAGTGGGGTAGTGGTTCTAGCAGTCCCTCCCATGAATGGCCCGTACCTGCTAGGAGAGCGTCCATCCCTTCATAGAAAGGATGGGGAACTCGCTCCACCGCGTGACGGCATCCGGGGGGCGTGCTCAAACCGAATTTTGTTGGTAGTATCAAACGTCTTCTTTGGCCATATGCCGCAAGGGAGACTATTTGCGGGAATGTGAATGGAAAGGCCTAGAGCATCATCCAGGACGGGCGAATGGTCCATCCCGGGTAGGTTTCAAAGCCCGTTGGGGCAGTGTGCCAATCTGCCGGTGCAAGATTTCATCATCAATATTGGGCTCATATTGACGCAACGAAGTTTATAGGTTTCATCAGAATAGACGTAAGGCCTAGACTGGGTAGAGGTCATCGCAGGTGGGACATGAGAGGATATGCAGTTTCATCAGAACAGACGTAAGGTCTATCCTGGCAGGGTTTCATCACTGATCGGGCGAGGTGCCGGTCGATCAATAGCTGGTTTCATCATCGACATTGGGTTTATATCGATGCAAAAGAAGTTTCATAGGTTTCATCAGGATAGACGTAGGGTCTAGACGGGATAGGATTTTATCGTTGATCGGGCGGGGTGCCAGTCGATCAATAGCTGGTTTCATCATCGACATTGGGTTTATATCGATGCAAAGAAGTTTCACAGGTTTCATCAGGATAGACGTAAGGTCTAGTCTAGACAGGATTTGATCGCATGTGGGACTTTGCTAAGCAATACGTAGGTTTCATCAAGATAGACGTAGGGTCTATCCTGGTAGAGTTTCATTGCTGACCGGGCAAGTGTAGACACGCCAAAATTGACGTTACTGTGAGTACATCTCATATTGCCTTGTAATGTCCCAATTTGACCCTCAAATTAGTTCTATTTGAGTGGTTTTTCTCACTTTTTTTAGATTTCTCCTTTTTTTCACCCTTTTCCTATTTTTTTCCTATTTTTCTGGATTTTTCTAGATTTTTCTGGATTTTCTGGGCATTTTTTCTCTATTTTTTAGAAATAACGACTTGATCTGGGGCGTCTTTTAAATAACGACTTATACATGGGCGTTTCTTAAAAAATTGACGACTATACTGGAGGGCGTCCATTCTTTCAAATTTCCATTTTTCTGGATTTTTCTGAGAATTTTTCGGAATTTTTTGGGAATTAACGACTTAACCATGGACGTTACTTTGAATGTGAAAAGAATAAACAAATCGAAAAATTGAATTCACGCCTTACACACGGTCGTCACTTTTTCAAATTGATTTTTTTAATATTATTTTTCACTCTCTTCCAGAGGTGATTTGGTGGCCTTCCGGGTGTCAGAAAAATTCGCAAAAATAGTCGTTGGAATCAGGGCGACGAGATGCACCTCCACCTAAAAAATGAGAAAATAATATTGAGAAATGAAAAATAGCCATATTTTGAATATTTTGAATTAACGTCCTTTGTTAAGGCGTGTTTTAATTAACGCCTTTGAATCAGACGTGTTTCATTATTTTTCAAATAAATTCTAAAATTGATTTTTTTAATTAACGCCCTTAGATAAGGCGTGTTTTTAAAAGACGCCCTTTGGCAGGTCGTCAATTCTTTAATTGACGCCCTGGTCCAAGTCGTGTTTCAGTTTTGTGTTCCGAATGAACGCAGGCTTTCCCCAGAGAGTCCCTGCTTCGTTTGGGCTCTTACCCAGTCTTATCCTCCCCTCTTTGGGCTCTTGCCCGTTCTTATCTTTCCTTACCTTGTACTCTTTCCTTCTTACCTTCTCTTCTACCTTTTTAATAGGGCCGATTGCTCTATTGTTCGGTTGGACCCCCTTCTTCCCCTCCGTTTTTTTTTCCTTTTGCTTTGTTTTCTCACAGGCGCTGCTGCTGTTGCTGCTGCTGGCCGAAGGAGGAGCCTCTGCATCTCCCCATCGAGCATCCAAGGCCAAAGCACATGCTCTTCTTTTTCCTTTCCTTTTATTATCTTAAACATACGTGCATGCATATACCTTCATCATGTTCATCTCCTATTAATTCCTTTCTTCTCAACCACGTTGAGAACCTCCGACAGTGCATCCCTTGCACATCCTTTTCTTTATTTTTCATATCATTCATATATCTCCCACCCTTTTGCATAGGGGTTTAAGGGCCAACCACCCACAAGGTGTGTCTTAATCCTATGATATTTCATGCTCATCTATTCAAGAATTTGACGCTACACCCACCTTGTTTCTAATTCAATTCTTTTGGTGGTATTTGTTTGTTTTGCAAGGGTAATAAAAGCAAGAACTCTCTTCATCGGCCGGCCGATTTGAAGAGAAAGGAAGCACTCACATCACCGCACTTTTGAGGTATTTTTCGCGATCATCTCTCCCATGCTTTCATTGTTATATTTTTGAGGCCTCGTGTCTCTGGCGATCACAAACTCCTCTTGTGCACCTCGTGCATGTTTTTCTCCACATTATTGATTATTGCTTATTCTTAATATTTTCCTTAAGTGGATTTTAAAGGAATCTACAAATTGGCGATCACGGTGGGACCCTTTGTGTTCTTCATCTATTACCCGTTTCCCCTTAGGCACCCGCGTGTGCCATCTCCCTTATTTGCACCCTCGGTGCGTCCCCCTTTTGTGCCCCTCGGGCACCCTCCATTGGTTTTGTCCTTTTCCCTAAGTGATTTGTCAATTTATTGATTTTTCTTTAAAATCTCCACTTATTTGAAATTTTGATGAGCATGCTTATATCTTATATTTGTTGATTGCCTGCGACTGTGAGTGGTTGTTACTGTTGGCCGTGGATTGAGAATTAACGCCTCTGTCGGAGGCGCCTTTTGATTTCACGCCCTAACCCAGGGCGTGTTGTTTGAAGTTAACGCCTTCTGACAGGGCGTTTGCTAGCTGTCTCTAATTATCTCTGCTTGCTTGGTGAATTCACGCCCGTTGCAAGGGCGTCTTTATCTTTATTAGCGCCTCCCTTAAAGGCGTTTTCTTGGATCTGACGCCCGCTGGATAGGGCGTCCTTTTATTTATAGCGCCTCACACTAAGGCGTGTTTTACCCTACCCCTTGGCCCCTCACGTTGATTCACGACAGTCACACCGTCGTGTCCTTGTTTAGTAGCGTCCCCTTCCAGGGCGTGTTTTTACTGTGGGTTTCCAGAACCCTCCGGCTGTGGTTTTTCATGATATTTCATGCTTATCTTTGTTGATTGATCATATTATTGTGGTTGGCCTGTTTACCCTGTTTCATTCATATTTGCATTGGTTTGGGAGCCCCCTCCTCTTCATTAGGATCCACACACCCCCTTGGTGAAGGAACGACCCTCCATTGAGCATTCCGTCTCTTTGGATTGGAAATTCCTAAACCAAGCCTCCGTAAGTCCCCGCACCCGTGGATTCCCTCACGGACGCCGGGCAGGTTGTACCCTTTTGGAGTCCCGATATAGTTGGCCTAATACGTGGTGAGTGAGAGTTCCTAGTTGGCATTGGAGTTCAAATATCATATTGAAACTAGGACTCTCCTTGTGTGAATCTTTCCAAACTTTATTAAAATTCATTAATTCACCAAGGATTAAACAAATCAAAATCACGGTAACCATTCCAACTTGTGTGCTTATTTGCATAATTATTGAGGATTTTGATTATATAATGGCTTACCATGATAGAAACATGTTCAATTCGATTCATGAGGATGCACAGCCTAGCACTTCATATCCTCAATTTCAACATGTTAATCAGCATTCTCACCATTCTTTCAAGGGACCACGCCCTTATTCTCATGGTCATGCCCGACCCATGGGTAATGTCCATCTTCATGATCCCCCTCCTCAATTTCGAGCCACTATTCCTACGGGACCGTCTCATCCTAATGACGGGAAAGTCTCTCAAATCTTGCATGTATTAGATCATCTTACCCCTCAACAGATCCAAGCCCTTAAGGCCGCCGTTGAGGGTACATCACATGCATCTCCCTCCAATTCTACACGGGTGGCCCATCACCCACCTCTTTCCAATTCTATTCGGGTGGCCCATCACCCATCTCCTTCCAATCCTGATCGGGTAGCCCATTACCCATCTCCTCCTGTTCATTCTACTCGGGTAGCCCATTACCCATCCCCTTCTATTCACACTCCTCCTCGGGTGGTCCGACACCCGCCTCCTTCTATTCCTCCTCCATCACGGCCCCGAGGCCCTTTTACTCCTTGCAATCCGGCCCGTCCGGGTTCTTTTACGGGTCATCCCGTCAACTCCCCTCCACGGCCTTTTTATGCGGCCCCTCCTCCTTCAAGGCCCTGCCAACCTCCTGTTGTTCATGTTACACCCCTCCAGCAAACTCTGCTCGATAAGATTACTTTGATGGAGGAACAAATAAAGAGGGTCACGGCTCCTCCTACTCCAGTCAATCCTCTCCATGCCACTTTAGACGAAATTACAAAGATGGAGAATGAATGGAAAGACAGGATGGATGATTATGACTTCGGCATTCCAAGCGAGGAAGAGCCGGCAATTGAAGAATCTGAGGCAGCGTACGATGATGATGAAGCTCCGCAGGCACCCCTTCCGAGTTTCCTTAATTTCCCGCTCCCTCCACTTTCATTCGATGAACCTCCTGCTCAGGATGAAACCATCCCCGATCCAATCCCTATTTATGAGACTAATTGGTGTTACGATGATGGGTCGATACTTCAATCACCCACACCGGCACATTGTAAGTCTCCTCCTATCCTTGACGCCGCATACATCACACCTCCCCCTATTACACCATTAACCCCCGCAACACTGGCCTCCCCCAAGCCTTCCACCATTAAACCTCCACCCGTTAAGCCATCTACCTCCACACCATTAGCCTCCGTCGAACCCATCATTAAACCTTCCCTGATCAGCCTCCCACTAGCCTCCACCTCGGCCTCCACTTCCCCAATTAGCCTACCATTACCACCAATCCAACCCTCCATTATACCTTTGACACTTCAACCCTCCACTTTACCTATTCCACCACTTAACCTTTCGCCTTTACCCATGGCTAATCCTGAGCAGGATCCACCAATTTTTGCACTCGAGCCCATCCCGACTGCTCCCGAGCAAAGGGAGAAGCTCGACGTGTCTGAACCTCCACTTCCACTTATCCTTTCTCCAACACCTTCTATTATACCTCCACCATTCATGAAGCCTTCCGCCTCTACCTCACCTCCCTTTACTACTCGAAAGGGGAGCACCGCTATAAGTACTTGCGCCAAGGATGATCAAGAGCCGGGCAAGAAGGATTTGGCCGTGGCTATGCCGTTCAAGATACAGGAATTCATTTACCGGATGCCAATCCGGGTTATTGTGCCGAGCACGATTGAAGAGGCTAAGCCGCTGCCCTTGCTCAGAGGAGAATGCCGGGCATTGATGTCGTCTAAGGGCCGGGCAGGGCACCCCTTGTTCAAACTTTCCAATCCAGAATTCATTATTCCATACAAGGGGCAATCGCCCTATTTGCTTAACACTCCATATACACCACATTCAATGGGCAACTCAATGCTTCCCGTTCCAACTCTACAACTCCCCCACATTATTGATCTTTGCTTTCCAAGGGAGTTGTCTTTTACCATTGAAGCTTCTTTTATTGGGCCAATTGACCGTACATGTTCACTGCCGTGGAGGGGCAGTTATCTTAATACTAAGGGGCCATCCCTTATTTGTTCCACTTTCTATTCATTCATCTCTATCACTTTTTCTTCATGGGCCATTCCCAGGGTTAGGAGGAGGATCTCATCCTCTCGCCCTTCACATTCTTCATATTCTTTGCATTTCATGCATTCATCGCATCCATCCCATTGCATGCATTTGCACCTCCTGCTTCCCGGGTTTCCAAACCCGTATCTTCCCCGCCTTCCGGCACCTCCGGATATTCTGCATTTCCCATCTTATTCACCTTTATCCTCGGGATCTGTGGGTCCCCTTACATTGCTCGGGCGTTGCCCCCTCCCCAATCTCTTCTCAGGGCATCGCGTCCCTTTTCAGCTCTTGCATCCGGACCCTCCGGATTTCTCCCTTGTTCTCCCAGGGCATCGCGTCCCTTTCCACCTTATTCTTCCAGAACCTCCGGATCTTTCACCCCTCTCTTTATCCCTCGGGCATCGTGCCCCTTTTCATCTTCTTCCTCCGGAACCTCCGGATTCTCCGTCCTATTCTTTCTATCTTTTTCCAGGGCATGACGCCCCTTTCCATTTGCTTCCTCCGGTACCTCCGGATATCCCGCATTTCCCATCTTATTCACCTTCATTCTCTTCTAATCCACTCTCCCCGGGGCATCGCGTCCCCTTTCCCCCTATTTCCCTGGAATTCCCAGGTGTTTTATCTCTCTGCTTAGGGCATGACGCCCCT
Organism: Amorphophallus konjac; assembly: GCA_022559845.1. Classification (NCBI taxonomy): domain Eukaryota; kingdom Viridiplantae; phylum Streptophyta; class Magnoliopsida; order Alismatales; family Araceae; genus Amorphophallus; species Amorphophallus konjac. The sequence continues at coordinate 81,007,004 of CM040126.1, read as the reverse complement.
TTCCACCTCATTCTTCCGGAACCTCCGGACTTTCCCCTCGGGCATCGCGTCCCTCCTTCCATCATTCCTCCGGAACCTCCGGATTCTCTGTCTTATTCTCTCTATCATTTTCCAAGGCATCACGCCCCTTTCCATCCCATTCCTCCGGAACCTCCGGACCATCCATCTTTCTTCCGATTCATCTTTCTGCTCCTCCAGGACATCACCTCCTTCATTTTCTTCTTCCTTTTTCATCATCTTTTTCCATATTTCTTCCCAGGGCATCGCGTCCCTTCTTTCGTTGTTCCTCCGGAGCCTCCGGATTCCTCCTATCATGATTCTCCTCCTACCTCCGGACCCTTCGGATCCACCTCTTTCCATCTACCAATTTCTTCTTCTGATTCCTCCTAATTCTGGGTCGACCCAACTTCTTCCACATCCACTGCCTTGGGCATCTGCCCTTTCTCCCACTGCTTCCGAGGCTTTAGTCCTCACCCCTCTTCTTGATTTTCCGCTTCTTCTGTAGACTGTTCCATGTGATCAGGGTCTCCGCACCTTAGTGAGGGAGTTCTAGCTCTCGCCTCTCTTCCTTTTCTCCTTATTTCGTCTGAGTCTGGTCTGGGCACCATTCTGTCTTGTTAAGCCACTTTCAATCCTTTGCTTCCAATCTTTTTTCTGTAAAAGAGGACAAATCCCATGATGATCACCTCCAGCAGCAGCTGCTTCTATGAAGGTTGCAAGGTAATATACTGGCGTAAGTTTGCATTTGCATGATATCATTGCCTCCTTACTTCACGCGTGATTTTCAAAATAAAGTGCTTCTTAACAAGACTAAGAGTTGTGTTTTAGACCTTTATCTTAGGCTTTTGTTTAATTACATCATTTTCAAAAAAAGAGTCTTTAGACTTGCTTTGGCAGCACTTTGGTTGATAAAGAACCCGCACTGGGAATTCAACATTCTCTCCCTACTTGTTTAAGAGCAACCCTTAGCTAGGCATTTCACACACTTCACGGCGTCCTTAGCCTGCTCCTTTGTTTAAACATCGTTGCTACCTTGGCCATGCCATGAGTTTCCGAAAGTCTTTTCTCTTCTTTACTCGGCCGAATGCAGGTGCAAGAGGTTGACGGATAAGATAACCAACTTTGGTAAATCCCAATACGAGAGGAGTCTCAAATAGGGGCAGTCTTGACCCAAAATCAATATGAATTTCATGATACATCTCGCCACAAAGGGCAATTAAGAATTAAGTCGAACTTTCGATAATTGAATTATGAATCATGGCATGACAAGAGTGGCAAAGTCCCCGCAGGGAAAACCCTGGTCGTATGCATGTCGAGGGTCTAAAAATCAAAGGCATAAAGCCCCAGCGCAACAGATCGCCTCTTTGAGGGTTAATACCTTGGAAGGAATTCAAGTTCCGATATCTCCCATCTTGCATAAAGCTCATCTCCAAATTTTCTTCTCTTCTCCCTCCAAGACCGAATGTTTCTCGGGTATGGCCTTGGTAGGGGCACCATTGATCAATGGCGGTCGGTTAAAGGACGCCACTTTCCATGCACGCCCGGCTTTGGACAGATCTTAATGAAAAGGGAAGGAACGAGGACGCTCAGTTAATGGTTCAAAAACACCCCTTTGATGCTGCTTTAGCAATGTCTAACAAAAATCAAACAAAAAATTGAATATTTCTTGTCCAAACTCCATAAAATTTGAATATTTCTTTTCCCAAAATCCAAAAACAAAAAATTGAAATATTTTCCAAAAAATCTCCATAAAAATCCAAATATTTCCAAAACCCACAAAAATTTGCATATTGATCAAAACTCATAAAAATTTGTATATTTCAAAACTCCAAAAAGATTGCATTGTATTTTCTGATGGTGTTTTACAGGAACAGCTTTGCAGAGACCAAAAGCACGGGATGAGTCCTATCTCCACTCATTGCTATCAATCTATTGATTCCTCCCGATAGTCACATGACATACCACCCTGGGCATTTTTGGTTATCACTTCCTTATATCATTTTGGTTATATCTCCTGATTATCATTCTGATTATTCATCTCCAAATCTTTCAATCAACTCCTGCTAATTTCTCTGGATCAATTCTGCCGATGGGCATTATCAGATCTTAATCATTCAACTCCAAAACTTGATTAGCCAGATTGGCATCCTCATGACAGAATAACAAACAATGATGCTTTGCAATATCATGATTCAACTCATAATGGTTACTATGTTGTGACATGCTATTGATTCATGCTATGCTTGCTACGCTTAAATACCTTATTCATTGCTTGTTATCTTTTATATCTTGGCTGATGAATTTTTGAGCGCAGGATAAGAAGCTCTTGGTCCCGCCGACTGAGCATCATCATCAAAGTCCCACGGTGCCTGCAGCCTCATCTCTCAGTTCCCCCATACTTATTGCTTCACCATCTCCCTGTATGCATTCTACTTATGTTACATATGTTACTAGATTACATCAAGGACCTTGTGACTTTGATAAATCTGGAATTTGAGTTCCCCTTCATCAAAAACGATGACGATTCCAGAGGCATCTTAGTCATACGGATAGGCCGTTGAGCCGTCCAAGACTGGGGACGATGGTTCCCTCTTTGAGAGTTGGTGCGCGGATAAACGGGCCTCGGCTTAGTATCAGCTCGCAGAATTGGTTTCTTGACCCAGTCTGGGCAGTTTAACAATATTATCCTTGATTATTCTATATTTTTATTTGATTTAATTTTTCCTTTAGCCCAGCATGCATTCATGTAGGACTTTGAAACAATTGTTGAAAAATCATTCTGATAAGCTGATTTTGAGAGTTGAATTGATCTTAATCTTTCAGATATGAGATATTCCATGCCGAGTTGTGTCCTCAGTTCGTTTTGTTGCTGTTTTGGGTCTTTTCTCGAAAGCTCCCTGTTTAGATTTTTATCATCTTATTTTCCAATTTTCCCCTTGATCCACCTTGGCTGCAGCACGTCCACTGGCTGGTAACCGCTCCCCAATGGTGAAACTTACAGGCTTGTGACCTGGGGTACTTCCACCGCGCTGGAAGTTGATCATTTCTTTTATCTCCTTCGTGCCCTCGTGCACATCTCCCCTTTTATCCAAACATCGTTGACTTCGTTGGATTTCCCGAGATTTGCTTCATCTCGAGCTTTTGATTTCGATTCTCATCAAGTGATGTTGATTGCGTGTCTCATCACGCCTTGGTATCTACTTTTCAGTTTGCTACGCTCCCTTGCAAAGCAGACGCCAAGGCGGGGCAGCTGTAGACACGCCAAAATTGACGTTACTGTGAGTACATCTCATATTGCCTTGTAATGTCCCAATTTGACCCTCAAATTAGTTCTATTTGAGTGGTTTTTCTCACTTTTTTTAGATTTCTCCTTTTTTTCACCCTTTTCCTATTTTTTTCTTATTTTTCTGGATTTTTCTGGATTTTTCTGGATTTTCTGGGCATTTTTTCTCTATTTTTTAGAAATAACGACTTGATCTGGGGCGTCTTTTAAATAACGACTTATACATGGGCGTTTCTTAAAAAATTGACGACTATACTGGAGGGCGTCCATTCTTTCAAATTTCTATTTTTCTGGATTTTTCTGAGAATTTTTCAAAATTTTTTAGGAATTAACGACTTAACCATGGGCGTTACTTTGAATGTGAAAAGAATAAAAAAATCGAAAAATTGAATTCACGCCTTACACACGGTCGTCACTTTTTCAAATTGATTTTTTTAATATTATTTTCCACTCTCTTCCAGAGGTGATTTGGTGGCCTTCCGGGTGTCAGAAAAATTCGCAAAAATAGTCATTGGAATCAGGGCGACGAGATGCACCTCCACCTAAAAAATGAGAAAATAATATTGAGAAATGAAAAATGGCCCTATTTTGAATATTTTGAATTAACGTCCTTTGTTAAGGCGTGTTTTAATTAACGCCTTTGAATCAGACGTGTTTTATTATTTTTCAAATAAATTCTAAAATTGATTTTTTTAATTAACGCCCTTAGATAAGGCGTGTTTTTAAAAGACGCCCTTTGGCAGGTCGTCAATTCTTTAATTGACGCCCTGGTCCAAGTCGTGTTTCAGTTTTGTGTTCCGAATGAACGCAGGCTTTCCCCAGAGAGTCCCTGCTTCGTTTGGGCTCTTACCCAGTCTTATCCTCCCCTCTTTGGGCTCTTGCCCGTTCTTATCTTTCCTTACCTTGTACTCTTTCCTTCTTACCTTCTCTTCTACCTTTTTAATAGGGCCGATTGCTCTATTGTTCGGTTGGACCCCCTTCTTCCCCTCCGTTTTTTTTTTCCTTTTGCTTTGTTTTCTCACAGGCGCTGCTGCTGTTGCTGCTGCTGGCCGAAGGAGGAGCCTCTGCATCTCCCCATCGAGCATCCAAGGCCAAAGCACAGACTCTTCTTTTTCCTTTCCTTTTATTATCTTAAACATACGTGCATGCATATACCTTCATCATGTTCATCTCCTATTAATTCCTTTCTTCTCAACCACGTTGAGAACCTCCGACAGTGCATCCCTTGCACATCCTTTTCTTTATTTTTCATATCATTCATATATCTCCCACCCTTTTGCATAGGGGTTTAAGGGCCAACCACCCACAAGGTGTGTCTTAATCCTATGATATTTCATGCTCATCTATTCAAGAATTTGACGCTACACCCACCTTGTTTCTAATTCAATTCTTTTGGTGGTATTTGTTTGTTTTGCAAGGGTAATAAAAGCAAGAACTCTCTTCATCGGCCGGCCGATTTGAAGAGAAAGGAAGCACTCACATCACCGCACTTTTGAGGTATTTTTCGCGATCATCTCTCCCATGCTTTCATTGTTATATTTTTGAGGCCTCGTGTCTCTGGCGATCACAAACTCCTCTTGTGCACCTCGTGCATGTTTTTCTCCACATTATTGATTATTGCTTATTCTTAATATTTTCCTTAAGTGGATTTTAAAGGAATCTACAGCAAGGAGCTGATCGATCAAGAGAAGGTTTAAGAGTTTCATCAGGACAGACGTAAGGTCTGAACTGGCCAGGCTTTATCAGAATGGTGATGGGTTTTATTGTCAGTGAGACATTTGTAAGAGGGTATGCAGATTATATCAGGGTAAACGTAAGGTCCACCCTGTAAAGGTTTCATCGCTGACCGGGCAAAGAGCCAAACGGTTAATGGGAGGCCATATCAAGGGAAGGAAGTATGGAATTTCTTAAAATTACCACATTACTGACCCAGACGCCCTTTCACGTTTTCACCGGAGTCAGCCCCCTCTTGCTTTTGCCCACGCGCCCTCTCGGGTTTTCACGTGGCGGGGTACCCGATTTTGCCTGCAGTGCCCTTTTGGGTTTTCACCACAGCTGGGTTTTAGCCATTCTTGCCCTTGTCCAGAATGTCTGAACAAGCCTGGCGGGGTATCTCTATTTTTTAACCCCATTCTTCATATATATATTTTTTGTCGTTTTCTTTCTCTTTTTCTTTGTCATCGTCTTTTCTGGAACTAGAACTTTCATTCTATGGACCATGGCGCCACATGTTTGTTGTGGATACACGATCATCGATGTGGGTGTCAACATCAATGCAAAGGGAAATAGGGTTTCATGATCTATCCAGACGAAAGGTCAGAATTGATTTAGAGGATATAGATAGCAGCTCGGGCACGAGGCCGTTTGCTGAAAATGTGAGTTTCATCGTTAATGTGGGGTTTAACATTAACGCAAAGGAATAGAGTTTCATGATCTATCCAGACGAAGGGTCTGAATTGATTCAGACAGTTGTGTCGTGTTTGTCAGAGCAGACAGAAGGCCTACCCTGGATGGGTTTTAGCATCGATCAGGCAGTCTGCCAACCGATCAGTAGCAGACTTCATCATTGGTATTGGGCTCATACCAATGCAAAGGTTTCATATGTTTCATCGGGATAGACGTAAGGTCTAAACCGGATAGGTTTTATCGCCGATCGGGCAGTGCGCCTAGTCGATCAACAGCAGATTTCATCATTGGTACCGGGTTCATATCAATGCAAGGATTTCATAGGTTTCATCGGGATAGACGTAAGGTCTAAATCGGGCAGGTTTCATCGTTGATCGGGCAGTGTGCCAGTCGATCAATGGCAGGTTTCATCACGGTGAGACGTAGGATAGGTTTCATCAGGATAGACGTAAGGTCTAAACCGGGCAGGTTTTACCGTGGTGGGTCTTAGACAAAAACAAGTGGAAGTGTTTTATCAGAACAGACGGAAGGTCTATCCCGAGGTGGGCCCCTTTTTTTTGGCATTGATCAAGGCAATATGTCTTGTGATCAATGGGGTTTCATCATCAGGTGGGACTTTATGATGATCGTCCTTCTCGGAGTTTTATCAGGCAGGGTAAAAAAAAGGAATTTTTAAATTACCACATTACTGACCCAAATGCCCTTTCGGGTTTTTGCCGGAGCCAGCCCCCTCTAGCTTTTGCCCACGCGCCCTTTTGGGTTTTCACGTGGCGGGGTACCCGATTTTGCCTGCAGTGCCCTTTCGGGTTTTCACCACAGCTGGGTTTTGGGCCATTTTTGCACTTCTCCCTACATAGGAGTAAGTCTGGCAGGGTATCTCTATTTTTAACCCCATTTTTTACTTTTTTTATTCTTTCTCTCTCTCTCTCTTTTTTTTTTAGAGGGTGACAGGTCAGAATGCCACCAGATTAAGATAAGGGTAGCTCGGCTAGGGCGAAGTGCCGCCAGACCAAGGAAGGGGTAGCTCGGCTAGGGCGTAGTGCCATTAGACCGAGAAAAGGGTAGCTCGGCTAGGGCGGAGTGCCGCTAGACGAAGAAAGGGGTAGTTTGGCTAGGGCGGAGTACCGCTAGACCAAGAAAGGGGTAGCTTGGCTAGGGTAGAGTGCCGCTAGACCAAGAAAGGGGTAGCTTGGTTAGGACGGAGTGCCGCTAAACCAAGAAAGGGTAGCTCGGCTAGGGCGGAGTGCCGCTAGACCAAGAAAGGGGTAGCTTGGCTAGGGCAGAGTGCCACTAGACCAAGAAAGGGGTAGCTCGGCTAGGGCGGAATGCCGCTGCTAGACCAAGAAAAGGGTAGCTCGGCTAGGGCGGAATGCCGCTAAACCAAGAAAGGGGTAGCTTGGCTAGGGCAGAGTGCCGCTAGACCAAGAAAAGGGTAGCTTTGCCTGATCACTAGGGGAATGCCGGTTGTGCTGCATGATACAGCTTTAGATGTCTTCTGTTGAGTGGTGAGAATTGAATTTCCCCTCGATGGTTGACAACCATGTAGGCCCCTCCTTCGTAGACCAGTATCACATAAGGACCTTCCCAATTAGCATTCAGCTTCCCTTTTGGGTTGGACGCCATGACTTCTCTTTTCTTGACCATGACGAGGTCACCTTTCTTGAATTCTCATCATCTTACGAGTTTGTTAAATGCATTAGCCATGCAGGCCCGATACATTTGGATATTCTTCTGAGCTTGGAGGCGCTTCCCTTCCAATTCAGCCAATTCTTCTAATCTTCTTTCTGCATTGGTCTGTTCACCACGGGCGAGGTCATATTGGACTGCCACTCTGAGTGACGGGACTTCCAGCTCTAGCGGAACCACTGCCTCTGAGCCGTATACCAGTGAGTATGGTGAGCACCCTGTAGGTGTCTTGAAGACGGTGCGGTACGCCCACAGAGCTTCATACATTTTTTCTTCCCAGTCCTTTTTATTGGAACTGACGACCTTGGCCAGCAGGGTGCAGAGAGTCTTGTTAAAAGCTTCCGCTAACCCGTTTGCCTGTGGATTGTAAGGGGTGGAAGTCCTCCACTCGATTTTATATTTCTCAGTAAGCCGATAGATCTTTTGATTTCTGAAATGGCTTCCGTTATCAGATATTATTCGGCTGGGGATTCCGAACCGGAAGATAATATTCTGCTTGATGAATCTAGCGACCAACTCACCAGTCACTTCTCTTAATGCCACAGCCTCCGCCCATCGGGAGAAGTAATCTGTTATGGCTAGTATGTACTTATGTCCGGCCGAGGAAGTCGGCAGTGTAGATCGGATTAAAATCCGCTCTTTAATATATAACAAAAAAAGTAATATATAATGGTGAAAGCAATAAAATAGCACGAGGTGCTAATGTGGAGAGTGTGTGATCGCCAGAGACACGAGGGTCTCAAGAGGAGATGAATAAGAGGAAAGTGATCGCAATTACCTAGTAAAGATGGAAACGCGGGATGGTGTGGATTTCCTCCTCCAACTTCAATCGGCCGGCCGATGAAGTGGGTTCTCTTCAGTTGATTACCTTGTAAAAAAAAGACAATAAAAGACAGACAAAAGAGAGGGGATCAGCCAAGGTGCAGATAGTATCAATCCAAATTAACAAAAAATGATGAAAACGGCATCAACAGCGCACCTCTTTTTTTTGTTCTTTTTTTTAAACCCCTAGCAGAGAACTAGGGAAAGGATATAAAAATGATGCTTAATGCAATAGAATAACTAACGACCGGGTGATGGTGAGGAGATGTTAAGAGGAGATGAACAACAAAACAACAGATGGAACCCTGCTCTCCCTGACGAGAGTAAAGGGAAAACCGTGGAGATGAAGGCAACAGGTGCTTGATTGGATGCAGAAAGGATGAAGAACGTGCCTGAGGAGGTTCCTGCTCTTAACCCTTTGAGTTGTTAACCTCCTACACGATCAAACGAGATTTTCTTTTATAGCTTCAATCGGATATGATCAAATAAGGAAGTGATAAGAACAGGTAATGAGGCATCTTGGGAAGGATCAAGATCGAGCAAGAGTCCAAGGATGGTAGGGAACTGTGAGGGAAAGACAAAAAAAGGAAGGACTCTGGAGTGAAACACGCCTTAAGATAGGGCGTATCATTATAAATTGACGACCTGCCACAGGGCGTTTATTAAAACACGACCTAGGAAAGGCCGTTTCTTCCTGGATTTAATTTTGGAAATAAGAACTTCTTTGGTTTAGCATCAAGGGAACACGCCTGAGATAGCGGCGTTTCTTAAAAACACGCCCTGATGAAGGACGTTACTTAGAAAATGCTTTTATTTTGAAAATAGATAATTCCAGATAATACCAGGAATTGACGCCCTCAAGTATGGTCGTCCTTTCTTTTGAAACGCCCTATGACAGGTCGTTACTTTCGGAAGTAACGCCCTTCGTCAAGTCGTGAATCATGAAAAATGCAGAAAAATGCATAAAATTCACAGAAAAATAGAAAAACTTCATGTTATAGGAATATTGAAGTCCACTTGGGGCGTTTACATAATGACATGAAATTTGATCAACATAACGTCAATTTTGGCTTGTCTACAGCTGCCCCGCCTTGGCGTCTACTTTGCAAGGGAGTGAGACGGAAATGGAATGAATTGTAATGAAAGGAATGAAGTGGAATGAGCTGATAAGGAGACGCCAATGTGTGATGTGACACGCCTCAGAACATTAAGCATTTGAAATCTTTCCAAAATTCTGAGTGAAACAACTCTGAGTGGTTCCAAGGAAACATCGATTTGTTGGATAAAAGGAGATTTAACTAAGTAAATAAAGGGGATGTGCACGTGGGCACGACAGGGAAAGACCATTGGAGAGCGATTACCAGCCAACGTGGACGTGCTACAACCAAGGTAAATTTTACAGAAAAGTAAAGAGAATTGGGATAGAGATCCAACAAAAGGGACATTTTCAAGGAATCAGCCTGAACGGCTTCAAACAGAACGAAGTACTTGATTTGAAGTGGAATATCTCATGTCAACTCAATCGAGAGCGAGTGAAATTCATTATAGCCATAATATGAAGATTTTCAACATGAAACTCAAAGTCCTACACGATGCATGCTGGGCTAAAAGAAAAGATTAAAACAAACTAAAAATAGAAAATAATCAAGGATAATATTGCTAAGCCATTTAGATCTGGTCAAGAATCCAACTCTCTGAGCTAACACTAAGCCGAAGCCCGTTTGTCCGCGCATCAGCTCAGAAAGTGGAACCATCGTCCCAAATCTTTAACAACTCAACGGCCTATCCGTGCGATCAAGATTCTCCTGAAATCGTCATTATTTTTGATGAAGGGGAACTCGAATTTCAGGTTTATCAGAACCACAAGGTCCTTGACATACTATAATAGTGTAGATATCATATAATAACAATGCTTACAAGAAACAGATACAAGGCGACAAGACGTTACTCCATGAGCGGTCCAAACGCTTTGGATCCTGTAAAACTTCTGCACTTGAAACTTATTAGCTTTCATCCATCAATTCAGAATATGACATGATCATAAGTGCTTAATCATAAACAATGTCATCAAATAATAGCACTTAAGTTCATCAAAGGCATGGAGAGGTCAAAAATCCGCAGGTGAATAAAACACGCCTAAGAACAGGGCGTCAACAGAATGAAAGACGCCTGAATCACAGGTCGTTAATCATTTAAAACACGCCTTACTCAAAGGCGTAGCCAGTAACGAAAGCTTGGAAGAAAACGCCCCATGTTAGGGCGTTACATAAAACACGACCACAGGTGAGGTCGTCAAATCAAAAAGTGACGCCCTTACTCAAGGCGTTAATTCAGCACGAACCTCCGTTTCCGAATCAAGAACACAGTCCTCAACCTAATCAAACTTCTATCTTCGGGACCCTTCAGGACTCTTCAAATCCTTATAAAAAGGAAGGCTTTCCTTTCACAAACCAATCGAAACTCTTCTGCAGCCGAATTGCCTCTTCTTCTGCAAGCCCTCCGTTCTTCTTCTGTTCTTCTTCATCCGCAGGCGGCTTCTGCAAAAGAAAGTGATGGACAGGGTGATGAAGAAACCTAGGATTTCTGCTCCTAGGATTACTGAAATACAAGGGCACATAAGCAATCGAATTGCTTTGAGCCAGGTAAGCTATCCTCTGTTAGTTGCTTTGTACTGTTCCTTCTGCCGAACTTCATCTCATATTTCATATGCTTACTGCATGCTGCATGCTTCATGTTTCTTCTTTACAGGATTACCCAATCCTTCCGGGAGCTAGAAGGTATGTCCAAATCAAATGGTTGCCCCTCATCCTCTCCAAGTTCACTTCAGATATGAGGGTATATGTAGCTAGATGGCATCTCTTGGGGTTGATAACCCATGCTAAACATTATGACCAAATCCACATAGATTGGGCTGCCATAGGTGCATTAATTGAAACATGGCATCCTTCCACCCATACCTTCTTATTTTCCACATTTGAAGCCACTATCTTGCTGGAAGAAGTAGAGACGATCCTAGGCTTGAAAAGGATGAAACAAGGAGAAGAAGAAAAGATGGCCATCATGCCAAGGCCAATCTCCTCCCATGAGTTGCTAACCTCATTGATACCTAGCCCAAATATAGTGAACCAAATCAAGGTCACTAAAGGAGTTAACCTCTTGAAGCTCGCCTCGTGGGTGTACAAGAGAGCGGATCAAGCTAAAGAGGAAGAGGAGATAGAAAGAGTGACAAAAGCCTTCGTGGTGTGCTTAGCAGGAGCACTCCTATTCCCATCCACGGAGGACTTCCTAGAGGAGTCCCAATTGAGCGCAGTGGTGAGCTTATGGGAGGAAGAAAGAGTTGGACCGGCGATCCTAGCATATCTTTATAGCGGGCTCACTTCGGCGGCCATGGGAAGGCCCATATACGGGTGCATGCTAGCACTCTCTAGTTGGGTTGATCTACACTTCAAATTCGATCCATGCCACGAAGCCCAACAACCTTCAAGAATTTTCTCAAAGAGCCCACTCTCCTATATAACCGGCTCATTAGGAATAAGTAATAGAGTGACTAACCGGGTTCCTCAAATCAAGAAGAGAGGAGATTGGAGGGAGCACTTAAAGGTAATGCCAAAGAATCTCTTTACTTGCGCCCCGGGTGCATTCAAAATGCAGGAACTTCGTGCACGCTTCTCCACCGGGACGGACCTTCGTCTTATTGGCGCTTCGGACTTCGTTTTGTACAACTCTCACAGGTGCCTTCCTCAAATTGGGCTTTCAAGGCAACACTTAGAAGACATCTCCCATCTCCCTCCAATCAAATCAAGGGACCTAGGCAGTAATGGAGATGGTGAGGAAGCTATCACCATTCAAGCTCTATGGAAGCTAAGCAAACTTCATCAACCTGTAGAAGACTTAGATGAAGACAAAGAACAGTGGAAAAATTATGTAATCTCATTGAGAAAATCAAGGCCCAAAGTGGCTCATTAGTCATTGTAGTTCCTTCTTATTAAAGCAATAAAGATTATTTTCTGATTGAGCCAATATTACTGTGATTATGATCAAAAATCATCCAAAACCTGTGTTTCTGTTGCAAATAACGCCTCAACGCAAGGCGTAAATTCGAAAAGGCACGCCTTACCTAAAGGCGCTTCAATCAACCAACCTGCCACAGTTAACGCCTGCACCGTAGACGTGACTTAAATAACGACTCTAAACACGGCGTAAATATATTCAAACCCAAAGAGTATAATCGTTGAACCATCAAAAGTAACGCCGTTTCCATAGTCACTTCTTAATAATAACACGCCCCCCACTGAGGCGTTACTCTAAACCAGCAATGATGACTTTCATCACATCAATCAACGCCCATTCAATGCGTCTGACGACGGTTATTATTCCCCATGCAAAACAAATTAACGCCTTAATCAACGTCGTTTGATTTTATGAAACGCCCACCTCCTGGCCGTGAATTCCATTAAAAATGCCTTTCTTAAGGGCGTGTCTTCTTTTCGAAACCCAAAGGTCATCGACCCCTTTCTTCTTCCTCCTTCCGTTTTCTATCTTCCCCCTTCTGCAAACCCTAACCGAGACCACCCCTCCTCCGATCTCCCTCTCCCGTTCTCTTCTCTCATTCTCTCAATCTCTCTTCCCTCAATCTCTCATTCCCCCCCAGCCATGGCCAAACGCCAGCGAGTGAGCGCCCCAGAGGTCGTCGACCTCGACGCCGCCCACGCCCAAGAAGAACCCGCCGTGGAGGAGCTCGCCATCGTCACGGTTGAAGAACCGGCGGTGGTCGGCGGCGGCGACGGCGCCAGTGAAGAAGGAGCAGAAGAAGGAGGAGAAGACGAAGAAGAAGAAGGAGAAGAAGGAGAGGAAAGTGGAGAAGAAGAAGGAGAGGAAGATGAGGGACCACCGCCCGCGGCGGCGATCGCTCCCGGGGTCAACTCTGGCGGCCCAGGCGGCCATTGCCTCGGCCACAGCCCCAGAAGCACAAGAAGGTAGGTTCCCCCACCCCAATTCCAAAATTTTTATTTTATTTATTTTTCCTGATTTTCCATAGCCCTCGGGGGCAAAACCTGCAACTCAGAAAAGACACGCCTCCCACGGGGGCGTTATTCACGAATGAAACGCCCTGACCAAGGGCGTAAATTTATTTTATTTTCTGAAAATCAATTAACCCCCATGAAAAACGCCCTGCAGCATGTCGTTTCTTCAAAAAATTATGATTTTCCATTAATTCCATGCCCATTAAATGTTTTCATTAATTATTTCGCATGCTGTCATTTTTATTTAAATTATCTAAAAATCATGAAAGCCACGCCCCTCACCAGGGCGTTATTCACCAAGAAACGCCCAAACCAGAGGGCGTCTCTTCAAAACTCTCCAATTGAACAGAACGGTCCTCAAAATAAAACGCCCCAGCCGACGGCGTGATTTGAAAACATTTTTAGGATTTTTAGAAATTAACCACATGCTCACGCCCTGCACAGCGGCGTTTCAAAGATAAAAAACGCCCTCTGACAGGACGTTACTTCAAAAGAAAACGCCCCTTTAATGGGCGTGAATTCACTAAGAGACGACCCAAGGAGGGCGTGACTTCCAAAACATGCTCAAGCAAAACCAAATGCAATTATACATGATTAATCAAACCATTAAGCAAAATTCTTTCTTTTAATGCATGCAGGGGCTGATGAGGACCCGCATCTCATGGGTCATGGTCTGGGCAGCATACCAGGGTCTCCCCGACTTCCAGAGGGTTAGGGTAGACGCTATGGGGTTCGGTGCTTTCCTATCCATCGAGCCATTTAGACCCGACCTAGCACTTATCCAGGTTCTACGGGAGCGTTGGGATAGGGTGAGCCAGACTTTCCTGATGCCGTGGGGGCATATGGTTCCTACCCTAGAGGATGTGGCTAGGATTACGGGACTGAGGGTGGATGGTGAGGCTGTGAGTGGGTTCACCTATCCTGACTACACGGAGATGGCCCAGAGGTTACTAGGGCTGGATATGGTTTATGTGGTGCCGAGCGAGTGTAGGACCATCTTCCGTACAGACTTGACTACGGTGATGGGTTTAGGGGATGCCAGGCACAGGTCAGGGGAGACCCTAGGTGAGTTTGCACAGAGGCTGACTGACGGGGTGAGAGCGGCATGCTGCCAGGACCCGACTGACCGTGAGAGAGCGGATCGAGACCTGAGGAGGTTCCTGCTGCTGCTGCTGCTCGGGAGATTATTGCTGGGGACGAAAGCCGACGTCATCAACTGCCGCTTCTTGGGCATCCTCGAGGACCTGGAGACCGTTGGCACTTATGCTTGGGGTGCAGCGCTGCTGGCGCATTTGATGGCTGATTTGTCCACGGGGACGGGACAAGAGACGACCGTCAGTGGCTTCTCACCTTTTCTTCAGGTATGCAATTTTCTCATTTTCATATCTTTTTTCTTTTCTTCTTTTCTTCTTATTATGATGCATGTGAATGCCTTACTGATGCAATGCATGGATGCAGGTGTGGAGCCACCTATACATGCCGATGGGGCGCGTTGACCCACGGCTCGGAGCTGAGGGATCCTTCCCTCTGGCGCGACGCTGGTTACCGGTCGTCTTCGGTGCCCCGCTCGACTACGAGTTGTGGGTTCTACGGAGAGAGTTCCGCGACTTCCCTCCCTCGCTGGTATGTATGAATGAATGATACGCATTTCTTTTGAATTAATTTGAACTGATTATGATGAAATGATAATGAATGTATGAATGCAGGTGCAGTGGAGACCTTACGAGGGTATGACGGATGAGGGCCAACCTTGGGTCGTATCGGGGCGACCTCGCTTTGGGTGTGAGCTGTGGCTGCATTGTCTGAGCGAGATCGAGCCGTTACGGCTCAGGTTGGTGATGAGGACCCTGGGTCTGCCCCAGGAGTGGATCGAGGTCGGAGAGCCTCGAGGCATAGGAAAGAAGACCCGTGGTCGCACCAAGATGACCGACTGGCGGGTACGTTTCGAGGAGCAGTACGCCGACTGGCAGCGAGGCGGGATCAGAGTTGTCTCCCACGCGACTGACAGCTCCGAGTATCTCCGGCGCTACTGGGAGGTACACGCCGGGCGACCCCAGATGAGGGTCTTAGGGGTATGTATGAATGCACTTATTTCTAAATTGAATGCAAATGCTTATGTTTCTATCATGCGACTAACATGTAGTGGATGCAGGATGCGAGGGACATAGCGGCGATAGACACCCAGGCCCATCTACACAGCCTGGAGGACCAGCTAGCTGCCACGCGGGCAGACCTAGAGACCCTGGTGAGTGTTTAAATTACTTCTATATGCAAATGAAACTTTTTGTTGAATTATTGATGATTAGCCACTGACGATCTTAATGAATGCAGCGTGCCCAGCAGGGAATAGTGAGGAGAGATCTAGGGGAGGCCTCCAGCTCGAGGGGACCTAGCGCAGAGGTGACCGCGCTATCAGAGCAGCTGGCTGGAGCGGTTGCACGAGCCGAGGCAGCGGAGCGTGACCTTGCTTCACGGGTAAATTCTGAACTCAAACTCAATCAGTTCAATTATTGATTAAATAATAGCATTGTGTACTGATAAAAATTCATTCTTACAGACCGAAGAGCTTCGAGCTGCTCTTGTTTGCGTAGACGAGGGCTTCCGAGCGTCGAGCTCACAGGTGAGTAATTCAATCATGCATCGTTAAATTATTGAATTATTGCATTTATTGTGGAATTGATGATTTGCTTACCCTTTTGCAGGTGGCTCAGCTTCGGGCGGTACGTACCGAGTTGGCGATCCGTGACCAGCGGATCGCAGAGCTTGAGAGGTCCCAGAGGCGACGAGAGGAGCTTCCTCAGGACGTGGCCGAGCTGCGGGTGGCTCTTGAGATGGAGAGGCGAGAGCGTGCCCGAGAGCGAGAGGAGCACCAGACGGAGCGTGCCCTGTTCCTTGAGCTTCAGCAGGCGGAGCGTGCCCAGTTCCAGGAGCTTCAGCAGGCGGAGCGTGCCCGGTTCCTTGAGCAGGTGGCAGTACGGGAGCGAGAGCTAGCCGACTCGAGGACTCAGTTGATCCTTTCTCAGGAGCGGCTACGAGTGTCCGAGGAGCGTCTTCAGCGAGGACGTGAGCGGGCACGGGCTGCGGGGTACTCCTTTACCAGCTCCACTTTGTTGCGGGTTCTTCTCTTCGAGAGAGGAGTGAGGCTGGGGGCCAGGCTCGAGTTCCAGCTTCTTCACGGGGGCCCATGCCTCCTCCACCAGCACCAGCTCGGGACGGTGAGGAGGAGGTTGAGAGTAGGAGAGTAGAGGAGAGTGGAGGCGAGAGCTGAGAGTTTTGTACCTGTACTCCTCCACCCTCACACCTGTACATGATAGACATGATGATATATATATATATATCATATTTGAGCTTTTGTTACCTGAGCACTTTGTGTGGTTGTGGGCTTGTGTTTGTATACTTTTCTTTTCACGTCCTTCGTGTTTACTTTGCTTTTGCCCTGTATCTGCAGCTGCTGTTTTCACTTGAACAAACAGGTTAATTCATCTGTTCGACTTGGCCCCTTGCCCAATGAACAAGGGGTGGCAAGATTCTGACCTTAATGACGGGTCAAGGGGCCAAGCCTTTAATCAAATAAGGTAAAAATGAAATAACCAGTAAAGGGGAGATGCAACATGCAAGCACACATATGCAAACAATAAAAGAGATATGCACAGGCAGAATGCAAGCATACGTGAATGAATAATGTATTTTCTATTTTATATTTTTTTTGTTATTTTCCTGAAAAACGCGCCTTAGATTAGGTCGTGACTCATGTGAAAGACGCCCTCGCAGACGGCGTGTACTTTTGAAAGGATTTTGGAATTTGGTGAAAAGACGACCTGAACAAGGGCGTTAATTTTATAAAGACGACCCTCTCAAGGGTGTGAATTAAATTAAAAACGCCTTAAGGAAAGGCGTGAATTATATGAAACTTCAAACAAGATTGTCAAGGCTATCCAGATCGCGGGCCCTACACGGTCACCATCTAGGATTCATTAATCTTTCTTGAACAATTAAAAGGGAGTCGACGTGCTCAAAGTTGACTTATATTCGAGATTTCGCACAGTGCAATTTCTTAAGTTCGTCTTGACCATCCTGCCAGTTCGCAACTTTACCACATAGAAAGGATGGAAGAAAATATAGGGGAAGCCCATAAGGGGTTCTGGGATGCTCAAAGTAAAGTTACCTCCCCTGCCCTATGCCTGTTGGGGTTCGGTCTTTGGCGTAGGGAATTTATTGCCTTTTTGCCCGTTATAATGCACGCATACGCCCAAGGTTTTCCTTGCGGGGACTTTGCCCTCTTGACATGCTTTTCTTTTCATAACTTGACTTTCACTTTGGCATTGATTTGCATTGATGAAAAATAAACCTAATTGTACTTGGGCTTTTGTGACATTTGCTCCCTTTTGGGCCTTGACTTCCACCTACTAGGGCGGCGGACAGGCTCGGCGCATCTGCCTCGAGGTCTCCCTTCCTCCCTTATGGGCCGAATAAGAAAAGAACGGGTATTGTCTTTCACGTTTAGTCAGGTTTTTGACTTTCTATCAGATTTTGCACTGCTTGAGTTCAAGAATAAAGCGTGTAGTGTGTGCGGGTGTCAACCCCATTTTAAGTTACCAAGACTGATAAATGAATTCTGAATTTTGACCTTTCAGGCCTTGATCTTTTGTGTGCCATGACAATAATTTGAAAGCCTTTTTTTGTTTGTTTTTGGTTTCTATTTTTTTTTTGTTTCGTTTCGTTTGGCGAATATTCTAATTTTTTGGATTTGGAAAATATTCATTTTTTTTGTTTTGTGGGATTTTTTGGAAAATCTTCATTTTTTGTTGGACTTTGAAAAATATTCGTTTTTTGTGGATTTTGGAAAATCAGGGGTAATATTTCTTAAGATACAAACCGTTCCAAGGGTGAGTTAACTCTTCACCTTCAGCATTAGTTAACTTATAAGCATTGCCAGAAAAAACTTCTTTTATAATGAACGGTCCCTCCTAATTTGGTTGGAGTTTTGAACGGGGGCCACCCGGCTTAACAAAAATTCTCTTGATTACCATTTCACCGACTTTAAATTTTCTCTCAATTACTTTCTTTTGGTAAAAACGTGAGAGCCTATTTTGATAAACGCGCGCATGCTCAGCGGCGACCAGACGCTTCTCATCTAGGAGTTCCAATTGGGCAAGGAGTGAATCACGACGTTCATCAATAGAAAGTTCCTCATCCAATTGTACTCGCAGAGAGGGAATAAGAATCTCATAAGGGACTACTGCCTCCATCCCATAAGTGAGGGCGAAAGGGGTTTGCCCAGTGGGAGTGCGAACGGAAGTGCGGTAGGCCCACAGAGCTTCAACCAGCTTGTCCGGCCAGTCCGAAAATTTATTAGCCTCACACGTCTTTTTAACGATCTTGATCAAAGTTTTGTTAGTTGCCTCTGCTTGGCCATTGCCCTGCGGATAATAGGGAGAAGAATGATGCAATGCAATGCTATACCTGTTGCAGAGATCCTTGAGATCTTGAGAGATAAATTGAGGTCCATTGTCGGTGACGATGGTGCTCGGGATGCCGAACCTCGTGATGATGTTCTTCATAATGAATTTACAAACGGTTGATGCTTTAATTTCCACGTAAGCTTCTGCTTCCGCCCACTTGGTGAAGTACTCCGTTGCCGTGAGAATGAATGATTTTTGCTTGGTCAGGAGGTTCGAGTCACCAAGAGGTCCAATGATGTCAAAAGCCCACATGGAAAAAGGCCATGGGGAGGACGTAGGATGGAGTGAAGAAGCAGGAGAATGAATCTTGTCGGCGTGCAGTTGGCACTTAACACACCTACGAACGTAGATAGAGCAATCCTCTTCTAGAGTTGGCCAATAGAAACCTAGCCTAAGGATTTTCTTAGCTAGCATCTGGCTGTTCACATGACCACCACACACACCAGAATGCGCCTCTTCCACGACTTTCCAAGATTCATCATCATCGAGGCATCTCAATAAAACACCGGTGAGCCCTCTTCTGTAGAGCACACCTCCAACCAAAGTATAACGCTGAGCCACTCTTCTAATTGCTTTCTTTTCTTCTGCGGTGGCTTCCTCGGGATAAGACTGATCATTACAGTATCTGGCAATCTCATAATACCAAGGTTTCTCTTCGTCAGCCAACTCTTCTTCCCAGTCCAAAAGCATGACCTCTTTGCCTTTAAGAGTTTCTTTCTGCTTGGCCTTCTCGAGCACCTGATCCCTAATATCAAGGAAAGCACGATCCTTAATAGCTGGAGTGTCACGCTGATGAATCAGAGGGACATGGAAATCACGCTCAGGAGGGAAGACTAAAGCAGAAGCTAAAGAAGCAAGAGCATCAGCTAGAATGTTCTGACTGCGAGGTACGTGAACGAAGATTAGTTTGGTGAAGAGCTTGGCATAAGCTGAAGCGAGTTCCTGGTAGGGTTTAAGCTTAGGATTGATAGTGCGGCACTTGACCAACACCTGGCGCAAAATGAGTTGACTATCACCGACAATCCGCAAGTGAGTGACACCATATCGATGAGCGGTTTGTAGACCGGCCAAAAGAGCTTCATACTCGGCTATATTGTTGGTGACGGGGAAAGTGAGCCGAGCAGCAAATGGAATGGTGACCCCTTCAGGTGTTAAAAGAACCATGCCGATCCCTCTTCCTTGAGAATTAAGAGCTCCATCAAAATGTAACGTCCACATAGGATCAAGGGTTGATTAATGGACATCAATTCTTCATCTGGGAACTCAGAATTAACAGGATCAAAATGAGGTAGAGGATGATGAGCAAGATGTTCGGCAATGGCATAACCTTTGATAGCTTTTTGTTGAATGTAAGTGATATCAAATTGAGAAAGGAAGCTTTGCCAGCGCGCTAAACGATCAGTGAGGACAGATTTTTCAAGGAGGAATTTGATTGGATTCATGCGTGCAATGAGGTGAACCTCGTGAGCTAGGAAATAATGTTTTAATTTCTGAACTACCCAAACCAAAGCTGCACAAGTCTTCTCCATGGCTGAGTACCTCTGCTCACAGGGGTTAAGAAGTTTAGACAAGTAGTATGCTGCCCTTTCCTTACTTTCTTCATCCACTTGAGCTAAGACAGCACCTACAGAGTCATCCAGGACTGAAACATACAGAATAAGTGGTTTGCCTGGAATTGGCGGCCTCAGGACAGGTGGATTGGCCAAATAATCCTTCAATCCATCAAAGGCTGCCTGACACTTGTCATCCCAATTAAACTTGACTCCCGGCTTGGTAAGCTCGTAGAACGGCCTACACCTTTGTGAGTGCTGGGAGACGAAGCGGCGAATGAACTGCAACCTCCCGATTAATCCTCGAACTTCCTTCAAATTCTTGGGAGGAGGCATATCTCTAATGGCTCTCACCTTGTTGGGATCGACTTCAATTCCCCGCTTGCTGACAATGAATCCAAGCAACTTCCCTGAAGAAACGCCAAATACGCACTTCTTGGGGTTCATTTTCAATTGATATTCTCGTGACCTCTGTAGAACCTTAGCTAGAACCCCAGGGTGCTCAATCCTTGTCCTTGATTTCACTACCAGGTCATCCACATACACCTCGATGTAAATATGAATCATGTCATGAAAAATCGCCATCATAGCCCTCTGGTAGGTGGCTCCAGCATTCTTAAGTCCAAAGGGCATAACCACATAGCAATATGTACCCCATGGTGTAGTGAATGATGTTTTCTCTTGATCCTCTTCAGACAGACGAATTTGATTGTAACCTGAAAAGCCATCCATAAATGAAAGAGTTTCAAACCCTGCCGTGTTGTCGATCAGAACATCAATATGAGGGAGGGGGAAGTCATCTTTAGGACACGCCCGGTTGAGATCCCGGAAATCTATGCAAATTCGAACCTTTCCATCTTTCTTCATAACCGGGACAATGTTAGCCACCCAATTGGGATAGAGGACGACTCTAACAAATCGAGCCTTATGGAGTTTATCGACCTCTTCTTTCATTTTCAAGGCCATGTTAGGGTGGAAACGCCTCAACCGTTGTTTGACCGGGACAGACCCTGGCTTAAGTGTAAGGCGGTGTTCAACGAGCGCAGGGTCTAATCCAGGCATATCTTCATAGCTCCATGCGAACGTGTCCTTGTATTCTTGCAGAACCAAAATGAGCGCCTCCTCCTCGGAGGGCGGTAAATTCTTACTGATGAGGACAATCCTAGGGTCTTCCTCGGTACCTAAATTGATTTCTTTGGTTGGCTCTTCTACAGAGGCTGATGGTTCATCGAAACGTCTCATGCCACTAGCAAAGGCATCAGCCTCGTCCTCATAGTCTTCATAACTTTCTTCCCCCTCTTCAATAGGGTCTTCATCATTCATGATTTCATAGACACCCAAACCCTCATAAGAGGCAACAACAACATCCTCATATTCCAATTCTGGCAGGATAATCGGTTCTTCCACAAATTCAGGGATTGCTAAACAAGCTTGGCATCTGACAGCCAACTCCAACAAAAATCTTCGGGGAATCTGCCTACCCTTGGCCTTCTTATGTGGAACTATCCCCTGATTTTTATTATTAAAAGGAAAGGAGGAAGAATAGGAACAACTAGCTTGACTAGGGGAAAGAGATGAAAAAGCGGATACAGGAGGTGATACAGAGGAGGGCCCCTCACCAGAGGGGGAAAAGAGTTTTACCAAGGAATCTTGGAAGAGCGGCCCCTGGGTTGGGACGCACTCGGGAGAAAAATAGGAGGTCTCCTCAATAGAAATGGAGGTTTGGAATGTTGAAGATTTGGCGTTTTTTTTTCGTTTTTATATTTTCCTTTGTTTTTATTTTCTTTTTCTAGTAAGAAGCAATGTGAAGGGGAAATAGCAGGAGAAGTGGAGATTGCAAGATTGGAGAAAGATTTAATCAAAGATGGCCCACTCGGGGGCGAGATGGAGATTTTAGAAAATCGCTCGAGGAGCGAAGGAGCAATCGGGAGGGAAATCTGAATTGAATCGGGAGACAAGTTGATGGTAATCGGTGGTGGTCGCGTCACGTGACCAAACCAACGGGAATAGAGAGAAGCCAACACAGATGGATGCACAGAAGTGAGGGAGAAAAGGCCGGCCCACAGCCTATCCACGGAAAAACCTTCTTCAAAAGGGACATCTGGCTCCCCAGTATCTGTGTAATCACTTAACATCTGCCTTTTATCTGTGATTGCTACCGGCATTTCAATCAGTTCTTGAATCAGCGGCGGCCACTCTGGATCTGTCGGCATGAACAGGCGGCTCAGAGAGATTGTGATGTCATTCATGTCAAACCACCTGTACCAGTCACATTCTGGATCACCCATTTTTCTTCTTTTATCTGGCCTTAAAGACTCCAGGGCCTTGTAGGTGGCTAGTGGGGCAATGTGACGAGCAAACTGTCTGGCGTGCACATCTTGACAATCAAGCAATGAAGTAATGACGGTAGTCTGCTCATTGTTCTGAATGCCACCGGTGATAAAATGTGTCTTTAAAGTCCAGGTGAGCGGCTGGCGGTCTGGTTTGAAGGTGGACGTCATAACAGCCCACGGCTCTCCTTCATTCTTGCCCGGTGCTTTATAGCCTAAGCCGCCTCGTGCAATCATTTTTTGAGGCTTAAAAGGCCTAATCCTGCCCTGGAGTTTGGCGCCCAGGCCCTTGCCATCTTGATATCCCATTCTTATCAGAATGTTCCAGCCGGGGGTATTAATCATGTTCTTTTTCTTCTTCCCCTTAGAAGGTAGGGGTGTCATAGCCACTGTGGTAACAGTCTCAGATAGCATCGGCCGTGGACGGGGAATGTCCAGCACAGATAATAACGGCTTGTTGGCAGGCCATATGGAAGGAACTGATGAAGCTACATGAATGTCTTCCTCTGGCAAGATCGGCACGCTGGTCACCTTGATAATGCGGCCCTTGTGCGGAAACTTGAGGCACTAATGGTTTGTAGAGGGCACTGCGTCAAGCTGCTGAATATAAGGGCGACCCAGAATGCCGTTAAAAGTCGGATCCATATCCAGAATATGAAAATCTACCGTAATGGTGGCTGGACCCAAACTGACTTTGAGAGTAATCATACCCAGAGGGGGTTTCTTCGTATTGTCATATGTCGTGACAGTAATGGTGGATGGCCGAATCTAGCTTTCAGGGATACCGCATAGCTTCAGAGTGCTCGGCGGCAACACATTGATAGATGCACCGGTGTCTACCAAACACTGCTTAACGGCCACTTTGTTGATATCGACCGTAATACACAGGGCATATTTTCTTGCCGGTAGCGGTGCTAACTCATGTTCATGGAATGTGATTGCCGGCTGACTGCTAGCAGGGGTCAAGACTGTAATTATCTGTTCAACCGGCAGGTCTTCATTGACCATGACTTTCTGCAGGTATTCCTTCAGGGCCAGCTGATGAGTGGTGGACCTCTTGATCAATTCAAGAATGGAGATTCTGGCTGGAGTGCGGTCCAAGTGTTTTAATAAATCATACTGAGTTCCCGGCACTGAATCTTGTTCCTGCTCTTGCTCTTGTGGCCCCTGCACGGGCTCTAGCTCTCTCTGTGGGAAAATACGGTGGAATATCCGTCCACTGCGGAGTGGCGCTACGCCTTGACGAGCCTCTGTCGGGGCAACAATAGGAGGAGGGTTGGAAGAGGAAGAAGGAATGTTGGTAGTAGAAACCCTGCTAGGGGATATCGAAGGGGAATTCAATAAAAGGGGCGCCCCAGTAGGAGGCGTAGGAGGAACATTTGATGGAGATTCCCGCGCAGGAGGCGTGGGAGAAGGGAGGGATATCCGAATGCGAGGAGTATTGGCGGGTGGTGGAATAAGGAGAGATCGTGGCACAAAAGGTGGTTGAACTGATGACGGAGGAACTCTAGCCGGTGTAGGAATGGTAGGGGGTGTAGCGGGTGCTGGTGATGAGCGAAGTAGGAGTGGCCTGGACGGCGCGGATGTGGGATTGGTGATGGAAGGTGGTGCGGTAGGTTGCGGAGGTGGTAAGCGGTTAAGGAGAGAGCGAGCCGGCAGAGCCGTGGGATTGATGGGGGTAGATGGGTTGACGGGGCGTAAAAGAGAACGTCCCGATTGAAGATTGACAGAAGAAGAAGGAGTTGTGCGCAAAAGGCGCGGAGTTTGATGTTGAGTTGGATCATGGTGAAATGCCCCGACAGAGGCGTTTTCTTCGTGCCATCCCTGCCCTCTCTCCACTTCGTAGAGAGACGTGACAGGGTTCACGTGTTGATTAGGAGCGTGCTCCGGCAATGGATTGCGGACGATCCCCATATCTTGCTGGGGTGCTGGAGCTGGTTGTGGCTGAACTTGCTGCGGAGCTGGCTGCTGTTGTTGCTGATTTTGCTGTTGCCGAGAAGCCCTTCTTTCTTTCATGGCGGCTATGTATTGTCTCATCTCATCCCATTAATGTCACCTTGGTCATTTAGATCGTAGATGTAATCTCTGAAGTGGAAGCAACGATCCAGGTTGTGACCAGGGCCACGATGAAAGGCATAATAGCGGGATGTGTCAACGTTAGCAGGCCACACAGTTCTTTCCCTTGGCAAGGCGAGCAAGTTGGCGGCCATCAGGGCATTAAAAATATCGGGGAGACTTTCAGGGAGTGGAGGATAGTGGTCCCTTTTGGGGCCAAGTGGTGGTCTCCGTTGTTGTTGTTGGCCGTAGTTGGCGGGCGGAGGCACTTGATGGTATTGTGGTGGAGATGGGGGGTCTATGCGGGGGGCTTGGTTTTGTGATGGAGTGAAGGAGCGTTGAGGCGCGAATTGGGGTGGTGGAGTAGGGTTAAAATGAGGGTTTTGTCGTGGAGGCAGTGGTGGACGTGGGTTAGCTTGATGATGGGGGTTGCCAACTATGCCAACTTGCTCATTTGTGACAGTGGCTTCCGTCGTAGGCCCGCTGTTGACATTTGTATTCTTTTTAAATAGCCGAGGCTTCGGCTCAAACATGCCCATGATGGGCGAATCCTTCATTTGTGTTTGTATATAACGAGCTCTTTCATAGAGCTCTTCCATAGTTGTCAGCCGATTCATGGCCAAAATGTGCCGGAATTGAGGAGTTGCATTAGAAATAATCATTTTTACTTGCTCCTGCTCCGACAATGTGTCTTTTAATTTCTCGGCCATAGACCGCCACCTATCAGCAAATACGATGAAGTCCTCCTCGGGCTTCATTTTCTCGGCAACTAAATCTGTAACAGAAAGGGAAGGTCCCACCCGGGCTCTGTACTTTTGCAGGAATTTTCTTTGAATAACATCAAAATCGCCGGCATCAGCTGGCTCCAGAGAATAAAACCATTCGAGGGCTGGCCCCTCAAGAGACCTCCTGAATAAGTAAGCCAGGGAGGCCTTATTGTCCTACCAAAAGGAAGTCTCATATCGGAAATCCTTTAAATGAATGAATGGGTTGCCCGTCCCATTATATCGCCGGAAATTCGGCATTTCAGAAGGTGGTAAATGGAACACCGGCAACGTAGGCAGAGAAATTTCCGGAGCATTCTTAGTCGCTGTAACCTTCTTGAGCTGTTCCTCCATGCTAGCCAGTTTCTGAAGCAAGAGAGTACTGGTATCGGGCTCGACCGGGGCCTGATTCTGAGCAAAAGAAGGCGGTATAGGCGTTCGTAGAATCCGAGGAGGTTGGAAGGATTGATGCCTAACCACTGAATAGCTCGCCTGCTGGGCTGGCAAGGCCGCAGTAGGCGTTTGTGGACGAGAGGAGGGGGGATGTAAGACCGCCTGGTCATTAATAATCTGATGGCCACTCACGGCCGGAGGGGGATTAGAAGAAGAAGAAAGAACCGACTTCCCCTTTAAAGCGGCCTGAATGGCTTGCCGCTGGGAGTCATCCAACTGGGAGAGAGCTTGGATCAAATCTGTGACATTAATGGATGGGGAAGGGTTCCCCGAAGTATTGGAAGATGGAACTTGAGACGGAGGGTCCGCCTCATGATTAGTGGTATCAACCACATGAACTTGTGAGTAATGGGGGTGAGGAGGAAGGTAGTTCCCCTCATAATAAACAGAATCCTGGAGAGGGTCCTCATATTGACCAAATATGTTCTCATTCTCATCATCATAAGAGTACCCGTTGCCTGACATGTTGATGGTTTTACCTGATCGGAGTTTCATTCTTAAGAGAGAGAATGTTTAATGAAGGAATTATCACAAAATATTTAATCCAAACAAAGCAATCAAATCACCCAACTATGTTTATGCAAACAAGGTTGGCAAGAAACGCAAGATTTTAATGTTTGATGTTTGAATTAGGGTGGATTATTTGTGAAAGTTCACTCTTTTGCCAAATGAGACCTAGTTTGATCCAAGTGTAACCTCCGGGTCAACTAAGTTTTTCTCTCTCTTTAATCACGCATAGGTTCTCTAAACTCCAGGTACTTCAAGGGTACAACCAGCCCAGCGTCCGTGAGGGAATCCACGGGTGCGGGGACTTATGGAGGTCTTGGAAAAGGGATTTCCGGTCCAAAGAGACGGAATGCTCAATGGAGGGTAGTCCCGATTCCAAGAAGGGTGTGTGGATCCTAGGATAGAGAGAGAAGGTCTCTCAACCAAGCCAACAAATCAAGACAATCCAAACAGCAATATAATATCAAGATAGATGCCAAGCAATGAATCAGAGCTAATCTGTGAAAAAGAACAGTAAAGAAATGATGGGGACATCAACGTCAGCCCGCTCACTTTGTGTTTGCATCTACGTCCTTTTGTATTTGTATGTACGCCCTTGTGGTATATGGGTACACAATAGTAGGTCTTAGTGGGTTTATTTGCAAAAGGCCATTGGGTTTCTTTGCAAATGTGCATGTAGGCCCTGCAGGGCCCCCCTCCCTCCTCCTTATTGGTCCACCTGGACTCCTGGGTCCAAGGTGGCTGGTCCATGGTCCAACCTTGGACTTGGACCTAGAATTAATTAAAGAAGACAATTCTAAATTGTCCTCTTAAAGGGGGGGGGGGGGGCGAACCATGTTGTTTAATGGGATTTAATGTGGTTGTCAAACCACATCCCCACCCTTCATTAAGCAGCCCTTGATCCAAGGGCTTAGAATAGGTTAGACCCCTTGCATATATATACTTGTATTTTCATATTGAATGAATTAATGAAGGAAAAAAAGGCATTTACCCCCAATTGGATCTTGAGCCCCTCCCCTCTCTCTCCCTGGTTCCTCCACCTCCAGCCCCCTTTCTAGAGTGTAATCCCCTCCCCCTTGATCCCCTCCAGCATCTGAAGCAACTCCGGTGATCGCCGCCGCCATCGTCTCGCCGCCGACGCGTCGTCGCCAACGGTTTTGGTGTTCTGTCCACTCAGGATAGACCCTTCTTCTCCGAATTCCTGCTATCACTCCCTTCGTCTTATGAAGCTCAAAATTTCAGGGTTGGTTTCCCTCTAGAACCCTTATCCTCACAAAAAAAATCACGTCAAAATTCATCCTTTAGCTATTTTTTGATTTTCGTCCAAGTTCAAGTTCCAGATCTGTCCTGGTTCTGTTTACTGTTCATCAGCTCTGAGTTTACCCCATTCGAACCACCTTTTGATTTTTTTTGGGTCGCCCAAATTTACTGGGATCTCTGTCCACATCCCTCTACCACCAGGAATTTTCTTAATTTTTGGTTCACCCTCCAAGTATTTTTCAAATTTCGTCCAAGTTCCCAAGAACAGTCTGCCCACAGTTTCCAAGATCCGACCCAGGTCTAGTTAAAAAATCCCATAAAATCCATTTCTTATCCAATCAAAAAACCAAAAATAGTCCCGGATTCCTCTCTCAGAGATCTTCAACTTTTCTGAAGAAATTATTTCCAGATTCGGAGGTCTTCTCCCTGGTCAACCTCGATTTTCAGAGAAGTCAGAACCTGCCCCTGTAGTTCTGGCCAGATTCCAGCAAGCTTGTAAAATGCATGATCAGAAATACAGATCTGATTATTTTTTTTGAAGACCCCTATGTCGAGGTATTCTGAGTCAACTTTCCAACGGCGCTAACCTCGTCGCATTCCGACGACGGGGCTGATCGCAGCAGCAGTTTTCTCCGAGTCACGCGCCTGCAAACAGAATTTTCAGATTCGTGGCCGAGTTCCCGCGAGCGTCGTCCGAGGGCCGCCCGGCGTCCGGCGGTCGTTCCAGCAGCTCGCCATCCCAGGGGTACGCTTTCCAGGTGTCTCCACCACAGAGGAGTCATCAGGCCCCACACGACCCCTCCGGTCAACACGTGGGCCCCCACTAGCACGAGTACGCGTGAAGCCGAAGCATTGCCCGAAACCGCCCGTCAACCCGAACTTGGTCCTCCCGGGCCCACTTGTGTCGCCCTTTACCTCCCTGCGTGGAGTGGGCTTAATTGCATTGCTGTAAACATAATGTACTAAGTTCCCGGGAGTACGAACTTCGGCCGGGTGCCGTCTTCGCCACGCCGAGAGCGTGGAGGTATCGCCTTCACCCTTACACTTGGCATTAGCTTAATTCTTTATATGCTTTATATGCCGCTGCTAGAGAGCATGTGTAGGGATACCTAGCTCGCCTTCAATTTATAATATCACTGCTGCGAGAGAGAGTGAGACCGTCCCGTGACCCGATCCGGGCACGAAAGTGCGAGCCGACCACCCTAGCTCATTGCCGGTTTCTCAACCGCGCACATCCGACGCTTCCCTCGTTAAGGGACGATCGCGAGCTTGTTGTGTCCGTGGTCCCGTCCCGCATCAAGAAACACCATGGGGAAGGGCGTTTTCACAGCAGGAGGAAAAGACATGCCCTGCGGTAGGTCGTGACAAAAGGCAAACACGGCAGCGTGGCTGTCGTTAAACTCTGTGAGGGGTTCACAGACGGTAGGAAAACACGCCTTAAGCTGAGGCGTTATAAAGAAAGGACGCCTCCATCGGAGGGCGTCAAAACTCAGATAAATGCCCTGCTTGTAGGCGTTACTAAAAACCTGAAACGCCTCTGAGGGAGGCGTTAATCCACAGACAATATGTGAAGCAGCAATTACCGGCAGTTATGATGAAAAGAAACGCCCTAATGCAAGGCGCTGATAAGAAATGAAACGCCTCAGGGGAGGGCGTTAATCCACAGGCAATATTATGAGCAAGCAGCAGACAGCAGTTATGATAAAGAGACGCCCTGGGAGTGGGCGTTAATCAATGAAGCACGTCCCTGAGAAGGGCGTTAAATAGCAGACGATAAAATGTGTAAACAGAACGCCAGCAGGTGCAATAAACACACGCCCTGGAGGGGGGCGTTAATCAACAAAACACGTCCCCGTGAGGGGCGCTAAATCAAAAGACGCCCTTGTTGAAGGCGTTTCTAAACAACAATTGGCTGATCCGGGGAGTGTGCAGGGTGCACAGTGGAGGGTGCCCGAGGGGCACAAGGGAGAGGGTACCTAGGGTACCGAGGGGAAAGGGCACACGAGGGTGCCTAAGGGGAGAGGACACACGAGGGTGTCAAAGGGGAAAGGGCACACGAGGGTGCCAATGGAGATGGTAATCAATAAAGAAAACAGTGGAAGTCCCACCGTGATCGCCAATTTGTAGATCAGATTAAAATCCGCTCTTTAATATATAACAAAAAAAGTAATATATAATGGTGAAAGCAATAAAATAGCACGAGGTGCTAATGTGGAGAGTGTGTGATCGCCAGAGACACGAGGGTCTCAAGAGGAGATGAATAAGAGGAAAGTGATCGCAATTACCTAGTAAAGATGGAAACGCGGGATGGTGTGGATTTCCTCCTCCAACTTCAATCGGCCGGCCGATGAAGTGGGTTCTCTTCAGTTGATTACCTTGTAAAAAAAGGACAATAAAAGACAGACAAAAGAGAGGGGATCAGCCAAGGTGCAGATAGTATCAATCCAAATTAACAAAAAATGATGAAAACGGCATCAACAGCGCACCTCTTTTTTTGTTCTTTTTTTTAAACCCCTAGTAGAGAACTAGGGAAAGGATATAAAAATGATGCTTAATGCAATAGAATAACTAACGACCGGGTAATGGTGAGGAGATGTTAAGAGGAGATGAACAACAAAACAACAGATGGAACCCTGCTCTCCCTGACGAGAGTAAAGGGAAAACCGTGGAGATGAAGGCAACAGGCGCTTGATTGGATGCAGAAAGGATGAAGAACGTGCCTGAGGAGGTTCCTGCTCTTATCCCTTTGAGTTGTTAACCTCCTACACGATCAAACGAGATTTTCTTTTATAGCTTCAATCGGATATGATCAAACAAGGAAGTGATAAGAACAGGTAATGAGGCATCCTGGGAAGGATCAAGATCGAGCAAGAGTCCAAGGATGGTAGGGAACTGTGAGGGAAAGACAAAAAAAGGAAGGACTCTGGAGTGAAACACGCCTTAAGATAGGGCGTATCATTATAAATTGACGACCTGCCACAGGGCGTTTATTAAAACACGACCTAGGAAAGGCCGTTTCTTCCTGGATTTAATTTTGGAAATAAGAACTTCTTTGGTTTAGCATCAAGGGAACACGCCTGAGATAACGGCGTTTCTTAAAAACACGCCCTGATGAAGGACGTTACTTAGAAAATGCTTTTATTTTGAAAATAGATAATTCCGGATAATACCAGGAATTGACGCCCTCAAGTATAGTCGTCCTTTCTTTTGAAACGCCCTATGATAGGTCGTTACTTTCGGAAGTAACGCCCTTCGTCAAGTCGTGAATCACGAAAAATGCAGAAAAATACATAAAATTCACAGAAAAATAGAAAAACTTCATGTTATAGGAATATTGAAGTCCACTTGGGGCGTTTACATAATGACATGAAATTTGATCAACATAACGTCAATTTTGGCATGTCTACAGGCAGTGGCCCGACTACATCAGTTCCCCATTGTGCAAATGGCCAGCTGGGAACTGTAGGGTGCAGAGTCGTAGGAGGCCTTCTAGGCACAGTAGCATGCTCTTGACATTTTTGGCATGACTTTGCGAATTTGCAGCAGTCTTCAAACATGGTGGGCCAATAGTAGCCCAGCTTCTTGATTTCTATCTTCATCTTGGGGCCAGCCTAGTGGGCACCCGCAGTTCCGGCATGTACTTCTTTCATTGCTTGCCAAGCTTCCTTAGTGGACAGGCAGTGGAGTAGAATCTTCTTGCGTGCATCTGCCATTATTCGAAACAAAGTTCCATTCCTGAATTCATAAGAATCTTTAATTCTCAGAAGTTTTATCTTTTCTTCTCTTTTCTGCGGCAGCTGTTGGTGTAGAAACCATTACAGTAGGTGCTGTCTCCAATCAGACGCCTGTACCATGCTGATAGCAGCCACTTCGTCTTCTTCGGGGCACCCTCCTAGCATACTGGGGACCTGCCGCCGGTTCATGACAACAATGTTCAGTGTCTCATTCGGTGGGACTGCTAGTGAGCTGGCCAGCTTTGCCAGTGCATCAGCTTGGGCATTATGCCCCCGGCCCACATGCTTGAGCTCAATATGATAGAATTTCATGATAAGGCGCACAGCTTTCTGGTGGTAGGGATTCAATTCTTGCTTCTGCACTTCGAACTCCCCTTGGATTTGTTTTATGATCAACATCGAATCCCCGAATACCTGAAGCATTTGGATACCCATGTTGAGGCTGATATGCAGACCGATTATCAGAGCTTCGTACTCAGCTTCATTATTGGTGCAGGGCTTGTTTATAGAATAGGAAGTATGCACGACCTCTCCTTCTGGTGATTTCAGGACAATACCGGCCCCGGCCCGTATTCTGATCTTTCCATCGGAGTCTGTCTCTGTTCTAGATGCTCCATCAAAGAATAGTTGCCACATAACTGGCCGAGCCTGGCAAGCTTCGAGTGTCTCATCATCGGGCAACTCAGTCCCTAGCATGTCATTTTTCGGCACAGGATGCTCTGCGAAGAAATCAGCCACAACCTGTCCTTTTATCGCCCTCTGGGGTGTATAGGTAATATCAAATTCCATCAGGATCACTGCCCATTTGCCCAACCGGCCCTTTAGTACTGGTGAGTCAATATGTATTTGAGCGGATCTGCTGCAGATATCAACCTGATTTCATGTGACAACATATAGTGTCGGAGCTTTTTGACAGCAAAGGCTAGTGCCAAGCATGTCTTTTCTATGTAACTGTAGCCTTCTTCAGTTCTAATCAGCCTCCTACTCAAGTAGTACAAGGCTTGTTCTTTGCCTTCTTCATTTATCTGTGCCAGCATTGCCCCCAGGGAACAGTGTGTGGCCGCGATATACAGTATCAAGGGCCTGCCCTTAATTGGTGCCCCCAGCACTGGAGGGGTCTTGAGATATTCTTTCAGCTTCTCAAAGGCTTCCTGACATCCATCGTCCCAGAGGAACGATACATCTTTCATCATGAGCTTGTGAAAGGGGTGGCATCTTCCCGACAGATTCGATATAAATCATCGGATATAGGCCAACCGCCCTTGCAGAGATCTTAGCTCAGGTAGACTCCTTGGTGGAGGGAGCTCCTGGATAGCCTTAATCTTGGATGGGTCGATTTCAACGCCCCTGTGCCGGACAATAAACCCGAGGAATTTTCCACTGGACACGCCGAAGGTACATTTCATGGGATTCATCTTGAGTTCATATTTGCGCAGCCTCTGGAATACTACCCTCAGGTCTTGCAAATGGTCTTCTCTTCTTTTAGTTTTTACTACCAAATCATCAATGTAGCACTCTACTTTCTTGAAGAGAAAATCATCAAAGATCTTGGTCATAGCTCTTTGGTAGGTAGCGCCGGCATTCTTGAGGCCGAACGGCATCCTTTTGTAGTGGAATATCCCCTTCGGAGTGCGGAATGCAGTGTGCACTCTGTCTTCTTCAGCAATCCAGATCTGGTTATATCCGGATGACCCGTCCATGAATGACAGGGCTTCATGACCAGTAGTCGCATTGATCATCACTTCAGTGATTGGCACTGGGAAATCATCTTTCGGGCAGGCCTTATTAAGGTCCTGGAAATCAACACATATTCTGATCTGCCCATTTTTCTTCTTTACAGGCACTATATTGGCTAGCCATGTAGTATACTGATTTTCTTCAACAAAGCCTACATCAATCAGCTTGTCGACCTCTTTATTAATTTGATTTATCAATTCAGGGCGCATTCTCCTGGACGGCTGCTTTACAGGGTTAGCTTCTGGGTTTATTGCCAACCGATGTTGTGCCACATCAGAACTCAGTCCCGGCATTTCATCATATGTCCATGCAAAGCAGTCTCGGAATTCCTTCAAGAACTGTATATACTGTTCCCTGGCAGCTGGCTCCAGCAGTGCACTGAGGAAGGTCGACCTTGGCTCATCTGCGGTCCCCAGATTTATTTCCACAAGCTCATCGACGGTGGCCTGACCTCCATCTTCGACCTCGGGCGGGGCTTCTTGCAAGTCAATGAAGCCTCCCGGGATATAATTTTCTTCAGTTTCATGATTCTCTGTTTCCTCATACTGGTCATCAGCGGGTGCTGGCTCATCATATACGGCCAATATTGTTGTATTCTGTTCAGTCTGCCCCGAGGACGTGACTGGATCAGCAGGAAACTCAAAAATGGAGTCTTCCGCCCTTAGAGGCTCTTCTGAGGCAGGCTTTGCCGAGGGATCATCATTCTGTAGGGCCCGGACTTCTTCCAGGATGCGCTCAAACTCCAGGCATTCCCTCAGCTCTTTGGCTATTTGGTCTTCATCCGGGGTTCCCGTATCAAACTTTGCTTCAGCATGGAACAGATCCTCTTTGCAAGGTAGGTCTTCCCAGCACCAATCTTTCTTTGTTTCATCAGATGTCCCCGTCTCCGGCTGAATGTCTGGGGCTTCATTGTTCATCACGGATTGATAAATGATTTCTTCATCTTCCGAGGGGTACTTGTCATATCCCAACTCAGGAGGGTCTTCATGCTGGTAGGAGACAGAGATGACGTCCACCTCAGCTTCATAGTATTCTTGAAGGGTGTAACCCAATCCCGGGTGCTGAGTGATCTTCCTCAGTTCTTTATTATCCTGGGGCGGATCCCATAGCTCCTGGAACACCTTCTTTTGGGCAATAGGTTGTTGTGATGGCATCTGCATCTTAGAGAACATCTGCAAAACCCGTTGGGTAGTATAGTCCAAGCCCGTGATCGGCACCATCCGGTTTGTAGATTCTTCAGGGACTATGCAGTCTTGATCATCGTCTTCGACTGACTCCCCGGTGTAGAATATGATAGGAGGCTCGCAGAAGCGAGGGACTTCCATAGTCTTTAATGGTAGCACCGTCTGGTATTCTATGCTGGCAATGGGCTTGACTAAACCCTGCGGAACCCCCACTTGTATGTACTTTTCTTTCATTTCTTCGCCAGTATCATCTGGGTGGATACTAGGAGGGGTGATCCGAGCAAAGTCACCAACATAAGAAATGTGAGATACTTCATGTTTCTTAATGTAGCCCCTTGGTGGCGGTGGAGACCAATTTCTTGCCTTCGTCACCAGCTTCTTCTGGTTGACCCCAGCCTCTTTCTCTTCACCCTTTTGCGACACCTCCGTGTAGTAGGATGCATCGAGCATATGGCACTCGAATACTTTGAAGGGATGCAGATCCGCAAACACCCTTTCTTTTTTTCCTTTGTGGCAGTATTTAATGCATTGATGTAGCGTGGACGGCACTATCTGATATTCATGCAGCCACGATCTCCCCTGCAGGGCCTTATATGTGGTGTTGGAGTCGATTACATAGAATCGTACCACGGTAGTAAGATCCCCCAATGTGAGGTTAAAATCAGCCACCCCAAGGGGCATCTCACATTTCTGGTTGAATCCCGCAATTTTCATGTCTCTGACCTTGGTAAGCTGCAGATCAAAGTAATATTTTTGGTAGATGCGGTATGGGAGAATGTTCACGACAGCCCCGGGATCTATCAGTATCCTGCTCAGTGGCTGACAATTCAGGGAGCCCCTCATATACAACGGTCTGTTATGACCGAAATTCGGAATCAGCATGTCGTCTTCTATGAATGTGACTGACGGCCCAGAATTCACTTCTGTCAAGAGTGCCTCATACTGTGCCGGTGACTGTAGGGCATCAACAATCGCTTGGCGAGCTTCTTCACTCAGAGAGAGAATCTCCCAGATGGAGAATCTGGTAGGGAGCTTCTTTAGTATTTTCATGATCCGACTGCCCACCCTGACATTAGACAGTCTCATTTCTTCCGCCCATCGGTGTTTTGGAGGTTCATGTGGTGCCCGTGGCCTCTGCTGCCCAGTGCTGGTTTCATCCTCTGGACTGATTTCTTGGGGGGCTTCTTCTATAGCAACGGCCCCTGGTGCCGTCGGAGAGTTATCTTCTTCTTTCTCATTCTGCTTGTAGGCTACAGATGCCGATTGCTGAGGTCTCTTGCCTTTATCTGGCCCAGCCTGTATCGACTGCCTATTTTCCAAACTGGACAGAAATTCCAGAAATGTTGGAGTTTGACCTCCTTTCTTCTCTTCTTGGTATAAGCTAACATGGGGAGGAATCTGAACACCCCGCACCTCTGGTTCAGGAATCTGGTAGGGTTGTTCCCCTCTGAACATAATGTTATGATTGGCTGGTGGTGGGCGCCCCCACCTTCTTCCGGAGCGTGTTGCATGTGCTGAGGTTGAGGCCTCAGCATGGTTGGCTTCTAGTGGGGCATTTGATGTTTCATCCTCATCGTTCTCCCCGGGCGAGGTAAAGAGTGCTGACAGGGTGTTGCATTGTACTGTCACGACTCCCTTTCCCTTTTTGCATTTAGACCATCTCTTCTTTTTCTGGGAATTTGGCTTCTTTGGTTCTTGCCCCCAGAAAGGCTCAGCCTCATCTTTTCCCTGTTCTGCCCCCGGTTGCTCTTTAATTTTCAATTCTTCGAGCTGTTCCCAGAGTATATAGTCTTTCACCAGCAGGTGCCCGTGATGCGGAACAACTGACTCGCTAGCTAACCTAGGACGCTAAAGAACGCGACCAGCACGCGCACGAGACAAGGCAAGCCGGTGTGACCGACTAACGTGAAATCCCTCCGGGCGGAGGCGTCTCTCAACAGAACTCCGAACCACGGCCGTCCCACGGAGGGAGGCGCAACGGGGTCACAACGGGCGAGAAGCCGCTGGACGACACGGGAGTCTAGTCCGAGCTCGGTGCTCGACTAGGGCCAAGGGAAAAGGGGCAGCTCTCGTCTCTCTCAACCAGCAGTAATAAATGAAACTAGCTAGACCCTACACTCACTCACGCGGCACAATCAATCATATACGTGATAAGCAAGCACTACGGGCGGGAGCGAGACACGTACCTCCACGCCTAGGCGTGGGGAAGGAACCCCGGCCGAGTCCAACCACCCCGATACACGTGTGAGAAAACTAATACAAACATCAAAGGGCCCACTCCTCGCAGGGAGGTAATAGGCTACAACCACAACTACACACGGGGCGGCCGGCGCACGGGTTGACGGGCAGCAGCCGAGGTCGGGGATGAAGCCGGATGCCGACCCTCGCAATGCCGATCGCTCCTGTAGTAGCCTTTGAGGAGGAGGCCCACGTCGCCGTGGGCACTGCTGGGATGCCGAGCCGGATGGAGGGGGCCCCACGCTGCTGCTACTGCCTCGGGGGGATGTCGGTCCGGCGAGAGGTTGCTGGTTGGTCCCTGTGACAGCAGGCAGAGATGGCGCTGGTACACGGCCGTCCGGACAGCGTTTGTGGCGGCGTCTTCTCTGGTGAAAGGCTGACAGGGGCGGCTCTCCAGGGGCAGTGGTGGCAGATGGGGTCCTGTGGAGGAATTGGGTGCGAAGGGGGTGACAACAGGGGTGCACAGACAGCACTTCAGGGCAGTCTGATCTGTGACCGTGGGTGGGGTGGTGATGGCGCAAGGGTACAGAAGGAGTTCCGGCCCGAGATGATTACTGGAGGTGTGGTGGGATGTGAGGAGTCGACCTACCAAGTTGCGGATCGATCCGAGGACGAGAAGTGGTACCCCCTTTGGAGGCCCTCTGCTGACAGTCCCGCTCGGGTACTGTAGCGCAGGATTGCGCACTAAAAGTGTGCTTGAAGACAAAAGTTTACCCCGATGGAGTTTGAAGGCGAGGCCAGAGGGGTTGGATTCGTGACTGGGATGGGAACAAATGTTATGAAGGGACTGGCGGTGTTTGGTGGTAGGAGAGGCATGCAAACGGTGACCCAAGTCGTCTCGGATCACAGGTGAGACTGCCAGGGAGGCAGACAGAGCGACGAAAGTGTCTGTAAAGACAACTTTCTCTGTGGGTGGAATTTTTGGCCAAGGCCGGTGGGGTTGGAAAGATGACTGGAAGGGGTACGAAAGTCGTGAAGAAACTTGGATGAGACGCTGCCGGGAAACGGACGCACCGGACCGATCTCTGGACACCAAATCTGCTGTCAGCACAGGGACGCCCGGGGAAGAGGAAGACGATCCTGCGTGCACCGTCGCTCCACCGAACTCGTCGCCGTGGACGATGGTTGAAGGCTGCTGGCGTTGGAATCCCTTGGGGAGATCTCCTACCCCTGGGCGTCGCACCCAAGGACTGGAGAGGGGGTGAGGGCGTCGCACCCTCAAGGAAGAGGAAGAAGAAGGGGTCGCCCCTTTTCGCAATGTGGCACTCCACACGAACACTCAAGCATCAAAATTCTTCATTAATCCTTTGAAAAGAAAATACAAGGTCTTTTATATGGGATGGGGAAAATGCTAGGTCTAAACCCTAGCCAAGGGGGAAAGGAGATGGGGGGGGCGGCCACAACCGGGGAAGGCATTCAAATCTCCTAGATTCTAGGAGTGAAAGGTGGGGGGGGGGGGGCGGCCAAAAGAGGGAGGGGGCAAGGGGGGAAGGGCGGCTGCTACTCCCTCCAAGAGGGGAGGGAATGGTCCGCCCCCAACCCTAACCCTAGCCAAGGCGCGCCTCCCAAGGTGGGCCCAGGGGATGGGAAAGGTGGGCAGCCCTCGTGGGCCAGAGAAGTGAACCAAGAAGTGGCCCAATAACCCCCCCTAGCCTCTAGCAAGCCTACAAAACACAAATAAAGCCTAATTGGCCTAAAAAAAGGTCCAAGACTGAAAGAAAATTGTCCACACACGGACTAAACCAAGGCCCAACATGGCCCAAAGCATAAAATAAGTGATGATAGCTCCGCTAATCTGTCAACTGGTCGCCGAGCCAAAGGGATGCCGGCGAGATCCGTGTACTCCGTCGTAAAGTGTGACGCGTGTCCTCACCAATTCTCCCCGGGTGGGAAGAACTCGACCCCGTCGAGTAAGGGTCACGGTCGCTCAGGTAACGCTCCAGCAAGTCCGGATCAATCCGCTCCAGCTCTCCCCGCGTGATCCAGGTGTCGTCTGTCTCAGGGCGCCCTCTCCAACGCACTAGGAAGCGCTGGTAGGCCCCGCTCCTGGTGGTGGTCACCTGCTCATCCAGTATACAATCGATGTGCTCGCGTCTCTGTAATGGGGCTGTAGGAGGTGGACTCTCAGAAGGTGTATCGCTCACAACAGGAAGGGGAGGCCCAAGAAGCTCACTGGGAATCACTGCTGGATCCCGATAGGCCGCCAGATCAGAGACGTTGAACGTCGAACTGATCCCATAATCATCTGGCAGCTCAATCTCATACGCGTTAGACCCAATCCGCCTCAGAACTCGGAAGGGTCCGGCACCGCGGTCCTGGAGTTTCTTTACGGCCCCCGAAGGGAACCGTTCAGGTCTGACCCTGATCATGACATACTCTCCCTCGCGGAACTCACGCGTGCGGCGATGCACATCAGCTAACTCCTTATATCGTGCGTTGCTGGCCTCAATATGACGACGTACATGCTCATGCAACTGCCTAACATGCTCAGCAAAGGACTCAGCTGACTCTGAGACACGGGCCTGGACAGGGGATGGGACCAAGTCTATCGGTTTTCTAGGCCTACGACCAGTGACTATCTCAAAAGGACTCAAGCCAGTAGACCTATTGACCGAATCATTGTAAGCAAACTCCGCTAGAGGGAGAACTAAATCCCAATCCCGGTCACGCTCACGCACTAGACACCTCAAAAGATCCCCCAAACTCCTATTCACAACCTCTGTTTGACCATCGGTCT
This sequence comes from Amorphophallus konjac, assembly GCA_022559845.1. Taxonomy (NCBI): domain Eukaryota; kingdom Viridiplantae; phylum Streptophyta; class Magnoliopsida; order Alismatales; family Araceae; genus Amorphophallus; species Amorphophallus konjac. The sequence goes on along the minus strand of CM040126.1, from coordinate 80,967,772 downwards.
GGGGGTGGTAAGCAGTAGAAAACTTCAGCTGTGTGCCCATCATGTGCCATAGGGTCTTCCAGAAATAACTAGTAAAGCGAACATCCCTATCTGACACAATAGTACGCGGCAACCCAAACCTAGAGACACAATGGGTGAAGAATAGACGGGCAACCCTAGAGGCATCTGATGTTTTAGAACATGGGATAAACAAGGCCATCTTAGAGAATCTGTCCACCACCACGAAAATGGAGTCGTGTCGGCGGAGGGTACGGGGCAAGCCTAAGACAAAGTCCATGCTAATGTCCTGCCATGGACTATCTGGCACTGGGAGGGGAGTGTAAAGGCCGGTATTCTGTTTCCTCTGTTTGGCCAAGGCACAAATGCGGCACTGGGCCACAATCCTAGCAACATCCCGCTTCAGGCTAGGCCAAAAGAAGCGGTACTCAACGGCCTCAATGGTCTTATTCCGGCCAAAGTGGCCGGCTAGACCCCCAGCATGCAACTCCCAAGTAAGAAAATCACGGACCGAGGTCCGTGGGACACAAAGCCTGCTCCCATAAAAAAGGTAGCCATCCTGCAACGTATAGTCGGGGTACTCATGGGACGGACCTGACTGGAGGGTGGTGAACATCGGACCGAAATCCGGGCAATCGGCATACAGCTCCCTCATCCTATCCATCCCAACCACCTCCACACTCATGGTGGTCAATAGGTGAGTACGGCGGCTCAAGGCATCAGCAACCCGGTTCTCCACACCGGCCTTGTGCTTCAGCACAAATGTGTACTCCTGGAGGAACTCGACCCATCGGCTATGGCGAGAGTTGAGCTTCTTTTGGGCATGGAGATATCGGAGTGCCTCATGATCAGAATACAACACAAACTCCTGATGTAACAAATAGTGTCTCCAATGCCTCAAAGCTTGCACCACTGCGTAGAATTCCTTATCGTATGTAGAGTAACGCAGTTTCGCATCGCTCAGCTTCTCGCTAAAGAATGCAACGGGATGGGCCTCCTGACTAAGAACTCCTCCTATGCCTACCCCTGAGGCATCACAAGAGACCTCAAACACCTTCGTGAAGTCTGGAAGACGAAGGACGGGTGCCTGGGTCATGCGCTCTTTGAGGAGCGCGAAAGCGGCTGAAGCAGCCTTGGTCCACTCAAAGGCCCCTTTCCTAATGCAGTCCGTGATAGGGGCGGTGATGGAGCTAAAGCCTCGGATAAAACGGCGATAGAAGGTCGCCAGTCCGTGAAAGCTACGGACATCATGTAGGGTACGAGGCTCGGGCCACTCAACAATTGCCCTGACCTTCTCAGGGTCGGCAGATACTCCCTCACTAGAAACAATGAACCCTAGGAAGGTGACCTGAGAGGTCATGAACGCGCATTTCATAGGGTTGGCAAACAAGCTCTCTCTCCTCAGAATCAAACAGACCTGCCGAAGGTGGTCTAAGTGGATCTCCCGGGTACGGCTGTAGATGAGGATATCATCGAAGTAAACTACCACGAAGATTCCTATCAAGGGTCGCAAGACCTGAGTCATCAGCCTCATGAAGGTGCTGGGAGCATTGGTCAGCCCAAAGGGCATGACCAGCCACTCATAAAGACCATCCTTGGTCTTGAAGGCCGTCTTCCATTCATCTCCAGGTCTGATCCTTACCTGGTGATAGCCACTCTTTAGATCAATCTTGGAGAACACAGTGGCTCCCGCCATCATATCCATCATATCATCCAGACGGGGAATGGGAAACCTATATTTCACCGTGATCTTGTTGATAGCACGGCTGTCTATGCACATCCTCCAAGTACCGTCTTTCTTGGGGGCAAGTAGGGCGGGGACGGCACAAGGACTCATACTCTCTCGGAGAGATCCCCTAGACATCAACTCATTCACCTGGCGCTGGAGCTCAGCGTGGTCAGTGGGGCTCATCCTATAGTGTGGCAGGTTGGGCAATGAGGACCCCGGTATCAAATCTATAGCATGCTGGATGTCTCTCATGGGAGGAAGACCTTCGGGAAGGTCATCGGGGAAAACATCGGAGAACTCCTGAATAATAGCAGCCACATCGGGTGGGGACTCCCCCTCTGCCTCTCTAGGCCTCTCGCGGACTACTACAGCAAAGATGGGATCTCCTCTCGCAAAGTCGCGCTCCATCTCCCGGGAGCTGACTAACATCAACCTCCTAGCCGGAGGACCAGTGGTAGCAATGGGTGGGGCTGGGTCCTGGGCTGGGGAAGGGGCACTGGGCCCCTGGACATCAGTGCTCGGAGTGCTAGGACCGGTGGGTCCCCGAACGGGAGGACGTGTGGGCTGGGAAGGGTGAAGGGTGATCCTCTGGCCGCTGTGATCAAAAGTGCATGTGTTCAAACGACCATGGAGGGTGGCATCCCTATCAAACAACCAAGGTCTCCCTAGAATGATACTACCTACCTCCATAGGCAAGACGTCACACCAGATCTCATCCTGGTAGGCGTGGAACTGTAAGGGCACTAGGCAACGCTGTCTGACCGGAATGGAGGTAGTGTCTACCCAAGACACACGGTAAGGGGAGGGGTGGTCCACGGGGGTCAATCCTAGGCGTTTCACTGTGCCCGTGGAGATGGCATTGATGCAACTCCCACTGTCTATAATCACCTTGCAGACTTTCCCTCCTAGTCTGCAGAAAGTATGAAAGATGGTGGTGCGACGCCAGTCATCACTCACCAAAGGCTGGGCCAAAATACACCTAACAACTCCCAGCTGAACATCATCCTGGTGCTGCGTACCCTGGGTGTCGACCTGCTCGCTTTCTAACAACTCATCGAAAAACTCCTCCGCGAGCTCAAGGTCGGCCTCATAGCTAACAGGTTCAACCTCAGGTACGGTCTCCCCTGCGGATGTCTCTCCTAGAGCCACGGTCTGCTGTCGGGTAGGGCACTGAACAGCGTAATGACCGGCTCCTCCACAACGATAGCAATCACCACGAGGCCTAGGGCCTTGCGGTGCTCCACCAGTCATCGGCCCTTTCCCCTTGTCGTCACGACGAGCCGGGGGAGGTGGAAACTGGGACCTAGTAGGAATGGCAGGCTGCTGAGGGCGAGGAACCTCGGTGGAAGGGGCCTGGGGTCGAGGGAGGAAGTCCCTCGGGGCGGGAGGTCGAGGCCTAGGGGCAAGGTCCTGGCGAGGGGTCTCCCTAGCAATATCCTGAGGTCGGGTCAAGGGTCCCCTAGAAAACTGCCCCGTAGTGGCGCGAGGATCCGCTCCTCGAGAATAGGTGGGTGTGGGGCGCTGGGCGGGAGCAAAATCTAACTCGAACTGCTCCATCTCGCGGGCCACTTGGTAGGCCTCCTCTAATGTCTGCACATGACGGCGGAGTAACTCCATATGAAGGTGCCGTTTCAAACCCCGACGGAATCGAGCTACCGTCATGATAGTCTCTTCCCTGACCCCACATCTCAGCAGGCACTCATCAAATTCGGCAATGTACTCCATGACAGGCCGATTCCCCTGGGTAAGACTCTGCCACCGATCAATGAGCCGGTGGCGGTGGGATCGGGGGACATACTTCTGCTCTAGTTTCGCCCTCATCTCCTCCCAGGTCTCAATCGGGGGCTCATGCCGTTGCCCAATCAAACTCTCAACTGTAGCCCAGTAGGTCTGGGCCCTGCCAACCAGCTTCATCTTGGCAAACCTGACTTTCCTATGCTCGGCCATGTCTACCCACTCGAAATAGCGGTCCATGCTAGTGGCCCAGTCACTAAACAGGTCAGGGTCCAAGGACCCATCAAAGAGGGTGGATCTACTCGCACAGATCGGAGGATACGCTCCTCATCCTCATCCCGATGGTACCGTCGGCCCTGTCGTCCACGGCCATAACCCTCACTCTCATTGTCGGACCCAAAGTCCTCAACCTCACGTGCGTGGACCTGTCGACCACGGTTATGACCGTCGCCTCCCCTAGGTTGGTTGGGTCGAGGAGCAGGGTCACGTTGGCCATGGGCCTGCTCGGGAACATCTACGGGTGGGACTCTACCCTGGGGGCGATCAACTAGACCCTGAATGGTCCGGTTAGAGGCCTCAATCCGGTCCTCCATATCTCCCATTCGGTCCTCCATGACCTTCAACTGGCCCTCTATCCGGTCGGTCTGACCCCTAATCTCATGTCTCATGGACTCCATGATGGTCTGCATCATCTCCTGCATGGAGAGATCGCTGGGTACGGGGTTCCTAGGATCAGCCATAGGGGGCGGGCGGTGGTAGGAAGTACCACGCCGGGTGGGCATGCAAGACCCTAGGGAACAAGGGTGAAATAGACACGACCACAAAATGGGACACAGACTCAAATGCAAGATGAGACTCAATTGGCCTAGGACTACTAAGGATGCAAAGAACCTAAGACAAATCTAATGACTCAAATGGCCTAAGACCCCAATTTGTAAGAACAAACTGGTTCCCTATGCTCTGATACCAAAATTTGATGCGGACAACTGACTCGCTAGCTAACCTAGGACGCTAAAGAACGCGACCAGCACGCGCACGAGACAAGGCAAGCCGGTGTGACCGACTAACGTGAAATCCCTCCGGGCGGAGGCGTCTCTCAACAGAACTCCGAACCACGGCCGTCCCACGGAGGGAGGCGCAACGGGGTCACAACGGGCGAGAAGCCGCTGGACGACACGGGAGTCTAGTCCGAGCTCGGTGCTCGACTAGGGCCAAGGGAAAAGGGGCAGCTCTCGTCTCTCTCAACCAGCAGTAATAAATGAAACTAGCTAGACCCTACACTCACTCACGCGGCACAATCAATCATATACGTGATAAGCAAGTACTACGGGCGGGAGCGAGACACGTACCTCCACGCCTAGGCGTGGGGAAGGAACCCCGGCCGAGTCCAACCACCCCGATACACGCGTGAGAAAACTAATACAAACATCAAAGGGCCCACTCCTCGCAGGGAGGTAATAGGCTACAACCACAACTACACACGGGGCGGCCGGCGCACGGGTTGACGGGCAGCAGCCGAGGTCGGGGATGAAGCCGGATGCCGACCCTCGCAATGCCGATCGCTCCTGTAGTAGCCTTTGAGGAGGAGGCCCACGTCGCCGTGGGCACTGCTGGGATGCCGAGCCGGATGGAGGGGCCCACGCTGCTGCTACTGCCTCGGGGGGATGTCGGTCCGGCGAGAGGTTGCTGGCTGGTCCCTGTGACAGCAGGCAGAGATGGCGCTGGTACACGGCCGTCCGGACAGCGTTTGTGGCGGCGTCTTCTCTGGTGGAAGGCTGACAGGGGCGGCTCTCCAGGGGCAGTGGTGGCAGATGGGGTCCTGTGGAGGAATTGGGTGCGAAGGGGGTGACAACAGGGGTGCACAGACAGCACTTCAGGGCAGTCTGATCTGTGACCGTGGGTGGGGTGGTGATGGCGCAAGGGTACAGAAGGAGTTCCGGCCCGAGATGATTACTGGAGGTGTGGTGGGATGTGAGGAGTCGACCTACCAAGTTGCGGATCGATCCGAGGACGAGAAGTGGTACCCCCTTTGGAGGCCCTCTGCTGACAGTCCCGCTCGGGTACTGTAGCGCAGGATTGCGCACTAAAAGTGTGCTTGAAGACAAAAGTTTACCCCGATGGAGTTTGAAGGCGAGGCCAGAGGGGTTGGATTCGTGACTGGGAGGGGAACAAATGTTATGAAGGGACTGGCGGTGTTTGGTGGTAGGAGAGGCATGCAAACGGTGACCCAAGTCGTCTCGGATCACAGGTGAGACTGCCAGGGAGGCAGACAGAGCGACGAAAGTGTCTGTAAAGACAACTTTCTCTGTGGGTGGAATTTTTGGCCAAGGCCGGTGGGGTTGGAAAGATGACTGGAAGGGGTACGAAAGTCGTGAAGAAACTTGGATGAGACGCTGCCGGGAAACGGACGCACCGGACCGATCTCTGGACACCAAATCTGCTGTCAGCACAGGGACGCCCGGGGAAGAGGAAGACGATCCTGCGTGCACCGTCGCTCCACCGAACTCGTCGCCGTGGACGATGGTTGAAGGCTGCTGGCGTTGGAATCCCTTGGGGAGATCTCCTACCCCTGGGCGTCGCACCCAAGGACTGGAGAGGGGGTGAGGGCGTCGCACCCTCAAGGAAGAGGAAGAAGAAGGGGTCGCCCCTTTTCGCAATGTGGCACTCCACACGAACACTCAAGCATCAAAATTCTTCATTAATCCTTTGAAAAGAAAATACAAGGTCTTTTATATGGGATGGGGAAAATGCTAGGTCTAAACCCTAGCCAAGGGGGAAAGGAGATGGGGGGGGGCGGCCACAACCGGGGAAGGCATTCAAATCTCCTAGATTCTAGGAGTGAAAGGTGGGGGGGGCGGCCAAAAGAGGGAGGGGGCAAGGGGGGAAGGGCGGCTGCTACTCCCTCCAAGAGGGGAGGGAATGGTCCGCCCCCAACCCTAACCCTAGCCAAGGCGCGCCTCCCAAGGTGGGCCCAGGGGATGGGAAAGGTGGGCAGCCCTCGTGGGCCAGAGAAGTGAACCAAGAAGTGGCCCAATAACCCCCCCTAGCCTCTAGCAAGCCTACAAAACACAAATAAAGCCTAATTGGCCTAAAAAAAAGGTCCAAGACTGAAAGAAAATTGTCCACACACGGACTAAACCAAGGCCCAACATGGCCCAAAGCATAAAATAAGTGATGATAGCTCCGCTAATCTGTCAACTGGTCGCCGAGCCAAAGGGATGCCGGCGAGATCCGTGTACTCCGTCGTAAAGTGTGACGCGTGTCCTCACCAGCCCGGGCTTTTTCTGTTCATATTCATCGAGCCCATTAATATACTGCTGTAAACGCCTGGCTGCAGGACTTACTTCTTTATGTGCAGGTAGGGGGACTTGTCTTCCCCGGTTATGAGTGGGGATCCGGATGACTGGCCCTGTTTCAGCCGTGTGCCATACTGGCTTTACTGGAGGTGGTTCGGGCCTTGGTGTGAAACCGCGGATAACTGCTCCACTGATACTGGCTGCGGGAGTTTTCTTTCTATTCTTTATTGGCTTTATCTGCCACCCTTCTTGATCCTTCAGTGGGGTGAGGAAGCAAGCTTCATAAGTATGCCTGGTGCATTCCTCGACTGCTTCCTTAGGCAGCTGTTGGTAGATTGAAATCATATTGGCGGCCATTTTTAATGCCGGAGGCTCACGTGGACGAGGTGGCTCTACCTGGTAATCTCCCAAGTGTAGCTCGCCCTTTTTGACCATGCCCCCCATAATATCTTTGAAGACGTAGCAATCTTCAATTGCGTGCCCCAGCACACGGTGATATGGACAGAACAGTGGATCACCTTTCTTTGCCGCGTCATCGGGTCTCTTTGGCTCAGGCAATGTTACCTTGTTGAACTTGTATGCCCAGTTGAATAGTGCGGCTGTCTTATCTTTCGGGAAAGAATATGGCTTTCTCATTTTGTTTCTCAGAGAGACCTTATCTTTTCTTTCTGCTGTGTCTGCTGGCGGGGGAGCTTCATCTGCCCCCTTCTTCCCTTTCTGTTGCTCGAAGGTTCTGAAATCGACTGTGTTAGCCTCAGAGTGCGATGGTCGTCGATCATTAGATTTCCCTTTCGGCACAGTTGGAGCATTGGCCGTCGGACGCTTGGACAGGAACGTCTCGACCTCCGCCACTATATTGTTCAGCCGGTCAAATGTTCTGACATTTGCACCAATCATCTTTTCCAGTACCTCTCTCCTGAGGCTCTGCTTACATATTTGCACTGCATCTTCATGATGAGGAGGTCTTCTGCATCTCATAGCTAAGTTCCTCCACCTTTTGATGTAGTCCAGTGCTGTTTCATCTTGCTTTTGCCTGGTTGCATATAGTTCTGCTATTGTAATTTCTCTTTCTGTGACGTGAAATCTGTCGCGGAACTTTCTTTGCATATCAGGCCAATCGGCCACTGACCCAGCCGGTAGGCTTGAATACCATTCAAAGGCTATCCCGGTGAGGGATGAGCCGAAGAATTTAAGCAGATAAGCTTCATCAACTGCCAAGTCACCCATAATGGTGGTATAGTAAGCTATGTGCTCCCTGGGAGAGCCCTGGCCATTAAAATTTTCAAGCTTCGGTGGCTTACTGACGCCTGGCGGTAGTCTCTTAGTAGCATACTGGGGAGGATACGGTACCTTGTACACATCGTAGGTACCAGCATCATCACCAGTCTTCTCAGATAGCTTCATTTCCACAATCTTTTCAATCATCAGCTTGTGGGCTATGGCTGGATCTATGTTTTCCAGGAAGAAGTGAGCTTGTTGCTGACTGTAAGGAGTTGTCATCACCGTTGCATGCAAGGTGGGCACGGTGGGCTGTGTCTGAGACACAGAGGGCTGAGCTGCTGTTTGCTGTAGAACAGGTTGGCTCGTTGCTTTACCCTTATCGGTCGGGAGAGGATTAGCTGGGATAGCCATTTCTGTTGAGCTGGAGGTCTGCCCCACGGGCTCGACTTGCTTGGAGACCGGTGTAGCTTCATGCCTCTCATTTAGCTGTCTTCTGAGAGCATTGATCTCTTGTTGATATCTTCTAAACATCATCTGGATCATGGGATCCATGGTTGACGGGATCTGTATCTCTTCTGAAGTCCCTTCAACATCATCGACGAAGGGATTATCTTCATCTTCTGCTGTCACCACATTAACTGTCATAGTGGTGATCTTGCGGACTTCATCATCAATCTTTATTTTTTCTTTGGCCGCCTGACTTCTCCTTGTGACGGGGCCTGGTCTGGTTGCCAGTCTGAGCAGTTCATATGGCTGTGTCGGTAACATATCCTGCTGATGCGGGACGGGACCGAAACGGGCTAGGACCTACGAATGCAATGAAGTGCGGCCAGCACTCGCACGCCAAAGGCAAGCCGGGCGGCTGACCTCCGTAGCGTTCCTCCGGGTGGAGGCGTCTCTCAACAAGAAATCCAAGCCCAACGACCGTCCCTATGAGGGAAGCGCGGGGATCTCAGCGGCTAAGGAACCGCCGTGCGCCTATGGGAATCTAGTCCGAGCTCGGCGCTCGACTAGGGCCACGGAATGGGTGCTCAACTCTCAACCACGCGGTGAATAACAAACTAGCTAGGAACCTACACACACTCACGCGGCATGCTAGAAAGTATACTAGTAAAGCAAATGCCAACAAAGGGAGCGTCGCACGTACCTCCACGCCTAGGCGTGGGGAAGAAACCCCGGCCGAGATCGACAACCCCGATACACAAGGTGAATCATAATACAACTCCAACCCAAAAATGCCCACTCCTCGCAGGGAGATAACAGGCTACAACATATGGATTCGGGGCTGTCAATGCACGGGCTGACGGGCGGCACTCGATGAAGGGTTGGCCGCGAGGAGGGTCCGGACGGTGATCGGCAGGTTCGCAGCAATGCGCGACTCGGCGGTGAAAGCTCCCACGACCCGATCTGGTGTCCGATTGAGGCGCCGTCAGTGAGGGCGCGTAGCTAGGTCACGGGAGGAAGCCTCGGCCAAAGGGGGCGTGCCGATTCCATCCGTGGAAGCCGGGGGCGCACCTGCAAGTTGCGACTGGATTCTGCTCCCAGAACCGCGCGCTCGAGCGGGAAAAATGAGAAGAAGTGGCTCCGAAGGTCGAACGGAGCTCCGCTTGTTGGAGGACGAAGAGGACGCAGAGCAGCAGGTCCCGACGAAGGAATCGGTCAGATCTGGTCGTGGCTGAGAGCAGCAAGCTCTGGAATCCGCAGGTGGTCCTGGCGCCGGGTGGACAGGGCAGACCTGCGCGACCTCACGGGAATGGACGCCACGAGCAGCTCGGACGTCGGAACGAGGCGAGATCAGCGGCGTTGGACAGAGGACGAAGAGAGGTACGACCGGTGAAGATCCCACGTCCAAACTCGCAGACGTCCGTCCCGTGGGATTTTCGCAAGGGGGCGGACAGATCCTGGCTCGCAGAGAGAGGGTGTCCTGCGCGCGCTCACGAAGAAAATCGCCACGGGTGATGCCGAACTCCGAATGAGGCGAGACCACCTCGCACGCGTCGGCGACTCGTAGAAGAATCACCCAAAAATGGGCTGGTCGCCCAAAGTCACCAAGAACAGAGGAAGTCGTCGCATCTCTTGGAGACAAGATCTGGTTGCACTGAACTTGAATCTGTGAAGAGATAGAAGAGAGGGGGAACCTCGGCGTCGCACCGAGGGGATGGGGAGTCACACCCCAGGCTTGCTCCCGTCGCAGGAGCAAGGAGGAACAAGGAGGGGCGCAGCCACCTTCAAGGAAAATCAGCAATTTCTTTCATTCATTAATTTTTCTCCAAAGAAAATACAAAGTTTATATATGGGGAGGGGGAATGCTAGGGTTGAAACCCTAGCCACAAGGGAAAGGGGGAATGCGCAATGGGCTAGGGGGGAAAGGGGGGTGCGCACCACTCCTAGAATCTAGGAGTGGATTGGGGATGGGGGCGGCCAAAGGAGGGAGGGGGGTGATCGAATGGGGAAGGAAAGGGGGGGGGGGCGCACCCCTCTTCCTAAAATCTAGGAGAGGGGCGGCTGCCACCTTCCAAGAGGAGGGAAAGAGGGGAGGGGGGCGCCCAAACCCTAACCCTAGGGAGGGGGGCGCAAATCTCCAGGTGGGCCAAGCCATGGTTGGGCAGCCATGCCCAATGGGCCAAGGCTTGAACCAAGAAAGTGGCCCAATAACCCCATCTACTACCTAATAAGCATAAAAGACTCAAGTAAAGCCTAATTGGCCCCAATTGGCCTACAAAGGTCCACACAACTAATAAAAGTGTCCACGCAGGGACTAAACTAAGGCCCAACATGGCCTCAAATGAGAAGAAAGATCCTCTAGTAGATGCCGTAGTCGCCTAGCCAAAGAGATACTGGCGTGCTCCGTGTGCTCTGTCGAGTGATGCGGCGCGTGTCCTCACCAATTCTCCCCGGGTGGGAAGAACTCGACCCCGTCGAGTAAGGGTCACGGTCGCTCAAGTAGCGCTCCAGCAGGTCCGGGTCGATCCTCTCCAGCTCTCCACGTGTGATCCAGGCGTCGTCTGTCGCAGGGCGCCCTCTCCAACGCACTAGGAAGCGTTGGTAGGCTCCGCTCCTGGTCGTGGTCACCTGCTCATCCAGTATGCAATCTATATGCTCGCATTTCTGTAATGGGGCTGGAAGAGGTGGACGCTCAGAAGGTGTAATACTCTCAACAGGAGGGGAGGGCCCAAAAAGCTCACTGGGAATCACCGCGGGATCCCGATATGCCACCAGATCTGAGACATTGAACGTCGAACAGATCCCATAGTCGTCTGGCAGCTCAATCTCATACGCATTCGACCCAATTCGCTTCAAGACTCGAAAGGGTCCAGCACCGCGGGCCTGGAGTTTCTTCACGGCCCCCGAAGGAAACCGTTCAGGTCTGACCCTGATCATGACGTACTCTCCCTCTTGGAACTCACGGGTGTGTCGATGCGCGTCAGCTAATTCCTTATAACGTGCGTCGCTGGCCTCAAGGTGGTGGTGATGCAGACTCCGAACTAGCTGTGTTGACTCATACCTATGTGAATGCAGTGGTGGTCCTGGACATCCAAACACAGACCTAGCATGCCTATGACTCCTACATGATTGGACAACACGGGGAGGACCTGGACAACCAAAGTTGTATCTATCATGCATGGGTGTCCTACTGAATGTGGTAGACTCATGGGGACTATATTGCCCAAACTCACTCATGACATTACCCCTATATGATGAGAGACATGGAGAAACATGAGAGTGAGACATGTGTCCCTGGCCTCCTAAACTCTGGCATCTGGGTGTATGCGAGGTGAGATGTTGACTAGCAGGCCTAGATGGGGTGTGATAATGGACCTGCTCGACAAGGTGGGGAAAAGAATACGAGTCGAGAGGCTCACTAGGGAAAGGATCGAATGGGTCAAAGAAATGATGAACCCTCTCGACAGGTCCCTTCACAATACTTGCCCATGTGCGACATTCGCCCAGGTGCAGATGATCACCTTCAGGCGCTCTAATGTATGGGGCAAGAGGCTCATGAGGAAGGTAAGGAAGGCAAGGTTCCTCCCTCGGGACCGTGATACCATAAGAGGGGACAAAATCAACCTCCACGGGTATGGGAAAGAATAAAAGGACCTCAGAGGTGATATGTCCTATGGTGTAGACCGAGGTAATAGACCCCAAAGCAGGGAGTGTAAAGCGATGACTATAGGGTTGGTCAGACCCTAAGGTCAACATATATGTCAACTCCCATTGACAATATAAACTCCTAAGGAAGCCCTTCACATTTTCAAGAAAGCAGAAGGACCGAAAAGTGGTGTGAAAGGAGTTAACGGGCACTACTTGTAGTGCGGGGTCCATGGATGGGTAGTAGGGGGTGTCTCGGACCAAGCCCTTCCTAAGCCAGCTAAGAAGCGGCTCATCTATGTATAGCTTCCCCGTTAAAGGTACGGGTAGCCCTGGCTGTGGTGGCTCCAACTGAGGTGGCTCCGAATGAAGATCGAAAGGTGAAGTTGGTAAAGGAGCTCTAGGGGAAGGGTTCTCCGACTGTGGTGGGTGAGGTTGCGGGGCGGGAGCGTCTTGCCTCGTGGGCTCATGTGGAGAGGTAGATGCTTGTTGAAGGGCAGCAACAAACAATGACTCGAATGGCTCGACCTCTATAGCGACCTGATAACATTGCTCCAGAGTGACCGCGTCGCGACAAAGACATTCAAACTGGTAATGAAGCCGTAAACCTCTCCGGAACTGAAATCCGGCCGTGGTGCTTTCTTTCCCGACTCCACATCCTGACCGATACACTTCGAAGTCCCTAAAGTATTCAGCCACGGACTGGCTGCCTTGGATGGGTATGATGTAGGGGTTGGCCATAGGTGTGAAGAAATGGGAATTTATTCCCCTAGGAGTGGGCATGCTACGAGCAACTCTAGGGGGGTCATGATGGGGCACTTCCTCTACCCTCCCTATCCGCCCGACCAGACCGTGGATAGATCGGTCATAAACCTCAGCGCGGTCCTCTATGGCCATGAGTCGGCCCTCCAGACGGTCGGTCTGGTCCTTAATGGTTTGTTCATACCTATCCATGCGCTCCCTGAACTGGGCCATCAAATCCTTTAGAGAATGGCCTCCCTGGGTGGTACCACGGGGGTCACCCATAGTGTCCGGGCGATGGTAGTGGGTACCACCCCGAGTGGGCATGCAATGGGACCTAAAGGGGCTAAGGGGACACACTAGACCTATAAGGGTGGACACATGCTAAATGGAATGCAAGACTCAACGAGACAAGGATAAAACTCAAACTAAACACAAACCTAACATTACAATGCAATGGTGGGTTACCTAGATGAACTAAGAGACTCAATGCACCCTAGACAACCTAAAGACTCAAATGACCTAAGACCCCAATTTGTTAGAACAAACTGGTTCCCTAAGCTCTGATACCATTTTGATGCGGGACGGGACCGAAACGGGCTAGGACCTACGAATGCAATGAAGTGCGGCCAGCACTCGCACGCCAAAGGCAAGCCGGGCGGCTGACCTCCGTAGCGTTCCTCCGGGTGGAGGCGTCTCTCAACAAGAAATCCAAGCCCAACGACCGTCCCTATGAGGGAAGCGCGGGGATCTCAGCGGCTAAGGAACCGCCGTGCGCCTATGGGAATCTAGTCCGAGCTCGGCGCTCGACTATGGCCACGGAATGGGTGCTCAACTCTCAACCACGCGGTGAATAACAAACTAGCTAGGAACCTACACACACTCACGCGGCATGCTAGAAAGTATACTAGTAAAGCAAATGCCAACAAAGGGAGCGTCGCACGTACCTCCACGCCTAGGCGTGGGGAAGAAACCCCGGCCGAGATCGACAACCCCGATACACAAGGTGAACCATAATACAACTCCAACCCAAAAATGCCCACTCCTCGCAGGGAGATAACAGGCTACAACATATGGATTCGGGGCTGTCAATGCACGGGCTGACGGGCGGCACTCGATGAAGGGTTGGCCGCGAGGAGGGTCCGGACGGTGATCGGCAGGTTCGCAGCAATGCGCGACTCGGCGGTGAAAGCTCCCACGACCCGATCCGGTGTCCGATTGAGGCGCCGTCAGCGAGGGCGCGTAGCTAGGTCACGGGAGGAAGCCTCGGCCAAAGGGGGCGTGCAGATTCCGTCCGTGGAAGCCGGGGGCGCACCTGCAAGTTGCGACTGGATTCTGCTCCCAGAACCGCGCGCTCGAGCGGGAAAAATGAGAAGAAGTGGCTCCGAAGGTCGAACGGAGCTCCGCTTGTTGGAGGACGAAGAGGACGCAGAGCAGCAGGTCCCGACCGAAGGAATCGGTCAGATCTGGTCGTGGCTGAGAGCAGCAAGCTCTGGAATCCGCAGGTGGTCCTGGCGCCGGGTGGACAGGGCAGACCTGCGCGACCTCACGGGAATGGACGCCACGAGCAGCTCGGACGTCGGAACGAGGCGAGATCAGCGGCGTTGGACAGAGGACGAAGAGAGGTACGACCGGTGAAGATCCCACGTCCAAACTCGCAGACGTCCGTCCCGTGGGATTTTTGCAAGGGGGCGACAGAACCAGGCTCGCAGGGAGAGGGGGTCCTGCGCGCGCTCACGAAGAAAATCGCCACGGGTGATGCCGAACTCCGAATGAGGCGATACCACCTCGCACGTGTCGGCGACTCGTAGAAGAATCACCCAAAAATGGGCTGGTCGCCCAAAGTCGCCAAGAACAGAGGAGGTCATCGCAGCTCTTGGAGACAAGATCTGGTTGCACTGAACTTGAATATGTGAAGAGATAGAAGAGAGGGGGAACCTCGGCGTCGCACCGAGGGGATGGGGAGTCACACCCCAGGCTTGCTCCCGTCGCAGGAGCAAGGAGGAACAAGGAGGGGCGCAGCCACCTTCAAGGAAAATCATCAATTTCTTTCATTCATTAATTTTTCTCCAAAGAAAATACAAAGTTTATATATGGGGAGGGGGAATGCTAGGGTTGAAACCCTAGCCACAAGGGAAAGGGGGAATGCGCAATGGGCTAGGGGGGAAAGGGGGGGTGCGCACCACTCCTAGAATCTAGGAGTGGATTGGGGATGGGGGCGGCCAAAGGAGGGAGGGGGGTGATCGAATGGGGAAGGAAAGGGGGGGGGGGCGCACCCCTCTTCCTAAAATCTAGGAGAGGGGCGGCTGCCACCTTCCAAGAGGAGGGAAAGAGGGGAGGGGGGCGCCCAAACCCTAACCCTAGGGAGGGGGGCGCAAATCTCCAGGTGGGCCAAGCCATGGTTGGGCAGCCATGCCCAATGGGCCAAGGCTTGAACCAAGAAAGTGGCCCAATAACCCCATCTACTACCTAATAAGCATAAAAGACTCAAGTAAAGCCTAATTGGCCCCAATTGGCCTACAAAGGTCCACACAACTAATAAAAGTGTCCACGCAGGGACTAAACCAAGGCCCAACATGGCCTCAAATGAGAAGAAAGATCCTCTAGTAGATGCCGTAGTCGCCTAGCCAAAGAGATGCCGGCGTGCTCCGTGTGCTCTGTCGAGTGATGCGGCGTGTGTCCTCACCACCTGCCCTTTGACAAGCCCGGCCATATTACAGGCAATGATCTGCATCTTTTCCCTCTGCCTATAGACTTTCCTTTTTACCTGGTTGGGATATTTGAGCCGGTCAAAGACCGATATTCTTTCTTCAGCTTCTTGCCTGTGCAGGTCTTCTATCCCATACCCGGTTCTGTGGCCTTCTTCATAATCATTAGAATCGGAGGAGGAGACTCCGATCATTGCTTCTTGAAAGGCTTCTTCTTCTTCATCTATGGTGCCCAAGGCACGGGATAATCTTTGCTGCCCGAGGGCGGAGTTCCCCAGGTAGTGAAAGTAGTCTTGAGCCACTTGTTTCATCTCCTCTTGATTGTGCCTTCGTGGCTCTGGTTGGAGCATCAATCTTTCCTGGCTCTTCTGCTGATAAGCCAGTCTTGCCACCTGAGCATTCAAATGCTCGGCTTTGGAGTATCTGAATATATCGGCCTATCTGGCACAGGCTCTTGGTATTCTTAGAGTGGCAGCAGCGACTGGTTCGCTTATTCTCATTTCCTCTTCCTCCCTGAACCTTCTACTCCCATCTTGGCAGCGGTTGGCAGCAGCAGCATAATTCTTCCTTTCCCATCTTTTGCCCCCAGCCATGGGGTGGGTGACCGTGAGGTCTTCCTTTTGCTCATATCTTCTGCCCCTCATCCTGGGGCGAATAGTAGTCAGATTTCTTCCTTCATTCTCTTTCTCATCTCTCCTACCCCGAACCCTGGGGTGAACAACAACAGCATTTCTTATGTCTTTTCCTTCTCCTCTTCTGCTTCCTGCCCTGAAGCGGGCAACAGTGGTATCAGCAATGTTCTCTTCCTCTTGAGCTGGGACCCAGCTCTAGATTTTCTTGGGCCGCCAAATCTGCCTGAACTTGGGCGGCTTTGGTGCCAGTGGATTTCTATCCTCCTCTTTCATGTCGATCCTCCTGGCAACTAGTACCCGGAACCTGTTGGTAGTAGGCACCATCGGGACGATCACGTCCGGCTTGACCGCCCTTGGGCAACCATTGAGGTTTACCCGGACATCTCCAATCAGCATTGTCTTTCCTGAGTTGGATATCCGACGACCCGCAGCAGTGGATCGGGCTCTCCTGTCGGATCTCCTCCTTCTTCCAGCAGCAGAGGATGTGCCCCTTTTCGCCTCGTGATGGACGAAGCAGGACACGACCTCAGGAGTATCCTGCATCACCTGGCTCATCTTGGGGCTGGTAGCTTGCGACAATGTCTCGACAACAGTCTTTTGCTCCTGGTTGTCAATTTCGAGCAAGTCAGTGAAGATGAGGCCCAGGCAGTTGGGCATCCCGACAGCAGGCGGCATCGATCCGAACGAAAGAGGTACCGCCAGGTAGCCTTCTCGAACATGGGCATCGACCGCTTGTTGATCAAAGCAAACAGACATGATTCCAGCCGTCATCGTAGCTTCCTGAAAAAATAGAGAAAGCACAGAATCAAAAATTTGAGGGGGGGCCCACTGGGCCTCCTATTTTGGCGTAGAGATGAAGGGAGACTGGGTCCCACCGGGCGTGCCAGACTTGTGGACGCGGGATTTATTTGTTTCATTTTATTATTTCGAAGATTTCTCCAATTTGTATTTATTGATTATTAGGCGTGCCAGTCACATGTGTGACGATTTCATTGTGCGCTCGACTTGACTTGGTCAGTCGATTGTGAAGTCCGAGTCGGGACCAAAAGTCCGCCATACCATGACGTTAATTACGCCCTTCCTAAGAAGGACAACCCTTGATTAAACGCCAAAATAGGAGGCCACTCGGGACGGTAATAAAAGGAAAATAACAGTGTGTGATATTGAAGCTCTTGTTATTCTGGGAAGATAATTTAGTGCACAGTAGATTACTACACCGACATGACCACCTCTTATGTGGGTCGTGCCGGGTAGGAATAGGACACCGTCCACGCAGCGGCGGGACGGGGTCCGGACCATCATCGGGGAGATGTCCCCTTTCATATTTCTCATCCAGCCAAGGGCCTCGCAGCATTCATATTCCCCGGAAGATTGAGCCGGACGGGGGGTGTGTGATGTGCACCTCCCGGGACTTATCGGGGTTAAAACATCGATCGACATTTCGGCAGCACCTCCCCATAATCTGGATTATGCCCAGGGGAGAATAGGCTATCACCCACGGAGTGCCGGGATGAAAGCCGAGAAAAGGAGAGGGCGAACCTCCCACACTGCACATATATGCCCTGGGTCAATGTTTGACTCTTCCCTTATAGGAGCCGGTGGCACTCACGTAGTGGCAGAGTTCACCTTAGCTAAAGGGGTTGCTCATAAATCCAGCGCGGATCAGTGGAACATAAGGGAGTCTGTCTCCCTCTAATTTCATCCCCGAGACAGCTCTGGTGACCCCTGGACATCCCTAAACGGGTTTGATAGAGGTATCGGAGGCTTGATGGGTGGCGGAGTAGGCTCTCGGCGCACCTTGGACTGGCCTAGAGGTTCCCGGCGCCAAGGCAAGGAACAGGAGGGGTTCCCGGCGCGCCCAGGAGATAGGTTCTCGGCGCAAGGGCCAAATGGCCAAGGGAGGTTGTCGGCGCCAAGGCCAAATGGCCAAGGGTGTGGGCTTCTCGGCGCGCAAGAGGCCAAGGGGGGTTCCCGGCGAAAGCTTCTCTGCGCGAGGAGGAAAGAGCCAGGGAGCTCTCGGCGGGCCCAATGAGGAGGGTTTCCGGCACGACGGGGAAGAAGCTCTCGGCGCGCAGGGCAAGGAGCTTTCGGCGCAGGTAATAAGGTGAGGTGGGGGTTCTCGGCGCCTGAAGGATCGTGCCGAGAACTATTCACCCCTTTCACTGTGTACGGGGCCGAGATGTGTGATGGTGCCGAGAATTATTTCTGGGGTCTACGGCACCCTATTTTTGGGTTTGTTGATGAATCAGGGGTTTCCTAGTGATTCAGGCCAAGATAGACGGGCCTTGGGAAATCAAAAGGGATCAGTTCATCAGGCGGCAACTGGTTTTGGCTTGGGTTTCAAAGGGAAGGCCAAAAGCAGAGAGGAATTTGGGGGAAACATAGTCTAGGGAATCCCTGTCACCAGCGTTCATAATAATCCTTGAAGATGACTCTGATATGCTCTTCATCATCTGGGGGCCAACAGATGGCTGTCTTTGGTCCCTGGAATGACTTTAGCAGAGCTGATGAGCAGTATAAATGTAGCATCCAGAATGGAGCAACAGCTGTTGCTGTATATATATCTGCTTAGCATCAGAGGCCAATGGATAGTCTGTCCCTGGCTCTGGAACAAGCACGAGCATCATTCGAAAACCAGGCGGGTAAACAGGCGATTAATCGAACCGGGGAGGGGGATAGCGTGCTACTGAGTCCAAGAAGAGATAGAAAACACGGGGAGAGGAAGACGCCCAAACGGGCCACCGGAGCATTTCATTCCATTGCATCATCCCAAACTTACACCAACCACAAGGGGGCAATGAGGGAAAGGGAGATTGAAAAGAAGGCCGGGATTTCCCAGCTACATTCGATAAATCGAGGTAAGACTCGTAAGATTACATAAAGAGGAAAAGAAAGCATGGGGGAGGGCGGAGCATTGACTCCTCTCCCTCCCCGGCTGCCCACCCGAGGTCTTCTCTTCACTCTGTTTCTTCTCTCGGTCTCTTCTCTCTTTTCTCAGCGGAGGAGGCTCTCTCTCTCTCTGTTGGTCTCTTGGTGGTCTCTTCTCTTCTGCTCCTGTTCCGCCCTTTTCGTTGCTCTGCTGCCCTCTTTTCCGAGGGGAAAGGGGGTTTTATATCTCTCCTTGGTATCTTATCGGCAGGCCTGTCCCGGCGCGCCTCAATCGAAGGAAGACTTCCCGGCGCGTGGGACTCCAGCTTCCCGACGCCGCTCTTGGGCTTCGACAAAGGGGATCCCGGCGCCACTTTAATAGGCCCATTTAGGGCTTTTTAGACTTCACATATACCTCGGCCTTTATTGGTCCTTCAAATATATCAGGACCCGAGAAGGCCCTCCATTGGTGACACAGTTTCTATTGAGATCATTCATAGATTTTCATCAGTTGGTAGACTGGGGTTTCATCGGCATTGCCATCTTAATGATGACAAAGTCAGACATCATTTCATCGGTATCGTCACCTGAACGGTGACAAGACCGGACATCGGCTTTAGCCTGAAAAGACTTCAGCCTGGTGTATAGTCTGTGGAGACTTTTATTTTGTTCTGACTTTGCAGAAGCCTTCACAATCTTTACTTGCTAGTTCTGGCTTCATCTTTATCTTTACTCATATCGCATCTGTCAATAAGCTGACATCTGACTTACTCTGACATGTTACCTGTGGATTCTCGAACGAGGCAGTAATACATCTCTTATTGAGGTGTGATAGGAGGTCTCATCAGTCAGGTGACTGCTACTTCATCAGTGCCGCCGTCTGACTGACAATGGCACCGGACATTGTTGACACCCGGAAAATGAACAAGGGTGGAAGCATAATTGAAAAGAAGATCTGACCAACAGCGAAAGACTAAGGATGAAGCTTATCAACCTTTCACCCGGCTAAAGCCCTTGTCGGCCAAAGCTGATGCCCGGTGCCAATGTCACTCAGACGGCAGCACTGATAAAGTAGCAGTCACTCGACTAATGAGATCTTCCAGCCCTTTAAGAAGAGCTGTACTACTGCTTCGTCCATGAAGTCACAGATGATATGTCAGGGTAAGTCAGATGTCGGCTTACTGACGGAAGTAATATGAGATAAAGATGAAGCCAGCACCGGCAGATGAAGATGATAAAGGCTCCTGAGAAGATAGAGCAGAAGAAGAATCGTCTCCACAGATTATGCACCCGGCTGAGGTCTTCCCAGACTAAGGCTGATGTCCGAGCTCGTCGTCATTCGAGTGACCATATTGATAAGATGAAATCCCTGTCTACGGACTGATGAGAACTCTGTCTACGGGCTGATGAAACCCTGTCTACGGACTGATGAAATCCCTGTCTACGGACTGATGAAACCCTGTCTACGGACTGATGAAATCCCTGTCTACGGACTGATAAAACTCTGTCTGCGGACTGATGAAATCCCTGTCTACGGACTGATAAAACCCTGTCTGCGGACTGATGAAATCCCTGTCTACGGACTGATAAAACCCTGTCTGCGGACTGATGAAACCCCTGTCTACGGACTGATAAAACCCTGTCTACGGACTGATGAAATCCCTGTCTACGGACTGATAAAACCCTGTCTACGGACTGATGAAATCCCTATCTACGGACTGATAAAACCCTGTCTGCGGACTGATGAAATCCCTATCTACGGACTGATAAAACCCTGTCTGCGGACTGATGAAACCCCTGTCTACGGACTGATAAAACCCCGACTGCGGACTGATGAAAATTGCAATCATGATTTCAATACAAGATATTTCATAAAGGATAGACCCTTTGGGGTGATGATACACTTAAAGAAACCCCAAGTGGGCCTACATGAAGGTGGCGCCGAAAGCCCATGTCGAAGCCCAGATACTGGCGCCGAGAGACCAAATTCGAGCGCGTCGGGAAGCTTACCTCAAGCGCGCCGTGAAGGTGCCTGCCGAGAAGGAAGAGGAAAAGGGTTATAAAACCCCCTCCCTTCGAAGAAAGAAGAGAGAGGAGGCGGCTGAGAAGAAGTAGGGGGAAGAAGAAGAGAAAAAGCCAAGCCAGATAGAAAAAGGGGATCGAGAGAAAAAGGGGATCGATCGGAAGAAAGAAAAAGAAAAGATAGAGCAATAGAAAGATAGAGAGGGAGTCCCGTTCGGAGAGCAAGAGCCACCCCCCCTTTCAACCAACAGAGAAGAGAAGAAGAAGGAAAGCTCCAGGTGGGCACTGGGGAGGGAGAGGAGTCAATGCTCCACCCTCCCCTCCTCCATGTTTTTCTTTTATCTGATGTAATATAGCGAGTCCTTTCTCAATTTATCAACTGTAGCCGGAGAGTTCCGGCCTTGATTTTTACCTTTCTGTCTTGCATTTCTCTTTCATGATCAGTGTAAGATTTTTATACAATGCAATGAAACATCGATATGGCCCGCCTGGGCACTGATTGATCAAGATATCCGATCTCTGTCTCTCTATGTGTAGCAACCATGATAAATGAATATTGAAATAAAATTAAAAACATATATATTACAGAAGTAATATAGATAATAAGAATAGGGTTAGTTAGATAAAATAAAACAAATTACAAATAACGCCTCTGAGTAAGGCGTTAATTTAAAAATAAACGCCTCTACATACGGCGTGACTAAAGAAAGGACGCCCACGCATGTGGTCGTCAACTCTCACGCGACCAAATAGGCAAGTAAAATAAACGCCCATGTCTTAGGCGTGTTTCAAAAATAAGGAACGCCCTTATACAAGACGCTTATTAAGAAACGACCTGAACAAGGTCGTTAATTTAAGAATAAACGCCCTGACCAAAGGCGTTAATTCAGTTCGTGACCCGTTCGAACCCAGAGCTTATCCAGGGAAAGATTAACCTAATCTAGTAAGTGTCTATTAGAGTAAGGACTCTATTAGGGATATACTACCCTCAAACAAACACTACCTTTGTTAGGACTCCAAAATCCTATAAATATACCTGATCGATCCAACCCTAAAACCATTTGATCGGCTGCGGCTATTACGGTAAAGAACTGAACGTTCTTTCTTTCTATTTTACTGTCAAAAGAAGAGTTACTAACTCTTCATCTCTTTCTCTTCTTACAGATCGAAGAGAGCACCTGCGTACGTGAAGAACAAAGGTAATGTTCTTCTTTCTTTTATCTTCAGCCAAAACATGATGAAGTGAGGATTGATACATCTTCATGTTTCTCTGTAGGAAATTCAGTCGAAGAACAAGGGTTCTTCAAAACAAACGATTCTTCCTGCTGCTGCTGCGGTTATATAGTTGCCGTAGAAAGGGTTCTCCTCAATTACTTCACAAGTACTCTTCCAGATCATCAATTAAGGTAGGATTTTCTCAAGTCTCGTAGCCCAAACTAAAAAAAATAATACAAGAAGCACCATGCATGATATATTTATACAGTTTGCATATAGTTTTAATACGTTTTCTGTAAAATTTTTCAAGAAACGCCCTTGAATAGGGCGCTACTTTAAAAGAAACGACCATCAAAGTGGTCGTTAATTAAAAGTATACGCCTTGTATACAGGCGTTAATTTCATGAACAACCGCATGTAATTAATAATTGATCCTGTTTAAAATTCGATAAATATGAAATAACGATTCTAATATCTTGCATGACTCTACCTGTAAGTTCCTACTAATTGTCTTGTCATGACCATGTCTCCTGTCACTTGAAATTTTATTTCTTGAAATATTGTAAATTTCTTGAATTCACGACTTGGACAAAGTCATTTTTTTATATGTTAACGCCCCAGAACAGGGCGTGATTCTGAAAGCTAACGCCCCTTTCTAAGGCGTTTCTCTGTTAAAATCCTGAAATATATTTATTCTGTAAAATAAAATTAAACAGTAACGCCCCTACCGAGGGCGTGTTTTCTATAAATCCTAAAAATTATTTATATTCTGACAGATATGTAAATAATAAGACGCCTTCTGATGAAGTCGTCAACTCTTGAAGAAACGCCCCTGTCCAGGGCGTGTTTTAGATAAATTACTGAATTATTAAAAATTCTGCAAAACTGAAACGTATGTAAACGCCCTTCTGTTAGGCATTAATTACTTGAGAAACGACTTGACCTAAGTCGTTATTTTACTGTAAACTAATTTTCATCCGTTTTTGTTAACCGATCGTTTCATATGCTATAATATATATATATATCGGCACTATTCTCCACTCCGTGAGTATAGTCCCACGTTTCATGTTGATTTATCGATCACACTCAACTCTCATTGACATACAAGCTCTCCATTGGACATTCCGTTCCCTTGGACTAGCGAGTTAGTCATAGAGGCCTCCGTAAGACTCCTCGTAGCCTTGGATTCTCTCAAGGCCGACTGAGCTGGTTGTACCCTAAAAACCCATTACACGATCCTTGCCATGTCAATCGAAAGAAACATGGTATACCGGCCCTTATGTTTATACAAAGAGTATGTCATAAGAAAATTCTTAATGGGATGATGATATCACGCCATATCATGTCGTTCTTGTAAACCTCAATTCTATGATAAGAATGAGGGTATCTTACTTTGATATACTGTTCATGTGGACCTCAATTCTATATAAAGAATGTCCATATTGATTTGTCATGGTACCTAAGTTAAGGGAACCATATTCTACCTAGTTTTATCGATATTGTGATTATACCGTTATTATCGCCAATCTATGTCCTTTGTCATATTTTTGGACTCTATTCTATCAAAGTTGTCATACATGTCTACAAGCTTGAATATTGAAACTCTATATTGGCTATATAAACAAGAGTGGATGTCAAAAATACATGATAAATGCCTGCGCATATAGGGCCCGATCTGGTCCTGGGAGGAGCACCTGAAAGTACTTGTGCCCATGGGAGTTAAAATGATAAGGTATCTGGCATTATACCGAGTACTTGACTTGCTTGATTGGATATTCCACACACATCTTGTACTTGAATCGTACTTGACTTTACATGAAATGCGTGGCCCGAAAAAGGGTAATTTACTTGCTTGATACATGATAGCCAAAGTTCTTGACATGACTTGTTAAACGTACTTGCTTGAATATCTTGAATACACTTGTTATCTTGTTGAAAGTTCATGATTAGTTCATCTTATTTCCTTGATATTACATACTCTCTATCTTGTCGTTTATGCGAGCATGCATAGCTTTATTGCATTCATGAAAGATGTAATTACTTAAACCCCTTGCTAGTACTTGAGATATAATTTCCTACTGAGCGTTCGCTCATTCCGTTTGTCCCTTTTGTACTTTTCAGGTAAATCTGACGACGATGGAAGTCAATCGGATGGGAATATTCAAGAGTGAAAGTGATAGAGCTGCTCAAGTGTCATCTAGTCTTTTCTATAGTTTTCTTGAGTCAACTATGTATTCTTTTCCTCTTTTTATTAACAGAGTATTGGATTTGTAATAGTCTATCCATTATGAAATAAAGGATTGGGTTATCTTGCTATTTTGCGCGTCTCTGTCTTTGTGTCGAATACACGACCACTCTGATTGACATGATTGATATAAACTCGTCGCGCATCTCCGGGTATCTTCCGCGCTCGGGGCGTGACACTATGTATATGGTCTTTGTCTGAAAGAAATATAGATTAGACTCCTTGGGTTTCAGAGCCGATCGTATGGGTTTGTTCTTCGAAGAGGGACGAGGATAGGACTCCTACCCCCATCTAATGGGTTATTGAGTTTTGTTCTCTCCTTCCCTCTCCGATCTCAATGGATGTTTCCCTATATATAATCTGAGTTTTCTGACGAGCCCCCTTATGCGGTTTAGGAACCAGAGATATCAGTCTCTTGGTTTCCTGGACTGTCCAGCTCTCATAAATGATGATCCGATCCCAGGGTCCTCCATTCTAAGTATTGAATGCTTAGGGCCTGAAGTTTCTGCGTTGAGAGTCCCTCCTTCTCCGGTTTTCAATGTCACTGGGCTCGTCTGGAGGGGTCGGAGGACAGTCATCTCTTGACTCCCCCAAATGGCCTGCAACAGATAGATAAAACCCTCCACAGGATCAGGTGATGGTCTGATTTCTTTCATTGATTCCATCGTCCAATTCCCTTGGCACCCTTCTAATAGAAACATCCATGAGTCTCCCCTTTTGCACTCCTGGCTCGGCATCAATTCAAGCTTGAAATCCCAGAAAACATCTAAACAGAGCATCGTTTTTGAGCTCTGAAACCCTGAAATCCTTCTGCATTTCATCTTCTCGGCGTGCGAGTTTCCCCGCCGAGAACCATAAGGCCGAGAGGCCTTCTCCTTCTTTTAGCTAAATGACAAACCAGTCTGTTACAGCACTTTCCACATGACTCCCTGTGCAAGGCTCCCGGCGGCAGATATTTCAGCTCTGAAACCCTGAAATCCTGCAACAATCCCACCTTCTCGGCGTGCGAGTTTCCCCACCGAAAGCTCCTCTGCCGAGAGAGCTGTCCCCTTTGCTAAACGACAACCCAGTCTGTTACAAATACTTTCCACGTGAGGCTATGTGCAAGGCTCCCGGCGGCAGACTCCCGGCGCGGCCAGGAGCGTGCCGGGAAACCCTCTGCCGAGAGCCCCTCTGCCTTCGCAGCCATTCACACCCCTTTTGCCCAAAACTTGATGATGCCCCTCTCGGCGCCCCCCTTTCCGGCGCGCCCAGTAGCCCGCCGAGAAGCTCCAGGCCGAGAGGCCTCCCTCCCTCTCTTGGCCGGATAGAACCCTGGCCGAGACCCCTTGTTGGCCGCCGAAAACCCCTGGCCGAGACCTGTTTTTGGCCGCCGAAAGCCTCCAGGCCGGGACCCCTCTTTGGCCAATATCAAAGCCACGCCGAGAGCTCCTTCTTGCCAATCAAAAGCCACGCCGAGATCCCTCCTTCAATCAATGAAATCCATTCCGAGGCCCATCCCTGCACCATCTTTCTTCAAACTTCTTAATCTCCCCCTACATCTGTTTAAGGGGATACTCACAGACCATCACTTGTGTCTTGATGAGATACAATAATGGGGAAGATCTCCCCTACAGCTCTCGTCCCAAATCCGGATTTCACCGCTGCCTTATGAACCCAAAGAACCATGTCATTACATGTGTTCTGATGGGTTCCAAGGGAATATTGATCAATGATATCAAGGCAAGAGATGTCCCTGGGCCTGGTGCCCATCTTTGTTCGGTCGTTGTCCCGGCTCTCCGTGGATGATGACCTATCCTCCCTTGGCATAATCCAGGTTGAGGGAACATGCTGCCAAAATTTACATATACCCCACCAATCGAGTGTAGTACTCTCTTCTAACCCCGCTGGCCCACGGAGTTATGCCCTTGCGTGATCTCCGATGGTCCTCCGAAGGGGGATATTAATAAGACATCGCACTCGTACCGGGTGTGTTACATCAGGCCGGTCCCTATTCGGACTCCGGGTCAATCATGCCCGATCCTTTACGGTTCCCACCCTGCCACTGCATGGGTGGTTTCCTATTCCCCACTTGGCATCATCCAAGATGGTGGGAATATGCCGGCAGGTTTCTCCCGTAATTAACAAACCCCTGCTCTGTTCAAATACATTTAACGTCTTGCAAGCAGATGAACTTTGTCTCCTTTGAGCATACGGCTTTACCGCTA
The DNA here is from genome assembly GCA_022559845.1 of Amorphophallus konjac. Lineage (NCBI taxonomy): Eukaryota > Viridiplantae > Streptophyta > Magnoliopsida > Alismatales > Araceae > Amorphophallus > Amorphophallus konjac. The sequence goes on along the minus strand of CM040126.1, from coordinate 80,941,068 downwards.
TCTTCCTCCTACCTCTAGCGTTTAATCAAGGGTTGTCTTCCTTAGGGAGGACGTAATTAACGTCATAGCGTTCAGGGTATGACGGACTTCTAGTCCAGACACGATCACTCACAATCGACTGACCAAGTCAGATCGAGCGCACAATAAGAGTTGTCACCACGGTGACTGGCACGCCAATAAATCCATAAACATAAATAAATAAATAAAAAAGAATAAACTAGATAAAATAAATGCGTCCAGAAGTCTGGCACGCCCGGTGGGACTTAGTCTCCCTTCATCTTTACGCTAAGGTAGGAGGCCCAGCGATCCCCCCTCAAATTTCTGATTCCGTGTGTTTCCTTGTTTCCAGGAAACTACGATGACAACACAAATCGCGTCTGTATGCTTCGACAAGCAACCGGTGGACATGCACGTCCAGGAGGGGTACCTGGCGGTACCACTGGCGTTCGGTTCGTTTCCCCCAGCTGTCGGGCTGCCCAACTGCTTGGGTGTTGTCTACACCGACCTTCTACAGGTCGATAACGAGGAGCAAGGCGCTACTGCAAACGCCCCAGTGGAGGCCGCTGATCGCAAGGATGGCTTACCGAAGAAAACGGCCCCCACGGCCGTCGCCTGCTACGTCCATCATGTCCAGAAAAGGGACATGTTCCCCACTGCTACCCAGAAGGGGAAGAAAACCAACCGGAGGAGCCGGTCTACTGCTGTTGATCGTCGCCTTTCCAATTCCGGAAAGACGATAATGATGGGTGTTATTAGGGCGAACCTCGATGGTCGCCCCAGGGGAGTCCGGCCGGACAGAATCGTCCCGACCATCCCAACTGACAACAAGTTCCAGGTTTTGGCCGCTAGGAGGGCCAACTGGGAAGCTGCTGAAAAGAAGCCGCTGGCGCCCAAGCCAGCAAAATACAAACAGGTCTGGCGACCGAAGAGGATCCAAAGCTGGGCCCCAGCTGAAGACAGAGAGAACCTCACTGATATCACTGTTGCCCGCCTCAGAGCAGGGGGCAGAAGGGAGATGAAGAAAGATGAAAGAAATGCTACTGCTGCCTACCCCAGGACCTGGGGGAAGAGAGATGAGATTGAGGGTCAAGAAAGAAATATGATTGCTGCTCGTCCCATGATAAGGGGCGGAAGATATGAGACTAGGGAAAACTTCACCAACACCCATCCCATGGCCAGGGGCAAGAGATGGGAAGAGAAGAGCTACAATGCTGCTGCCAACCCCTGCCAAGTTGGCGATATGAGAAGAAGTGAACCAGTCACTATGCTTACTGCAAGAAGATCAGGAGCCTGTGCCAGACAGGCTGATATCTTCAAATATCCCAGGGCCGAACATCTGAATGCTCGGGTGACAAGACTGGCCTGGCAGCAAAAGGGCCAGGACAGACTGATGCTCCGACCTGAGCCGAAAAGGCGCGACCTAGAGGAGACTAAGCAAGTAGTCCAAGATTACTTCCACTACCTAGGGAGCTCTGCCCTAGGCCAGCAAAGACTATCCCGTGCCTTGGGCATCAGGGATGAAGAAGAAGAAGAAACCTTCCAAGAAATGATGATCGAAGCCTCTTCCTCCGATTCAAATGACTATGAAGAAGGCCCCAGGGTCGGATATAATGAAGAAGACCTGTACGAGGAAGAAGCCAAAGAAAGAATATCGGTCTTTGACCGGCTCAGATATCCTAGTCAAATAAAAAGAAAGGCCTACAGGCGGAAAGGAAAGATGCAAATCTTCGCCTGCAATATGGCTGGACTGGCCAGGGGGCAGGATATACTACCAACTCAGCCAGAGGAATTGCTCAGGCTGGCAACTAGACCTGGTCCTATCACAAGAAGAGGCCAGGCAGTAAAAGATAAAATCAAAATTGATGATGAAGCCCGTAGGGTTACCACTATGACAGTTAATGTGGTAACAGCGGAAGATGGAGATAACCCCTTCGTTGATGATGCTGAAGGGACTTCTGAAGATATACAAATTCCATCAACCATGGATCCCATGATCCAGATGATGTTCAGAAGATACCAACAGGAGATCAATGCTCTCCGAAGACAGCTCAATGAGAGACAGGAAGCTACATCAGTCTCGAAGCAAGCTGAACCTGCGGGGCAGACATCCAGCTCCACAGAAACAACTATCCTGGCTAATCCTCTCTTAGCTGATAAGGGCAAAGCACCAAGTCAACCTGTTCCACAGCAAACAGTAGCTCAGCCCTCTGTGTCTCAGACACAGCCTACCGCGCCCATCTTGCGCGCCACTGTGATGACAACTCCTCACAGCCAGCAACAAGCCCACTTCTTTCCAGAAGATATAGATCCAACTGTAGCCCACAAGCAGATGATTGAAAGAATTGTGGAAATGAAGCTGTCAGAGAAGACTGGAGATGATACTAGTGCCTATGATGTGTACAAGGTACAGTATCCCCCCCAGTATGCTGCCAAAAGACTACCTCCAGGCGTCAGCAAGCCGCCAAAGTTTGAGAAATTCAATGGCCAGGGCTCCCCCAGGGAGCATATAGCCTACTATACTACAATCATGGGCGACCTAGCAGTCGATGAAGCCTATCTGCTCAAGTTCTTTGGCTCGTCCCTCACTGGGTTGGCCTTTGAATGGTATTCAAGCTTGTCAGCAGGATCAGTGGTTGATTGGCCCGATATGCAGAGAAAATTCCGCGACAGGTTTCATGTCACGGAGAGGGAAATCACAATAGCAGAACTGTATGCTACCAGGCAGAAACAGGATGAAACTGCACTGGAGTACATCAAAAGATGGAGAAATCTAGCCATGAGATGCAGAAGACCTCCTCATCAGGAGGATGCAGTGCAGATATGCAAGCAGAACCTCAGGAGGGAGGTACTAGAAAAAATGATCGGTGCAGATGTCAAAACATTTGACCGACAGAACAATATAGTGGCGGAGGTCAAGGTGTTCTTGTCCAAACGTCCGACCGTCAATGCTCCCGCCATGCCAAAAGGTAAATCCAATGATCGGCGGCCGTCACACTCTGAGGCCAACACCGTCGATTTTAGAACCTTTGAGCAACAAAAAGGGAAGAAAGGGGCAGATGAAGCTCCCCCGATGGCAGATACAGCAGAAAGAAGAGACAAAGTCTCTCTGAGGGACAGGATGAGAAGGGCTTACTCTTTTCCCAAGGATAAGACTGCAGCATTATTTAACTGGGCATATAAGTTCAATAAGGTAACATTGCCTGAACCAAAGAAGCCCGAAGACGCAGAAAAGAAAGATGATCCGATGTTCTGTCCATTTCACCGGGTGTTGGGGCACGCAATTGAGGACTGTTATGTCTTTAAAGATATCATGGAAGGAATGGTCAAGAAGGGTGAACTGCAGCTGGGAGATTACCAGGTGAAGCCGCCTCGGCCACATGAGCTTCCGCCCTGGAGGGTGGCCGCTAATATGATCTCAATCTATCAACAGCTACCTAAGGAAGCCATTGAAGAATGCACCAGGCACACCTATGAAGCCTGCCTCCTCACCCCATTGAGAGATCAGGAAGGATGGCAGACGGTACCCACAAAAAGCAGAAAGAAGACTCCCGCAGCTAAAACCAACGGAGCAGTTATCCGGGGTGTCACCCCAAGGCCTGAGTCGCCTCCAATAAAGCCAATATGGCCTACAGTTGAGACCGGACCAGTCATCCGGATCCGTACTCGCAACCGGAGGAGACAAACTCCCCTCCCTGCACATAAAGAAGAAAGTCCTGCAACCAGGCGTCTACAGCAATATATTAATGAGCTTGATGAGTATGAGCAGAAAAAGCCGAAACACCTGTTGGTGAAAGACTGTATACTCTGGGAGCAGCTCGAAGAATTGAAAATTGAAGAGCAGCCGGAGGCAGAACAAAGAAAAGATGAGACTGAGTCCTTCTGGGGGCAGGAACTAGCAAAGCCAACTTCCCAGAAAAAGAAGAGACGGCCTAAGGCCAAAAAGGGAAAGAAGGTCACGACAGTACAATGCAATACTCTGTCGGTACTCTTTTCTCTGCCCGGGGAGGATGATGAACAAGAAGCATCAGATGCCCCGCTAGAAGCCAATCATGCTGAGGCCTCTACCTCAGCCCATGCAACACGTTCTGGGAGAAAATGGGGGCGTCCGCTACCAGCTAACCATAATATTATGTTCAGAGGGGAGCAACCCTATCAGATCCCGAAACCAGAGGTGCGCGGTGTCCAGGTTCCTCCCCCTGCCAGCTTGTACCAAGGAAAAGATAAAGCAGAAGGAGCCCCTTCATTCCTGGAGTTCCTGTCCAGCTTAGAAAACGAGCAGCCGTCTCATACTGCTCCAGCTAAAAGCCATAAATGCCAGCAGACAGCAACTGGAAAGCAGAAACAGCATGAAGAAAATGAAGAAAATAGCCCTCTAGCAAAGCCAGGGGCAGTCATTACAGAAGAAGCCCTCCGGGAGACCGATGAAGAAAATGAAACTGGGACTGGGCAGCAAAGGCCACAGGCACCACATGAACCTCCAAGACCCCGGTGGGCAGAGGAGATGAGGCTGTCTAATGTTCGGGTTGGCAGTCGAATCATGAAAATGTTGAAGAAGCTCCCCACCAGATTCTCCATCTGGGAGATACTCTCTCTGAGTGAAGAGGCCCGCCAAGCAATTGTGGATGCCCTGCAGTCGCCGGCACAATATGAAGCACTCTTGGCAGAAGTGAATGCTGGACCATCAGTCACGTTCACAGAAGATGATATGCTGATCCCAAATGCCAGTCACAACATACCGTTGTATATGAGGGGCTCCCTGAACTGTCAGTCGCTGAGCAGGATACTGATAGATCCCGGGGCTGCTGTAAATATTCTCCCGTATCGCATCTATCAGAAATACTACTTTGATCTGCAGCTTACCAAGGTCAGAGACATGAAGATTGCTGGGTTCAACCAGAAATGTGAAACACCTCTCTGGGTGGCTGATTTCAACCTCACATTGGGCGACCTCACTACCGTGGTACGATTCTATGTGATCGACTCCAACACCACATATAAGGCCCTGTTGGGGAGACCGTGGCTGCATGAATATCAGATAGTGCCATCCACGCTACACCAATGCATAAAATACTGCCATGAAGGAAAGGAAGAAAGGGTGTTTACAGACCTACATCCCTTTGAAGTGTTCGAATGCCATATGCTCGATGCCTCCTACTACACCGAGGTGTCACAAAAGGATGAAAAGAAAGAGGCTGTGATCAGCCAGAAGAAGCCGGCGACGAAGGCAAAAGCTTGGTCTCCACCGCCACCCAGGGGCTATGTTGAAAAGCATGAAGTAGCTCACATCTCTTATGCTGATGATTTTGCTCGGATCACCCCTCCTAGCATCCATCCAGATAGCACTGATCAAGAAATGAAAGAAAGGTGCATACAAGTGAAGGTCCCACGAGGTTTAATCAAACCCGTCGCCAACCTAGAATACCAAACAGTGCTGCCACTGAAGACTATGGAAATCCCTCGCTTCTGCGAGCCACCTACCATATTCTACACCGGGGAGGCAGTCGAAGAAGATGATCAAGACTGCATGGTCCCTGAAGAAGCCGCAAACCGGATGGTGCCGATTATAGGCCTGGAGTATACTACCCAGCAGGTTTCGCAGATGTTCTCCAAGATGCAAATGCCATCACTACAATCTGCAGCCTAGAAGAAAGCATTCAGGGAGCTATGGGATCCGCCTCGAGATAATAAGGAACTGAGGAAGATCACACAGCATCCGGGATTGGGTTATACCCTTCAAGAATATTATGAAGCCGAGGTGGATGTCATCTCTACCTTCTACTAGCATGGAGACTCCCCTGGGATAGGATGTGATCAATATCCCTTTGAGGATGAAGAGGTTATGTATCAAACCATAACAGACAATGAAGCCCAAGATGACCAGCCAGAAGCAGGGATGTCTGATAAAACTGAGAGGGGTCGGTGCTAGAAGGACCCGTCCTGCAAGGAGGATCTATTCCAGGCCGAAGCACAATTTGATACGGGAACCCCGGATGAAGACCAGATGGCCAAAGAACTGAGAGAATGCCTGGAATTTGAGCGCATTCTGGAAGAAGTCCGGGCTCTACAGAAAGATGACCTTTCAGGGGAGCCTGCAACAGAAAGATCCCTAAGAGCGGAAGATTCCACTTTTGAATTCTCTTCTGAACCAGTCTCATCCTCGAGGCAGACTGAACAGAATCCGATGGTATCGGCCTTATATGATAAGCCGACATCCGCTGATGAGCAGGATGACGATACAGAAGAACATGAAACTGAAGAGAATTATATCCCGGGAGACTTTATTGATTTGCAAGAAGCCCCACCCGAAGTTGAGGACGGAGGCCAGGCCACCGTCGATGAGCTGATAAAAGTGAATCTGGGGTCAGCGGATGAGCCAAAGCCGACATTCCTCAGTGCACTGCTAGAACCAGCTGCCAGAGAACAGTACATACAGTTTCTGAAAGAGTTTCGAGACTGCTTTGCATGGACATATGATGAGATGCCGGGACTGAGCTCTGATGTGGCACAGCACCGATTGGCGATAAACCCGGGGGCAACCCCTGTAAAGCAGCCTTCAAGGAGAATGCGTCCCGAACTGATAAATCAGATCAACAAAGAAGTCGACAAGCTGATCAATGTGGGCTTTGTTGAAGAGAACCAATATACTACATGGCTGGCCAATATAGTGTCCGTGAAGAAGAAAAATGGGCAGATCAGAATATGTGTAGATTTCAGAGACTTGAATAAGGCTTGCCCGAAGGATGATTTCCCAGTGCCAATTACTGAAGTAATGATCGATGCAACCATTGGCCATGAAGCCCTGTCATTCATGGATGGGTCATCCGGATATAACCAGATCTGGATCGCTGAAGAAGACAGAGTGCACACTGCATTCTGCACTCGGAAGGGGATATTCCACTATAAAAGGATGCCGTTCGGCCTCAAGAATGCCGGCGCTACTTACCAAAGAGCTATGACAAAGATCTTTGGTGATTTGCTCTTCAAAAAGGTAGAGTGCTACATTGATGACCTGGTGGTGAAAACCAGCAGAAAAGAAGACCATTTGCAGGATCTGAGAGTAGTGTTCCAGAGGCTGCGCAAATATGAGCTCAAAATGAACCCTATGAAATGTGCCTTCGGCGTGTCCAGTGGAAAATTCCTTGGGTTCATCGTCCATCATAGGGGCATTGAGATTGACCCATCCAAGATTAAAGCTATCCAGGAGCTCCCTCCACCAAGGAATCTCCACGAGCTGAGATCTCTACAAGGGCGTTTGGCCTACATCCGACGATTCATATCAAATCTGTCGGGGAGATGCCACCCTTTTCACAAGCTCATGATGAAAGATGTGCCGTTCCTCTGGGACGATGGCTGTCAGGAGGCCTTTGAGAAGCTGAAAGAATATCTCAAAACCCCTCCAGTGCTGGGGGCACCTATTAAGGGCAAACCCCTGATACTGTACATTGCAGCCACACACTGTTCCCTGGGGGCAATGCTAGCATAGATAAATGAAGAAGGCAAAGAGCAGGCTCTATACTACCTGAGTAGGAGGCTGATCAGAACTGAAGAAAGTTACACCTATATAGAGAAGACATGCTTGGCACTAGTCTTTGCCGTTAAAATGCTCCGGCACTATATGCTGTCACATGAAGTCAGATTGATATCTGCAGCAGATCCACTCAAATACATACTGACTCAACCAGTACTGAAAGGCCGGTTGGGCAAATGGGCAGTAATTCTGATGGAATTTGATATCACATATATACCCCAGAGGGCAATAAAAGGACAGGCTGTGGCCGATTTCTTCGCAGAACATCCTGTGCCAGAGAATGATATGTTGGGGACTGAGTTACCCGATGATGATACACTAGAAGCCTGCCAGGCTCAGTCAACTATGTGGCAGCTATTCTTTGATGGAGCATCTAGAACAGAGACGGACTCTGATTGAAAGACCAGAATACGGGTCGAAGCCGGTATTATGCTGAAATCGCCGGAAGGGGAGGTTGTGCATACTTCCTGTTCTATAAACAAGCCCTGCACTAATAATGAAGCAGAGTATGAAGCTCTGATAATCGGACTGCATATAAGCCTCAACATGGGTATCCAGATGCTTCAGGTATTCGGGGATTCAATGTTGATAATAAAGCAAATCCAAGGTGAGTTCAAAGTGCGAAAGCCGGAGTTGGACCCCGACCACCAGAAAGCTGTGCGCCTCATGGCGAAATTCTATCATATTGAGCTCAAGCATGTGGGCCGTGCACATAATGCCCAGGCTGATGCATTGGCAAAGCTAGCCAGCTCAATAGCAGTCCCACCAGATGAGACACTGAACATTATTGTCATAAATCGGCGGCAAGTCCCCAGCATGCTAGAAGGCTGCCCCGAAGAAAATGAAGTCGCCACGATCAGTACAGAACAGGCATCTGATTGGAGACAACACCTGCTACAATGGTTTTTACACCAACAGCTGCCGCAGAAAAGAGAAGAAAAGATGAAACTCTTGCGAATCAAAGATTCTTATGAATTCAGGAATGGGACTCTGTTCCGAATAATGGCAGATGCACGCAAGAAGATTCTGCTCCGCTGCCTGTCCACTGAGGAAGCTTGGCAAGCGATGAAAGAAGTACATGCTGGGACAGCAGGTGCCCACCAGGCTGGCCCCAAGATGAAGATAGAAATCAAGAAGCTGGGCTACTATTGGCCCACTATGTTTGAAGACTGCTGCACATTTGCAAAGTCATTCCAGAAGTGTCAGGAGCATGCTGTTGTGCCTAGAAGGCCACCTACGATTCTGCACCCTACAGTCCCTAGCTGGCCGTTTGCACAATGGGGAACTGATGTAGTCGGTCCACTACCGACTTCCTCGGCCGGGCATAAGTATATACTGGCCATAATAGATTACTTCTCCCGATGGGCAGAGGCTATAGCACTAAGAGAAGTCACTGGTGAGCTGGTCGCCAGATTCATCAAGCAAAACATCATCTTCCGGTTTGGGATCCCCAGCCGAATAATATCTGACAATGGGAGTCATTTCAGAAATCAGAAAATCTATCGGCTTGCCGAGAAATATAAGATCGAATGGAGGACTTCCACTCCTTACAATCCACAGGCAAATGGATTGGCAGAAGCTTTCAATAAGACTTTGTGCACCCTGCTGGCCAAAGTCGTCAGTGCCAATAAGAAGGATTGGGAAGAAAAGATGTATGAAGCTCTGTGGGCGTATCGCACCGTCTTCAAAACACCTACAGGGTGCTCACCATACTCCTTGGTATACGGCTTAGAGGCAGTAGTCCCACTAGAGCTGGAAGTCCCGTCACTCAGAGTGGCAGTCCAATACGACCTAGCCCATGGCGAACAAACCAATGCAGAAAGAAGATTAGAAGAATTGGCTTAATTGGAAGGGAAGCGCCTCCAAGCTCAGAAGAATATCCAAATGTATCAGGTTCGCATGGCCACTGCATTTAACAAACTCGTAAAAGGACGAGAATTTAAGAAAGGTGACCTCGTCATGGTCAAGAAAAAAGAAGTCATGGCGTCCAACCCGAAGGGAAAGCTAAATCCCAATTGGGAAGGTCCATATGTGATACAAAGGGTCTACGAAGGAGGGGCCTACATAGTTGTTAATCATCGAGGGGAGATCCAATTCTCACCACTCAACGGTAAACACCTAAAGTTGTATCATGCTGCACAGCTGATATTCCCCGAGTAATCGGGCAAGAGATACCTTTTTCTTGGTCTAACGGCACTACGCCCTAGCCGAGATACCCTTTCCTTGGCTTAGCGGCACTCCGCCCTAGTCAAGATATCCTTTCCTTGGCCTAGCGGCACTCCTCCCTAGCCGAGATACCCTTTCCTTGGCCTAGCGGCACTCCGCCCTAGTCAAGATACCTTTTCCTTGGCCTAGCGGCACTCCGCCCTAGCCGAGATACCTTTTTCTTGGTTTAGCGGCACTCCGCCCTAGCCGAGCTACCCTTCCTTGGTCTAGTGGCACTCCGCCCTAGCCGAGCTACCCTTCCTTGGTCTAGTGGCACTCCGCCCTAGCCGAGATACCCTTTCCCTGGCCTAGTGGCACTCCGCCCTAGTCAAGATACCTTTTCCTTGGCCTAATGGCACTCCGCCCTAGCCAAGATATCCTTTCCTTGGTATAGTGACACTCCGTCCTAACCAGGCTACCACTTATCGTGATCTTGTGTCGTCACGATCTGACACCCTCTAAATAGGAAGGGGGGGGGATAGAAGAAAATAAAAAATATATATATAAAAAAAATGGGGTTAAAAATAGAGATACCCCGCCAGTCTTGTTCGGACATTCTGAACAAGGGCAAAAATGGCTAAAACCCAGCTGTGGTGAAAACCCGAAAGGGCACTGCAGGCAAAATTGGGTACCCCGCCACGTGAAAATCCGAAAGGACGCGTGGGCAAAAGCAAGAGGGGGCTGGCTCTAGTGAAAACCCGAAAGGGCACTTGGGTCGGTAATGTGGTAACCACGAAGAAACCCGCGTATCTCTTTACGTCCCGCCGTGATAAAATCCATCCAGTTTGGACCTTACGTCTATCCTGGTGAAATCTATAAAAATCCTTGCATTGGTATAAACCCAATACCGATGATGAAACCCGTTGCTGATTGATTGGCGCATTGCCCGATCAGTGATGAAACCTGTCCAGTTTAGACCGTACGTCTATCCTGATGAAGCCTATAAAAATCCTTGCATTGGTATAAACCCAATACCGATGATGAAACCCGTTGCTGATTGATTGGCGCATTGCCCGATCAGCGATGAAACCTGTCCAGTTTAGACCTTACGTCTATCCTGATGAAACCTATAAAAAATCCTTGCATTGGTATAAACCCAATACCGATGATGAAACCTGTTGCTGATTGATTGGCGCATTGCCCGATCAGCGATGAAACCTATCCAGTTTAGACCTTACGTCTATCCTGATCAAACCTATAAAAATCCTTGCATTGGTATAAACCCAATACCAACGATGAAACCCGTTGCTGATTGATTGGCGCATTTCCCGATCAGCGATGAAACCTGTCCAGTTTAGACCTTACGTCTATCCTGATGAGACCTATGAAACCCTTGCATTGATGTTAGCACCCACATCAATGATGACATATGCACAAGCTGCGCCCATCAGTTATAGAATCAAAGTTTCAATAAAAAAAAAAGGAAGAAAAGAAGAGATAAAATGGGGTTAAAAATAGAGATACCCCGCCAGTCTTGTTCAGGCATTCTGAACGAGGGCAAAAATGGCTAAAACCTAGCTATGGTGAAAACCCGAAAGGGCACTGCAGGCAAAATCGGGTACCCCGCCACGTGAAAATCCGAAAGGACGCGTGGGCAAAAGCAAGAGGGGGCTGGCTCTGGTGAAAACCCGAAAGGGCACTTGGGTCAGTAATATGGTAATTCAAAAAGTTCCGTGCCAACCGGCACGATACCTTCATCTGCCTTCATCAGTAAAACCTTCCGTTGGTCATATGGCTCCATGCCCCACCGATGATAAAGCCTTTCTGGGACAGACCTTACGTTTGCCCTGATAAAATCCACATACCCCCATTCGCAAATCCCACCAACAATGAAGCCCATCACCATTTTGCTAAAGCCTATCCAGCTCAGACCTTACGTCTGCCCTGATAAAACCTACGCATTTCTTGGCAAAGTCCCACCTGCGATAAACCCTACTCAGTTTAGACCTTTCGTCTATTCTGAAGAAACTTATAAATCCTTTTCGCATCGATATAAATCCAATATCGATGATGAAATCAGCTGTTGATCGATTGGCACCTCGCCCGATCAATGATGAAACCCTACTCAGTTTAGACCTTTCGTCTATTCTGAGGAAACTTATAAATCCTTTTTGCATCGATATAAATCCAATATCGATGATGAAATCAACTGTTGATCGATTGGCACCTCGCCCGATCAATGATGAAACCCTACTCAGCTTAGACCTTTCGTCTATCCTGAGGAAACTTATAAATCCTTTTCGCATCGATATAAATCCAATATCGATGATGAAATCAGCTGTTGATCGATTGGCACCTCGCCCGATCAATGATGAAACCCTACTCAGTTTAGACCTTTCATCTATTCCGAGGAAACTTATAAATCCTTTTCGCATCGATATAAATCCAATATCGATGATGAAATCAGCTGTTGATCGATTGGCACCTCGCCCGATCAATGATGAAACCCTACTCAGTTTAGACCTTTCGTCTATTCTGAGGAAACTTATAAATCCTTTTTGCATCGATATAAATCCAATATCGATGATGAAATCAGCTGTTGATCGATTGGCACCTCGCCCGATCAATGATGAAACCCTACTCAGTTTAGACCTTTCGTATATTCTGAGGAAACTTATAAATCCCTTTTGCATCGATATAAATCCAATATCGATGATGAAATCAACTGTTGATCGATTGGCACCTCGCCTGATCAATGATGAAACCCTACTCAGTGTAGACCTTTCGTCTATTCTGGGGAAACTTATGAACTCTTCTTGCATCGATATAAACCCAATATCGATGATGAAACCAGCTGTTGATCGACTGGCATTTCGCTCGATCAATGATAAAACCCTATTCAGTTCAGACCCTACGTCTGTCTTGATGAAAACCACATATCCTGTAATCGTCCCACATGCTATAACCTCTACCCAGTCTAGACTTTCCGTCTATTCTGATAAGGCCCTTTCTTTCACATTCCTGTAAATTGTCTCCCTCACAACACATATTGCCAAGAGGGACGTTTGCCGCTACCAACAGAATCCGGTTTAAGCACCTCTTCGGATGCCGTCACGCGGTGGAGCGAGTCCCCCATCCTTTCTCTGAAGGGGTGGACGCTCTCCTGCCAGATACGAGCCATTCGCATGAGGGGTTGCTAAAACCACTACCCCACTTCCCTGAAGTGATAAAACCACATGGAAAAGAAGGCGGATACACATAAAGCAAAATTTTTCTTTTCATTAAGAAGTGAGTACATGAAGGGCCCCGAGGGGACATTGTATCACAAAAGAGCACCAAAAAAAAAGAGAGAAGAAGAAAAGAAAAAGAAAATGATTCATGGCTGCCGGAAGATATCCTCGAATGCCAGAAGACCCACAGAAGGGGCGGCTCCTAGTTCATAAACCCGAGCCTCCTCTTCCTGCAGTCGAACAGACTGGTCTCGAAAGGATGCCACCTGCCCCTCTAATAAAGCTGCTTCTTCCTCGAGCTGCGGTCGAGAAGTTGTTAGCTGTGGCAGCTCAGCTCGGAGATCAGACAGTTCAGCTTCCAGGATAGTTATCCGATCGCGCACGAAATGCTCCCGCTCTGCCAAAGACTGCATTTGACGCTGTCGCTCCTGAAGGATGGAGTTCATCTTTGCCAGCTCGGACTTGCACTCCATTCTTTGCAACTTCAAGGCTGCCAATCTGTCCGACATGATGTGTGTCAAGAAATCCCGGCGATGAACAAATTTTAACAACAAAAGAACCCGCTGGGCCCATATTTCTGTGGGACATCCCATCGCCTGTAAGCCGGCGGTGAAGCGCCCGGCTATCTCCTTCAACTGTGAATAAGTTAGTCCAGGTTGGGACTCCACCAGTTGACGCAGCATGCCCAGATGTTGCCAGACAAAACTTTCAGGGGAAGTGAAGCCAGGCGAAGGAAGAGGAGCTACTTCAAAAGTTACTTCACTGTCTATATCCGCCCATAGGGTGATATCCGGCTGCGAAGAAGAAGACAGCAGGTCTGCCGAAGCCACCAACTGAGCTCTGCCCGTAACCTCTGACGTGGCCGAGAGATCTTCCACCTTCATCTCCTCGGAGGCGGCCGTCGGAATACTTCCGGATGCAACTTCAGGCATCTCCTCCTCAGATTCTGAAAATACGGAAGCAAATTCCGTGGCCGTTATAGGCGATACTCCCAGTTCTGCAACAGATACCTCTCCTTCTTCCATTTCGGTGCCTAGCCCCTGCAATGTCAAGGCTGCGGGGGCCACGGTCTAAAGAGGCAAAGGTTCGCTCTCCATGACTGATACTATGGGAACTGTTGATTCTGGAGCGATGGTCATCACTGCAGCTGGTATAAAGGCAGAACCCCTGGCTGGGTCCATTTCAGCTCTGAAATCCAAAGCCTTGATGAGAGCCGGGCCTTCCCCTGCATTCCGCAGGTCCAATGATGCTAAGTCTGTGGAGGACTGCACCCTCACGGGCACAGGGCGAATTATCTCAAGAACGGCTGCCGAAGTAGGAACAATAGCCAGGGTGCCAGATAAAGTGGCTTCAACGGCTGCACTCGTAGCCGGGAGGGCAACAGGGGATTCCTGTGAACGAATCAATGCAGCGTCAAGCAGCAGATAAAGATGGGAAAAAGGAAACCATAAAGGGAAAAGACTCACTTCTAAAGTGATGCCAATATCCTCAAAAGACTGCAGGGAAGAAGAAAGCCCCGCTGATGAGACCACAAAAGGAGGAGTTATATCTGCCTCGGTATCCAGAGCGGCGAACTCTTCTGGTAATTCTTCTCCAGAAAATGGCACCACCAGCTTGGGGGGTGTAAATGATAAAATAATGGCGGTACATACGGATGGGACCTCTAGTTTGGAGGCACCCTCCGTGTCGCTCCCGCTGAGATCTGTTTCTTCTCCACCTGCCTCAGAAACGGCCGCAGAGCTACCGGAAGAGATTTCTACTCTGTCCATGGGCGGGGCCATCAATTCTAACATCTGCTTGGAGGAAGACCGGGTAACTATGCGCCTTCCGGGAGCGGGGCCCCATTTCGCCTGGGTCTTGTGACCCTCCCGCGGCTGAGTAATATCGCCAGCCGCTCCTGTAATCTCAGTCTCCTCCCCGGCCATCACTATAAAGAAAAGCCTGTGAGAGGGACGATGAAAAGTAGCTGAAATGAACAGAAAAAGATGAAAAGGGCATGCTTACCCTCCGCCTCACTAGTCGGCGTGGGAGAGGGCAACCTGGTCCCCACCTCGGAGGGCGCCGCGACTGGCTCTTGGGCTGTGCAAGAAGGAGTGGTCAGATTTAAACACTCCTCTGAAACCCAGCAAGATAGAATGAAGAATGCAATGGCAGAATATTGATGTTACCCTGAACTGATGCCTGAGCGGCCTCCCTCTGAGTTTCGAACTCATCAAATGAGGGAATGTCAGGGAGAGGGGTCCCGATGTCCATCACTACCAAAGCCGATTATTGAGCCTGAGCTTTCTTGGCCTTCCTGGCCTTCCCAACTGCAGCCTTGACTGCAGAAGCCTTCCTCTTCTTGCCAGGAGGCAGGGGAGTAGTGGTCGGTGCTGCAGCAGGAACTTCAAAATAAGTGGCCTTCTCAGCCTGCGCAATAATCTTCCTGTAGAGCCCCTGCCGCTTTATGTCAGGCCGGTCTGTTAAGAACGGCAGAAAGATGATGGGATCAATAGATGCAAAATCCAGATGCTAAACAGAAAACACTGCAGTCAGAAAGGAAAAGATTATACCTGCTGGTCCATCATAAAATACAGAGAGCGGCCAGTACAGATAAGCCACTTCTTTGGAGCGGGAAGCAGCCTCCTTGATAAGCCAGCAAACATCGCCGAATATCTGGCATTTCTCCACTAAAGCTGCCAGGTCATTATGGCCGCGAGAGTCAAGGCAGCGAAACAAGTCAAGATGGTCCATGCCCCAGCCATCGACATAATGAAATGATATAAACAGTGGCTTGTTCAAAATGCCAGCTATCGGGCTTTCCGCAGATAATCCATGCAAACTCAGCAGAATGAACAGCCAGGACGTTTGCTTATAGTACGTCTGAGTTCTATCTTCCCGGCGTACAAACGTCCTATACGGATGAAATTTATCAACTGGACCCCTCCAATGAGCTACTGCCGGGAGCGGCTCTTCAACAAGAAATGGATACTGTTGTGCCTCCAAGCGATCATCTCCTATATGGCACAAATGTTTCAGGGTCTTTACGAAATTGTCTTCGTTAATAGCGGCAAAGACAGGAGCGGGCGGCTCAGAATTCTTTTCCTTCAGAGCTCGACGCTGGGCCAGATAGTTCTCTGCCTCCCTCTGGTTCTGCGAATAAAGCTTTCTCAGATGGGCCTCAGGGATTTCAAACACCGGCCCAGGCTGCTGTTTCAGGAAAGAGCACTCTGCTACATCCCAGAAAGCACCCCTGCCATCCCTGAAAAAGCCGGTCTGAATGTTCCACCATTTAATATATTCTGATGTTACCCGGGGAACACAGTTGGAGACGGTGGGCACCCTGAAGATTACATCGTCCTGACGATGATAGAAATCCCACCACAACCGGCCGTCGCCGACAATGGTGGACCCATGCTTGGCCCTGCTATCCAGGGGAAATTGAGCAGCTGATGTAGGGATGTGCTGGTCATAACTGAAGTTCCGCCCAAATCGGAACGGATAGTATGGCTCCAATAGAAGCAGGCCACCCTTTCTGTAAACCAAAACACTGGGCCGAATTGCCATGGCCCATCTCACCAGCTGCGGTTCCAAGATTGGCCGAGCAATGTTGACCCCTGAGACAGGGTGGATATATGTCTCTATCTCCTCCAGCTTGCACTCTCTTTGAGGATCAATCAAAGGAGCTGAACCTGCTGCCAAGCTCCAGAAATGTATGCTGCCAGGGGCGTCCACTGGTACTTTTATCAGTCGGCCCCTTATTTTAAATAGCTGATCATAAAAGGGACCAGGCTCAGCGTTGGCAAATTCAATCATCCTGGGTGACACTGTATCCGCCTGCAAGATTCTCGGAGCTAATTCAGGGAATATACTGCAGACCCAGGCATTGAAGAAATGAAAAGGACCTACGGTCCTCAAAGAACGGGGAGTCCGATGCTTGTGCAGGTCCCCCAAAGATTTATAAATCAAACACAGGGCCACTGGGCAGAGCGACAGCTTCATCCCCCAGGCCATCTGACAAGCTGGATATATGGCCTTTGGCCGAATGACTGTCTCGTCCCCTTATGGAAGAGCAAAAGTACACAGCCAGAATGTGAAATAAGCTGCACAGTGTGTGATGGGATCTACCCCTGCCGGGTTGGGACCACCTTTGCCCGCATGGCGCAATGAAGATGGCAGTGCCGATTTTTAGCGGGGAGCTCTTATCTGCTTGCTCGCGACAGGACCCATAGAGAGGAAATCTGCATATTTTAGGGGACCGTCGAAGAAGTACTGGAGCCACTGCCCGATCCGGACCCTCAGTTTGCTACCTTTCTCTCGGGGATGATAGCCTTTGGAGGATCCTCTACTATATGCCAGACAAATGGAGCGATAGACCTTCATCAGATATCGGTAAGAGAAGCCAAGGGAATACTTGCCTTCCCCATCAGAGCTGTCTTTCTCGGAGTCTGCCAAGCAGACTTCTTCATACGGTTCACCGTCAATAGGCAGACCGGAGAGCCGTGATAAACTCCAGAGGTCTAGGGATGTCTCACCCTCTGCTGTATAAAAAGTGTTGAACAAAGGACAGAACACTTCAAACATCCCACAGCATAACCCCCTGGAGATGGGATATCAGAATCTGGAAGCAAAAACACTGTGGTATACTCCCGCTCTGATCAGCAGAGGGGCATATTCCGTCAGAACAAACTCGATAAATTCTACTGCCCCTACTCAGAATAGATGGGAGTCAGTGATCTTGCAGTCTCCGAACCAACCAGCCGACAAATGGTACTTGAACTGAATGGCCGAACAATTTAGCACGAAGGGCTCTTCGCGATATCCCCACTTTATAGGTGCCAAGAACATACCATAGCCGGGCTTCTCCCTATGAACTCGGCCGCCAGCATTGTCCCACCGAGCAGGTGTAAATTCCGGTGCCCAGGTCAGCATCTTCTTCTCCGGTTCTAGTTCCGATATTCCAAGGACTGCATCCCAGTCCCGCTTCTCCCCAGGAAGATATATGGCCTTGCTGCGATACACTGATTCCTTCAGGCTATCTCGCTCGGCAAGGATGGCAGCTTCAACTACGCGAGCTATCCGATAATCTCGCAAGCCACCCACTGTGAAGGTCCGGATGAACGGCATCAAGTGGCGATCCTTCGGGAAGTCTGGCCGGTAGTTATTATCCCGCCTGAAGCATGTCTCGGTCGCCGTGGAGTATACCCAGGCCGTCGACACTGTGTCAGTTTCAGAATCAGACGATTCGTCAACTGAAGCTATTCTATCATATCCAACATCCAAGCTGTGCACGTTCAACCAATTTACTGTGGCCCGAGATATGTCTGGCTGGGCCGATGAACTAACTCCAATAGCTCCGGAAGATGCAGCAGCAGAGCCAGAAGCCATTGCTATATCTATAAACAAAAGAAGAAATGTGGATTAAAAGTCAGTCTTATAAGGATTGCAACATGAGATTCTATAAAAAATTTCGGCAGCATCTCCCCTTATTCGGGATCTGCCCAAAAAGAATAGGGAGTCACCAACCAAGAGGGGGTGATCCCGGAAGCAAAGGGATTGAATCCCCAAAAGACGTCACCCAGGACGGAAGGACTCGCGGCCACCGCCGAGAGGATGAAGACGGCTCGCGCCGAAGGGAGGAAATGGAGAAAAGCTGAAGAAAGAGAAAGAATGGTGAAGAATGAAGAAAAACAGGCCGTCGGCGCCCTAAATAGGGGCCCAGGCGACCAGGGTCTCGGTGCAGTGAAACGCGCGCCGAGAACCTCCAGGCCGAGAGCCCCCGGCGGCCAGAAGGCGCGCCGAGAAGACCCCGCGCCGAGAAGGCTCCCAGGCCGAGAAGACCCCAGGCCGAGAAGCCCCCCAGGCCGAGGCCCCTCTACGGCCAGGGCGCGCCGAGAAGGCTCCCAGGCCGAGAACACCCCAGGCCGAGACCCCCTGCGCCAGGGCGCGCCGAGAGGGTCCAGGCCGAGAGCCTAGCCAATCAGGCTGCGCCGAGAGACCCCTGCGCCGAGAAGCTTCGCGCTGGGACGTCCTGCAGGCCGAAAAGCCCCAAATGCTGAAAATAATGACAGAAAATATGAAGAGAAGAAACATCGATGTGCAGAATACTGTTACAGCGAGATTATCAGGTCTGAGAACTGGATTGAAGACAAATTGAGGAAGATACCCTCGAATAGTAAAAGACACCTGCAACCCCCGTGGCGCTTATTCTGCGCTTACGCTGCCTGCAGGTGGGGGGCATTTGTTGACACCCGGAAAATGAACAAGGGTGGAAGCATAATTGAAAAGAAGATCTGACCAACAGCGAAAGACTAAGGATGAAGCTTATCAACCTTTCACTCGGCTAAAGCCCTTGTCGGCCAAAGCTGATGCCCGGTGCCAATGTCACTCAGACGGCAGCACTGATAAAGCAGCAGTCACTCGACTAATGAGATCTTCCAGCCCTTTAAGAAGAGCTGTACTACTGCTTCGTCCATGAAGTCACAGACGATATGTCAGGGTAAGTCAGATGTCGGCTTACTGACGGAAGTAATATGAGATAAAGATGAAGCCAGCACCGGCAGATGAAGATGATAAAGGCTCCTGAGAAGATAGAGCAGAAGAAGAATCGTCTCCACAGATTATGCACCCGGCTGAGGTCTTCCCAGACTAAGGCTGATGTCCGAGCTCGTCGTCATTCGAGTGACGATATTGATAAGATGAAGTCCCTGTCTATGGACTGATGAGAACTCTGTCTACGGGCTGATGAAACCCTGTCTACGGACTGATGAAATCTCTATCTACGGACTGATGAAATCCCTGTCTACGGACTGATGAAACCCTGTCTACAGATTGATGAAATCCCTGTCTACGGACTGATAAAACCCTATCTACGGACTGATGAAATCCCTGTCTACGGACTGATATAACCCTATCTGCGGACTGATGAAATCCCTGTCTACGGACTGATAAAACCCTGTCTGCGGACTGATGAAACCCCTGTCTACGGACTGATAAAACCCTGTCTACGGACTGATGAAATCCCTGTCTACGGACTGATAAAACCCTGTCTACGAACTGATGAAATCCCTGTCTACGGACTGATAAAACCCTGTCTGCGGACTGATGAAATCCCTGTCTATGGACTGATAAAACCCTGTCTGCGGACTGATGAAACCCCTGTCTACGGACTGATAAAACCCTGACTGCGGACTGATGAAAATTGCAATCATGATTTCAATACAAGATATTTCATAGAGGATAGACCCTTTGGGGTGATGATACACTTAAAGAAACCCCAAGTGGGCCTACATGAAGGTAGCGCCGAAAGCCCATGTCGAAGCCCAGATACTGGCGCCGAGAGACCAAATTCGAGCGCACCGGGAAGCTTACCTCAAGCGCGCCGTGAAGGTGCCTGCCGAGAAGGAAGAGGAAAAGGGTTATAAAACCCCCTCCCTTCGAAGAAAGAAGAGAGAGGAGGCGGCTGAGAAGAAGTAGGGGGAAGAAGAAGAGAAAAAGCCAAGCCAGATAGAAAAAGGGGATCGAGAGAAAAAGGGGATCGATCGGAAGAAAGAAAAAGAAAAGATAGAGCAATAGAAAGATAGAGAGGGAGTCCCGTTCGGAGAGCAAGAGCCACCCCCCTTTCAACCAACAGAGAAGAGAAGAAGAAGGAAAGCTCCAGGTGGGCACTGGGGAGGGAGAGGAGTCAATGCTCCACCCTCCCCTCCTCCATGTTTTTCTTTTATCTGATGTAATATAGCGAGTCCTTTCTCGATTTATCAACTGTAGCCGGAGAGTTCCGGCCTTGATTTTTACCTTTCTGTCTTGCATTTCTCTTTCATGATCAGTGTAAGATTTTTATGCATTGCAATGAAACATCGATATGGCCCGCCTGGGCACTGATTGATCAAGATATCCGATCTCTGTCTCTCTATGTATATGGTCTTTGTCTGAAAGAAATATAGATTAGACTCCTTGGGTTTCAGAGCCGATCGTATGGGTTTGTTCTTCGAAGAGGGACGAGGATAGGACTCCTACCCCCATCTAATGGGTTATTGAGTTTTGTTCTCTCCTTCCCTCTCCGATCTCAATGGATGTTTCCCTATATATAATCTGAGTTTTCTGACGAGCCCCCTTATGCGGTTTAGGAACCAGAGATATCAGTCTCTTGGTTTCCTGGACTGTCCAGCTCTCATAAATGATGATCCGATCCCAGGGTCCTCCATTCTAAGTATTGAATGCTTAGGGCCTGAAGTTTCTACGTTGAGAGTCCCTCCTTCTCCGGTTTTCAATGTCACTGGGCTCGTCTGGAGGGGTCGGAGGACAGTCATCTCTTGACTCCCCCAAATGGCCTGCAACAGATAGATAAAACCCTCCACAGGATCAGGTGATGGTCTGATTTCTTTCATTGATTCCATCGTCCAATTCCCTTGGCACCCTTCTAATAAAAACATCCATGAGTCTCCCCTTTTGCACTCCTGGCTCGGCATCATTTCGAGCTTGAAATCCCAGAAAACATCTAAACAGAGCATCATTTTTGAGCTCTGAAACCCTGAAATCCTTCTGCATTTCATCTTCTCGGCGTGCGAGTTTCCCCGCTGAGAACCATAAGGCCGAGAGGCCTTCTCCTTCTTTTAGCTAAACGACAAACCAGTCTGTTACAGCACTTTCCACATGACTCCCTGTGCAAGGCTCCCGGCGGCAGATATTTCAGCTCTGAAACCCTGAAATCCTGCAACAATCCCACCTTCTCGGCGTGCGAGTTTCCCCGCCGAAAGCTCCTCTGCCGAGAGAGCTGTCCCCTTTGCTAAACGACAACCCAGTCTGTTACAAATACTTTCCACGTGAGGCTATGTGCAAGGCTCCTGGTGGCAGACTCCCGGCGCGGCCAGGAGCGCGCCGGGAAACCCTCTGCCGAGAGCCCCTCTGCCTTCGCAGCCATTCACACCCCTTTTGCCCAAAACTTGATGATGCCCCTCTCGGCGCCCCCCTTTCCGGCGCGCCTAGGAGCCCGCCGAGAAGCTCCAGGCCGAGAGGCCTCCCTCCCTCTCTTGGCCGAATAGAACCCTGGCCGAGACCCCTTGTTGGCCGCCGAAAACCCCTAGCCGAGACCCTTCTTTGGCCGTCGAAAACCCCTGGCCGAGACCTCTTTTTGGCCGCCGAAAGCCTCCAGGCCGGGACCCCTCTTTGGCCAATATCAAAGCCACGCCGAGAGCTCCTTCTTGCCAATCAAAAGGCACGCCGAGATCCCTCCTTCAGTCAATGAAATCCATTCCGAGGCCCATCCCTGCACCATCTTTCTTCAAACTTCTTAATCTCCCCCTACATCTGTTTAAGGGGATACTCACAAACCATCACTTGTGTCTTGATGAGATACAATAATGGGGAAGATCTCCCCTACAGCTCTCGTCCCGAATCCGGATTTCACCGCTGCCTTATGAACCCAAAGAACCATGTCATTACATGTGTTCTGATGGGTTCCAAGGGAATATTGATCAATGATATCAAGGCAAGAGATGTCCCTGGGCCTGGTGCCCATCTTTGTTCGGTCGTTGTCCCGGCTCTCCGTGGATGATGACCTATCCTCCCTTGGCATAATCCAGGTTGAGGGAACATGCTGCCAAAATTTACATATACCCCACCAATCGAGTGTGGTACTCTCTTCTAACCCCGCTGGCCCACGGAGTTATGCCCTTGCGTGATCTCCGATGCTCCTCCGAAGGGGGATATTAATAAGACATCGCACTCGTACCGGGTGTGTTACATCAGGCCGGTCCCTATTCGGACTCCGGGTCAATCATGCCCGATCCTTTACGGTTCCCATCCTGCCACTGCATGGGTGGTTTCCTATTCCCCACTTGGCATCATCCAAGATGGTGGGAATATGCCAGCAGGTTTCTCCCGTAATTAACAAACCCCTGCTCTGTTCAAATACATTTAACGTCTTGCAAGCAGATGAACTTTGTCTCCTTTGAGCATACGGCTTTACCGCTGTCTTCCTCCTACCTCTAGCGTTTAATCAAGGGTTGTCTTCCTTAGGGAGGACGTAATTAACGTCATAGCGTTCAGGGTATGACGGACTTCTAGTCCAGACACGATCACTCACAATCGACTGACCAAGTCAGATCGAGCGCACAATAAGAGTTGTCACCACGGTGACTGGCATGCCAATAAATCCATAAACATAAATAAATAAATAAAAAAGAATAAACTAGATAAAATAAATGCGTCCACAGACATCAGCTTGGCCGGGAAAGGCTTCAGCCGGGTAGATGGTTGACGAACTTCGTCATTGATCTTTCACTATTGGTCTGCTCTTCTTTTCAATTCTGTTTCCGCCCTTGCTCATTTTCAAGGTGTCAACAAAGCCTTATAAGAAAAATTGAATGAAATAAAAGAAGTTGCTTTGACTTACCTCTCTGAAGGAGCAGGAGCTCAGATGCCCAAGGATGGCAGTCAACCTCTGCAGCACCCCGTACTCTTTTTTGGCCGATTTTGGCACGTGGTAAGCAACCTCACCCATGGAGGTTCGTTCAAGAGCCCTCTTCATGATGATTTGGGAAGGTTTAGCAAGGTTTT
Organism: Amorphophallus konjac; assembly: GCA_022559845.1. Taxonomy (NCBI): domain Eukaryota; kingdom Viridiplantae; phylum Streptophyta; class Magnoliopsida; order Alismatales; family Araceae; genus Amorphophallus; species Amorphophallus konjac. Next base: position 80,917,629 of record CM040126.1, on the reverse strand, counting down.
CAAGACCTAGAAGAGGGGTGTTGTGTGAGAAATGAGTTTAAGGTGCCCCCCCTACGTATGTAGCCCGAACACTTGGCCTAATCCCATTAGGATTGAGGTAGGATAGCCCCAAAATGGGTTAAGATAGGCTTTAGCATAGATTAGGACTCCTTGCGTACAGTTTAGGACTCTCCCACAGAGTCCCAATCAGATTTACCAGAGTTTCCTAAGCCGCGGCCTATCGGGCGGCCACAGGAGGTTAATAGCGGTCTTTAAAAAACCATTTCTCTACCTTCCACACACTTCGTCTCTCTGGCGGCCTAAACGATCTTTGGAAGACCATCTCTCAATTCCAATGGTCAAAGGAGGGCCATCTTTATAATATATGCGGTCCAAGGGGGACCGCTTAGGACCTTCTTTGAGCTCATGGCAGGATGACCTTCAGCGGTCTACTGTAAGACCGTCAAGCCCCTAGAGCGGCCATTTGGAGGACCATATCTCTCTCTCCTACTTTACTCTTTTTTGATTCTTTGAGTCATCCCCACTTGAGCCCCTCCGTCCCTCTCTCTCACGCTCCCGTGTCAGGTGTAGGATTCATTGTTAGTTGGTCAGCATCAGCATACACACACTGGCTAGATCAAAACATGTCATATCATAACATCTATAACAAAAGTACATGAGTCGCATGTAGTGCATCAGGCCTGACCCTCACCTGGGCCACCACTCTCTCCTGAGCCCTCATGGCGCTTTGCTGGTGGCACCATGGAGGTGCTCCCATCCTCACGCCGGCGTTGCCGACGCTCCTCATCCTTGTTCCTCTGATGGCTGGAGGAACTCGTGAGGTAGTCCCGGTAAGCCGCGCTGGGCACGACGCTCTGGCTCCGGATGCGCTCCGATCTGCCGCTCAGAAGTCGTAGGGCCTCCTTCAACGCCCTCACCTCTCCCCTCAACTCATCCGCCTCGACGCGGTATCGGTCTACCGCTACCGCCTCTGCCTGGGAACGCTCTGCCTCTGCCCGGGAGTGCTCAGCCTCCTCCCTCTGCCGGGTGGCCTCACCCAGCACTGCTGCCAACTCCCTCTCCTGCACATGCATTCAACTTATAAATTATTTTGCAAGTTGTAATCATAAAATTCAGAAAGGAAAAGAAGAGCGATCTGCTTACCCTCTCGACGAGCGCAGCCTCGGCCTCCTCAGCCCGTGCCATTGCCCGGGCAAACTCTGCGTCCCGCTCGGCCCGATCCGCGGGTAGCTGGGAAGAGGAAGATGGCACGTCGGCTCCCTGATGTTGGGCTCCCTCAGCACGCTGCAAAATAGGGGCATGTTAGTTTCATAAGCATAGCATAACATTTTAAGTTGGAGGTTGAGTAGAACTTACCAGGAGGTCCAGGGAACGCTGAAGCTCGTCCCGCTGCTGGACGGTATAGTGGAGCAACCCCTGGAGCTCGGCGATCCATCCCTGGGGGTCGAGTTGCATGTAGAAGGTCAAGTGTTAATGCATTGTAATCATAAGCATATTAAAAGGCATGAGTCTAGAGTCATACCGGTCATCGCGCGCCACGAAAGACCTAGTCTCCGTAGCGTCGGGCATAGGACGTCAGGTAGGCCTCGTCGCTCGCTGCCCGGGCGCACACCACTCGCCCCAGCCCTGTCCAGTCCTGGATCTGATCCGCTGCTCGGGTGATCCAGTCTATCCCCATCGCCAGCCCGCGTGCGTGGCGTCCCACGCGCTCCTCCGGCTTCTCACATGCCGGGAACTCTACCTCTGCCTGATGGATGCCTATGGTCGCCATAACCAGTCGGTAGTGGAGTGGCTCCACCACGTTCATGTAGTGAAGCTAGATGTCTCGTCCTGCATTAGCTAGGGCTGCCACTACCCATGGCTGGCCCTCGTGTCTCTCTCCATGGTATGGTGTCCACCAGACCTATCAAGTAGATAATTGCATCAGCATACAAGCATATAGTCGCATTTACACAAAGGTCCGGTTTAGATCTTACCGAGGCGTAGGGAAGAGTGTCGAGGTCATCCTGGATCGTCCGGACCTGACGACGTAGAGAGCCCACCTCCCGAGGTGCTATCCACCATCTCGCTATGGGTAGTCGCTCGGGATACACCTCCTGTCCTCTTCCTAGCCCGGGGAGGTACACGTAGGCCCTCACCTGCATTTCACCAAAGTGTCAGCGTATGGCATTTATAGAATTTATAGAAATTACACAAGCATTTTAGGGATTGAGTCGTACATGAAGTAGCGGGGAGAACTCGCCAAGGATCGTGCGCCGGCTCGTGGAGCTGAGAGTGTCAAAGAGGAAGGCGAGTACCGCAGCACCCCACGCGTACTCCCCGATCCGGTCCGCCTCCTGCAGCAGGGGCAGCAACCTACAGCTCACCCCGTTCACCCGGGTGGCGAACAATAGCTTGCCGAATAAGAGCATCAGGAACCTCCACAAGACGACGACTGCCTAGGGTCCCAGTGTGGCTGCTACCCGCTCGCATGCTCGGTCCACCAGCCTCCCGAGGTGCTGCTCTGGCAGCTCCCCTACAGCGATCCCAGCCCCCCCCAAGCCTAGGCCCTCTTGCAGCCTCGCTCTGGGCAGGATCGTCGACTGACGTTCAGGTCTCTGCATCTCAAAGCCCAACAGCCTCTGGGGCGGCTCCTGGTAGTCGGTTAGCGTCCAACCGCTCACCGGCGTGCTGTGCACGCGTAGTCCGATGATGCGCGCCACATCCTCCAGTGTCGAGATCATATGACCCCATGGGAACAGGAAGGTGCGTCTGACCGGGTCCCACCGATCGTGCAACGCGTACAGGAGGGCGGTGTCTACCCGCGCGACCTCCATGCCAAGGAACTCTCTGAATCCTATGGCAGCTAGCCGCTCCCTCTGGAAGTTCGGTAGTGCCAGGTACACTGCACGGACCTGAAGCCATGAGATCTGTGTCTGGCGCTTTCCCTGCATGCATTTAAACAATTGGCATCAGTTATTCATTTCATAATAAGTCATGGATTGCAATAAAATAAAAAAATAAAAATAAAATAAAAAAATGCAGTCTATCAAGCTAGCGGCCACCTTAGGACTATTTTTAACCCCTCCAACGGTCTTTTATTGATCGTTTGAATCCCCAGCGGCCCCCATCAGATCGTTTTCCATTCCCCATAAGCCTTCTCATTGATCTCAACTTACACGGTCATCCTTTGACCGTTTTGCCTAATGGACGGTCTGTTGGAGACTGTTTTGTTCTCAAGGGTTCAATTTCTGAATGGTCCCAGGGGGACCCTCTAAGCCCTTCCACGGTTTGCCTTAGACAGCGTTCATCCCCCTAACGCCCCGCCTGTTCAACTCCTATCAAGTGGTCACCCCTGGACCGTTTAGCCTTTTAAGGCGATTTGGTTTAGGCCGTTTTTTCCCCAAGACGGTCCTATGTGGACCGTTTCTTTCCTGGGCGGTCCTTGCTAGGACCGTTTTCTACCCGTCGAGGCCAACGGCACCCGAGCTCTCTCCCACCATTGTCAACGGCCCTAGTGGCCTTGCAATCATCCCCATGGGGTGGTGCGCCCCCTCTCATCCATCTTGACCCACATGCATGCCGTGAAATGAAAATGGGGGGGGGGGGTTTCCGATGGCCTACCTCGGATGATCGAGCTCCACCGGCCGGCCTCCCCGTCGCCGTTGTCGTCTCCTCCGACAGAGGTGCAATCTCCTCAATCGCCTCGACGGCCGCAGGGGGTCTCCTCCTTCCACCTCGGCCGGTGGTGGCGCCGTTTCCTCCGAGGGTTTCGTCGGCGGTGGCGGCAGCGGCGGCGGGACTCCTTCTCCGGCCATCTGACGGGCTAGGCATTTCAATACCTGCCTCTTGAAGCGCATGTGGGAGCGGAGAAGTGTAAGAAAGGTGGGGGTGAGCTTGAGAGCGCGTGGAATGAGGAACAGAGGAGGACGGGTTGAACTTTGGTGTTCGGTGGGGAAGAAATGGATGGTTTGAAGAAGAAGAAGATGAGAGGCGCCGGTTTTTTTTTTTTTGAAACCGAGAATCAAAAGGTGGTCTGTCAATAGACCTTTCAGCATTTAGGCGGTCTAGTATCAGACCGTTTATGAGTAACGGCCCATCAGCTTTAAAACGGTCATCCTGTGACCGATAACTCGTCAGGCAGTCCACAATAGAGCCGTTTTTATGCCACGTTCAAGATTCAAATACTGCTTGGCTGTGCGGTCCTATTGGGACCGTTTGTTTTAACTTGTGGCGGTCTGGGATAGACCGTTTCTATGCTGTAATAATGAATGAACTCTGTAGTCTTATTTTTGCTACATTATATGCCTATTTGATAATATTTTGGCTTGGATGACCTTGTTTCATATGATTGCACAACTCTGTTTTTGACCTCTTGCAGCATTACTCCACTTCCATGATCTGGGTTAGGTAAGTCAGGTAAGTGTTTCATACCCTGAGTCCCTTAATGCATTACTATATGATATCTATATATGTTATCTCAAGAACCGGCTGGTCATTCACGTGTTCCAGGATCTGATGTTCCACTATAATAAAAATGATGATGATCTAGGTACATGTGTTTAACCATCAGATAGGCCGTTAGGTTGGGAAATTAGGGGATGATGGTTCTATGTCGCACACTGTGGTTGCAGATTTAGTGTCTTAACCCTAATTATTCCGGTCTAGCAATACTATTCTTGAGTATTTTCTATTTTATGACTTTCTTTGCATTCGTTTTGATAATTTCTTTTATTTTAGCCCAGCATGCATCATGCGCATCTTTTGAGCATTCATGTCCCATGGTCTATCTGAAAGTGTCTCGTTGGTGATGGATAATTGTGCGTTCATGATTTTGGGAAAGAGAGAAACCATTCCACTTAGAGTTGGAAGGTTTTCTCTGGTCTGTCCACTTGGTTTGGTTGACTAAGAGTCCCGGTCTGGAGTCTTAGCCTATTTTTACTGCATATTCCCATTCCCTCATTAGTTATGGAGTGTGTCACCTAATGAGGTTGCTTACATTTTCGCTTTCCGTTTATTTAGTCAGTTTCTCCAGACTGGTGTCGTTTTGGTCTAATCATTCCCTATGATTAGTTCGAAGTTTTTCGAAAAATTCCTATCGCTCGTTGGCGAGGAAATGGATGTCGTTTACCTTAACGCCCGCTTTTCAGTCTGCTCCGCTTCATTTCCGCTTCACGTCCATGTTTCATTTCACTTTTGCTTCACCTCCGCTCGCTCCCCTGCAAAGAGGACGTTAAGGAGGGGCATCTGTTGACACCTATTTTTTTTGCCTTTGAGTTGAGTCATTTTCTTACCCTTATTTTTGATGTCTCGAGTTGTCCATTACTCATTGGGCCACTTTTAGGCATTTCTTTGGGCTTATTTTATGGAAACTTTCTCTCTGACTAGGCTTGCTCTCGAATTTGGTTCTAATGGGCTTTGATCTTACTTGGTCTTTTTGGGTAATTTGGCTTATTTACCCTATATTTATTTGTCATCACCCGCCTGGGACGTGGTCTAGCGATAGACCGTTTAGTTGGTGGGCGGTGTTGCATAAGACCGTTTCTATTGCCCAAAGTCCTACAACGGCTTTGCCTCTGGATAAAATGGGTACTTATCTTTTATTTTCAACCAACACCCTAATTTGTGGTCTGGCGATAGATCATTCTATGGGTTAGGCGGCCCCATCTAACGACCATTTTTAAGCCAGAGTCCTGAGTCAGTCAATTTTATGGATAAATGGGTGTTTATCTCTTTTTTTTTTAATTCCACCGACATCTGTGAGACGGTCTCCAGATGGGCCGTTTAATGAGTCCGACGATCTATCGTATGGCCGTTTTATGATCCAGAGTCCTCGCCGGCTGATTCATTTTGTTTTCAGATAAATGTCCTTATTTATCTTATTATTTATTTTCCACTAACACCTTATAGACAGTCTTCAGGTGGACTGTTTATAGATGTAGGCGGTGATGCGGGACGGACCACGAACACGACTCTAATTTGATATGCAATCCTCGGACTCTAAACAAGCTCGCGATTGTCCCTAACGAGGGAAGCGTCGGACGTGCGCGGTTGAGAAATCGGGAAAGAGCTAGGGTGGTCAATTCTCTCTTGTGCCCGGATCGGGTCACGGGACGGTCTCGCTCTCTCTCGCAGCAGCGGTAATGTAATAATATGAAGCGAGCTAATTACCCTATCATGCTCTCTAGCAGTGGCATATGAAATATATACGAATAAAGCAAGGTGCTGGGCAAGGGAGAGAACACGATACCTCCACGCTCCTGGCGTGGGGAAGACTATCCCGGCCGAATTCGGTAACTCCTGGTAACAGTAATGAATTAAATTACAGCAATGAAATATCACCCACTCCATGTAGGGGAAGACTATCCCGGCCAAACCCATGACAGTGGAAACACTGTAGCCGTGACCTACTGCTTTCTCCGATAAGAGGGGCCTTACCCTTTTCCTCCCGACGGGTAGGGGGTGTAGGCAACAAGGGTGGAGGTGTAGGTGCCGTGGGAGGAGGTGTCGGTGCCAGAGGACGGGCTATGGGTGCTGGGGAACGGGCAACGGGTGCCGGTGGTTGGGGTGGAGGTAGATCCCGTGGTGGGGGAGGTCGAGGTCTAGGAGCGAAGTACTCCTGACGGGCGGGCTCATGAGGATGAGCCATGGGTCCCCTCGGATATGAACCTAAGGAGCCACGTGAATCAGCACTACGGGAAGGAGCGGAGCCCCACCGTGGAATAGACTCGAACTCTCCCTCGAATTGCTCCATCTCGAGAGCAACTTGGTATGCATCCTCCAACTTGTCCACCTTGCGGCGGAGAAGCTCATACCGTAGGTGCGGTCGTAGACCACGCCAAAATCGGGAGACGGTAAGGGAGTCTTCCTCCGTGGCATCACATCGCAAATAGTATTCATCGAACTCGGTAATGTAATCAGAGACGGACCGGTATCCTTGGGTGAGACTTTGCCACCTTTCAATGAGACGCTGGCGGTAGGAGGTAGGGAGGTACTTCTTCCTAAGCTTTTCCCTCATCTCGGTCCAAGTATCGATCAGAGGCTCATGACGATGAAACAAAAGGTTCTCCATGTTCCTCCAATAGGTTTGTGCTTAGCCTAAGAGTTTCATCCTGGCAAACTTGACCTTCTGTTGGTCCGACATCTCGAACCACTCAAAATAGCGGTCCATGCCAGCCTCCCAATCAAGATAGACCTTCGGGTCTAAGGACCCGTCAAAGGTGGGAGGGTCTGCCCGAACGGTCCTAAGGGCCCGTTCATCCATATCTTGGTCATGGGTATGCCGTGTAGGGCGACGATCTTGACCATATCCCCGATGCTCGTTATCAGACTCATAGTCATGCACCTCGGGGATTTCACGCCTCCTAACATCTACCCCTTGAACCCTGGGAATCGCGGGTTGATGAACCGGCTCCGGTTGACCTTGTGTAGGTGGGAGGGGTGCCTAGACTGGGGCACTCGGGTGTGCCTCGGCTGGGTCTCTCTCTAGTGCGGCAACTCTCCCGACTAATCCCTGAACGGACTGGTTCGACCCGTCGGCCCTATCCTCTAAGGTCTTCATCCTCTCTTCTAGGCGGGTGCCTAGGCCATTCACTGATGTACTCAACCCTTCAATCCTATCCATTCGAGTACTCAACTCACCAATTTGTGTACCTAACACATTGATACGTGTATGCAATCCTTGCATTTGTCCCATAAGGGTGTGGAACATTTCGGCCACAGCTGACGCATCGAGACTAGTGACCCGGGGATCCACCATAGGTGGTGGCGGCGGTGAGTACTATGTACCTCTACGAGTGGGCATGCAAACACACGGACTAGGAGACGCCAACTAATGCAAATGCACACTACAAGATGGTGCACCTAGACTTAACCAAAACTCGGTACGTGGCGGAGATAATCGATCCGAAGATCACTCGCGCAAGTACGCGGCCTTCTCGATAGGCGTAGCCTAACGTTCGGAAAACACCTATTTATATATCGAGTAAAAGGATGTAAATGTGACCCAAAAACACCTTTTTTTTGTTTTAAAATATGATGATCCTAGGCTCGACTTAGACCGTGCAATAATTATGCAATGACGGATGCAACGACTACCCTAGACTCAACTAGCTCTGATACCAAATTGATGCAGGACAGACCACGAACACGACTCTAATTTGATATGCGATCCTCAGACTCTAAACAAGCTCGCGATCGTCCCTAACGAGGGAAGCATCGGACGTGCGCGGTTGAGAAACCGGCAAAGAGCTAGGGTGGTCAATTCTCTCTTGTGCCCGGATCGGGTCACAGGACGGTCTCGCTCTCTCTCGCAGCAGCGGTAATGTAATAATATGAAGCGAGCTAATTACCCTATCATGCTCTCTAGCAGTGGCATATGAAATATATACGAATAAAGCAAGGTGCCGAGCAAGGGAGAGAACACGATACCTCCACGCTCCCGGCGTGGGGAAGACGATCCCGGCCGAATTCGGTAACTCCTGGTAACAGTAATGAATTAAATTACAGTAATGAAATATCGCCCACTCCACGCAGGGAGGTAAAGGGCTACACAAGTGGCCCCGGGAGGACCGATCTCAGGTTGACGGGCTGCACTTGATCACCCCGTCGGCGCGGTTCGGACAGCGTGTTCTACGGGTCTGTGGGGCCCACGTGCCGCTGAATCCTCCGGGACTGACGAGGTGGGTCCCGCTGTGATGCTGACACTTGGAGGCGTGCCTCCCAGGACGGCGGCCAGGCGGGAATGCTGGTCGGAGGCCGGGCGGCTTCGAACACCACCGGTCGGAAAGGGTGCCCACGGATCTGCTGCTTCTGTTTTCAGGCGCGCGATCCGGTGAGATTGGCTGTTGCGATCAATCCTGACGTCAGATCGAAGCACATAAGGTATCGTTGGAAAGCTCTTTTGGAGTACTTCGATCTAGGGCTAGAGAGATTAAGTGGATCTGTACGGATCTGGCCTTAGTCGATTTTTGAAGTTGTTGTTGGACAGGGCCCGAAATCTTAGGGCAGCAGTAAAGTTTCTTGAGAACTGCCGTTGACCGCAGGGTAGACCTCAGATTCAGACCTCAAGCTCTTCATAAAAATTGTATAGGGGAGAGAGAGGAAAACGGAAATAATTCTTATGACTGATTTGGTGGAGGTTTGGGTGGGCAAACGTATTTTATACTGGCAGGTGGTCAGATCTGGACGGAAGCAGACATAACTAAAGGGGATCTGAAAATGATTTTTAGAAAATATGTAAAGGCCAGTGGAAATTCCAAGAAAATTCGTGGGTTGAGGGGATGGTGGGTAGAACCTCCAGTAATTTTGGGGGTTCCAGAAAAAATTAAAAGTTGGTCTAGAAATGGGAAACTCAGGGTTGCTGTTAAGCAAGATAGAACAGAGACAGAACTGGTGGGTGGGAAAACACGAAAATAGGAAAATAGCAAACGGAGTGAGAACTTTTTTTCAATTTTTATGGAGAGTGGGGTTGAACCCTAGAACGTACCCTGAAAATCTCAGCTCCATATGATATCGGATCTAGGAGCTACAATTCACGGAGTGGACCTCTATCCAGTAGGACAGAACCTGGACAGAACTTCCGACGGTTGCTCGTGGTGGCTCGATGGCGGCACGAACGGCGGCGGCGGCGGAACAGAATGAAATCAAAGGTGGAGGGGCTAAGGTAGAAGGGTTCACAACCCTGAAATGCATAGGATGGAGAAGGAAAACTAGAGGAGAGAGGGGAGGGGCGCACCAAGCTCCAAGGCACAAGATAATTCAACAAATTTTCTTCTCATTAATTTTCAAATAAGAGAAATACAAGGCTTATATAATAAATGGAAAAAGACCAAGAATACCCTCAGATCTAGGATTTGGAGGGGCAAATAAGGGACATCACATTTGATTCAAACAAAATAAAAAAAGAAATTCCTAATTAATTCTAAAGGGGGGGGGCGCCCCCTTGACCAAGGGGGAGGGTAGGTGGGAGAATATGGACTTTTTAGTCCATTTGTCTCCCATGTGCTCTTTTGACATTCAAACATTCTAGATGGCCACCTAGGATGGTTGACCAGCCCCACATAGCTCAGGTGGACCAATGGGAAAGGAGGGAGGGCCCCCTAGCTGGACCTACTACACATTTGCACAAAAACCCACATAATCCTAGGGAATGACACATTGGCTTATAAAGCCTTACAATTGTATATATACTTTCCCAAGGATATAAAAATAAATAATAGGACACAAATACAAAAAGAAAATGTACATGCTCGATGTTGATTCCCATCAGGCGTTCTATCGAATGACCGCCTTCAAGGGCCGAGATCTTTGCTTCGGCTGGTTTTTCTCTCTCCATCCATGGCCGAATGAGGTGTTTGCTCCACCTTTTTCTCCGTAAATTCTGAGTCAAATTGAGTGCCGTTTGATCCGGGGACGCCTGGGAATATTATCTATGGTTTTTATTCACAAAATAAGGCCTAATTCTTGCTAGAAATCCCTTAATTCGGGCTAGCTTTCCAGGGTCTATAAATAGCACCCTTAGTCCAAGCTCGCGAGAGGGGGGGATTTTCTGGAATTCACGTCGAGGTGCTGCCGCATTCTTGAGTGAAGTCCAGTCAGGGAGGAAGGCTTTCCACATCCATTAAGCCTTCGGTTCAGAGAGTAGTTTGTTTCCTTTGTGTTTTGAGTCTAAGTTTAATCATTTCGATCATTTGTTCATCATTGCATCATTTCTCTCCATTTATCTTCACTCTTTTCTGCTGCCATCCTGTGATTCTTCACCTTCCACTATTTTCCATGCCCCCATAGGGGTTAAAAACCCAACCCCCAGGTACACGCCCATCCATTAATGCATTTCTATTCATTGTTGATATTTGTAGGTATTGCACTTCATAAACTCATTTGGGTCGTTCCGCTTTGGTCATTTGTGTTGTTTTGCAGGTCAGCAAGTGTTTCAGCACGAGGTCCATCTCTCCTGGCCGGCCGGAAGGGGTGGAGGATTGCGCTCCTTGGCTTGGGATTTGGAAGTTCTGTGCGGTCCATCTCTGATCGTCTATAGGAGTTTCCGGTCTTCCTCGGACCGTCCCATTCCTCTTTGCGGCTTGCAGAAGACCGTCTCAGATCCACGTCAAGCCTTCTTCCCGCGTTCCACTTCAGTGTTGGTAGCGGCCCATCATCAGACCGTCTTCATCCTTTAGTGGTCGACATAGGACCGTCTTCATCCTGCACCAGCGCTGCATCCTTGGGCGAGTGTCTTCATCTGTCTCCCTTTCCAAGGTACGTAGTGCTCTCTCTTGCACTAGATATCTTGGTGGCGATCACAACCTGTCAATGCATGTGAGTGATTAATTCATTGCGCTACTGGTTCTTTTCATGCTATTCACTCACACACCCCTACACATTGCCTTCCCCCCTTTAGCATCTCTCCCTCTCTTCACTCCCGTCCAGCTACCGGGGACCATCCATCAGCGTGGGTCCAACTCTCATACCACGCCCCGTTCCTATAGTCAATTTTTGGTAGTTCGGCCTCCGGAACCCCCTCGCCAAGACCCCACTGCTCTCGGACCTCGCTCTATCCCTCCAAGGGACCCTCCCCCTCGCCAGCAAGCATCATTCCCCACTCCCCGCCCTCAGCAGCCCACATTGCCTGCCCGACCTCAGCTCCCACCACCCCGACCCATCGAGAAGACATGGGAAAGGGGCCGATGATCGGTGGAGTATCTTCTAGCACAGGACCGCGTGACCAGTGCTATAGGTGTGGTGGGATTGGCCACTTTGCAGCCAAGTGTCCCACTCGGGACTCGTTGGTTATTTCGGACACTCCAGCCCGCGACCCCACATCGGAGCTAGTGCCGGTCAGCTATGAGTCGGATCCAGAACTCGCGGAGGAGTTCTTTGATGAGCCTTTAGAAGAGCACGCCGCCGTCCCGGGTACTCAGCCCCAGAACAATGTGCAATTGGGTGTGATCCTCCCAAACCTCTGAACCCCCATTAAGAAGTTAGTAGGTACATGTTAGATGTCTAGGAGTCCCAAACTTTGGGTTGCGTCATTTGTATGCGAGTGTTACTTATGGTTGTCTAGGTTTGTCTAAGGTCATGTATGAGTCAATTTTGCTTATACAGTTTGTTTGTCATGCATTTGGAGTTTGCATAAAGTCGTGTCCCAATAAAAGGCCAGCCATGCACGTATAAGGAGTTAACTGATGCACGCCACCACGCCCATGAGTTTCGAAAGGGAGAGTACGTCATGATCAGGGTCATACCTGCATGGTTTCCCCTTGGGGACCGTAAAGAAACTCCAGGCACGCGATGCCAGCCCTTTTCGAGTCGTGAAACAAGTGGGTTCAAATGCGTACATTATTGAACTACCAGATGACTATGGTGTTAGTTCGATGCTCAATGTTTCAGTTCTGGTAGCATATCGGAACCCTGCGGTGATCCCTATTAAGTTTTTTGGGCTTTTTCCTCCTGTTGTGAGTGACACACCACCCGAGAGTCCACCTCTTCCAGCCTCAACGCAAGCATATAGATTGTATACTGGACGAGCAGGTGATCACCACCAGGAACAGAGCCTACCAACACTTCTTTGTGCGTTGGAGAGAACGCCCCGCGCCAGACGATGCCTTAGTCACACACGGAGAGCTCAAGCATCGGGACCCTTACTCGATGGGGTCGAGTTCCTCCCACCCAGGGAGAGTTGGTGCGGACACACGCCGCAGTACACGACGGTGGACGAGGACACGCCGGAGTCCCTTTACCTCGAGGAGGATGTGAACTGTTGGGGTGCAAGGCACGGATTCAGAAGGGGGGTTGAATGAATCCCCTTATAAAACTCTTGCCCAATTAAAAGTTAACTGAACCAATCAGAGATGCAGAATAAAAATAAACTAGGATCTAACGAGTTTGAAGGACAGAGATGATCCCAATCAAACTTAGAAGGTGCAATCACCTACTGCTCTGGACATAGAGTGACGGCACCTGAACACATGGGATCTTTCGGAACCAGAATCAAGTAGAAAGTATGCAACCCAAGACTTACGCTAGACAAAAGATTCAAATTGGCCTATGCATAAATCTAGAGAATCGAATAAGGCAATCAAACCATAGTAGGCAAGGGAATTTTTAGGTGGTTCGGTCCGCAGACCTACGTCCACCACACACTCAAACTCGAGTGTGACTTCCGCTGATACACAGCTTAAAACACTGGGCCTCATAGCTTGCCTACGCCTGCTGAGCATCACAGCTTGCTTCCGCTGGGCAATATTGTCACGCCCCTACGCGGAATATCGGGACGTACAGTTAGAAACGAGCTGGAAAGAGAGAGAACTAATCTAAATATATACAAATGCTAAGAAATGGAAATAACTTATTGACCATTAAACAAAACATAACTGGTACATAATCCTCAAATCAACTCAATACAACTGGGATAACAACTCTAAACCACAATAACAAAACTAAAGCACAACACACTCTAAACACAACTAACTGATACACTCAAAACATCACTCCTGCCCTTCCCCATCGGTAAGCGCGTCACCTGAAAAGCCTGGAAAGGGGGAAACAACAACTATGAGCTAACGCTCAGTAGGAAATAACAGATAGGTATAAGTGATTAGCAGTTTAATTACATTTTCAAAATATCAAGCTACAAAGGATAATGCAATAAAAGAGTAATAATGGTATAATGAAACAAAATTGAAAGATCTCGCAAGGTCACGAAATATAAAGGAACAAAATGGTAATACTTAAGAGGAATAACAAAGACAAGAATTTACTACAAGAGATAACGATAAAGAGTTGCCCATATCAAGATAATTCGAGTCATGTCAAGCACGTGTGTAGTTTCATTTCCACGTCCAAGTAACAGCAAGTAAGTAACAACAAGTAGAGTATAGAACAGTGAAGAGTGGAAAGTGAAAAGTAGTAGAGAGTAGTAGAGAGTAGTTGCCAGTCCTAGATTTAACCCATGTCATAGTACTGGTGCCAAATGCCACACCTAGTCAATCACCTCCCCGGGGGTACACATAGTGTTCGGGCGCTCCTCCCAGGACTAGACCGAGTCCTTAATTATTTGCCAGGCATTGATTTCTTTGGATCAAAGATCCCACGAATCTAGACTTCCACAATTTATGGCCAGAATTCCAAGGTTTGAACCATGTAGCAATAACAATTTCAAGTAGGAAGGAGATTCATTTCAGAATTTCAAGGTAAGTACAATCATCAAGAAGATTGAAAACCAAGTCACAATAAGAGTTAATCATGCTGCGCTACTGTAGTACATCAGCTATCCAACAAGCTAATCAACATATTAATCCTAATTATCAAGTTAATATGTCAAAGATTATCCATTATCATTTGCATTAAGATAATTGCCAAAAGCTGATTCAAGATGATAAGGTAAAGGAACAAGCTTGTACAGGAAGGAAAAAGAATGCATTAACAGAGATTTAATTACACCATTAACCACTAATTATGTGGGTTTCTATTTAACCAATGTATACATTGCAATTAAGATGATGAATGACATGCTTTTACATCGTGATAGAACATAGGAACCAATGCAGTTTGAAAATCATAAGGCTCATGATTAGGTCATTGGTTCTTCAAAAGTATAGTTTTCAATTGGTCTAAGTTCAATGGGTCGATCCCCTAATGATCCGGATCGATCCACGGGTCGCAAAATGATGAAAACCGGGCTTCTGGTACATGGGTCTACCCCTGGGGTCGACCCCTGTAAAAATGGGGTCTGGCAGCTGAATGGGTCGACCCCTGGGGTCGACCCCAGCAAATTCTGAAGGATGGGTCGACCCCTGGGGTCAACCCCTTCATTCCTGCGCATGGGTCGACCCCTGGGGTCGACCCCCTTGCTGGGAGTGGATGGGTTGACCCCTGGGGTCGACCCTCGGGCCTGCTGGGCTGCCCAAAAAATGGGTCGACCCCAAGGGTCGACCCCTGCAAGAACAACAACGTGAGTTGCCTCCGGAAAACACATGAACTCATCCAAATGAGATCCAATTGAGTTGAAATCAAAACCACATGATCTAGGAATCCTAATAGACATTCTAGGGTCATGATACATGAGTTTAGAAACATGAATTTTCACCGAAATCAATTAAATCTCAACTTATACATGATAAATACGTGAAAACCCTAGTTCCTGACCTACTTCTACTAAATCATGCAATTCTCTCAACATAAGCAATGAATTTTGGGGCTTCTTGCGTCAAAAGAAAGCTAACTCGATTATGAATCCAACCATGTATGATATGCTACATGAAGATCAGGTTACATGACTCAAAATTAGCCCGAAATCAAGATCTGACTTAAAGGAACACTATATGAATCATGTTCTAGACATGCTCTTACTTCGATGCAAAATACTCTCAACATGCTCAATACAAACTAGGGGTTTCTTCGTCAAATGAAAGCTAACAACATGCTGATTACATCATGTAAGTTAATTAGAGTTTGGTTGTTAGATCCTACCTCAAATCGGAGAAAGAATTCGAAACCCTAGAATGAAGAACAAGCTTGACAGCAGCTCACAAAAAGCTCGATATCTCCACGGATACCTAATGAAATTTGGGGCTTTCAGTCCCATTGGATAGATCGCGACGAGCTGATCAAGATACTATATTTACAAGTCTCAATTGGTTAAGGGTACCTACCTTAATCGACGGATTAAAGGGCTGGAGATGAAGAACGACGAACTACCAACACCCTCCACCAAAACGACGAATGCTCCCAGATCTGGACTCCTCGTTGGCTGACCCAGCTACCAAATGAGACTAGAGTCGAAGAGCTACATTTCTATAGGTCATGGGGCTTCTGGAGCCTTCGGAGTTGGGAGTATTGGGCGCTACAAGTTTCGTGTTTAGAAACGGCGCCGGAATCCTTGACTCGACCAAATCTATGTCGGCAGCACGTTTTAGGGCTAGGTTTACCTCAAATTGATTGAGGGTAAATGTTCCTTACCTCGTGGCCTTCCATTTTCCCTTGATTTCAGATCATTTGGTTGAGTAATAAGGTCGAATTTCACGTTTTAAGTTACGATTAGGTAAAGGGTAGGTGGAAGTCAAATTCAGGATTAATCCTGTAATTAAACAAGGTTACGCAATTAATTTGGGTCAAGTCCAGAAGACAAAATTGCTTTAAAAATGATCTTTTACCCAATTACTATTTTTATAGATTTTTCTAAGGTAGTCGAATTTTATAGGTTCTATTTTCTAATGAATTAAATATTAACATTTCAAAATTCAAACATTAATTCATTTTAATTCAATTTTTAATTAATAAAAGCTCAATAAAACTTAATAAATAATCAGGGTATTACACCCTCCCCTACTTAAAGAATTTGGTCCTCCAAATTCACTGCACTATATACGGAAAGTAGGGAAAAGATAGATCACCTAGAATAGGTCGGGATACCGCTTCCGCATAGTATCTTCCGATTCCCAAGTAGCTTCTTCGATTCCACGCCGGCTCCATTGAATCTTGACTATCGGTATAGACCGATTCCGGAGTTGCTGCTGTTTCCGATCTAGAATCTTGATAGGTCTTTTCTTCATAAGTCAAATCTTCCTTTAACTCAAAATCCACATGTTGAATGATGTGAGTGGGATCGTACACATATTTTCGTAACATAGACACATGGAAAACATTGTGTACGCCAGATAACTGAGACGGTAATGCCAGTCTGTAAACAACTTCTCCCACTCTATCTAGGATCTCGAATGGACCAATATACCTCGGACTCAGCTTGCCATGAATGCCAAATCTTCGAATCCCTCTCGAAGGAGAGACTTTCAGAAACACATGCTCACCAACTTGAAATTCTAATGCTCTTCTCCTTGTGTCGGCATAACTCTTCTGTCTTGACTGAGCCACTTGTAACCGGTCTCGGATAATACGGATGTTCTGTGATGATTCTGAAACAAGATCCAGTCCAAGCCATTGCTTCTCGCCCACCTCGTCCCAACACAACGGGGAACGACAGCTTCTTCCATACAAAGCTTCAAATGGAGCCATTTGTATGCTGGATTGGTAACTGTTGTTGTAGGCGAATTCAATTAATGCCAAATGCTCACTCTAATTACCACCGAAATCAATCATGCAAGCTCGCAGCATATCTTCCACTATCTGATTGGTTCTTTCAGTCTGTCCATCTGTCTGTGGATGAAAAGTAGTACTGAAATTCAGACGAGTACCAAGAGACTCTTGCAGTCCCTTCCAGAAATGTGAAGTAAATCTCGGGTCTCTATCAGACACAATGCTGACAGGTATACCATGGAGCCTTACCACTTCCTTCAAATATAAAGCAGCCAATACATCAACTGTCCACTTGGACTTAATGGGTAAGAAATGAGCCGATTTTGTCAAGCGATCGACGATCACCCATATCGCATCAAATCCACCACGAGTCTTAGGTAGACCCATAATGAAATCCATGCCAATGCTTTCCCACTTCCACTGGGGTATGTCGAGCGGTTTCAACTTTCCTGCCAGTCTGAAATGTTCAGCCTTAACTTGTTGACAAACCAGACATCTACTCACGAAATCTGCAATTTCCCTTTTCATATTTGGCCACCAAAAGGACCTTTTCAAATCCTTGAACATTTTAGTGCCTCCAGGATGAATAGTGTATTTGGATCTATGTGCTTCCTCCAGAATCTTGTTCTTTAACTCAGCTTCATCAGGTACACAAGTTCTACCCTGGAATAACAATCTTCCATCGTCAGCCACCATGAAGTCGGGTCTGCTGCTCAAACTTCCCTTGATCTCAACCAGCTCGGGATCATTATCTTGCAAGGATTTGATCTCCATCCATAATTCGGGCTTAAGTCGAATCTGTGCAATTATAACCGGATCATTATCAACATTTAGATCCAGGCTAGCTAACTGTTCTAATAGCCTCCACTCTTGTAACATGAGACTTGATAATTTAGCCACAGGCTTCCGGCTTAATGCATCTGCCACCACATTGCCTTTACCGGGATGATATTCAATCGAGAAGTCAAAGTCCTTCAAGTACTCCAACCATCTTCTCTGCCTCATGTTAAGTTCTTTCTGAGAAAATAAATACTTCAAACTCTTATGATCTGAAAATACTGTGAATGTTTCTCCATACAAGTAATGCCTCCAAATTTTTAAGGCGAAAACAACTACTGCAAGTTCCAAGTCATGAACGGGGTAGTTCTCTTCGTGCTTCTTCAGCTGCCTAGAAGAATAAGCAAACACCTTACCATGCTGCATGAGTACACAGCCTAAGCCAATACCAGAAGCATCGGTATAGACCACGAAACCACCGTCACCAGAAGGTAAAGCCAATACGAGTGCAGTAGTGAGGCAATCCTTCAATGTTTGGAAACTCTGCTGACATTCCTCGGACCATTCAAACTTGTTGTCTTTGCAGGTCAATCGAGTGAGAGGTACCGCAATCTTGGAGAAGTCTTGAATAAATCTCCGATAATAGCCTGCCAGGCCTAGGAAGCTTCTCACTTCGGTCACTGTAGTAGGCTGATCCCAGTTCCTTACTGCCTCCACTTTCGAAGGATCAACTGAAATACCTTCTTTGGTGATGATATGTCCTAAGAAGGACACTTCTTGCAGCCAGAAATCACATTTACTGAATTTGGCATATAGTTGATGGTCTTTCAATATCTGCAATGCCGTTCTCAAATGTTCGACATGCTCTTCTTCAGTATTGGAATAAATTAGTATGTCGTTAATGAATACTACGACCCATTGATCAAGATAAGGCCGGAATGCATTATTCATTAACTGCATGAAAGCTGTTGGTGCATTCGTTAGACCAAAAGGCATAACGACAAACTCAAAATGACCATACCTGCTGTGGAAAGCCGTTTTATAAATATCATCTTCCTTAATCCTTAGCTGATGATATCCAGATCGAAGATCGATCTTAGAGAAATAATGTGCTCCCGCTATCTGGTCGAATAATTCGTCAATCCTCGGCAATGGGTATTTATTCTTGATAGTTAGCTGGTTCAGTTGCCGATAATCGATGCATAATCTCATCGAACCATCCTTTTTCCTGACGAATAATACAGGAGCTCCCCAAGGTGAAGTACTCGGACGAATAAAGCCCTTCTCGAGCAATTCCATCAGCTGTTGCTTTAATTCCCTTAGCTCCGCAGGGGACATACGGTAAGGAGCTCTAGAAATAGGGGACGCGCCAGGAACAATATCAATGGAGAAGATAACTTCCCGCTCAGGCGGAAGTCCTGGTAGTTCCTCCGGAAAGACTTCGGAGAATTCTCAGACAATAGGAGTGTCCTTTATCTCAACTCGTTGTTCCGGTGTAGCATGGACAAAGGCTAGAAAAGCCTCGCAACCTCGCCTCATCAGCTTGTCGACTCGAAGAGAAGAGATGAGCGATACGGGGTTATGGTGCTTGATCCCCGTAAAAGATAAACCAGAATGTCTAGTAAAAGTCACTGAGCTAGAACTGCAGTGAACACTGGCCTCGTACTTGGCCAACCAATCTGCTCCAAGGATTACATCATAATCCCTCATATCCATGCAAACTAAGTCGGCTGGAAAGTTCCGTTCATCAATAATAACCTTACTAGAAGGATAGTAATATTGAATAGCCACTCCAGAACCAATAGGAGTTGATATAACCAATAGAGAATTCATCATAATAGGTTCGACAGATAACGACTTCGCAAATTTCCGAGAAATAAAAGAATGCGTTGCACCAGTATCAAAGAGAACAAATGCGGGCTTTTCGATTATAGTAAGGGTACCTTCGACGAGTCCGCCATCATCAGAAATCCCAGTTTCATCCGCATGTAAAGCTTGGAGCCTTCCTTGCGGCTTCTTGATAACTTGAGGTTTTGCCGGTGTAGCTTGTTCCGATAGAAGAGGGCAGTTAGGGATACGGTGTTCCCTACTCCCACATCGTAAACACGCACCTAGCTTGTGCCAGCATTCCTCCATCTTGTGACCTGGACGATCACAATACTTGCACTTGCCCTTGAATGGAACAATAGGGCCGGGTTTCTTCTCTTCATTTCTTGGCATCTTGTCTTTCCACGTTCCCGATCCGATCCACGAACTAGACCCACTCATGGGCCTCTTTTTGCTAGTGCCAAATCCGGGTCTAGGAGTTGGTTGTTCCTTCTTCATGCCTTGCCCACGGATCCTCTCCGTCATTTCTAAGGTATCTTCTAGAACTTGTGCCTTTCTCACCATCTCAGAATAAGTAGAGATCTCAATCGGCGCCAGTTGATTGATGTAATGAAGCTTCAACCCGTTGAGAAATCGCTTAGCTTTCATCTTTTCTGTGGAGATAAGGTGAGTAGCATAGCGCGAAAGCAGAGAGAACTGTGCTTCATATTCGGCCACCGATAAGCTTCGCTGCTTTAGAGCCGCGAACTCCGCCGCCTTCTTCTCTTGTACACGATCGAAAAAATATTTGTCATTGAAGAATTCCTCGAACTCTTCCCATGTGACTTGTTGATCGCCTAGAGTTGCCTTGACGGAATCCCACCAAGTACGCGCGTCCCGCTCCAATTGGAAGGTAGAAAGAAGGACACGCTCTTGGTCGGTGCATTGCATGACTTCAAAAATTCTCCCCATTTCGTGGAGCCAATGCTCGGCCTCATCGGGGTTAGTCGAACCAGTAAATCTTGGCGGGTTCATTCCTCGAAAGTTCCGGTATAAGTCACCGGTGCTATGACCCGCTGCTCCAGCTTGAGCTACCTGATGTAACGCCTGAGTCAGGCCTTGAACCGTGCGCTGCAGGTTCCTCCATTCAGCATGATCGGCTGCCATCTACACGAGAAATAGATTACTTAGGTCCAAAAAAAAATAGATAATAACACGATTAAGGAACGAACTTAACCCAAGTTTCTACCCAATCTCACCAGGTCAGGTTCTAGACTTTAACAAGGTTAGAGGTCTAATGCACCTAAACACGACCAAAAACTCGGTACCTGGCGGAGCTAATCGGTCCGAAGACCACTCGCGCAAGTATGCGACCTTCCCGATAGGCGTAGCCTAACGTTCGGACAACACCTTTTGATATACCGATTATTGGGATGCAATGCAAGAAAACCTAAACTTAGGGAACCTAGGAATATGAAACCTAGGGCTCTGATACCAACTAAACTGTCACGCCCTGACGCGGAATATCGGGACGTACAGTTAGAAACGAGCTGGAAAGAGAGAGAACTAATCTAAATATATACAAATGCTAAGAAATGGAAATAACTTATTGACCATTAAACAAAACATAACTGGTACATAATCCTCAAATCAACTCAATACAACTGGGATAACAACTCTAAACCACAATAACAAAACTAAAGCACAACACACTCTAAACACAACTAACTGATACACTCAAAACATCACTCCTGCCCTTCCCCATCGGTAAGCGCGTCACCTGAAAAGCCTGGAAAGGGGGAAACAACAACTATGAGCTAACGCTCAGTAGGAAATAACAGATAGGTATAAGTGATTAGCAGTTTAATTACATTTTCAAAATATCATGCTATAAAGGATAATGCAATAAAAGAGTAATAATGGTATAATGAAACAAAATTGAAAGATCTCGCAAGGTCACGAAATATAAAGGAACAAAATGGTAATACTTAAGAGGAATAACAAAGACAAGAATTTACTATAAGAGATAACGATAAAGAGTTGGCCATATCAAGATAATTCGAGTCATGTCAAGCACGTGTGTAGTTTCATTTCCACGTCCAAGTAACAACAAGTAAGTAACAACAAGTAGAGTATAGAACAGTGAAGTGTGGAAAGTGAAAAGTAGTAGAGAGTAGTAGAGAGTAGTGGCCAATCCTAGATTTAACCCATGTCATAGTACTGGTGCCAAATACCACACCTAGTCAATCACCTCCGCGGGGGTACACGTAGTGTTCGGGCGCTCCTCCCAGGACTAGACCGAGCCCTTAATTGTTTGCCAGACATTGATTTCTTTGGATCAAAGATCCCACGAATCTAGACTTCCACAATTTATGGCCAGAATTCCAAGATTTGAACCATGTAGCAATAACAATTTCAAGTAGGAAGGAGATTTATTTCAGAATTTCAAGGTAAGCACAATCATCAAAAAGATTGAAAACCAAGTCACAATAAGAGTTAATCATGCTGCGCTACTGTAGTACAGCAACTATCCAACAAGCTAATCAACATATTAATCCTAATTATCAAGTTAATATGTCAAAGATTATCTATTATCATTTGCATTAAGACAATTGCCAAAAGCTGATTCAAGATGATAAGATAAAGGAACAAGCTTGTACAGGAAGGAAAAAGAATACATTAACAGAGATTTAATTACACCATTAACCACTAATTATGTGGGTTTCTATTTAACCAATGTATGCATTGCAATTAAGATGATGAATGACATGCTTTTACATCGTGATAGAACATAGGAACCAATGCAGTTTGAAAATCATAAGGCTCATGATTAGGTCACTGGTTCTTCAAAAGTATAGTTTTCAATTGGTCTAAGTTCAATGGGTCGATCCCCTAATGATCCCGATCGATCCACGGGTCGTAAAACGATGAAAATCGGGCTTCTGGTACATGGGTCGACCCCTGGGGTCGACCCCCTGTAAAAATGGGGTCTGGCAGCTGAATGGGTCGACCCCTGGGGTCGACCCCAGCAAATTCTGAAGGATGGGTCGACCCCTGGGGTCGACCCCTTCATTCCTGCGCATGGGTCGACCCCTGGGGTCGACCCCCTTGCAGGGAGTGGATGGGTCGACTCCTGGGGTCGACCCTCGGGCCTGCTGGGCTGCCCAGAAAATGGGTCGACCCCAGGGGTCGACCCCTGCAAGAACATCAACGTGAGTTGCCTCCGGAAAACACATGAACTCATCCAAATGAGGTCCAATTGAGTTGAAATCAAAACCACATGATCTAGGAATCCTAATAGACATTCTAGGGTCATGATACATGAGTTTAGAAACATGAATTTTCACCGAAATCAATTAAATCTCAACTTATACATGACAAATACATGAAAACCCTAGTTCCTAACCTACTTCTACTAAATCATGCAATTCTCTCAACATAAGCAATGAATTTTGGGGCTTCTTGCGTCAAAAGAAAGCTAACTCGATTATGAATCCAACCATGTATGATATGCTACATGAAGATCAGGTTACATGACTCAAAATTAGCCCGAAATCAAGATCTGACTTAAAGGAACACTATATGAATCATGTTCTAGACATGCTCTTACTTCGATGCAAAATACTCTCAACATGCTCAATACAAATTAGGGGTTTCTTCGTCAAATGAAAGTTAACAACATGCTGATTACATCATGTAAGTTAATTAGAGTTTGGTTGTTAGATCCTACCTCAAATTGGAGAAAGAATTCGAAACCCTAGAATGAAGAACAAGCTTGACAGCAGCTCACAAAAAGCTCGATATCTCCACGGATACCTAATGAAATTTGGGGCTTTCAGTCCCATTGGATAGATCTCGACGAGCTGATCAAGATACTATATTTACAAGTCTCAATTGGTTAAGGGTACCTACCTTAATCGACGGATTAAAGGGCTGGTGTCACGCCCCGAGCGCGGAAGATACCCGGAGATGCGCGACGTGTCTATATCAATCATGTCAATCAGAGTGGTCGTGTATTCGACACAAAGACAGAGATGCGTAAAATAGCAAGATAACCCAATCCTTTATTTCATAATGGATAGACTATTACAAATCCAATACTCTGTTTAATAAAAAGGAAAAGAATACATATTTGACTCAAGAAACTATAGAGAAGACTAGACGACACTTGTAGAAGCTCTATCACTTTCACTCTTGACCATTCCCATCCGATTGACTTCCATCGTCGTCGGACTTACCTGAAAAGTAGAAAGGGACAAACGGAATGAGCGAACGCTCAGTAGGAAATTATATCTCAAGTACTAGCAAGGGGTTTAAGTAATTACATCTTTCATGAATGCAATAAAGCTATGCATGCTCGCATAAAACGACAAGATAGAGAGAAGGTAATATCAAAGAAATAAGATGAACTTAATCATGAACTTCCAACAAGATAACAAGTGGTTCAAGATATTCAAGCAAGTACAATTAACAAGTCATGTCAAGAACTTTGGCTATCATGTATCAAGCAAGCAAGTAAATTACCCTTTTTCGGGCCACGCATTTCATGTAAAGTCAAGTACGATTCAAGTACAAGATGTGTGTGGAATGTCCAATCAAGCAAGTCAAGTACTCGGTATAATGCCAGATACCTTATCATTTTAACTCCCATGGGCACAAGTACTTTCGGGTGCTCCTCCCAGGACCAGATCGGGCCCTATATGCGCAGGCATTTATCATGTGTTTTGACATCCACTCTTGTTTATATAGCCAATATAGAATTTCAATAATCAAGCTTGTAGATACGTATGACAACATTGATAGAATAGAGTCCAAAAATATGACAAAGGACATAGAATGGCGATAATAACGGTATAATCACGATGTCGATAAAACTAGGTAGAATATGGTTCCCTTAACTTAGGTACCATGACAAATCAATATGGACATTCTTTATATAGAATTGAGGTCCACATGAACATAAGATCAAGCAAGATACTCTCATTCTTATCATAGAATTGGGGTTTACAAGAACGACATGATATGGCATGATATCGTCATCCCATCAAGAATTTCTTATGATATACTCTTTGTATAATCATAAGGGCCGGTATACCATGTTTCTTTAGATTGACATGGCAATGATCGTGTAATGGGTTTTTAGGGTACAACCAGCTCAGTCGGCCTTGAGGGAATCCAAGGCTACGAGGAGTCTTACGGAGGTCTCTATGACTAACTCGCTAGTCCAAAGGAACGGAATGTCCAATGGAGAGCTTGTATGTCAATGAGAGTTGAGTGTGATCGATAAATCAACGTAAAAAGTGGGACTATACTCACGGAATGGAGAATAGTGCCGATATATATATATATATATATATATATATATGTATAATATGAAACCATCGGTAATAGAATCAAGACGAAATCAGGTTACAGTAAAATAACGACTTGAGTAAAGTCGTGTATTGAATAATTAACGCCTAACATGAGGGCGTTTACATATATTGCCAATTTGCAGAATTTTCATTATTGCATTAATTTATCAAAAACACGCCTTGCCTGGGGGCGTTTATTCAAAGTTGAGAAAAAAACACGCCTTGGTCAGGGTCGTTTCTTCAAGATCTGACGACTACACCAGAAGGCGTCTTATTGTTTACATATTTGACAGAATACAATTAATTTTCAGGAATTATCAAAAACGCGCCCTGGGCAGGGGCGTTACTATTTAATTCTATTTTTCAAAATATTTAATTTCAGGATTTTAACCGATACACGCCCTAGGAAGGGGCGTTACCTTTCAGATTCACGCCCTATGAGGGGGCGTTAATATGTGGAAAACGACTTTGTCCAAGTCGTTAATTCAAGTTCCTTCAGAAACTTTCAGGACAGTAACAATTTCAGGATAACAGAGGAACGAATGTAACATCATGACAGCAAAGTTAGCAGGTTGAAAATAGAGGATCATGCATTATTTTATAATCATGATTTCATAGATAATCAATTCTTAAGATGGGTGATTAACGGTTTAAAGAAATTAACGCCTGAGTACGGGGCGTTAAACATGAAATTAACGACCTGGGAAAAGTCGTTTCTTGTGAATTAGCGCCCTTGACAGGGGCGTCTCTTTCAAAATATTGCAGAAAACGCATGGAAACTATAATAACTGTATGCATGACATGCTTATATATATATATCTTGCATTAATTTCATTTGGGCTACAATAACTTGAGAAAATCCTACCTTTAATGGAACGTGAAGGATGAGATAGAAGATGAGCTCTGTTGCAACGAAAATCCGCAACAGCAGCGGCAGCCGGAAGAAGAACAAATGTTCTTCAAAGATCTTCACGCTACAGAACCTGTAGAGGAAGAGAAAAAGAGGGAAGATGAAGATGTTAATAATCTTCATAGTTATAATCGACGTTTAAGGAAAAAAAGATAGAAGAATATTACCTATTCTTCGACGGCAGTAGCAGAGTTTCCTGAACAAGAAGAAAACTAATTATTCTTCTTATAATCTGAAGCAAGAAAAACAAAAGGGAATAAGAAGAACAGTTTGTTCTTCACGTACCGTGCAGCAGTAGTTCGTCCAAATAGATTTAGGGTTGGCCGAACAGGTTTATTTATAAGATTTTGGAAGTCCTATTAGAGTTAGTGATTGTGTGAGGGTAGTATATCCCTAATAGAGTCCTTACTCTATTAGACACTTACTAGATTAGGTTAATCTTTCCCGGGATAAGCTTTGGGTTCGAACGAGTCACGAACTGAATTAACGCCTTTGGTCAGGGCGTGTATTCTTTAATTAACGCCTTGCATAAGGGCGTTTCTTAAAAAGCGCCTTGAAAAAGGGCGTTTCGTGTTTTAAAACACGCCCAAGATAGAGGCGTTTCTTTTACTTACCCATTTGGTCGCGTGAGAACTGACGACCGTAGGTGTGGGCATCCTTTCTTTATTCACGCCATGGATAGAGGCGTTTCTTTATAAATTAACGCCTTAATAAGAGGCGTTATTTTTAACTTATTTTATTTCGTCCAATTAACCCTATTCCTTTTATATATTACTTCTGTAATATATATGTTTTAATTTATTTCAATTATTCATTTATTAGGGTTGCTACACCCTCCCCCACTTAAAGAGAATTTGGTCCCCAAATTCAATATATATATAATTATACATGTGGAGAGCGTAGATCATATACCTCTTAGAATAACTCGGGAAATCGTTTCTTCATAGATTCTTCGATCTCCCATGTCGCTTCGTGTTCAGGATTCTTATTCCATTGCACCTTAAGCATGGGAATAACCTTATTCCTTAGAGCTCGTATTTCTCGATCTAATATCTTTAAAGGCCTCTGTTCATATGTGAGATCTTTCTGGATCACCAGATCTCCATGCTCAATAATATGTGACGGATCGTGCACATACTTCTTCAACATAGATATGTGAAATACATTGTGTACCTCAGACAACTGAGGAGGCAACGCGATGCGATAAGCAACCTCGCCAACTCTTTCGAGTACCTCAAATGGTCCGATGAATCTTGGCGTAAGCTTGCCCTTAACACCAAATCTTCGTATGCCACGTCCAGGGGATATTTTAAGAAATACATGATCTCCAACCTGGAATTCAAGATCTCTTCTCCTGGTATCAGCATAAGCCTTTTGCCTTGTCTGAGCAACTTGTAATCTTTCTCTGATTACCTGTATCTTCTCAGTTGTATCCCTTACCATGTCTGGACCTAATAGTTGTCTCTCTCCAACTTCGTTCCAACATATGGGAGATCGGCAACTCCTTCCGTATAAGGCTTCGAAAGGTGCCATTTGGATACTAGCTTGGTAGCTATTATTATATGCAAATTCAACTAAAGGTAAGTGGTCATGCCAGCTTCCTCCAAAGTCAATAATGCATGCTCTCAGTATATCTTCAACAACTTGATTAGTTCGCTCGGTCTGACCATCCGTTTGTGGGTGAAAAGCAGTACTAAAGTTGAGCCTTGTTCCCAACGAATGTTGTAATCCCTTCCAAAAATGAGAAGTAAAACGGGGATCTCTATCAGACACGATTGAGACAGGAATTCCATGTATCCTGACTATTTCTTTGATGTATAGTGCAGCTAGCACATCAATTGACCATCGGCTTTTGATTGGCAAGAAATGTGCCTATTTAGTCAATCGGTCAATGATAACCCAGATTCCATCATGTCCTCCTTTAGATTTAGATAAACCCATGATGAAGTCCATACCAATATCCTCCCATTTCCACTTAGGAATATCTAGAGGATGTAGTTTTCCCGCAGGCTTTTGGTGTTCAGCCTTGACCTGTTGGCATGTGAGACAGCGTGATACATAGTCCGCTATTTCTCTTTTCATATTAGGCCACCAAAAGTTCCTCTTTACATCTTGGTACATTTTGGTTGATCCTGGATGAATAGTGTACCTTGTTCGGTGAGCTTCATCTAAGATCTTCTTCTTTAATTCCGGACAATCGGGTATACAAGTTCTATCTTTGAACGATAATCTTCCATCAGAAGTTAGTTGAAAATCAGATTGTCCTTCTAATCTGCCTTTGATTCCTACTAATATAGGATCATCATCCTGAAGTGTTTGTATCTCAGATAACAAATCTGACTGTATGCTTACATGAGATAGTGTGACAAATTTGGATTCCGTGTCCAAGCTTATATTGAGCTCGGAGAATTGTTCAAGTAACCTCCATTCTTGCATCATACAATTTGCTATCATTGCTCTCGGCTTTCGACTTAGGGCGTCAGCAACATAATTACCCTTTCCGGGATGGTATTGTATATTGAAGTCGAAGTCCTTGAGATATTCTAGCCAGCGTCTTTGTCTCATGTTCAGCTCCTTTTGTGAAAATAGATATTTGAGACTTTTGTGATCGGAGTATACAGTAAACTGTGCTCCATATAAGTAGTGTCTCCATATCTTTAGGGCAAATACTACCGCGGCCAGTTCTAAGTCATGGACGGGGTAATTCTCCTCATGCTTCTTCAGCTGACGTGAAGAGTATGCTATGACCTTTCCTTGTTGCATTAGGACACATCCGAGGCCAATGCCAGAAGCATCAGTGTAGACCTCGAATTTCTCTCCTTCTATCGGTATAGCTAAGACCGGAGCTGTGGTGAGATGATCCTTGAGAGTTTGAAAACTTCTTTCACATTCCTCACTCCATTCGTATCGGATCTCCTTGCGAGTTAACCTTGTAAGGGGCACGGCGATCTTAGAGAAATCTTTGATGAATCGCCGATAATAGCCTGCAAGACCTAAGAAACTTCTGATCTCGCTTGCATTAGTGGGTCTTTCCCAGTTTCTTACAGCTTCAACCTTTGACGGATCTACAGATAAACCGTCCTTGGATATGACATGTCCGAGAAAAGCCACTTCTTCAAGCCAGAACTCGCATTTGCTGAGTTTAGCATATAATTGATTTGTCCTCAAGACTTGCAATGCAATCCTCAAATGCTCTTCATGTTCTTCCTTAGTCTTAGAATATATCAATATATCATCAATGAAGACTACTATGAATTGATCCAAGTAAGGCCTGAATATGCTATTCATTAACTGCATAAAGGCAGCAGGGGCATTTGTTAGTCCAAAAGGCATAACAACAAATTCGAAATGGCCATACCTGCTTCTGAATGCGGTCTTGTGAATGTCATCATCCTTGATTCTTAATTGATGATATCCCGACCTGAGATCGATCTTGGAGAAATATTTGGATCCTGAAATCTGATCAAATAACTCATCGATTCTCGGCAGTGGATACTTGTTCTTGATAGTAAGATGATTCAACTGTCGATAGTCGATACACAATCTCATGGATTCATCCTTCTTCTTTACAAATAAGACTGGTGCTCCCCACGGGGAAGTACTTGGTCTAATGAACCCTTTTTGAATCAATTCCATCAATTGCTTCTTCAATTCTTTTAGTTCTGCAGGGGACATTCTATAGGGTGCCTTTGAAACAGGACCAACACCAGGGACTAAGTCAATGGTGAATGCCACATCTCTTTGAGGGGGTAATCCCGGCAAATCTTCCGGAAATACGTCTGGAAATTCTCGCACTACCTGAATGTCCTCTATCTTGGTTTCTTTAGCTTCTTTAATAGTGACAAAGGCAAGGAAGGATACACATCCTTTCTTGACGAGCTTGCTTGCTCGAAGAGCCGAAATAAGAGGGGATTTGCTTCGACTCTTAGGACTAGTATAAGTCAGTTCCGGAAATTCCTTGAAAATAATCTTGCTATCACGGCAATCAACCGTTGCCTGGTATTTGGATAACCAATCTGCTCCTAGTATAACATCATACTCTTTTAGATCTAAGCAGATAAGATCAATAGGAAAATTCTTTCCTCGAACCAATACCTCACAGTTTTGGTAATGATGTGTGATATCCGTCTCGTTTCCGAGAGGAGTAGACAATATTAACTTCATCCATTCTGGTTCTAGAGGTAATGGGTCAGCAAACTTCTTGGAAATAATGGAATGCGATGCACCCGTATCAAATAAGACATGTGCATATTTGGAACAAATTTTTAATGTACCTTCCACCAATCCGCCTTCTTCTTCTGGTTCGGTCTCTTGGATCGCATGAAGACGCGCGTTCCTTGTCACTGGGCGTTTACCCTCACCATCTTGGTCATTCATTAATGGACAATCGGGAATCCGATGTTCACGACTCCCACAACGGAGACATGCTCCTAATTTCCTCCAGCATTCTTCTGTTTTGTGACCAGCCTTGTCACAATGCTTGCATACTACGTTTGAAGGTGTAGTGGTGATGGAGAAAGGCTTGGATTTCTTGAACTTTTGATCTTGAGAGGAAGAACCTCCATTATTGGGCCTCTTCTTAAAGTTGGGTTTAAAAGAACCCGAACTTGTGACTTGCTCCTTTTTGTCCTTCCCACGGATCCTATCAGATAGTTCCGTGGCATCTTCAAGCAACTGAGCTCGGCGCACTATTTCAGTATAAACTTGAATATCCATAGGCGCCAGTTGAGTAATGTAGTGGGGCCTAAGCCCATTAAGAAATCTACGGGCTTTCATCTTTTCCGTGCTAATTAAATGCTTAGCATATCTAGACAGTCTAGAGAACTGTGCTTCATAATCAGCCACCGATAAAGATCTTTGCTTTAATGCAGCAAATTCGGCGGCCTTCTTTTCCTGGACCCTATCAGAGAAATATTTGGCGTTGAAATATTCAACGAATTCTCCCCATGTAACTTGAGTTGGGTCAATTGTAGCTTCAATCGACTCCCACCAGCATCTAGCATCCTTTTCTAACTGGAAAGTAGCTAATAAGACTTTGTCCTGATCCGTGCATTGCATAACACGGAATATACGTTCAATCTCCCGAACCCAATGCTCGGCATCGTCTGGATCGGTCGATCCCATGAACTTCGGGGGATTCATATTCTTGAATGCTTGGTGTAAGCTTCCAGCTCGTGGAGCACCACCTTGTGCTACCTGTTGTAGCACTTGGGTCATCCCTTGAAGGGTACGCTGCATGTTGCGCCATTGAGCACGTTCGGCGGCCATTATCCTACAATTACAATAGCTATGTTAGTATTATATCACTATGATCTTATAAAGGACTCATTGATCATTTAACCCTTGGTTCTACCCACTCTCACTTGGTTAAAGGTTTTGAAACCTATCCTTGGACTTGGGTTTCCTAGGAATTGAATACCTTAGGCTCTGATACCACAAAGACTGTCACGCCCCGAGCGCGGAAGATACCCGGAGATGCGCGACGTGTCTATATCAATCATGTCAATCAGAGTGGTCGTGTATTCGACACAAAGACAGAGATGCGCAAAATAGCAAGATAACCCAATCCTTTATTTCATAATGGATAGACTATTACAAATCCAATATTCTGTTTAATAAAAAGGAAAAGAATACATATTTGACTCAAGAAACTATAGAGAAGACTAGACGACACTTGTAGAAGCTCTATCACTTTCACTCTTGACCATTCCCATCCGATTGACTTCCATCGTCGTCGGACTTACCTGAAAAGTAGAAAGGGACAAACGGAATGAGCGAACGCTCAGTAGGAAATTATATCTCAAGTACTAGCAAGGGGTTTAAGTAATTACATCTTTCATGAATGCAATAAAGCTATGCATGCTCGCATAAAACGACAAGATAGAGAGAAGGTAATATCAAAGAAATAAGATGAACTTAATCATGAACTTCCAACAAGATAACAAGTGGTTCAAGATATTCAAGCAAGTACAATTAACAAGTCATGTCAAGAACTTTGGCTATCATGTATCAAGCAAGCTAGTAAATTACCCTTTTTCGGGCCACGCATTTCATGTAAAGTCAAGTACGATTCAAGTACAAGATGTGTGTGGAATGTCCAATCAAGCAAGTCAAGTACTCGGTATAATGCCAGATACCTTATCATTTTAACTCCCATGGGCACAAGTACTTTCGGGTGCTCCTCCCAGGACCAGATCGGGCCCTATATGCGCAGGCATTTATCATGTGTTTTGACATCCACTCTTGTTTATATAGCCAATATAGAATTTCAATAATCAAGCTTGTAGATACGTATGACAACATTGATAGAATAGAGTCCAAAAATATGACAAAGGACATAGAATGGCGATAATAACGGTATAATCACGATGTCGATAAAACTAGGTAGAATATGGTTCCCTTAACTTAGGTACCATGACAAATCAATATGGACATTCTTTATATAGAATTGAGGTCCACATGAACATAAGATCAAGCAAGATACTCTCATTCTTATCATAGAATTGGGGTTTACAAGAACGACATGATATGGCATGATATCGTCATCCCATCAAGAATTTCTTATGATATACTCTTTGTATAATCATAAGGGCCGGTATACCATGTTTCTTTAGATTGACATGGCAAGGATCGTGTAATGGGTTTTTAGGGTACAACCAGCTCAGTCGGCCTTGAGGGAATCCAAGGCTACGAGGAGTCTTACGGAGGTCTCTATGACTAACTCGCTAGTCCAAAGGAACGGAATGTCCAATGGAGAGCTTGTATGTCAATGAGAGTTGAGTGTGATCGATAAATCAACGTAAAAAGTGGGACTATACTCACGGAATGGAGAATAGTGCCGATATATATATATATATATATATGTATAATATGAAACCATCGGTAATAGAATCAAGACGAAATCAGGTTACAGTAAAATAACGACTTGAGTAAAGTCGTGTATTGAATAATTAACGCCTAACATGAGGGCGTTTACATATATTGCCAATTTGCAGAATTTTCATTATTTCATTAATTTATCAAAAACACGCCTTGCCTGGGGGCGTTTATTCAAAGTTGAGAAAAAAACACGCCTTGGTCAGGGTCGTTTCTTCAAGATCTGACGACTACACCAGAAGGCGTCTTATTGTTTACATATTTGATAGAATACAATTAATTTTCAGGAATTATCAAAAACGCGCCCTGGGCAGGGGCGTTACTATTTAATTCTATTTTTCAAAATATTTAATTTCAGGATTTTAACCGATACACGCCCTAGGAAGGGGCGTTACCTTTCAGATTCACGCCCTATGAGGGGGCGTTAATATGTGGAAAACGACTTTGTCCAAGTCGTTAATTCAAGTTCCTTCAGAAACTTTCAGGACAGTAACAATTTCAGGATAACAGAGGAACGAATGTAATATCATGACAGTAAAGTTAGCAGGTTGAAAACAGAGGATCATGCATTATTTTATAATCATGATTTCATAGATAATCAATTCTTAAGATGGGTGATTAACGGTTTAAAGAAATTAACGCCTGAGTACGGGGCGTTAAACATGAAATTAACGACCTGGGAAAAGTCGTTTCATGTGAATTAGCGCCCTTGACAGGGGCGTCTCTTTCAAAATATTGCAGAAAACGCATGGAAACTATAATAACTGTATGCATGACATGCTTATATATATATATCTTGCATTAATTTCATTTGGGCTACAATAACTTGAGAAAATCCTACCTTTAATGGAACGTGAAGGATGAGATAGAAGATGAGCTCTGTTGCAACGAAAATCCGCAACAGCAGCAGCAGCCGGAAGAAGAACAAATGTTCTTCAAAGATCTTCACGCTACAGAACCTGTAGAGGAAGAGAAAAAGAGGGAAGATGAAGATGTTAATAATCTTCATAGTTATAATCGACGTTTAAGGAAAAAAAAGATAGAAGAATATTACCTATTCTTCGACGGCAGTAGCAGAGTTTCCTGAATAAGAAGAAAACTAATTATTCTTCATATAATCTGAAGCAAGAAAAACAAAAGGGAATAAGAAGAACAGTTTGTTCTTCACGTACCGTGCAGCAGTAGTTCGTCCAAATAGATTTAGGGTTGGCCGAACAGGTTTATTTATAAGACTTTGGAAGTCCTATTAGAGTTAGTGATTGTGTGAGGGTAGTATATCCCTAATAGAGTCCTTACTCTATTAGACACTTACTAGATTAGGTTAATCTTTCCCGGGATAAGCTTTGGGTTCGAACGAGTCACGAACTGAATTAACGCCTTTGGTCAGGGCGTGTATTCTTTAATTAACGCCTTGCATAAGGGCGTTTCTTAAAAAGCGCCTTGAAAAAGGGCGTTTCGTGTTTTAAAACACGCCCAAGATAGAGGCGTTTCTTTTACTTACCCATTTGGTCGTGTGAGAACTGACGACCGTAGGTGTGGGCGTCCTTTCTTTATTCACGCCATGGATAGAGGCGTTTCTTTATAAATTAACGCCTTAATAAGAGGCGTTATTTTTAACTTATTTTATTTCGTCCAATTAACCCTATTCCTTTTATATATTACTTCTGTAATATATATGTTTTAATTTATTTCAATTATTCATTTATTAGGGTTGCTACAGCTGGAGATGAAGAACGACGAACTACCAACACCCTCCACCAAAACGACGAATGCTCCCAGATCTGGACTCCTCGTCGGCTGACCCAGCTACCAAATGAAACTAGAGTCGAAGAGCTACATTTCTATAGGTCATGGGGCTTCTGGAGCCTTCGGAGTTGGGAGTATTGGGCGCTACAAGTTTCGTGTTTAGAAACAGCGCCGGAATCCTTGACTCGACCAAATCTATGTCGGCAGCACGTTTTAAGGCTAGGTTTACCTCAAATTGATTAAGGGTAAATGTTCCTTACCTCGTGGCCTTCCATTTGCCCTTGATTTCAGATCATTTGGTTGAGTAATAAGGTCGAATTTCACGTTTTAAGTTACGATTAGGTAAAGGGTAGGTGGAAGTCAAATTCAGGATTAATCCTCTAATTAAACAAGGTTACGCAATTAATTTGGGTCAAGTCCAGAAGACAAAATTGCTATAAAAATGATCTTTTACCCAATTACTATTTTTACAGATTTTTCTAAGGTAGTCGAATTTTATAGGTTCTATTTTCTAATGAATTAAATATTAATATTTCAAAATTCAAACATTAATTCATTTTAATTCAATTTTTAATTAATAAAAGCTCAATAAAACTTAATAAATAATCGGGGTATTACAAATATAGCTTAGCCATCCGCTGCCTAACAGCTTGACCCGCTGGACAATATAGCTTAGCCGACCAGAGGAATCCTCCTCTGCTACCGCTGGGCAATACAGCTTGGCCGTCCAGAGGAACCGATCCTATGCTACTGTTGAGCAACACAGCTTGCTCTGCTGACTAACAGCTTGAAATAAAGAGTGTAAAAGAAAACAAGAAATGAGAAATCATAGCGACATAAAGCTGTATACGATGATAGCACAAATGTGGCTCTCAGGGAGCAGGCTGGCCTGGATTTGATCCAAGGTCCAGTGGAACTAATCTTCAGGAAAGTCTTATATCTTCTTCTCCTCGAGCTCTTTCTCCACTCTCTCTCTATCTTTCTCTCCTTCTCTCGATCTCACGAGCTTTCTCAACTTCTGCTCTGCTATGCTACTGTTCTCAGACGATTCCTATTCTTCTATTCTTCTCTTTTTCTCCAGGTAACTCTATCTTGTTTGCAGGAGGAAGGTCATTTATATTTGTTTTGTTTGGGACCCACGAGCTCACGTACTCAGCGTGTGGAAGGCTCGTTCCCGCCAAGAAGCTTCAGGAAGCTTTTAGCCACGTGTCAGAATCTCAATGTTTAGTTGTCCACGTGGCAGCTTTTTCGAATAATGATCAGCCTTGGATCACGTGCCAGTTGTTTGTTCTACTTTTCTCACGTGATTCTGTTCTTCTAATGCTCGTAAGTAAGGTACTCAGGTGCACATAATATGCTCGAACCATGGTTTTCCTCAATTGATCACTTGCATGCTTAAGTTCCATATAAATGCATGCACCGACTTAGTTTGCTGTTCTGAGGAAAGTTTGCACCGAATTGCTTCACACGTTGCACTGAGCTTGTTCTCTCGAGACCGGACATTGCACCGACCTGGTCGTGTTGGCGAAGGCATTACACCGACTTGCTAGAGTAGTCGTGCTGGCAAAGACGTTGCATTGACTTGCTCGTGCAGAGAAGGGATGCTTCGACTTTGAAGCTCATCCATATGAAAATCTGTTCACACGGCAGTCAAATGCACAGACTTAATAAGGCGTACAAGCTAGTGTGCACGAGCTCAGTAGATGTGATTCAAGAGAGTATGCATAGACATAACCTGAATGCAGAGTTAAGAAATGCACAAACTGCGTGTGTGCAAGGCAAGGAATGCAGTGACTCTATGCATGTAGAGTACAGGCTCTGCACAGACTGAAAATGCCGTGAGCAATGATGCACATACTTTATAAAGCATATGAACTAATGTGCACAGACCTTTATATGCTTATAGCAAGAACATCACCGAGTATGCACGTGTTTCTACAAAAGTATGCACGGACTATGAAAAGAACAAATGGAACCGTGTTTTGCACAAGACAAACCTTGCACTGAATTTTATAAACTCTCAACAAGAATTGCACCGACTGCTACAGTGGAATGCACCGAGGCAAAACTTACATCGAGGCAGAAAATACACTGACCTCCTATATGCTTAGACGTAGTCATGCACCGACTCTAAGCCACATGAGACGCACGGTAAGACGCACACATGCACTGTCTCTAGGCCACCATGAGACGCAAGGTAAGACGTAGAGACACGAGAGGCACATGAGAAGTAGACGTAATATGAGACACACAAGTGCATGAGACGCAAGAATGACACACAAACGTGCACCGACCTGATGTTCTGTAGATCTAGAAGAGAGAATGCACCGACCTATATTGCATGCATGCGGCACCAAAGCTTGCACCGACCTTATGATCACATGCACGGACCTTAGTTAGGATATAGCCATACTAGCATCGACCTTGATGCTTAGAGCAATGACATGCACACCAACTGTTCGATGAAATGCACACAACTGTCTACATGAATAAATGAAATGTGCATGGACCTTCAGCATGTACAGACCCAAAACGTTATGATCACATGCACGGACCTTAGTTAGGATATAGCCATACTAGCATCGACCTTGATGCATAGAGCAATGACATGCACACCAACTGTTCGATGAAATGCACACAGCTGTCTACATGAATAAATGAAATGTGCATGGACCTTCAGCATGTACAGACCCAAAATGTTGTATAGACCTCACGCAAAGCTAAGATAGACTTTATTTGCAACCAAATTGAAGTCTTAGATATCTGTATTGACCTGAACATGTATCTGACTTGGATAATCATTGACTTTACCTGTCAGAAGCTGATTCACATTTTACCAGAGATTGACTTGCTATCAATTGGAGTTGACCGTTGACTTTCTTTTCATGTCTTCTTGAATCATCTTTAGAACCTGTTCCGACATATTTCATACTTTTTATAAGTGATGACATGATCAATGAATCCATCACAATTAAGTGATCATGGTCATATATAAAGAGATAATATTTGTCATCATCAAAACTTCAGAACCACAGGGGTCACAACAATCTCCCCCTTTTTGATGATGACAATATTATGAGTCATTTGCAATAGATTCAGCATGATGATTAAGCCAATATGAGCATTCAAGTATGAAATATGCAATGAGCACTCAAGACAAATGACTCACACAAATTCTCCCCCTTTGACAACATTAAAAAGAAAATGATTCAAAAACTCCCCCTGAACAGGTACTCTCTTGTGACATAGCTGAACCACAGGGACATTCAAGAATTCTCCCCCTTGGATTAATACCATGAATACCAATGTTTGAGTTTTCGTATGCTCCCCCTGAATGAATGCACTCAAACAAATTATTTGGAATATGCAATATGAATGATATGAAGTTGACTATATGAATGAAACCATGACATGAAGACCATGCAAGTGACTCAGACAGAAGAAGACAAAATCTAATAGACAAACTGAATAGTTGTTCATTGACAAGGCAAACCGAGCACAGGTTCTTCTAGTATAAGAATTCAGATTAATGCATACAAGAATTGTGTGGTTTAAAAATTATGAAAGTTAGAGAATAGTCACTTAACTCTATTGAAAAAACAATCAGTGTGAACTCTTAATAGTGGAGAACCAGAAGAACATGATGCATGTCAGATTTTGTCTTGCTTCATCTTAATTATCTAAACATCAGTGTATCTAACAGGAGAAACCAGAACATGTATTGGGATTAAACAAAAACACAGTTCTGATCTAAAGTTCAGAGGAGAAGTGTTAATTTTTCTATTCTTTTCCTTACTCTTTTAGAACAGTCAAGTATAACCTTGCCTTTTGACATAAGAGCACACGTTTATCAGACGCCAGTGCTCCTAGTTACTCAACATGGTTTACTATTCTGTTTCAGGTTTAGTGTTCACCTTTCTTGTAAGGGTACACTTTTATCATACGCCAGTACCCCTAGATACTCAGTGAGACTAACCTTTAATGATTTTCTGAACAGAGATAACTTGAAGCACTTCATGACATGAGTTTGTCTCCATTTCATTGATGAAGTACCCAGTTTCTGAGTGCATTCAATCATTGCTCTGCCATTGGTGTGAATGATTTATCATTTTAACACAGCTGCTCATTTGATTTTCAGAGAGTGTTGTTTAAAAACAGTACAAGCTTCCGAGTTTTCTCAACCAAAACATCCTGAGTCTGGACAATATCAGATTTAGAAAGACTCCAAAAGACATGATATGTGCTAGTTGATTGAGAACTATTAAAAGTGTTTCACGATCCTTTTTCATTGAGTTTTATTTTTAGTCTCTAAAGTTCATTAGGTTTAAACCCGCAATACATTCAAGGTACATCACTGCTTCTTATAGAAGAAGATGACTGGTTTTAGCAGCTTTGATAAATGAGCTTGACTATCAGTTTGACATCATTCAGATTCAGAATTTTCAAAAACTTTCCTGACAGTATGCATGAGACATAATGTAAGCACATATGAGTGAGATTCAAGCATTACCCTAATTAACTCCCCTTGTCTATATGCCATGTATGACACTTGTGAATGCAACATGTAGAATGAACACTATGCAGGGAGTTACATGAATTATGCTCATGAGAGTCTAGACTGCTCTATATGAAGACTTGACCCTTAGTACTTGGCGGAGGCTATCCTCTACGCATGATATGGGTTTCCAGACAGACATAATCTATCCTTCTCCCAGTGTACCATTTAATATACCATCGGGTCATGCAAAGGAATGCAGTGCAAGGCAGTCCTATATGCATTGTCAAAAACACTTCAGAGTATGCAAAATAATGTAATTGGATATGCCTATGTGAAAATATATGCATGATCTAACAAACATATGCATTGAGAGACTCCTTGATAATCATGCAAATGATATATGCAGACATCAGACACATGCATTATGTACACAGCAAATTCAGATTTTTCATAGTGTGATGTTCAGTTCAATCCTAAACTGATATATCCATAGATTACCTAACAT
Source organism: Amorphophallus konjac (assembly GCA_022559845.1). Lineage (NCBI taxonomy): Eukaryota > Viridiplantae > Streptophyta > Magnoliopsida > Alismatales > Araceae > Amorphophallus > Amorphophallus konjac. Next base: position 80,878,147 of record CM040126.1, on the reverse strand, counting down.
GTGCAGATATGAACATATATGCATGAAGTTTCGATTAACAAGTCAGACATGTTATTCAGCTTACTGAAAGAAATTAAGAACAACTCAAGTACCCAAACCTGTAAGCATGCTGAATTGGGGTCTTACCGTCTCAGGTGCCTTGGCTTATTAACCCCTTTTATTCCTTTGCCCAAGGCACACCTGTAAAATAGTTTCTAATTTTGCATTTTTAGGTACCCAAGAGTTCTTGGGTCCTGGAGTGTTAGTGGCACCTCTGAAGGGTGCTTTCCACACTTTTTGAGCATGTAAATTATCAGACTTCATTAGCTTGCAATCACTCATAGAGTGCCCAAAGCCTCCACAGTAATGACATGATATAACAGACCTTGAGTTCTTTTTATGCACATTGTTATAAGCATGGAATCTATGTGCATTAATATGGAAATATCTGTTATTAGCATGAACATATTGTTTTCCATAACCTGCCATCAAGCAGTCAGAAGCTCGGTGGCCTGACCTTCCACATTCAAAACATGCAAGAGATTTTTCCTTAAAAGTAAAATTATTTCTACCAAAAGCATTTTCTTTTGTAGGAAGGTTGACATGTTTAGAGTTGAATTTTCTGCCTTGAGCGTGCCAACAGTCCTTGACTGTGTGGCCATGCTTTCCACAGTGAGAGCAAGCAGAAGAGTTTCTTCTATGAAAACCTGACCAGAATTCAGTAGCCATATGACCATACTTGTTAGATAAATGACAATGAGGTCTCCTTGGAACCGTGGTTCTCCTTAGCGCCTTGAACTCATTCTTCTTCAAGAACCAGCAATCATGCTTTGGATGCCCAGATCATCCACAATGGGAACATTTGAGTTGCCTCTTCTGGGCAAATTGATTCTTGGGTGAGCTTTTAGTAAAATGCACATGTGTATTTCCTGAATTTTTAATTTTCTTCATTCTCTTATGAGCATTCAATTCATCAGATTTTAGGATATAACAACTGTGCATCATATGACCAGATCTTCCACAATAATGGCATGAAGTTTTCTTTGCATGAATGTGTGAAGGTGCATATGACTTGTGTGCTGCATTCTTTGTGCCAATAGGAATATTTTTAATCTTTTTCTGTGAGATTTCTTTCTTTTTCAGTTTCTGAAGTTTGTTCTGTAGTTTTGGGACTGACGGTGGATTTTTTTATTTTTTTGAGCACTGAATTCGAAGATAGGTACACTAGATGTGCTAGTTGGCTCAGAGCTACACACAAATGAAGTGTAAAGCTTACTGTCAAAGCCCTTTTTATTTGCTGGGTTAAAACCCAGACCCTCACATTGGAAATTGATTTTGCAACCAAGGAGCTTATCCAAATTATCCTTTCCACTCACAAATTTTTCAAGAGATTTGTTCAAGTCAGAGATTTCAGATTCAAGTTTAGAAACATTAAGTTCTAGGCCAACAATTTCAATTTCATAGGAAATGACCTGATTATGTAGTGCATCATTCAGATTTTTCAATGTTTCAATTTTCTGTTTGAGTTTGAGCTCATTTTCAAATTGATTTCCATCAACAACACATTTTCCTTTTTCTAGAGCAAGCAGTCTCTCTGACATAGCAGTGTTTAACTGCTTCAACTCTTCATTCCCCTTTTGTATCAGTTTCAATCTTTCATTTTCAGATTTCAAATTTTTGATTTGTTCAGCAGAATTTTATCATTAGTCATGGAGCTTAGTTGTTCTATTAGTACTTCTTCTCTATGTTCATTTTTCAAACTTTTGTTGAGCAATTCATTATTCTCATCTCTTAATGAGACAACTAGATCCTTATACCATTCAAGATCAATATGAAGACTCTCGTTAACTTCTTTCAGACATGAGCAATCATTGCAAGCAGATTCACATGTTGTTTCAGCATTGACTTTTAGGCACTATTTCCTAAGACATTCATTCTCAGATTTTAAGACATTCAATTCAGAGCTAACACACTCTAAATCTTTTACCAGTTTTTCATTCTGAACTACATTATTGTTATGAGCCTGATCATCATCAATCAAGCTAAGCCTTTCCTTCAGTTCAGAAATTTCACAAGCAAGCTCTTGATTTTCTATTTTGTGTAAACCAATTTGTTTCATAAGTGTTTCTTTTTCAGATTTCAACTGATCTAGATCTGAAGTAACAGAATCAAAATCTTTTAGTTGTCTTCTAAATATGTCATTTTCTATTTTTAGGAGTTCCATGTCCTCACCTCCAGACTTAGCATTCACATGATTAGTTAACTTCTTTTTCAGAGATTTATTTCATTTTTTCAACTATTCGCAAGAACCAAGCAAATCATTGTATGCTCCAATCCAATCATCCACAGTATCATTATCAAATTCAGAAGGTACCTCATCTTCATCCTCTTCTTCATTTTCTTCTTGTTGTCCATCATCGTCAACCATCAGACATGTGTTGTAATTCCTGGTAAGCTTCAGTTTCTCCAAAATCTCCTTGACAGACCTACAGGAAGAAACACATGAAATTAGAGCTCTATCAAGTGATGCTTTCATTAAATCTAATGCTCTAGAGTTGACAGAGTCTTTCAATCTATCATTATCAGTCCATTTAGATTTATCCCTCGATAATTTATGTGGACCGTGAACCATTACCTTCCAAATATCAAGATATGTTAATCTTACATACTGATGCAAGTTCTCCAACCATATATTGAAATCATTACTGCTGAAGATCGGTAAATGAGCCATCGAAGAATGACTTACCAAGAATAGATCTAAGGGCAATGTAAGAAAAATGCACCAAAGTCAAACAGCAGCAAGGCACGACACTAAATCAGCAAAACAAAGCACTGAACACAGAGAGACAAGTCCCTCTCTGAAATGCACCAAAGATCTGCTGCGGATCGTTGGATCCAATGCACAGCAACCCGCTCAGATACCACTTGTTGGGGTGCAAGGCACGGATTCAGAAGGGGGGTTGAATGAATCCCCTTATAAAACTCTTGCCCAATTAAAAGTTAACTGAACCAATCAGAGATGCGGAATAAAAATAAACTAGGATCTAATGAGTCTGAAGGACAGAGATGATCCCAATCAAGCTTAGAAGGTGCAATCACCTACTGCTCTGGACATAGAGTGATGGCACCTGAACACATGGGATCTTTCGGAACCAGAATCAAGTAGAAAGTATGCAACCCAAGACTTACGCTAGACAAAAGATTCAAATCGGCCTATGCATACATCTAGTGAATCGAATAAGGCAATCAAACCACAGTAGACAAGGGAATTTTTAGGTGGTTCGGTCTGCAGACCTACGTCCACCCCACACTCAAACCCGAGTGTGGCTTCCGCTGATACACAGCTTAAACCGCTGGGCCTCACAGCTTGCCTACACCAGCTGAGCGTCACAGCTTGCTTCCGCTGGTCAATACAGCTTAGCCATATGCTGCCTAACAGCTTGACCCACTGGGCAATACAGCTTAGTCGACGAGAGGAATCCTCCTCTGCTACCGCTGGGCAATACAGCTTGGCCGTCCAGAGGAACCGATCCTCTGCTACTGCTGAGCAACACAGCTTGCTCTGCTGACTAACAGCTTGAAATAAAGAGTGTAAAAGAAAACAAGAAATGAGAAATCATAGCGACAGAAAGCTGTATACGATGATAGCACAAATGTGGCTCTCAGGGAGCAGGCTGGCCTGGATTTGATCCAAGGTCCAGTGGAACTAATCTTCAGGAAAGTCTTATATCTTCTTCTCCTCGAGCTCTTTCTCCACTCTCTCTCTATCTTTCTCTCCTTCTCTCGATCTCACGAGCTTTCTCAACTTCTGCTCTGCTATGCTACTGTTCTCAGACGATTCCTGTTCTTCTATTCTTCTCTTTTTCTCCAGGTATCTCTATCTTGTTTGCAGGAGGAAGGTCTTTTTTATTTATTTTGTCTAGGACCCACGAGCTCACGTACTCGGCGTGTGGAAGGCTCGTTCCCGCCAAGAAGCTTCAGGAAGCTTTCAGCCACGTGTCAGAATCTCAATATTTAGCTGTCCACATGGCAGCTTCTTCGAATAATGATCAACCTTGGATCACGTGCCAGTTGTTTGTTCTGCTTTTCTCACGTGCTCCTATTCTTCTAATTTCTCGTAAGTATGGTACTCAGGTGCACATAATATGCTCAAACCATGGTTTTCCTCAATTGATCACTTGCGTGCTTAAGTTCCATATAAATGCATGCATCGACTTAGTTTGCTGTTCTGAGGAAAGTTTGCACCTAATTGCTTCACACGTTGCACCGAGCTTGTTTTCTCGAGACCGAACATTGCACCGACCTGGTCGTGCTGGTGAAGGCATTGCACCGACTTGCCAGAGTAGTCATGCTGGCAAAGACGTTGCATTGACTTGCTCATGCAGAGAAGGGATGCTTCGACTTTGAAGCTCATCCATATGAAAATCTGTTCACACGGCAGTCAAATGCACAGACTTAATAAGGCATACAAGCTAGTGTGCACGAGCTCAGTAGATGTGATTCAAGAGAGTATGCACAGACATAACTTGAATGCAGAGTTAAGAAATGCACAAACTACGTGTGTGCAAGGCAAGGTATGCAGTGACTCTATGCATGCAGAGTACAAGCTCTGCACAGATTGAAAATGCCGTGAACAATGATGCACAGACTTTATAAAGCATATGAACTAATGTGCACTGACCTTTATATGATTATAGCAAGAACAACACCGAGTATGCATGTGTTTCTACAAAAGTATGCACGGACTATGAAAAGAACAAATGGAACCGTGTTTTGCACAAGACAAAGCTTGCACTGAATTTTATAAAATCTCAACAAGAATTGCATTGACTGCTACAGTGGAATGCACCGAGGCAAAACTTGCACCGAGGCAGAAAATACACTAACCTCCTATATTCTTAGACGTAGTCATGCACCGACTCTAAGCCACATGAGACGCACGGTAAGACGCACACATGCACTGTCTCTAGGCCACCATGAGACGCAAGGTAAGACGCAGAGACATGAGAGGCACATGAGACGTAGACGTAATATGAGACACACAAGTGCATGAGATGCAAGAATGACACACAAACATGCACCGACCTGATGTTCTATATATCTAGAAGGGAGAATGCACCGACCTATATTGCATGCGTACAGCACCAAAGCTTGCACCGACCTTATGATCACATGCACGAACCTTAGTTAGGATATAGCCATACTAGCATCGACCTTGATGCATAGAGCAATGACATGCACACCAACTGTTCGATGAATTGCACACAACTGTCTACATGAATAATGAAATGTGCATGGACCTTCAGCATGTATAGACCCAAAACGTTATGATCACATGCACGGACCTTAGTTAGGATATAGCCATACTAGCATCGACCTTGATGCATAGAGCAATGACATGCACACCAACTGTTCGATGAAATGCACACAACTGTCTACATGAATAAATGAAATGTGCATGCACCTTCAGCATGTACAGACCCAAAATGTTGCACAGACCTCATGCAAAGCTAACACAGACTTTATATGCAACCAAATTGAAGTCTTAGATATCTGTATTGACCTGAACATGTATCTGACTTGGATAATCATTGACTTTACCTGTTAGAAGCTGATTCACATTTTACCAGAGGTTGACTTGCTGTCAATTGGGGTTGACCGTTGACTTTCTTTTCATGTCTTCTTGAATCATCTTTAGAACCTGTTCTGACATATTTCATACTTTTTATAAGTGATGACATCATCAATGAATGCATCACAACTAAGTGATACTGTCATATATAAAGAGACATAATATTTGTCATCATCAAAACTTCAGAACCACAGGGGATAGAACATGAACGCGTCGACCAAGTTATCACCTTTGTTTCACATTTTTAGGCCATGTTGGGCCCTATTTTAGTCCATGTTGGACAATTGTACTATTATATGACAAATGGGCTAGGCTAGATTAATGGGCTAGAGTTAATGGGCTATGTGCTTGTAATGGGCTTGGAACAAGTCAAAATGTGTGGGAGATTATATTTGAATAGGGTAATTTAATTAAATGGGTCAATGAGAAGGGGGCAGACCCCTTCCTTGACCTCCTAGGAGGAGGAAGCTTCCTTCTCCCCCCCATTGGTCATCCTTTCCCCCTTTTCTTAGTCCAAGATGGGGACTCTTGCCCCCTTCCTTGACCAAAGAGGAGGGATCCTCCTCTCCTACTCCACCTTGGTCCACCTTAGACCATCCCCCTCTCCTACGTGATCTCTCTTCCCCTCTCCCCATATCATTTCTCCAACCCCCTCCCCCTCCCTTCCATTCTATATAAACATGTGTGTAGTATCCTTGAAAAGCTAATGAAGAAATGAAATTTTTGTGAGAGAAAAAGTGTTGGAGAGTGATTATCTGATTTTCCCTTGAGTGTGATGCTCAAGATCTAGTTCCTTCGACGGGTTCTAGTCGGGGTGCGACTCCCCAAGCCGAGGTGCGACGCCGAGGCAACCGTTATCGCCACGTTCATGTTCTGATTCTGATTCTCTTCATCCAGATTTCATCCCCTAGATTACGAGTTGTCTATAGCAACATCGAGCTGAGATATGGTTCTAGGAATTTTACCAGAGGTAGATCTACAACTCAGGAACGATCTAGCACTGGTTTTGCCTCGATCGGAGCTCCGGATCTCCAGTAACAATTCCGTTCATGAAGTCGCACAACTCTGTCCAAGCCTACTGTCCAGATCCTCTACTCCCTGATATGAAATTTTTACGGATCTACTCTCTGATCCTTTGAATCTGAGATTCTGAGTGGTTGTAGGATTTTCTATCCTCTTCGCGTTGCCATCAAGCTCGTGTCGTTCTGAGATCCGTGCTGGTCATGGCGAGGATTTTTGTGGGACTGCCCAACCTGACATGCGTAAATCCGAGCCAGATGCACCTTCAACTTTTGGGAGAGCCTGAGCCTTCGTCCTCTCAGATCCGACCATACCCTTCAGTCCAGATCTTTCCCAAGGCGTCACCGATGATCTCCAGCAAGCGGAGATCTGATCCGACAATGAATCTAATTTTCCCTAATTTGTTAGTCTCACTGTGCAGTTCTGTGCGAGCAGAACCTGAGCCTTAGTGCTGAAGCTGTCACGTGCAGATCCGAACCAATCTGATCGCGCCGCTCGGACTAGGTGATCTTCAGCCAGTGCACGACACGTTCCCACAAACGACATTTTAATCGGACGCCAGATCAAGCCGTCACCTCGTAGGGTGACCAGCGCGGGCAGAACCGGTGGGTGGCCGATCTTCGCCTTCCGGTACGCTTCGACTCGTCTCCTCACCTCCTGCAAGTGCGGCCCGTCAACCCGAGCTCCAGCAGCCCCGAATTTGTGTTTGTAACCCTTTACCTCCCTGCGTGGAGTGGGCCATATTTGTGAAATTGTTATAATTGTTTATTATGTATCGGGGTTATCGGATGCGGCCGGGATGTCTTCCCAACGTGCTAGTTGTGGAGGTACAAGCATCGTTCCCAAACTCACATGGCTTATTTAGTATATTTACTATCAAGTTGCATTTGTGAGAATAAGGCCGATAGCTAGTTTCAAATCACCGTGGTTGTGAGAGTGAGAGTCGTTCCATAGGCCCAGTCGAGCACCGAGCCCGAACTGGAAACCCCTCGGCGACAGTGGTTCCTTAACCACTGCGATCCCGCGTTTCCCTCGTAAGGGACGATCGTCGGGCTAGTTAGAGATTCTCTTGAGAGACGTCTCCACCAGGAGAACACCATGGTGGTCAGCCACCCGGCTTACCTTAGTGTGCTAGGGCTGGCTACACATCGAGTCAGTCGTACGTCTTAGCCCAGTCGCATCGCTCGTCCCGCATCAAATTGGTATTAGAGAAAAGTTTAAGTCTAGGGTGATCTTTGTCTAGGTCGTCTTGTCCTAGGTTGCATGTCATCCCAATACCCGGTATATCAAAAGGTGTTCCCGGATGATAGGTTACGCCCATTGGGAAGGTATCACACTTGCGTGAGTGCGATCTTCGGATCAAACATCCGCCTAGTACCGTATAATGGTTGAGTCTAGGTTCCTCAGTTTGCATTAGTTAGTGCATTCCAACCTTTGTGTCTTTGCATGCCCACCCGGTGAGGTACCCAATACCATTGCCCCGCGTCTATGGCAAACCCATGGGATGCGGCCTCAAGAGACTTCCACTCCTTGCATGAGGCGATGATGGCCATCATGGCTTGGTTGGACCAGTCTGAGGCTACCTTTTGGAGCTTCTCCGACAATATGGAAGGTCACCTTAGAGTCATGGAGGAGCGTATGGAGTCATCCGGAAGATCTGTCCAAGGTCTGGTCGGATGGTTGGATAGGATGTCACACGGAGATGCTCTCGGAGCGGCCCAGGGCCCACCCGCACCTGCTCCCGCGGCAGCCCAATCCGCTCCCATGGCCCAGGTCCAGCCTGCTCCCGCAGTCCAGGACCAGCCCGCACCCATTCCTCAGCCCGCCTATCACCGAGCCATCCAACCACAACATCGTGACCTTGGTCTAGAGGACTATGGGTCCGATAATGCTTATGAGGGGTATGGACGATGCCGTCGTGACTTTCATCAGTCGAGAGATGAATAGGACGATAGAGTCTTGAGGACCGTGCAAGCAGACCCTCGCACATTTGACGGGTCCTTGGACCCGAAGGTCTATCTTGATTGGGAAGCCGGCATGGATTGGTACTTCGAGTGGTTCGAGATGACGAACCACCAGAGAGTCAAGTTCGCTAAAATGAAGCTGTTAAGGCAAGCGTAAACTTATTGGCGCAATGTGGAGAGCTTGCTATTTCAGCGTCGGGAGCCCCAGGTTGAGTCTTGGGATGAGATGAAGGATAGACTTAGAAATAAGTATCTTCCTATCATGTACCGTCAGAGGCTCATTGATAGGTGGCAGAATCTTTGCCAAGGGGACCGGTCCATGTCTGAGTACATCGCAGAGTTTGATGAATATTTTTTGCGATGTGACGACTCGGAAGAGAGCACGATGCCTGTTTCCCGCTTCCGTTGTGGTCTGTGGCCCCACTTTCAGTATGAGCTCTTTCACCGCAATGTGACCACCCTGGAGCCTGCATATCAGGTTCCTCTCGAGTTAGAGTAGTTTGAGTCAGAGTTCGCTCCCATCTAGCGACCAGGGACCATCCATCAGTGTGGGTCCAACTTGTTGGGATGCTAAAGGGTGATCTAGAGGGGGGTGAATAGATCACACACCCGTTAAAAAAATTACTACAGTAGAATCAAATGTGGAATTAAAACTTCTACTGAATAGATAGTGGGCACAATGCGAATACCACCCAGAACAGATGAAGAACCATCCTAAGCATACATCTACTGCACGAAGATAGAAATATAGAAGCTAGGCAAACCACAAAACAATCACACAGTAGACAAAGGCTTTTAGGTGGTTCGGTCCTCCAGACCTACATCCACCCCACACTCAACCCGAGTGTGGCTTACTGCTGACTCACAGCTTGAATCGCTGGTCCTCACAGCTTGCCTACAATCCGCTGAGCCTCACAGCTTGCTGTCCGAGGTATCCACCTCGCCTGCTGAGCCTCACAGCTTACTGTCCAGAGAAATCCTCCTCTGCAAAACCCGCTGGGTAATACAGCTTAGCCGTCCAGTGGAATACACCACTGCAAGTGCTGCCACACAGCTTGAATACAATAGTTTCGAAAAACAAAACAAAAGACAAACGAAAGACAAAAGGAATCCCTGCAGGGAATATAGCTCAAACAATTGAGCAAACCTCAGATCTGGTTTTGAACCAAAGATCTGAGGAATAAAACTCTCAACTCTTCACTCTCTCAACTCTCTTCATTTTCTCTCTTTTCTCTTCCCTCTTCTGCTAGATCGAAGGGCTCTCTGCTCTCTGCTTTTTCTTCAAGGCTTTTGCATTCAATCTTCTCTTCATTTGTGGATGAAGGTTTCCTTTTATAAGCAGTCACATCAGGAGCAGCACTGGGCGCGTGTCTTCCACATTTCCCGCCCAAGTGTTTTGGCCACGTGTAATCCTGTCAGCCCTTCTAGCCTCGGATCACGTGCCCCTTCATTAAGCTTCACGAACAGAGCCTGTCAGACAGAGAATTATCAGTTTAATGTCGACACATTGTATAGACTTCATTCGTTGCATCAAGCAATGTGTAGACTTGATAATGCGAAGATAGTGTATAGACTTTGCAATGTTCAACTGAGATGGAAGATGAGACGATGAAGTCTGTACAGACTTTAACAGTGAGACACTGGACGCTGTACATACTTGAAGATAATGCATGCTTCAATGTGAAGACTTCGCCTATGCATAAGACGCTAATTGAGATGGTCCAGTGTATACACTTATGTTGTGATGCAAGATGGCAGTGTACACACTTGGTGTCCACTTGAGACGCTCAGTGAGACGGTGATCAATGTACAGACTTGCTGAAGTGAGAGCATGAACAGTCTGCAAACAGTGCAATGTATAGACTTTACATATGCACTGGCTGTACAGACTTGCCAATGTATAGACTTTAAGTCCAATGCAAAAGGCTGTACAGACTTCATGAACAATGCATGATTGTACTGGATGATGTATAGACTTAGCTTATGCAGACCGGTCCGATGTATAGACTTTGGCTAGATAAGCTACAGGGCCGATGTATAGACTTTGCAAATGTTCAGACTTGAATGCTCGACCAGTGTACAGACTTGCCACCGACCAAAGTATAGACTTGAAAAGCTTGAACACATCGATGTGCAGACTTTGTAATGTATAGACTTATGAATGCAACGTAGGTAAAGGTCCCAATGTATAGACTTCCAATATGAAAGCAACCGCTGTACAGACTTGCTCAACCAGTCCGATGTACAGACTTGGAATTTCAACAGAAGGATGTCCAGACTTGGGAATGATGCATGACGGTGTACAGACTTCATGTAATGCATGCAGACGCCGACTGAGATGGTGCACAATGTATAGACTTGTAAGACGCTAAATGACACAGTCCAATGTATAGACTTTACTTCGTGCATGCAAGACAAGGCTGATGCAATGTATAGACTTGCGAAGCTGGGGGGTCAACCCACTTAAGTGCACTGATGTAATGTATGCACATAGCAGATATTACATAGCAGATATTGAACTGAAGCAATGGATGTATAGACATGATATCTGACATAATGCAATGCATCTATACAGAGAACAAATGCCATCAATGCGTGACAGAATGCAATGCATCTATACAGAGAACAAATGCCATCAATGCTAAACACAACAACATAGCATATGCAAAGCATGCAATGCATCTATACTGACTTACTGTTATGAATGCACCTATGATACTCTCACTGTGTTGCTATCATCAAAACATCATAACATATGCTTGTGCCTAAGGGGCACAACATTCTCCCCCTTTTTGATGATGGCAACAAAGTGACAGTGAGTCACCAACCAAATATTCTCCCCCTTTGACATGATCAAAAAGAAAGAAACACAGTGAGTGCAAAATAAATGCAGAATGCATTGCAGAACAGCTCAAACTCCCCCTAAATGAATGACTCCCCCTGAATGAATTCTCCCCCTCTGAAAAGGAATATGGACAGATAAACAAAAGGAGAGAAGGTAGAAGGGTCACTTGACAACAGCTGAAGCATTGATTTAGAAAGTGAGCAAGATTATAAACAACTGTTAAAGCATAAGAATCAGCAAGATACAATCTTGAAAAAAAAAATTCAGGTTTAACAGTGATAAAGTTAGAGTAAAGCAGCTGACCTCTGAAAAAGAGTTTTAGATTCCATTTATAGCAATGAATCTAGGGCACATGGGTTTAATAGATAAGTCAGAAATAATACCCTTTTGTGATTAAACATGGAAGTTCAAGAAAGGCAACTTGAATATGTATTGAGAAAAATAATTTTCACTCAATGACATTTGTTTTCAAAGGGTTACAGCAGTTTGTTTTTCACTTTTAATTTTTCAGAAACTGAGCTAAGTGAATAGACCAGTGGCATTTATGCTGTTGACATTAGGTGTACACCTTGATCAGAGGCAGGTACCCCCAGTTACTAGGCATAAACTACTAGATCTATTTCAGATCAAGACCTACAAGGAACAATTTTCACCTTTGACATTAAGGGCACACCTTGATCAGAGGCCAGTACCCCCAGTTACTTGGTGAAACACTCCCCCTATAGATTTGACCCTATGAATAGAGGTAATCTGAAGCACTTCATGACTTATGAATTCTCCTGCTTCATTGGAGGAGATCACAGTTTCTCAGTGCAATTCAGCCATTGCTCTGTCACTATGTTCAGCTCTTTGCATTGATGATCTTATTTACTGCTGCCCTTATTTCTTTTAGAGTGATTGTTAAAAAAAAATCAGTACACATTCTCATTTACCTTTTCTAGTCATTTCCAGTCTAACACTTTCAGGCAAAAAAAAAACTTATTCTATTTTAACCACGAGACAAAGATTAAGAGCTATAAAAGTTTTCTTTTATCTCAATTTCTGAAGTGCAGACAGTAAACTCTTCAATTTATAAAAGTTAAACCTTCAGTTCCTTTCAATTTGTACGTGTGATTCTTATAAGTGAACAATTGTAATAATCACAACTCAATGTATAAACCGAAGCAATACTGTTGTTCAGTGAAGGTTAGGGAAATGATGGCAATTGATAAACAGTGATAGCAATAGGCAATAAGGTCCAATGGCATCTGATGTTAAAGAATGTGAATGAATTGAATGGGGACAATTGAGAAGTGATAAGATTCAAAGAGTTGAACAGAACTCTCAACTCCTCTTGACACCACGATGCAAAAGATATGATATGAAATACATTGTTCTACATGCAGACTATGCAGCAAATCTGATAATGATGACCAAGCGACAGCATACAAGCTCCCCCTGTCTATATGCATGAAATGTATTGAAATCACATCACATGATATCAAAATTTGCATTCGGATATGATTCATACAAATTAGACAGAAGAGAATTACCATTAGCATGATTGTTCAATTCATATTGCAGAAGCTTCAGTTTAGCACCAACAAATCAACATGTATGCATATGCAATTCTAGACAATCATCTATATGCAAATCATGTATGAGGAGAGTTCAGAAAATCCAAACCTGACAATGATGATATGCAATCATTTCAAGTTTATGCACCCAAGTCATGAACATTTTTATCCTTTTCAGATTTTTCAACATATGATGATATGGATTACACGACATGCATACTACAACAATAAGCAAATGATAGTCATGCAAATGATATATGCAAATATTAGACACATGCATTGATTATGAACATGGTTGTGTAGTGCATCTAGCATCTTATGTACACATGCAATAACTGGCAAGAGAATAGCATTGAATTTGATTAGAATTAAATTCAATAGCTGAGTCTGGAATACAGACAGATCAGCTAGACAAGAATAGAATATCAGACATCAAACAATCAAATCAACATGACTTTCTCAATTCAGTTCTGAAGGTAAATCACTTACCTGCTTTACCAGATTGATTTCTTTTTACCCTTGGTGTTGCATCAGATTTTTGACAAGGCCTCCAATTTCTTTCAGCTCTTAGGATTTTGGCCCTGCCTCTTGTCATATGCCTGAAGTAGCTTTTTCTGTTTCATCAGTTTGTTCCCGGCTACCAGACATACCTGCAAACACACTTAGGGAGTAGGTTTTGGAACCCAAGATATTTTGGGCCCCAAGACAGAACCAGACACTTGAGAGTGAAAACATGACAACAACTGTTTAAGGATCCACATTTGTGTAAAGATGGAAGGTTTGGTGGATTCTACAGCTTGAGAGTTCTTTTTGTTGTTTTTCTTTTTCTCAGCACCAATCGGTTTAGTTTTCTTTTTCTGGTGCTTTGATGGTTGTTGTGTAGTCCTGTCATTCATTTTATTAAAAACGTTTTTATTTTTCTGCCAGTGCCTTGGCTAATGAATATACTGGAAGTTGTGGCCCAAATTGGTCCTAGGCTGACCAAAAAACCCTTGGTGACTAGGACTCCATGTCCTAAAATGACTATCCCATCTCCTAGCTGGCTGAGGTCTATATGGCTGATACCAAGTGGGGAAATTCTGATACCCAGACCTTATGTATACAGGGTTCCACCCAAACCTATTAAGTGGTTGAGGATGAAAGTTATGATAGACTTGGGCTCTAGGGAAATAGGGATGAGCAAATGGGTTCCTAGCTGCACTTGGTCTCCCTGCCAACTTTGACCCTCTAGGTTTCTGAACTGACTTATATTGTGTCTTTTTCTGAGCAGTTGATGATGATGGAGACTTAGCAGCCTTGGGCTAGGGTTTTGATGTGCTAGCTGGCTGACCCCTAGCCTTGGACTTATCCTTGGAAGAAGAGCATGCAGCTCTAGGCTCTACAACTTTCTGCTTTCCCTTGTCCTTAGCACTGGACACTTTTGATTTAACATTATTGAAGGCAAATTTTTCATTGACCATTTTTATGAGTGGTCCTCTATTCTTTTCTCCCACACATGAAATGGTTTTCAATTCAAAGTTCTTTTTAGCTGAGGGATTAAAACCAAGACCCTCCTTTCTGAAATTAACTTTTGACCCTAGCAAGGCATTTAGATTTTCAGTTCCTTGGGTCATGCTTTCAATGATTTTCATTTTGTCAGAATTTTCATTTTCCAGATTTTCAATAGTTTTCTTTAATTCAGCATTCACTGATAAAACAGCTTCATATTTTTCATTTGAGGTCTTTATTTCATTTTCAGACTTCTGAATTTTCAATTTCAATTCATCAACAACATTTTTCAGCAAATTATTTTCTTTCCTACAATCAATCACAACATGCTTTAATTCATCAAAATCAAAACATGCATTTTTTAATTTGTCATTCTCTGATTGTAAGCATGTAACTTTATCAGAAAGAGTTTTATCATTAACCAGATAATTCATTTTCTTCTTTAAGAGTCTGTTTTCCTTCTTAATATCATTAGCTTTATCTAACAGGTCTCCATAAGCATCTGCCCAATCAGAAATAGTGTAATGTTCGAAAAGGGATGATACCTGATCAGACTCTTCTTCTTCTTCTCCATTCCTAGCCATCAAGCAGATGTCCTTTTCTGATTTTCCACTATCTGAGGAAGTGCTCAGTGTGCCTTCTTCCTCATCACTCCATGTACTGACCATGGCCTTCCCCTTTGGCGCTTTCTTCCATGGTCTTCCTTTCATTTTCTGTAACTCTGGACAATCAGCCTTTATATGACCTGTCTTCCTGCAATGATAACAAGCATTAACAACAGATTTTTCAGCAAGGTTAAATTTATACCTATTTTGCTTCCTGCTGTGGTATTTTCTGTAGAGATTCTTCCCTTCTCTTCTAAGAAATCTACTGAACTCTTTTGTGATCATAGCTATTTCATCCTTTTCAAGATCTGATCCAGATGAATTCCGATCACTAGATGATCCAATGCTGCTGGACTGTTTTGAGCAGCTATGCTTGGCCTTCAGAGCAATAGGCTTCATGTATTCGTGCTCTTCAGTTTGAAATAAATTCATCTCGTACGCCATCAAGGAGCCTATCAGCTCATTGGGTTTCATCTTTTGTAGATTTTTTGACTCCTCAACCACAGTTGCTTTGGTATGCCATATAGGAGTCAACGATCGAAGGATCTTCCTCACAACTTCATGATCAGTATAACTCTTTCCCAGATTTCTTAGACCATTTGTTATGATGGTCAAACGAGCATACATTTCGGTCACTGTCTCACCAGGCTTCATCCGAAATGCTTCATACTTTGACACTAGCATATTTGCCCTTGTCTCTCTCACTTCAGATGTTCCCTCATAGATAACTTCGAGGGTATCCCACATCTTCTTCGCTGTCTTGCAGGATGACACTCTGTCAAATTCAGTGGGATGGAGTGCACACTGAATAGCGTTGATAGCGCTCCAATTCAGAGTAGATTTCTGGACTTCTTCTCTGGTCCATAATTCCTCATTCTCATGTAGCTCATAAGGACCTTTGCTCACAATTTTCCATACCTCATAATCTTTGGCTCTGAGGAAGACCTGCATCCGGTTCTTCCAATATGGGAAGTTTGAACCATCGAAGAAAGGTCGCTTCGTTGTGGACTGACCCTCTGCTGTTAGCCCTCTAGCATCCATGGCCGATCCTCTTTAGGATGTTAGTCCTGCACAAAGAGTTAGGCTCTGATACCAATTGTTGGGACGCTAAAGGGTGATCTAGAGGGGGGTGAATAGATCACACACCCGTTAAAAAAATTACTGCAGTAGAATCAAATGCGGAATTAAAACTTCTACTGAACAGATAGTGGGCACAATGCGAATACCACCCAGAACAGATGAAGAACCGTCCTAAGCATACATCTACTGCACGAAGATAGAAATATAGAAGCTAGGCAAACCACAAAACAATCACACAGTAGACAAAGGCTTTTAGGTGGTTCGGTCCTCCAGACCTACATCCACCCCACACTCAACCAGAGTGTGGCTTACTGCTGACTCACAGCTTGAATCGATGGGCCTCACAGCTTGCCTACAATCGTTGAGCCTCACAGCTTGCTGTCCGAGGTATCCACCTCGCCTGCTGAGCCTCACAGCTTGCTGTCCAGAGAAATCCTCCTCTGCAAAACCCACTGGGCAATACAGCTTAGCCGTCCAGTGGAATCCACCACTGCAAGTGCTGCCACATAGCTTGAACACAATAGTTTCGAAAAACAAAACAAAAGACAAATGAAAGATAAAAGGAATCCCTACAGGGAATATAGCTCAAACAATTGAGCAAACCTCAGATCTGGTTTTGAACCAAAGATCTGAGGAATAAAACTCTCAACTCTTCACTCTCTCAACTCTCTTCCTTTTCTCTCTTTTCTCTTCTCTCTTCTGCTGGATCGAAGGGCTCTCTGCTCTCTGCTTTTTCTTCAAGGCTTCTGCATTCGATCTTCTCTTCATTTGTGGACGAAGGTTTCCTTTTATAAGCAGTCACAGCAGGAGCAGCACTGGGCGCGTGTCTTCCACATTTCCCGCCCAAGTGTTTTGGCCACGTGTCATCCTGTCAGCCCTTCCAGCCTTGGATCACGTGCCCCTTCATTAAGCTTCACGAATAGAGCATGTCAGACAGAGAATTATCAGTTTAATGTCGACACATTGTATAGACTTCGTTCGATGCATCAAGCAATGTGTAGACTTGATAATGCGAAGACAGTGTATAGACATTGCAATGTTCAACTGAGACGGAAGATGAGACGATGAAGTCTGTACAGACTTTAACAGTGAGACACTGGATGTTGTACATACTTGAAGACAATGCATGCTTCAATGTGAAGACTTCGCCTATGCATAAGATGCTAATTGAGATGGTCCAGTGTATATACTTATGTTGTGCTGCAAGATGGCAGTGTACACACTTGGTGTCCACTTGAGACGCTCAGTGAGACGGTGATCAATGTACAGACTTGCTGAAGTGAGAGCATGAACAGTCTGCAATCAGTGCAATGTATAGACTTTACATATGCACTGGCTGTACAGACTTGCCAATGTATAGACTTTAAGTCCAATGCAAAAGGCTGTACAGACTTCATGAACAATGCATGATTGTACTGGACGATGTATAGACTTAGCTTATGCAGACCGATCCGATGTATAGACTTTGGCTAGACAAGCTACATGGACGATGTATAGACTTTGCAAATGTTCAGACTTGAATGCTCGACCAGTGTACAGACTTGCCACCGACCAAAGTATAGACTTGAAAAGCTTGAACACAGCGATGTGCAGACTTTGTGATGTATAGACTTATGAATGCAACGTAGGTAAAGGTCCCAATGTATAGACTTCCAATATGAATGCAACCGCTGTACAGACTTGCTCAACTAGTCCGATGTACAGACTTGGAATTTCAACAGAAGGATGTACAGACTTGGGAATGATGCATGACGCTGTACAGACTTCATGTAATGCATGCAGACGCTGACTGAGACGGTGCACAATGTATAGACTTGTAAGACGCTAAATGACACAGTCCAATGTATAGACTTTACTTCGTGCATGCAAGACAGGGCTGATGCAATGTATAGACTTGCGAAGCTGGGGGGTCAACCCACTTAAGTGCACTGATGTAATGTATGCACATAGCAGATATTGAACTGAAGCAATGGATGTATAGACATGATATCTGACATAATGCAATGCATATATACAGAGAACAAATGCCATCAATGCGTGACAGAATGCAATGCATCTATACAGAGAACAAATGCCATCAATGCTAAACACAACAACATAGCATATGCAAAGTATGCAATGCATCTATACTGACTCACTGTTATGAATGCACCTGTGATACTCTCACTGTGTTGCTATCATCAAAACATCATAACATATGCTTGTGCCTAAGGGGCACAACACGACTCTCGTACCACGCCCAGTTCCTATAGTCGATTTCCGGTAGTTCGTCCTCCGGAACACCCTCACCAGGACCCCACTGCTCTCGGACCTCGCTCTCTCCCTCCAAGGGACCCTCCCCCTCACCAGCAAGCATCATTCCCCACTCCCCGCCCTCAGCAGTCCACATTGCCTGCCCGACCTCAGCTCCCACCACCCCCGGCCCGTCGAGAAGACAAGGGAAGGGGCCGATGACCGGTGGAGCATTTTCTATCACAGGGCCGTGTGACCCACATTGGTGTGGTGGGATTGGCCACTTTGCAGCCAAGTGTCCCACTCGGGACTCGTTGGTTATTTCGGACACTCCAGCCTGCGACCCCACACCAGAGCTAGTGCCGGTCAGCTATGAGCCAGATCCAGAACTCACGGAAGAGTTCTTTGATGAGCTTTTAGAAGAGCACACTGCCGTCCCGGGTACTCAGCCCCAGGACAATGTGCAATTGGGTGTGATCCTCCCAAACCTCTGAACCCCCATTAAGAAGTCAGTAGGTACATGTTAGATGTCTAGGAGTCCCAAACTTTGGGTTGCATCGTTTGTATGCGAGTGTTACTTATGGTTGTCTAGGTTTGTCTAAGGTCATGTATGAGTCAGTTTTACTTATACAGTTTGTTTGTCGTGCATTTGGAGTTTGCATAAAGTCGTGTCCCAATAAAAGGCTAGCCATGCACGTATAAGGGGTTAGCTGATGCACGCCGCCACGCTCGTGTGTTCCGAAAGGGAGTGTACGTCATGATCAGGGTCATACCTGAATGGTTTCCCCTTGGGGACCGTAAAGAAAGTCTTGGCCCGCGATGCCAGCCCTTTCTGAGTCGTAAAACAAGTGGGCTCGAATGTGTACGTTATTGAACTACTAGACGACTATGGTGTCAGTTCGACGTTCAATGTTTCAGATCTGGTAGCATATCGAAACCTCGTGGTGATCCCTACTAAGTTTTTTGGGCTTTTTCCTCCTGTTGTGAGTGGCACACCACCCGAGAGTCCACCTCTTCCAGTCTCAACGCAAGCATATAGATTGTATACTGGATGAGAAGGTGATCACCACCAGGAACGGAGCCTACCAACACTTCTTTGTGCGTTGGAGAGGATGCCCCGCGCCAGACGATGCCTTGGTCACACGCGGATAGCTCAAGCATCGGGACCCTTACTCGACGGTGTTGATGTTTTTTGTGAGATGTGATGTGATGATGTAGGTGTGAATATAGTGATATGAGAGACGTGTGTGAAGATGTGTGAGCAAGCAATGACCTAACTCAAATAACACCAAAATCAGAAGCATGGGCATGTCATCAATGTTTATGAGGAAGAAAAGAAAAACACACGCCGGAGCGTGGAACAAAGGAATAAAATAAAAACACACACCATAAGTGTGGAGCAAATGAAGTAAAAAGAAGAGCAAGCAAGATAATAATGATGAACAATACCCAACTAAAAGAAGTGTGATCGCCACCAAGGTAATTAAAATAGCAAAGCTAAGCTAAATACCTTGGAAAGAGGAGGATGCAACACCCGCCCACGGGAGATGAAAATCAGAACTCTGTGAGCACAAACGGTCTAGTATCAGGCCGCTAACGAACAAGGGACGGCCTTACTATAAGCCGCCACAGATCCTCAAACGGTCCTAAATATAGCCGCCAGAGCGCATGGAATAGCATATTAAGACTTGGATCTCCACCTCTCCCGGCTGGCCATAAGAGTTGGGCCTCATGTTAGGAACCCTGTAGACCTGCAAGAGAGTGTAGAGGCACAGGAAAACAACCCAAATTAGCCCTATGACAAGTGTAGTAACTATAATGCAATTAAACTAAAGTGCATGCAAAAGGAAGGGTGGATACCTGGGGGGTTTGGTTTTTTAACCCCTGTGGGGTGTGGAAAAGATGGGAGGATGTTTAAAAACGTGATTGAGATGCATAGAATGTGGAAGAAGAAGGGGGGAATATGCTTATGAATGCTATGAAGGGGGGAATGAACTAGAGAAGAAACAACACTATTAACCCTTGGAACTTAATACTCCCTGGACTTTGAAGGCTAATGGACGTAGACAGCAGTTCTCCTTGATGGGTACTCGCTCTAGGACGCGGCAGCACCTCGACGTAAACTCCAGAAATCTCCTCTTCAACCCATGAACTCAAGGGTTCTATTTATAGACCCTCAAACTCTAAGTTCAAGTTGGAGAGATTCCAGCGAAAAAGTAGGATGAAACTTAGCAAACTCTTGAAGATAATACTCCCAAGAGTCCATAGAAACAAACGGAAGCTTCTAAGGATCTCTATCGGGAGAGAAATCATCAAATCAAAACTCTACTTCGACCACGGCGCAGCAGAGGTAGATTAGTAAATCAGGATTCTCTGTCACCAGAAACGGTCCTACGATAAACCGCCACTTTGAATTAACGGTCCCAGTATAGACCGCCACCCTCAGAAGATAAGACCAATGGGCGAAAACTTCATGAACAGGACTCTGGAACCAAGAAACGGTCTAAGGTAAAACCGCCACAAATCTTGTAACGGCCATACGATAAACCGCCAGAGCTCAACGGATAAGAAAGGATAAGGCTGGAAGAAAGACGTTGGCTCTAGACTCTGGCGTCAGCAAACGGTCTTAAGCTAAACCGCCAAACGTCATCAAACGCACATATGATAGACCGCTAGAGATAGTGGCGTGGCAAAATGAATGAAAGGCCTGCTAAGCTTCAACCCACGGAAAATAAATAAGGAGCGAGACCCAATCAAGGAGAATGACCCATGAAATAAGCCTCAAAACTGACCAAGATGACTCAATAAATGGCGTATAACTTGGAGCATCATAAAGATAAATAAGGAGATGACCGAACTCATTGGTCATAAAACGGGTGTCAACAGATGCCCTCCTTAACGTCCTCTTTGTAGGGGAACGAGCGGAGGTGAATCGAAAGCGACATGGAACATGGAGGTGAATGCGGAAATGAAGCAGAGTGAACTGAAAAGAGGGCGTTAAGGTAAACCGACACCCGTCCTCAACCAATGAGCGATAGGAATCTTCCGAAAAACTTCGAGCCAATCACAAGGAGCGGTAAACCAAATGATGCATGCCTGGAGGAACTAATAACTAAAGGAAAGGAAAACACGACCAACCTCCTCACTGGAACGCACAGCTGATAGGCTGTCGGAGCAAGCAGAAAAGTAAAGAGACGAGTAACTAAACTCCAGATAGGAATCCTCAGCTAACCAAACTAAGCAAACAGACCGAAAGAAATCTTCTAACTCAGAGTGGAATGACTCTCCTTACTCAAGACCATGGACACAAAGTTATCCACCATTACTGAGACACTTTAGATAGATGAGGGCACGTGAATGCTCAAAAATGTGCATGATGCATGCTGGGCTAAAATAAAGAAATCATCAACACAAATGCAAAGAAAGATAAAATAACAAGATACTCGAGAATAATATTGCTAGACCGGATAAATCAAGGTCAAGAAACTATCTGCAACCACAGCGTGCAAGATAGAACCATCGTCTCCCAACTCTTCCAAATTAATGGCCTATCCAACAATTAAACATGTACACCTAGATCATCATCATTTTTGTTAAAGGGGAACATCATATCCTGGAACACATGAATGACCAGCTGGTTCTTGAGATAATATATCATAGATACCATATAGTAATGCATTAAGAGACTTGGGATCGGGATACTTACCTGACTTATCTGCCTGGCGAGCAGTGATAAAGCATGACGGCGTTCAAGCTTTGACAATAAAAGGTTAGCCATCAGTAAATAGATCCATAAAATAAGCATAAAGCACAACAGATATACCCTTGAAGCATAAAACATAATGGATATAGCTTTACAATTCATCAAATAATTCAGCCCACAAACGGTCTAGAATAGAACCGCTAAAAGAGCCCTAATGGTATAAACATGGACCGCTAAATTACGTCGGTTCACATCCTTCGAGGAAGGACCCCCTGACAACAAACAGTCGAAGGAAGGACCGCCAGAATGATTGTAATGGTCTAACGATAGACTGCCAAATTTCCTGAGTGTTCAAAAAAAAAACAAACCGATCGTTCTCCCCCCCCATTCATGCTCTCATTCAACAAACAAACAACCCAAACGACCCACCAGCGATCCCGACGACCCATCGATCATCGTGCATTCCCACACCCAGCCACCACGATGGTGAAGAAGAGGGCAGTGAAGCACCTCCAACGGTGGATAGCGGAGGAGAGGACACCGCCGGCGGCAGTGGCGGACTCACCGGCAGAGGAAGGAGAGCCGTCGGCTCAACCGGTGGAGGAAGAAGTTCCCGCGACGGAGGAAGGTCCCGGGGAAGCTATGGAAGAAGAAGAAGAGGCCACGGCGGCCGGAGAAGTGCTAGCAGTGGCGGCTAGATGGTGGTCGACAGAGGTAGGCCGACGGCCCAAAAACCCAATTTTTTCATTTTTCAATTTTTATATATATGCATGTGTGTGGAATGGCAAGGGAATGGGTCTGGGGACCCATTAGAACAACTTGTAGGCCATTTTGGCCATTTCCACAGACTGGGGAAACGAAGAAGATGATGCCTATTCACGGGTCGCGTAGCAGTCGTTCCAGTGACCGCTACAGACTCAGACGGTCCATACTATGGCCGCTAGAGGACTCAGACGGCCCAAGATATGGCCGCCAGAGGATCAGAGACAGAACCTTGATTTTTGTATTTTTGTCTTATTTGATTTTTTGTGGTTTTTTGTTTATATGAAATGCAATAAAAATGCAATGCAAGGACTGACTTATGTTCTAAATGTGTGCAGGGGAAGAGACGAACTCAGATTTCGTGGCTACAAGTCCGGCCAGTATTCCAAGCCTCACCAGATTACTAGAGGGAGAGACTGACAGCTATGGGCTTCGGGGAGCTGCTGAGCATCGAGGTGACCAGGATTGACACAGCACTGATCTACGCCCTTAACGAGAGATGGGATCCAATTAGCAGAGCATTCATCTTCCCGTGGGGCCACATGATCCTCACGCTGGAAGACATGGCGAGGATCACATGACTACGGGTCCACGGAGCGCCGGTGACGGGATGGACATATGGAGATTATTGAGAGATGGCGCAGGAGCTGCTGGGATTGGATCTGCTGAGGCCCAGGCATCAGTCCTCAATGCTGGGACGAGCGACACTCCAGGAGAGTCTGGGGCTGAGGGGAGTTGCTATAGCTGTAGGGGAGCTGCCAGAGGAGCACATAGGGAGAGTGATAGACCATGGCCGACCAAGAGTGGTAGTAGAGCTGGGACCCAGGGAGATATCATCCTGCGATGCTTCCTGATTTTACTATTTGGGAAGCTTCTTTTCGCGACCAGAGCCGACGGAGTGAGCGTCAGGCTCCTCCCTTTGCTGAGAGACTTAGACGGAGTTGGAGGATACGCTTGGGGAGCAGTTGTCCTGCCCTACTAAGGCCATACCTGGGATTCAACCCAGCCTAAGAGGGAGAAATAGAAGAAAATGGGGGACAAGCTTCATGCAGGAGGGGAGATATCAGTATTCGACTTCCTCCCAAGGCACCACCCCTCAAAGAGTAGGTCTGTTGCGCCGGGGCTTTGAGTCTTTAATCATAATTTTGCATTGATTTTCATATATAATTTTGACATAGCCCTTATTGGCCAAATATTGAAATAAAGCTCCTTCTTGATTTTGACACACGCATGATGCTGCACTACCCTTCACCATTTTACGCGAATCTCATCTCTTGCCTTAGGAGAAGCAGGCCCAATTACTAGGATCAGGGGCATTTTTCATGGTGTTTTTCATTCATTTATTTTTTTAAGACTGCCCCTATTTGAAACCTCTCTCGTATTGGGGAATGCCTAGGTTGGTTATTTCATCCGTCGATCTCTTGCCCCTACACTTGGCTGAGCAAAGAAGAGAAAAGGCCCTCGTGTATACCCATAGTATGGCCAGAGTAGTAACGGTGTTGCTTCAGAGGGATCGGCTATGGCTCACCGTGAAGTGTGTGAAAAACCCATGCAAAAAGGACACCCTCAGTGATGGGGGAAAGAACTTCAGACCCCCAGCACTAAGCTATCACCAGCCTAAGATGCTGTAGAAGCGACTCATTTGACTAAGCAAACTAACTAAGCCACTCAAGCATGTTGAGAAACCAGCATTATAAGCATGTGCAGAAATAATAGAACAATAGCAATGATAACATGTTCTTGCACAATATAAAAGATACCTTCGCAAATCCATGGCGTGGAAACCGGCATCCTGAAGCGATTTCGATCGTCGAGCTTTAAGGAGTGCGAGCTTGATATTCCTTGCTTGCCAGGATGACAGATGAAAGGAGAGCAAATGATTGGATTCCTTGACACAGAGAGTGGCAGATATCATACCGGAGGAAGAAGGGATAAAAAGAAAGAGAGACGAGGGCTAGAACTCCATCGTTAAGGCACTGAGGCCCTGATAACAAGGAACCAGATACAGAATAAACAAGGATTAACTGAGATCAAGGCAGGCTAAAGCCTCAAAAACAGCAAGAAAAAGGGCAAGAACCCCGAAAGGGTGAAGAGGAGTGAGAAGAAAGAGGAGAATAAGAATCATCCAACATGGTCGGAAAAGGAGAGTAGCGATCACCCGCCAGAGGCGGGGAAGAAAAGGCATGGACACCTGACAAGGTCGGGGAAGAACCTGAAGTGGCACCCGGAAGTCCCGAGGAAGAATCAAAGGAGACTCCCAGGAGTCCCGGGGAAGAATCGGATGATGTCCCGAGATCGGGATGGAAGAATGACATAGGCCGAGGCCTAAAATCATGAGAAAATGGAGAATCCGAAGGTTCCGGATGAGGGGAGAAAGAAGAATGGGGGTTTGCGGACCCGAAAAGAGAAGAGAAAATTATGAAAACTGGATTAGAGGAAGGGAGGTACACCACCCAAGGGTGGAAGCTGAGCAGAAGAAAAGATGAATAAAAGAAAGAAGAAGAGGAAGAAGTGGACCCCTGAGTGCACAATCGACGGCCCTTGAACTTATGCCGCCGCCTCTTCTTGGTAGAAATCTCCTTGAAATGAATCCACCTGACACGGACTCAGGCCTTTGGGCTTTTTAATATGCAATGTTTTCTCAAATAGCGGGCCCATCTGGCGGACGCCTAGCCTGTCTATGAACATGCATCCTTGTTGGGGCAGTTGCCCCTAAACATCTGGTGCTAAGAACATGTGGACATCCTTGAGCAAGTGACTCCTTAGAAGGATGAATATCAAAAAACCATGGAGTTTTGTCTCTCGGCACAAGCAACATGAGATTTGACATCTCCCCTCGGCAATCAGGCACGAAACATAGCTCCCTTGCTAGAAGAGATGGATGAAGCTGAGGGAGATCAATGCGCGGTGTTGACGTAGCCGGCATGCTAATAAACTGAGGGAGATTACATAGAATGTGCATAATGTCCTTGGAAAATCTTGAAAATACGGCCAATTGCCCCTTGAATATGGAATCAAGCAGACCCTTGGCGGCCATATGAGTTAGCACCATCTGGGTAGAGAACCCGTCTTGGCCAGTGAAATGAACAGCGATCGAGCGAGAGGTAAGAACAACATCAAGGGTGAACTTCCCGGTGAGTAGAGAGATTGCTACCAGCCTCGCTTTTGAAGAAACTGACACCAATGCAAGGGAACTCTTCTTTGCAACCATTTCTTAAAATGCAGGCTCATTATCCCCAAAATAGCCAGGGACCAGGACCCGGATTGGCATGCGGCAAATGACATCTTGAATCTTGAAATGCACAATCGAAACCTAGCTCGGCTCATTATCTCCTTGGGGACCAGACCCAAGGGGCACCAAAGATAACGCACACTCACTCGTGGGGTGGAAAGGGATGGAGAAGTGGAGGTAATAGGCTTGGGAGTTGTGGGTGAAGGTTTAGAAGGTGTAGAGGTCTCGGGCGGTAGAGGGGTAGCGGCGATGATAGGCTCAGGTGGAGGTAAAGGCAAAGGTGGACGCGTAGGAGGGGGTAAAGGTGAAGGTGTAGGTGTAGGTATAGGTATAGGCTGATCAGGCTCAGGCAATGATGGCGAAGGGGATGGCAAAAGGCGGTGGAGATGGAGGAAGTGATGGAACATGGGTCTCTGGGAGAGGAGGCGGTGAAGGCGGTGGTGATGGCGGTAGGGGTAGTGGAGATGGTGATGCGGGAAATGAAGGTAATGGAGGTGGAGATGGAGAGGGTGAGGAAGGAGGTAAAGGGGAAATGGAAGGCTGTGGTACCCAACGTCGAAGTATCGATACGACACGTCGAGCGACGTTGGGGGTAGGAGTAGTGGCGGGGGAAGTGGCGGAAGTGAAGGCACTAGCCTGAGCAAGGGACAGGGTAGGCGGAGTTTGTGGAGATGGGGTAGGAGATGGAAAAGGTGGTATAGATAACGGAACAGGTGGCGCAGCATGTGCATCGCTAGATGAGGGATCGCAAGGGTGCCCCTGGTCTTGTAGTGGAGACGGCTGCCTGGGCGGCGACTGCTACTTGCTACGGAGATTTAAAATAGCTTCATGTATGGCGGCCCAATCGATCCTCTTATTATCTTCCAGGCCATAAACAAGTTCTTGAAACTCGGGGCAATCCTTGACCAAATGCCCCTACTGACGATGAAAATCGCAAAATTGGAGCGAATCCCCGACCGCGGGTCGGCAAGGCATAACATGAGGGAGTTGCAGCGCGTGAGCGGCCATCAAAGCCCTAAAAATATCTATAAAAGACTCCGGCAACAGTGGGGAAGGAGCCTGCTTCGGGAAAGGCAGATGCCGAGGGGTATGGGAAGGTAATGGAGATGGTTGTGGGGGTTGCGCAGGCAATGGCGCATGGCTAAGGGAAGGATTAGGTAGTGGCATGTGTGGAGTGGAATGAGGAGGTATGTAGTGGACGGCATCCACCTGCTCAGGGTGTGATGTTCCCTTGACCGGAGGTGGAGGCACTTGCGGAGATGAAACGACGGAGGGTTGACTGTGAATGGCGATAGGTTGACTCATGGAGGGTTGATACGTGGAGGTATATGGGTATGTGGGAATGAAAGGCCGACTCATGGAAGGATATGTGGTGGAGGGCTGACTCATGGAGGGTTGACTAATGGGAGATGATGGATAGGAGGCGTATGTGGGCGTAGAAGGTGGAGGGGACTCGGGGTCAAGGGAACCTAAAAGTTGTTGGTGGATGAAGCGAGCTCGGCTATAAAGCTGTTGCCAGGAGGTGATGTCATTCAAGGCTAAGATGAACTGATACTCGGGTGTTGCATTAGAAATGAGCATCTAGATTTGCTCTCCCTCCGAAATATGCCCCGGGACTTGCGCAGCCAAGCGACGCCAGCGGTCGGCAAAGGTAGAGAACTCCTCGTCGGACTTCATCTTCTCATGGGCCATATCAACCAAGGAATATTTGGGCCCAACCTGGTCTTGATACTGCAGAAGAAATTTCTCTTGTACCACTTGGAAACTCACCACTTGATCTTGCGGTAATGCAAAGAACCAATCCCGAGTCGGGCCTTCTAGAGACAGACCAAATAGATAGGCCATCAAGCGTTGGTCATGTCGGAATTGGGCCGACTCATATAGAAACTCTTTCAAGTGCACATAGGGGTCACCGACTCCACCATAGCGACGATAAGCAGGAATTTATGAACGCGGTGGAAGCTGAAGACCTTGGAATGCAAACGGGACACTCAAAGAAGTTTTGGGATCAATTTGACGTTGAAGCTCATCAAGCTGGCATTGGGTTTGAGCAATCATCTCCTCGATGGGGAGAGACTGAGAAGGATGCAAGTCAGCCTGAGCAAGAGAATGTGATTTGGACCAAGGTTATGATATTGGGCCGGATAAGGAGAACCGGACTGAGAAGAAGGAAAGCCCATCCCAGGAGTGGAAGGATATATGGGCCTAAAAGAATCATGAACATAATAATAATGACCCATTGGGCAAGCAGCAACATGGGTAGAAGGAGCGGGCCTATTAAGAGAAGTAGGCCCATTAAGGGAATAAGAAGGCCCGTTAAAGGAATGGGACCCACTAAGAGTAGAAGAGGGAGGCCCGTTAGAAGGATGAGGCCCATTAAAAGAGCGAGGCCCATTGAAGAGATAAGGCTCACTAAGAGAATGGGACCCATTAAAGGAAGATGGGCCACTCAAGAAAGATGACCCATTAAAGGAATGAGGCCCATTAGATGAATGAGGCCCGTTATGAGAATGAGGCGCATTAAGATGATTAGCAGTGAGTTTTTGGGCCTAGACTGGGTCCATTTGGCAAACAAGAGGTGATAAGTGGGCCATGAGATTTGCTTGCGGGTCGGAAGGGCCACGAGAAGATGGGCCCGCGTGGAAAGAGGAATCCACACGGGAATAGGAAGACAGGGAGGAAGAAGGGTAATATACAGGAGAAAAATGGCGCTCCATGATGGCAAATGGAGACTTTATACAGAAAAAATCAAGAGAATACAATGAGGGAAGTAAAGGGCTTGAGAATCAAGGAGGGGGACTGACTCAATAATGCAAAGGTAAAAAAAGAAAAAGAAACCTAGGACAATGAGTTTAGACAAAAGGACACACAGAATGGACTAGCCTAAATGGGCCTAATAACAAAATTTATATGGATGATGGGGGATGCAACACAAAATAACACAAGTGGGCTTGGACAAGCCCACACAACACAAACAATATGAAGGATTTCACCCAAGTCAAACAAGTTAATATGATGGGAAGTATTTTATTGTCAAAGTTTTGGGTAGGCCTTTTAATGATTTGAATTGAGATTAATTCCCTCAAGATAGGTATCCTATAGGGAGTAAGGTCCAAACTTTGGTTTGACTATGGTTAATTCTTTCACAGCGTATGCAAATACAAGCCTAAGGGGTGGAATGGTACAACCGGCCCGACGTCCGTGTGGAAATCCACGGCTCACGGGGACTTACGGAGGTCTCGGATAAGATCACCTAGTCGAGCCCAAGGAATATGGGAGCGAGAGGATCACTTACCTAGGGGGAATGCAACTACAATATGCCAATATACATGATCCTATGTGCACCGAGGTGCATACAATTTCTAGCCTAAGTCTAGCAAATCAAGACAATCATGAAATCATGCTAACATCATAAAAATGCATGAAAAATGTAAAACAATATAAATAAAAATGATGCAAGGCCTAAAATAGGATAACTTGGCACTAAAAGATAAGAAAAATCATCAAAGGACAACGTACCTTTGTGTTTGCCCCCGGACCTACAAGTGAGTTTTATGCATAAAATGCAAAAAATGAAGGCAATATTTAAGTAGGCAAATGAAGTCCAATGCATGCAAATAATATGTGGATGTGAAGATAATACAAAAGACTATCCAATGGAACCAAAAAATAGCCAAAACAGACCCTGGAAGGCAATTTAAATCAGCAAGCAAAACGGCCCTGTGAATCTGCCCCAAATCTGCCCAAGACTCGATGCAAAAAATGTAAAAATAGAGGTACTTTTTAAATATGCAAATGATGTCCAAATGCTGAAAAATATATATGTATGGAAACATAATACAAAGGACAGCACAACGCAATAAAAATCAGCCCAATCCGACGTCGGGAGACAAAGTTATGCCCGAATGAACAAGGCCCCTGTGAATCTGTCCCGAATTTGCCTACAAACTAGATGCAAAAATATAAAAATGGAGGTAATTTTTAAATATTCAAATGATGTCCAAATGATGCAAACTCTATATGTATGGAAAGACAATACAAAGGACAGCACAACGCAACAAAAATCAGCCCAATCCGACGTCGGGAGACAAAGTTATGCCCGAATGAACAAGGCCCCTGTGAACAGAAATCTTGCCCGGCCAGAACCACTAAAAGGTCCCTGGATGATCGTTTTTAACCTATATGTGGTCTACTGGATGACCGCCCAGATACTAGATGGTCCTGGGAGGACAGTTTATAACCCCAGAGGGTTTGGGCGGTCCTAGAAAGGCCGTTTAAAGGTCTAGGCGGCCCTACGATAGACCGTGTACCCCTGACAGACCCGAAAATGGACAGAATGATAGAAAAATGTGGAGGAGACTACCCAAACATGCATGAACACCCACCCAACATGCAAGAGACTAAAAATACAACGTGATGGGCACTAGGTGTCCCACCGTGATCGCCAAAAAAGGTGTAAGTAGATTAATCTACCCCGCCCCCGAACTATGAACATGTAACCATGCATATAAGCGTGAAAGTGCATGAAAAGCAAAGGGGTGATGAAGAAGAGGAACCTGACCATGATTGCCACCAAGGTTCTACGGCACCCAAAAGATGGAGAACGGATGAAGACGGCGCCGTGTACCTTGGAAAATGAAGAAGAAGACTCGACCTAATGGGAGGCCGCTACAACGTGATCGAGCTTTGAAAAGGGGTGCGGGGAACCGATGTGGGTGACACCTCCTCACCTTCCAGCCGGCTAGAAAGCAAGGGCCTCACATTCTATCAATAGTCTCCTGCAAAAAAAAGTCACAAAAAAGAGAAAAAATCCATTAGAATGTGAAGTGTAGCATATGTCCCGAAATCATAAAGTAGCATGACAGAAAGGGGGAGAACGCACCGGGGAAGGGTTTTTAACCCCTAAGAATGGGTGAAAATAAAAGGTGGGAGTGTTGTGTATGCATAGGATTTGAAATCACAAGAAATGATTGAGAGAATAAGGAGAAAAGTGATGTGCAAAACGGAGAAAAACATAGAAACATGCAGAAACAGTGCAACTTGTGATGATTTTGAAAGAGTAGGAGATGAGAACTAAGGATTGGAGCAATGAAACTGAGCCCAAAGAGATGAAAATTAAAGCTGATACTTCCTTCTTCGCAGTGGGGTCGAAGGTGTGAGTCGACGATCCGGCATGGCTTCTCCCTAGGTCCAAGAAGAGCCCCCCCCCCCCCCCCCCCCCCCGCGCGAATAGCGAAATGGGGAGAATTTATAGAAAAAATGCTGAAAACCCTAACTTTCCCCCACGATTCCCAAGGATAGAGACCACCATATCTTGAGATCTATGGATCAATCTCGAGATAATAAATAGGATAAGAGTTAGGAATAAACGGGACTCTTTTTGGTGGAAGGATCTGGAAGATATTCGCGCTAGAAAGGGGCCCCGAAGCCTAATCTGCCAAGGTTTGTGTTACATGAAAGTGCATAAAACCTGGTATTGCGGCCAAGATTCCCGCGAATATATTCCACTAAATTTTGAGTTATATGGCTTAAAATCGAGATAATAGTGGTGACAAGAGGCAGAAACAAACGGGAAGTGATTTGGTGAATATTCGAGAAGATAGAGTCCTAACAAGGAGGCCCCGGGGTGCACAACTCGACCAGAGAGTCCAACAGCGAAGAAATCGGAGTTCAGGATCATCTGGACACTCTGGGGATGTGGACGCGGGATTTTTATTTATTTATTTATTTTATTTGATTGATTTATTATTTATTGATTTATTGGCGTGCCAGTCACCGGAGTGACGATTTTTATTGTGCGCTCGATCTGACTTGGTCAGTCGATTGTGAGTGATCGTGTCTGGACCAGAAGTCCGTCATACCATAAAGGCTATGACGTTAATTACGCCCTTCCAAGGAAGGACAACCCTTGATTAAACGCTAAAGGTAGGAGGATGACAGCGGTAAAGCCGCATGCTCAAAAGAGACGGAATTCGTTCACTTGCAAGACGTTAAATGGATTAGACGAAGCAGGGGTTGGTTGTTTTCGGGATAAAACTGACGGCATATTCCCACCATCTTGGACCATGCCAAGTGGGGAATAGGAAACCACCCATGCAGTGGCAGGGTGGGATCCGTAAAAGATCGGGCATAATTGACCCAGAATCCGAGTAAGTACTGGCGTAACATAACGCGCTCCGTGCAGACGCGATGTTGCATCTATATTCCCCTTCAAAGGGCCATCGGAGAGCATGCAAGGACATGACTCCACAGGCTGGTGGGGTTGAGATAGAAAGCATCACATTTACTTGGCAAGGCATGTGTGAATTTCGGCAGCATGTCCCCTCAACTTGGATTATGCCAAGAGAAGATAGGTCATCATCCACAGAATGCCGGGATGACAACCGAACGAGGATGGGCACCGGGCCCCGGGACACCGCTTGCCTTTATACCATCGATTAATATCCCCTCGAAACTCCTCAGAACTCATGCAATGACATGGCCCTTTGGGTTCATGAGGGTGAAATCCGGATCGAGAATGAAGACTGTAGGGGAGGTCTTCCCCAATAATGTGTCTTCTCAAGACATCAATGACGGTCTCTGAACATCCCCGGGACATATATGTAAAGAGATCAGAAGGCTGATGAACGGTATTGCAGAGATGGGTCTCTGACTGGACTTCATTTGGCCAAGAAGAAGGGTCTCGGCGGTGGCTCTAGTTGGCCAAAAGGGAGAGGCTCTCGGCATGGTTTCATTGGCCAAAGCAGGGGTATCGGCGTGGTTTTCTATCGGCCAGAGGAGGGTCTCGACGGAGGTTTATTGGTTGAATGAGGGTCTCGGCGTGGCTTTAGTTGGCCAAAA
Source organism: Amorphophallus konjac (assembly GCA_022559845.1). Classification (NCBI taxonomy): domain Eukaryota; kingdom Viridiplantae; phylum Streptophyta; class Magnoliopsida; order Alismatales; family Araceae; genus Amorphophallus; species Amorphophallus konjac. The sequence goes on along the minus strand of CM040126.1, from coordinate 80,845,209 downwards.
AGGGGGCTTCTCGGCATGGTTTATTGGCTTAAAAAGGGGGTCTCGGCGTGGCTTATTGGCTTAAAAAGGGGGTCTCGGCGCGGCCTCCTTAGCAAAAGAAAGGGGGATCTCGGCGAGTGGCTTCCCAGCGAGCTCCTGGCCGCGCCGGGAGCCAGGCGCCGAGAGCCTATGGGCTGGGCATGAAGGGTTTAGATGGCTTTTGTCGGTTTGCTGAAGAGGGAGACCTCTTGGCAAGATAGTTCTCGGCGGGGAATTTTGTACGCCGAGAAGGTGGAATTGCTACAGGGTTCCAGGGCTTACAGAGTTCAGACGATACTCTGCTTCTGGGATTCCTGAGTTTTCTGGCTGCGATTGAAGTCGAATTTGAAGTGCAGGAGGGGGGGTTTCATGGATGCTTCCCTGAGAAAGGGCCAAGGGGGATATGGAGGGTAGAATCGATGGGGAACGAGGCCATCGTCTGGATTTCTGAAGACTTATTTATTTCTGCCGCCGGCCGTCTGGGGATCAAGAGATGGCTGTCTCTGATCCCCTGGACGAACCCAATAGCATCTAAAACCCGGTGGCTGAGGAACCTTTAGCATCGAAACTCCAGACCCTAGTCATCCAAGGGATTAGAATGGAGGGTCGAGAGATCGAGGTCGTCATTCGCTAGAATCCGAGGGATAGCAGTGGTCTGTAGCATCGACATGCCCTCGTATAGCCAGCGGTTCAGGGGACCAAGAGATTGATGTCTCTGGTCCCTGAACAGCACGAAGAGGGGTCCTTAAGGGCCTTGTAAAAAAAAAGGCTCGAACGGATACGGTGGATCCACCATCGAGATGGGAGGAGAGGAGGTGACAGAGCCCAGTAACCCATCAGATAAGGGTAGGGGTCCTGTTTTCATGCCTCTAAAGAGAAGATTCGTGTGAACCATTAAGTGTTTCGCATAAACGATAAACACACAAGGATAAACGGAGAGCAGACATTTCGATCAAAGGAGAGCAGACATCTTAATCAGTAGATCCCCAAATGAGTCACGTTGACATTTCATTGCATCGTATCCAAGCCTTACATCGACTGTGAAATGGAAATGCAAAGCAGAAAGATGGAGATCGTAGCCGGAACTCGCCGGCTACGTTCGATAAATCAAGACAAAAGCTCAATAGATTACATCGGTAGAAAAGAAAAGACAGCATGGGGAGGGCAGAGCATTGACTCCTCTCCCTCCCCGGAGCAGCCCACCTGAAGCTCGTTTGCTTCTTCCTCTCTTCTGCTTCTTCTCTTCTCTCGGCCGAGGGGATCTCTCTTGGCAGGACTCCCTCTCTTTTCTTTTCTCTCTTTTTCTGGCTTCTTTTTCTCTTCCTCCCGGCGTCTTTTTTTTTCCAATCTTCCTTTTTTGTTCGAAGGGAGGGGGTTTTTATAAGCTTTTCCCCCCTTCCCGGCAGGCTTCATCAAGCCTTTTCCTTCTCGGCAGACACCATCACGGCGCGCCTCAAACGGGCTTCCCGGCGTGCCTGCCTTCAGCTTCTCGGCGCCATCTTTTGGGCTTCGGCAAGTGGCTCTCGGCGCCAATATTGCAGGCCCAATTAAAGTATTTTAGCCACTTTCACAGGCCCATTTGGGTCTTTCAAGGGTATCATCACCCAAAAGGGTCTTCCATTGGTGACACAGCTTGTATCATTATTACGGTTTTCATCAGTCCGTAGACAGGGGTTTCATCAGTATTGCCATCTGAACGGTGACAAGACCGGGTATCATCTTATCGATATCGTCACTTGAATGGTGACGAGCTTGGACATCAGCTTTAGTCTGGAAAGACTTCAGCCGGGTATATAATCTGTGGAGACGATTCCTCTTCTGTTTTGACTTTGTAAAAGCCTTTACAATCTTCATCTGCCGGTACCGGCTTCATCTTCATCTCATATTACATCTGTCATGAAGCCGGCATCTGACTTACCCTGACATATCATCCGTGGATTCTTGGACGAAGCAGTAATGCGGCTCTCATTAAAGTGTGCCAGGAGGTCTCATCAGTCGAGTGACTGCTGCTCTACCAGTGCTGCCGTCTGAGTGACATCGGCACCGGGCATCAGCTTGGCCGACAGGGGCTTTAGCCGGGTGAATGGTTGACGAGCTTCATCAATGGTCTTTCACTGTTGGTCCGACCCTCCTTTCAATCATGCTTTGACCTTTGTTCATTTTCAAGGTGTCAACAAATGCCCCCCACCTGCGGGCGGCGTAAGCGCAGAATAAGCGGCACGGGGCTTGCAGGTGTCTTTCGTCATTCGAGGGTATCTTCCTCAATTTGTCTTCAATCCGGTTCTCAGACCTGATCATCTCGTTGCAACAATATTCTGCGCACAGATCTTTCATTTTCATCTTTTTTTATCTTCATATTTTCTTTATTTTCACATTTCAGAGCTTCTCGGCACGGGGCCATAGGCTTCTCGGCATGACCCTCTCGGCGCAAGGCTTCTCGGCACGCAAGACCTTCCGACGCGAAGCTTCTCGGCGTGAGGAGCCTCTTGGCGCGGCCGAAGGAGGGCTTTCGGCCTGGAGGCTCTCGGCGCGCCCTTGGCCGAAGGGGGCTCTCGGCCTGGGTTCTCGGCGCGCCCTAGGCAGGGCTCTCGGCCTGGGCTTCTCGGCGCGCCCTTTGGCCATAGGGGGCTCTCGGCGTGAGGGGATCTCGGCGCGCATTTGGCCGCGCCGAGAACCTATCTCCCTCGGCTTCTATTTAAGGCGCCGAGAGCCTCTTTCTTCTCATTCTCATCTTTTCTTTCTCTTTCTTCATTTCCATTTTTTTGTCTCGGCGGTGGCGAGCTCCTTGTCTCGGCCGTTCCCGTTTTCTTCCGTTTAGTTGGGTTTCGCCCGGGTAGGACGTTATTTTGGGATTTAATCCCTTTTTCTTTCGGGATCACCCCCTCTTGGTTGGTGACTCCCTATTCTCCTTGGGCAGACCCTGAATAAGGGGAGATGCTGCCGAAATTTTCATAGAGTCTCATGTTACAATCTTTATAAGACTGGCTTTTAATTCACACTTTTTCTCCGACTGCAGGCACTGCAATGGCTTCCAGTTCTGATGCTGCATCTTCCGGAGCTGTTGGTGCTAGCTCATCGGCCCAGCCCGACATATCACGAGCCAAAGTAAACTGGCTGAACGTGCACAGTCTGGATTTCGGATACGACAGGATTGCTTCAGTCGATGAATCGTCTGACTCTGAGACTGACACAGTGTCGACGGCCCGGGTATACTCCACGGTGACCGAGACATGCTTCAGGCGGGATGGTAGCTATCGGCCAGACCATCCGAAGGACCGGCATTTGATGCCGTTCATCCGGACTTTCACAGTAGGCGGCATGCGAGACTACCGGATAGCTCGCGTAGTTGAAGCTGCCATCCTTGCTGAGCGAGATAGCCTGAAGGAATCAGTGTATCGCAGCAAGGCCATCTATCTTCCTGGGGAAAAGCGTGACTGGGATGCAGTCCTCGGCATATCGGAGCTGGAACCAGAGAAGAAGATGCTGGCCCGGGCCCCGGAATTCACACCTGCCCGGTGGGATAATGCTAGCGGCCGAGTTCATAGGGAGAAGCCCGGCTATGGCATGTTCTTGGCACCATTAAAGTGGGGATATCGCGAAGAGCCCTTCGTGCTGAATTGTTCGGCCGTTCAGTTCAAGTACCATTTGGCCGCTGGTTGGTTCGGGGATACCAAAATCACTGACGCGCACTTATTCCGAGTAGGGGCAGTGGAGTTCACAGAGTTTGTTCTGAAGGAGTATGCCCCTCTGCTGATCAGAGCCGGGGTATATCACAGCATTTTCGCTTCTAGATTTCGATATCCCATATCCAGAGGGTTGTGCTGTGGGATGTTCGAAGTGTTCTGCCCTTTATTCAACACTTTTTATACAGCGGAGGGTGAGACATCCCTGGACCTCTGGAGTTTATCACAGCTCTCCGGTCTGCCCATTGATGGCGAGCCGTATGAGGAAGTTTGCTTGACAGATTCGAGAAGGATAGCTCTGATGGCGAGGGCAAGTATTCCATCGGCTTCTCATATCGGTATCTGATGAAGGTGTACCGCTCCATCTGTCTGGCGTACCACAGAGGGTCCTCCAAAGGCTATCATCCCCGAGAGAAAGGCAGCAAACTGAGGGTCCGGATAGGGCAGTGGCTCCAGTATTTCTTTGACGGTCCCCTGAAGTATGCAGACTTTCCTTCCCTGGGTCCAGTTGCCAGCAAACAGATAAGGGCCCCTCGCTATAAGTCGGCGCTGCCATCCTCATTGCGTCATGCGGGCAAAGGTGGTCCCAATCCGGCAGGAGTAGATCCCATCACACATTGTGCGGCCTATTTCACCTTCTGGTTGTGTACTTTCGCCCTCCCACAAGGGGACGAGACAGTCATTCGGCCAGAGGCCATATATCCAGCTTGTCAGATGGCATGGGGGATGAAGCTGTCGCTTTGCCCAGTGGCCCTGTGTTTGATATATAAATCTTTGGGGGACCTGCACAAGCATCGGACTCCCCGTTCTTTGAGGACCGTGGGTCCTTTTCACTTCTTCAACGCCTGGGTTTGCAGTATATTCCCTGAGTTGGCTCCGAGAACCTTGCAGGCAGATACGGTGTTGCCTAGAATGATCGAATTCGCCAGTGCTGAGTCTGGTCCCTTTTATGATCAGTTGTTTAAAATAAGGGGCCGACTGATAAGGGTACCAGTGGACGCCCCTGGCAGCATTCATTTCTGGAGCTTGGCGGCAGGTTCAGCTCCTTTGATTGATCCTCAGAGAGAGTGCAAGCTGGAAGAGATAGAGACTTATGCTCATCCTGTCACAGGGGCTGAAGTTGCTCGGCCTATCCTGGAGCCGGAGCTAGTCAGATGGGCCATGGCTATTCGGCCCAGTGTTTTAGTTTTCAGGAAGGGTGGCCTTCTTCTTTTGGAGCCATACTATCCGTTCCGATTTGGGCGAACTTCGGCTACGACCAGCACATCCCCACCTCAGCTGCTCAGTTTCCTTTGGATAGCCGGGCCAAGCACGGGTCCGTCATTGTTGGCGAAGGCCGGTTGTGGTGGGATTTCTATCATCGCCAGGACGATGTAGTTTTCAGGGTGCCCACTGTTTCTAACCGTGTTCCCCGGGTAACATCAGAATATATCAAATGGTGGAACATCCGGACCGGTTTTTACAGGGACGGTAGGGGTGCCTTCTGGGATGTGGCAGAGCGCTCCTTCCTGAAACAGCAACCCGGGCTAGTGTTTGATATTCCTGAGGCCCACTTGAAAAAACTTTACTCACAGCACCCGAGGGAGGCAGAGAATTATCTGACTCAACGTCGGGCATTGAAGGAAAAGAGTTCTGAGCCGCTTGTCCCTGTCTTTGCTGCTATCAATGAAGACACTTTCATGAAGACCTTGAAGCATTTATGCCGTGTGGGAGGCGCTCGCTTGGAGGAGCAGTAGTACCCATTCCCTGTTGAAGAGCCGCTCCCGACAGTAGCTCCTTGGAAGGGTCCAATTGATAAATTTCATCCATATAGGACGTTTGTACGCCGAGAAGATAGAACTCAGACGTACTATAGGCAAACGTCCTGGCTGTTCATTCTGCTGAATTTGCATGGATTATCTGCAGAAAGCCCGATGGCTGGCATATTGAACAAGCCACTGTTTATATCATTTCATTATGTAGATGGTTGGGGCATGGACCATCTTGACTTATTTCGATGCCTTGACTCTCACGGCCATAATGATCTGGCAGCTTTAGTAGAGAAGTGCCAGATATTTGGTGATGTGTGCTGGCTCATCAAGGAGGCTGCTTCCCGCTCCAAGGAGGTAGCTTATCTGTACTGGCCACTTTCTGTATTCTACGACGGCCCGGCAGGTAAGGTTTCTTCTTTTCTGATTGCAGTGTTTTCTGCTTAGCATCTGAATTTCGCACCCACTGATCCCATCACCCTTCTGCCATTTTCAACAGACCGGCCTGATATAAAGCAGCAGGGGCTCTATAGAAAGATTATTGCGCAGGCCGAGATGCCTACTTATTTCGAAGTCCCGGCTGCAGCACCGACCACTACTCCCCTGCCTCCTGGAAAGAAGAGGAAGGCTTCCGCAGTCAAGGCTGCAGTTGGGAAGGCCAGGAAGGCCAAAAAGGCCCATGTTCAGCAGTCGACTTCGGTGGCGATGGACACTGGGACCCCTCTCCCCAACATTCCCTCATTCGATGAGTTTGAGTTGCAAAGGGAGGCTGCTCAGACATCGGTTCAGGGTAACATCATTAGCTTGCAATTTGCATTCTTCATCATCTTTTGCAGATTTTCAAAGAAGTCTTCGACTCTGACCCCTTCCCTTTTTGCGCAGCTCAAGAGCCAATTGTGGCACCCTCCGAAGCAGAGACCAGGCTGCCTTCCCCCACGCTGGCTAGTGAGGCGGGGGGTAAGTGTGCTTTCTCATCTGTTTCACACTTCTATTGCTTTTTCTACTATAACCCTCAGAGGTCCCTTTTTGTTGAAGTGGCAGCCGAGGAGCAGACTGAGGTTGAAAGGATGACAGAAGAGCCGATTCAACCTTCGGAGGGTCACAAGACTCAGTCGAAGCGGGGTACTGTTCCGGCCAGGCACATAATTACCCGGTCCACATCCCGACATGCTTTAGAGGCGTCCCCACAGCATGTAGCCAGGGTAGAAATATCATCGGGTAGCTCTACAACCGTCTCTGATGAGGAGGAAGTGGCTTTCAGCGGCAGTGAGGGGGATGCTCCTGAATCAGAAGCCCCGCTCGTACTTGCAAAAGGTGCTCTGTCTTTTCAGCCTGCTAAGCTGCTGGTGCCGTCTTCCGAGGAGGAGTTGCAAGAGGAGTTTGCCAGGCTCGACACCGAGATCGACATATCTTCACTCTTTGTCGCTTCAACTTCGGAGTTTCCTCCTCTTTCGCCCCACTTCGAGGACGCGAACCCTGCTTCAAAGGTGGGTCCCCTTTCAGGCTTGCTGCTTCATCTGCATCTTCATTTAGTGCTGAAGGTTGTTTTGCTTTGGTCTCAGGGCCCTATCACTGCCAGCTCAGACACAACTGCAACTTTTATGGAGGTTTCTTCTGCAAACTGGGCTATTGTCCCTTTTCTACCTTTATCCTGCATGGGGGCTCCTGAGGTCATTCGCCCTGTTCCAATGCGAATACAATCTTCAACAATTTAGCATCGTTGGACCTGGGGGCCTCAGGAGACAGATGCACTCCTATCAGGGCTTCAGATTTCAGAGCCGAAGCTGATCTAGCCAGAAGTTCTACTTTCATACCGGCCGCAGTGATGACCATCGCTCCTGAGTCAACAATTCCCACAACATCAATCATGGAGGGTGAACCTTTGCCTCTTCAGACTGTGGCCTCCGCGGCCTCGACATTGAAGGAATTGGCCACCGAAGCGGAGATGGAAGAAGGAGAGGTGGCTGCTGCGGAACTGGGAGTATTGCCCGTAACCGCCCCGGACTCTATCTCCATACTTTCAGAATCTGAGGAGGAGGTGCCTGAAGTTGCATCTGGGGGTATTCAGACGGCCGCTTCCGAGGAGATGGAAGTGGAAGATCTCCTGGCCACGCCAGAGGTTGCAGGGAGAGCTCAGTTGGTACCTTCGGTAGACCTCCCATCTTCTTCTTCGCAGCCGGATATCACCCTATGGGCGGACATTGATAATGAAGTAACCTTTGAAGTAGCTCCTCTTCCTTTGCCTGGCTTTACTTCACCTGAGAGTTTTGTCTAGCAACATCTGGGCATACTGCGCTAGCTAGTGGAGTCCCAGCCCGGACTAACCTATCCACAGTTGAAGGAGATAGTCGAGCGCTTCACCGCTGGCTTGCAGGCGATGGGATGTCCCACAGAAATATGGGCCCAGCGGGTTCTTTTATTGTTAAAATTTGTTCATCGCCGGGATTTCTTGACACATATCATGTCTGACAAACTGGCGGCTTTAAAGTTGCAAAGAATGGAGTGCAAATCCGAGCTGGCGAAGATGAACTCTATTCTTCAGGAGCGACAGTGCCAAATGCAGTCTTTGGCGGAGCGGGAGCAGTTTGTGCGCGACCGGATAACTACCCTGGAAGCTGAACTGTCCGATCTCCGAGCTGAGCTGCCGTAGCTAACAACTTCTCGACCGCAGCTCGAGGAAGAAGCAGCTCTATTAGAGGGGCAGGTGGCATCCTTTCAAGACGAGTCCGTTCGACTGCAGGAGGAGGAGGCTCGTCTTCATGAACTGGGAGCCGCCCCTTATGTGGGTCTTCTGGCTTTCGAGGATATCTTCAGGCAGCCATGAACCATCTTCTCTTTCTTTTTCTTTTGTACTCTTTTGCGATACAACGTCCCCTCGGGGCCCTTTATGTACTCACTTTTTAATGAAAAGAAATCTTTGGCTTCACGCGTATCCATTTTCTTCTGCATGTGGTTTTATCACTTTGAGAAGTGGGGTAGCGGTTTTAGCAATTCCTCATGCGAATGGCCCGTACTTGGCAGGAGAGCGTCCACCCCCTCAGAGAAAGGATGGGGAACTCGCTCCACCGCGTGACGGCATCCGGGGAGGTGCTTAAACCGGATTCTATTGGTAGCAGCAAACGTCCCTCTTGGCAATATGTGCTGCGAGGGAGACAATTTGCAGAAATGTGAAAGAAGAGGTTTCATCGGAATAGACGAAAGGTCTAGACTGGGTAGAGGTTATAGCAGGTGGGACATTGAAAAAGGGTATGGGGTTTTCATCAGAACGGCCATAAAGTCCGAACTGGACAGATTCTATCATTGGCCGGGCGATGTACCGATCAGCCAACGGTTGACTTCATCATCGATATTGAGCTTATATCAATGCAAGGGGGATTTCATATGTTTTATCAGAATAGACGTAAGGTCTAAACTGGATAGGGTTTCATCATTGATCGGGCAAGGTGCCAATCGATCAATAGTTGGTTTCATTATCGATATTGGGTTTATATCGACGCAAAGAAGAGTTTCATGAGTTTCATCAGCATAGACTAAAGGTCTAAACTGGGAGGGTTTCACCATTGATCGGGCAAGGTGTCGGTCGACCAGTAACTGGTTTCATCATCGATATTGGATTTATATCGACGCAAAGAAGAGTTTCATAAGTTTCATCAGCATAGACGAAAGGTCTAAACTGGCTAGGGTTTCATCATTGATCGGGCAGGGTGCCAATCGACCAGTAACTGGTTTCATCATCAATATTGGATTTATATCGACGCAAAGAAGAGTTTCATAAGTTTCATCAGCATAGACGAAAGGTCTAAACTGGCTAGGGTTTCATCATTGATCGGGCAGGGTGCCAGTCGATCAATAGTTGGTTTCATCATCGATATTGGGTTTATATCGATGCAAAGAAGAGTTCATAAGTTTCATCAGCATAGACGAAAGGTCTAAACTGGCAGGGTTTCATCATTGATCGGGCGAGGTGCCAGTAGATCAACAGTTGGTTTCATCATCGATATTGGGTTTATATCGATGCAAAGGGGATTTATAAGTTTCATCAGAATAGATGAAAGGTCTAAACTGGCAGGGTTTCATCATTGATCGGGCGAGGTGCCGATCGATCAACGGTGGGACATTTGAAAGAGGGTGTGTAGATTTCATCAGGACGGACGTAAGGTCTTTCCTGGAGAGGTTTTATCGTCGGTGGGGCATGGAGCCAGATGACCAACAGAAGGTTTTATCAGCGAAGGGGAAGTAAGGGCAGCGTGCCTGTTGGCACGGAACTTTGAATTACCACATTACTGACCCAAGTGCCCTTTCGGGTTTTCACCGGAGCCAGCCCCCTCTTGCTTTTGCCTACGCGCCCTTTCGGGTTTTCACGTGGCGGGGTACCCGATTTTGCCTGCAGTGCCCTTTCAGGTTTTCACCACAGCTGGGTTTCGGCCATTTTTGCCCTTGTTCAGAATATCCGAACAAGTCTGGCGGGGTATCTCTATTTTTAACCCCATTTTTATATACATATATATATATATATATCTCTTGAATTGGGACTTCAGCACAGGTCAGGCGATGTGCTGCTTCATTGGCGGCTGCTCTTATCATCGGTATTGGGTATATACCGACGCAAGGATTTCATAGGTTTCATCAGGATAGACGTAATGTCTAAACTGGATGGGTTTCATCATTGATCGGGCAGTGTACCAATCGATCAACAGCAGGTTTCATCATTGGTATTGGGTTTATACCAATGCAAGGATTTCATAGGTTTCATCAGGATAGACGAAAGGTCTGGCCTGGATAGGTTTCATCGCCGATTGGGCAGTGTGCCGATCGACCAGCAGCAGGTTTCATCATCGGTATTGGGTTTATACCAATGCAAGAATTTCATAGGTTTTATCGGCATAGACGTAAGGTCTAAACCAGACAGGTTTCATTGCTGATCGGGTGAGTGAGCCCATTGATCAGCAGCAGGTTTCATCATCGGTATTGGGTTTATACCAATGCAAGAATTTCATAGGTTTTATCGACATAGACGTAAGGTCTAAACCGGACAGGTTTCATTGCTGATCGGGTGAGTGAGCCCATTGATCAGCAGCAGGTTTCATCACGGTGGGACCTGGGACAAGGTATGAGGGTTTTATCAGGACAGACGTAGGGTCTATACTGGGTGGGTTTGATCGTTGATCGGGCAAGGTGCCGGTTGATCGACGAGAAGTTTATGGTGGGAGGTGAGGCTTCTTTGGAATTACCACATTACTGACCCAAGTGCCCTTTCGGGTTTTCATCGGAGCTAGCCCCCTCTTGCTTTTGCCCACGTGCCCTTTCAGGTTTTCACGTGGCGGGGTACCCGATTTTGCCTGCAGTGCCCTTTCGGGTTTTCACCACAGCTGGGTTTCGGCCATTTTTGCCCTTGTTCAGAATGTCTGAACAAGACTGTCGGGGTATCTCTATTTTTAACCCCATTTTTCTTTTCCCATTTTTTTTTTCTTTTAGAGGGTGACAGATTGGAATGCCATTAATCCGTGATAAGGAGTGGCTTGGTTAGGGCGGAGTGCCACCAAACCAAGAAAGGGTAGCTCGGCTGGGGCGGAATGCCGCTAGACCAAGAATGAGGTAGCTCGGCTAGGGCGGAGTGCCGCTAAACCAAGAAAGAGGGTAGCTTGGCTAGGGCGGAGTGCCGCCAGACCAAGAATGGGGTAGCTCGGCTAGGGCGGAGTGCCGCTAAACCAAGAAAGAAGGTAGCTCGGCTAGGGCGGAGTGCCGCTAAACCAAGAAAGAAGGTAGCTCGGCTAGGGCGGAATGCCACTAGACCAAGAAAGAAGTAGCTTGGTTAGGGCGGAGTGCCCCTAGACTAAGAAAAAAGTAGTTTGGTTAGGGCGGAGTGCCGCTAGACCAAGAAAAAAGTAGCTTGGTTAGGGCGGAGTGCCGCTAGACCAAGGAAGAGGTAGCTTGGTTAGGGCGGGGTGCCGCTAGACCAAGGAAGAGGTAGCTTGGTTAGGGCGGAATGCCACTAGACCAAGAAAGAAGGGTAGCTCGGTTAGGGCAGAGTGCCGCTAGACCAAGGAAGAGGTAGCTTGGTCAGGGCGGAGTGTCGCTAGACCAAGGAAGAGGTAGCTTGGTTAGGGCGGAGTGCCGCTAGACCAAGGAAGAGGTAGCTTGGTTAGGGCGGAATGCCACTAGACCAAGAAAGAAGGGTAACTCGATTAGGGCGGAGTGTCGCTAGACCAAGAATGGAGGTAGCTTGGTCAGGGCGGAGTGTCGCTAGACCAAGGAAGAGGTAGCTTGGTTAGGGCGGAGTGCCGCTAGACCAAGGAAGAGGTAGCTTGGTTAGGGCGGAATGCCACTAGACCAAGAAAGAGGTAGCTTGGTTAGGGCGGAGTGCCGCTAGACCAAGGAAGAGGTAGCTTGGTTAGGGCGGAATGCCACTAGACCAAGAAAGAAGGGTAGCTCGGTTAGGGCGGAGTGCCGCTAGCCCAAGAAAGAGGTAGCTTGGTCAGGGCAGAGTGTCGCTAGACCAAGGAAGAGGTAGCTTGGTTAGGGCAGAGTGCCGCTAGACCAAGGAAGAGGTAGCTTGGTTAGGGCGGAGTGCCGCTAGCCCAAGAAAGAGGTAGCTTGGTCAGGGCGGAGTGTCGCTAGACCAAGGAATAGGTAGCTTGGTTAGGGCGGAGTGCCGCTAGACCAAGGAAGAGGTAGCTTGGTTAGGGCGGAGTGCCACTAGCCCAAGAAAGAAGGGTAGCTTTTGGCCCGATTACTCGGAGAATGTTGGTTGTGCAGCATGACACAGCTTTAGGTGCCTACCGTTGAGTGGCGAGAATTGGATCTCCCCTCGATGGTTGACAACCATATAGGCCCCACCTTCGTAGACCCTATGTATCACATAAGGACCTTCCCAATTAGGATTTAGCTTTCCTTTTGGGTTGGACGCCATGACTTCTCTTTTCTTGACCATGACAAGGTCACCTTTCTTAAATTCTCGTCCTTTTACGAGTTTGTTGAATGCAGTGGCCATGCGGGCCTGATACATCTAGATATTCTTCTGAGCTTGGAGGCGCTTCCCTTCCAATTCAGCCAATTCTTGTAATCTTCTTTCTGCATTGGTCTGTTCGCCAGGGGCTAGGTCATATTGGACCGCCACTCTGAGTGACGGGACTTCCAGCTCCAGCGGGACCACTGCCTCTGAGCCGTACACCAATGAGTATGGTGAGCACCCTGTAGGTGTTTTGAAGACGGTGCGGTATGCCCATAAAGCTTCATACATTTTCTCTTCCCAGTCCTTCTTGTTGGAACTGATGACTTTGGCCAGCAATGTACACAAGGTCTTATTAAAAGCTTCTGCCAATCCGTTTGCCTGTGGATTGTAGGGCGTGGAGGTTCTCCATTCAATCTTATACTTCTCGGCAAGCCGATAGATTTTCTGATTTCTGAAATGACTTCCATTATCAGATATTATTCGGTTGGGGATCCCGAACTGGAAGATAATGTTTTGCTTGATGAATCTGGAGACCAGCTCACTAGTCACTTCTCTTAATGCTATAGCTTCCGCCCATCGGGAGAAGTAATCTGTTATGGCCAGTATGTACTTATGTCCGGCCGAGGAAGTTGGCAATGGCCCGACTACATCAGTTCCCCATTGTGCAAACGGCCAGCTAGAGATTGTAGGGTGCAGAACGGCAGGTGGCCTTCTAGGCACAACAGCATGCTCCTGACATTTCTGGCATGACTTTGCAAACTTGCAACAGTCTTCAAACATATTGGGCCAATAGTAGCCCAGCTTCTTAATCTCTATCTTCATCTTGGGACCGGCCTGGTGGGCACCTGCTATCCCAGCATGTGTTTCTTTCATTGCTTGCCAAGCTTCCTCAGTAGACAGGCAGCGGAGCAAAATCTTCTTGCGTGCATCTGCCATTATTCGGAACAGAGTTCCATTTCTGAATTCATAAGAATCTTTGATCCTTAGAAGTTTCATCTTTTCTTCTCTTTTCTACGACAGCTGTTGGTGTAAAAACCATTGTAGCAGGTGTTGTCTCCAATCAGATGCCTGTTCTTGTACTGATAGTAGCAACTTCTTCTTCTTCGGGGCACTCTTCTAGCATGCTGGGGACCTGCCGCCGGTTTATAACAATAATGTTCAGTGTTTCATTTGATGGGACTGCTATTGAGCTGGCTAGCTTTGCCAGTGCATCAGCTTGGGCATTATGTCCACGGCCCACATGCTTGAGCTCAATATGATAGAATTTCGCCATGAGGCGCACAGCTTTTTGGTGGTAGGGGTTCAACTCCGGCTTTCGCACTTCGAACTCCCCTTGGATTTACTTTATTATCAACATTGAATCCCCGAATACCTGAAGCATCTAGATACCCATGTTGAGGCATATACATAGCCCGATTATCAGAGCTTCATATTCGGCTTCATTATTGGTGCAGGGCTTGTTTATAGAACATGAAGTATGCACAACCTCCCCTTCTGGTGATCTTAGCACAATACCGGCTCCGGCCCGTATTCTGGTCTTTCCATCGGAGTCCGTCTCTGTTCTAGATGCTCCATCAAAGAATAGCTGCCACATAGTTGACTGAGCCTGGCAGGCTTCTAGTGTCTCATCATCGGGTAACTCAGTCCCCAACATATCATTCTCTGGCACAGGATGCTCTGCGAAGAAATCGGCCATGACCTGTCCTTTTATTGCCCTCTGGGGTATATATGTGATATCGAATTCCATCAGAATTACTGCCCATTTGCCCAACCGGCCTTTCAGTACTGGCTGAGTCAATATGTATTTGAGTGGATCTGCTATAGATATCAATCTGATTTCATGTGACAGCATATAGTGCCGGAGCTTTTTAACGGCAAAGACTAGTGCCAAGCATGTCTTTTCTATATAGGTGTAGCTTTCTTCAGTTCTAATCAGCCTCCGACTCAGGTAGTATAGAGCCTGCTCTTTGCCTTCTTCATTTATCTGTGCTAGCATTGCCCCCAGGGAACAGTGTGTGGCTGCAATGTACAGTATCAGGGGTCTGCCCTTAATAGGTGCCCCCAGCACTGGAGGGGTCTTGAGATATTCTTTCAGCTTCTCAAAGGCTTCCTGACAGCCATCGTCCTAGAGGAACGGTACATCTTTCATCATGAGCTTGTGAAAAGGGTGGCATCTCCCCGACAGATTTGATATGAATCGTCGGATATAGGCCAAACGCCCTTGTAGAGATCTCAGCTCGTGGAGATTCCTTGGTGGAGGGAGCTCCTGGATAGCTTTAATCTTGGATGGGTCGATCTCAATGCCCCTATGACGGACAATGAACCCAAGGAATTTTCCACTGGACACGCCGAAGGCACATTTCATAGGATTCATCTTGAGTTCATATTTGCGCAGCCTCTGGAACACTATCCTCAGGTCTTGCAGATGATCTTCTCTTCTGCTGGTTTTCACCACCAGGTCATCAATGTAGCACTCTACTTTCTTGAAGAGCAAATCATCAAAGATCTTTGTCATAGCTCTTTGATAGGTAGCACCGGCATTCTTAAGGCCGAACGGCATTCTTTTATAATGAAATATCCCCTTCGGGGTGCGGAATGCAGTGTGCACTCTGTCTTCTTCAGCAATCCAGATCTGGTTGTATCCGGATGACCCATCCATGAATGACAGGGCTTCATGGCCAGTGGTTGCATTGATCATGACTTCAGTGATCGGCACTGGGAAATCATCTTTCGGGCAAGCCTTATTCAGGTCCCTGAAATCTACACATATTCTGATCTGCCCATTTTTCTTCTTTTTTTTTTTAAGGGCAATACCTGACAAGCGGAAGGGGGTGGACCGTTCATCCCTACAAGAAGGGAAGGGACACTCCACTCCTAGCCGCCGGGCAGGGAATTTTATATATATGAAAGCAAAGTACAAAGAGAGATTAGGGCCTGAAGGAGGGACACCCTATCTTATCAAGACGATAGGGGCCCTTAACAGAAGAGGGAAGCTCGGCCCAAGAACAAAATGTGGAAGAAGATGACAACAAGCACCCATGGGCAGCCAACCTGTCCGCCACATGGTTGCCTTCCCTAAAGATGTGGGTGATGGCCACGTGAAGACGGAGGGAGATGCAATCCACGTCCAACATGATGAGGTGCAGGCTCCACGGGCGAACAAACAGCCGATTAGCAACTCTGGCAACCACAAGAGAATCTGTCTCGACCTCAACCGCAAGGACTCCCCGCTGAAGACAAAGGGAGAGGCCATCACGAAGAGCAAACGCTTCAGCTTGAATGCTGGAGGTGACGTTGTGGTACGGTGCAGCAAAAGCAAAGACGATTTGGCCAAGAGAATCCCGAAGAACAGCCCCTCCTCCGGCCAAGCCAACATCACGCTTGAACGCGCCGTCAACATTGAGTTTCAGCTTGCCCGGGTGAGGGGGCAGCCACCGGATAACACGAGGTAAACCTTGGTGCACCCTCGTAGGGGAGACCCCCCAAGAGGTGAGCCAATCACGCTGTGAGTTGTTAATGTCCCGTCCCTTGAACCGGTGAATCACAAGAATAGAGCGGACAGCTAGCATAGTCCGGCCAAGGATATGGCGGGAGTCCATGGGCTGCCCTTCAAACCTCGCATGGTTCCGGCTGAACCAAATCTCTGAGAGGGCGGCCATGAAGATGCAGCGAGATAAGTTCCCAGCCACCGAGGAGAGCTGAAGACTGCCCAAGTAGCCAAAAATAGCGGTGGAGACCGAAGAGGTGCTAGCATAGTTGAACCGAAGGAAGTCAAAGAGGGAGCCCCAAACCTCCTTTGCAACCCGGCTGTGGAAGAAAAGGTGGAGACAACCTTCAGCTTTGGGGGAGGAGCAGCATGAACACATGGAGCAAAGCGGTACACCACAACGAGAGATGACATCGTCCGTTGGTAAGCAACCGAGGAGGAGCCGCCAAGAGAGCACCGACCACTTGAGAGGGATGGAGTGGTTCCATATAGCAGCCCACGGAAGGGAGGCAGCAGGAGATAGCATGAGTCGAACCGATTTGGAGGAGAAATGCCCGTCAGAGGAGGGGGTCCAAACCCATAAGTCTTGATGGCCAGTAGTGCCAAAAGCTTGCTGCAATAGAACCGGTGGGCAGAATTGGGAAGCTGTTCGGAATGCAGCCCCCATGGGGCATGAAAGTGCATGGCGGACTAAACAGGTTTTATCTTCCATGGCAGCCCACACTTGGGGTGGCAGAAAAGACATCAAGGGGGATGCCCCTGTCCATTTGTCAAGCCAAAAGCATGCACGTGCATCATGTGGTGAGACCATGACACGATGGTGCAAGAAAATGATGTTGGCGGCCTGCTGCCAAAGCACCTTGTCCGCTGCCAATGCATGGCCGAAACTAGCCATAGAGTAGTGATCAGATGATAGGTGCTTAGCCCGGAAGAAGTTAGCCCATATAGAAGAAGAAGAGATGGCTTCCCATAACAATTTGGATCTCATGGCAGTTTGCATAGCATGAAGATTTAGAACCCCTAAGCCGCCACATCCAATGGGGCGGGAGATGGTGTCCCATGATTTCCAGTGCTTCTTTGGAGAGCCCTCGTAGGAGCCCCAAAAGAAGTTAGCCAAAAGCTTGTTGAATGCTTTGAAGATAGTTTTGGGCATGGCTGTCGATGACATGGTGAAGAGTGGCAGTGCGGAAAGTACATGGCGGATAAGGACTATCCTTCCTCCCGAAGAAAGAAAGCCGGTCTTCCACGCCTGTAGCTTGCCCGCCGTCTTGGATAGAATATAGGAGAAGTGAGCCGGCTTCGGACGGCCGGAGTATAAAGGGACCCCCAAGTAGGTGAAGGGGAGGGTAGACTTGTTGAATCCCGTGACCGCTTCAATGGATCGCCTGAGAGAGATCGGAGCATCACATGCAATGACAAAAGTGCTTTTGGAAGTGTTGATTAACTGACCGGATGCCACCTCGTATTTCTTTAGGAAATGAAATAACCTCCGCAAGTGCCGAACCGAGCCATTTTTCTTCTTCACGGGCACTATATTGGCCAGCCATGTAGTATATTGTGATGTGGCACAGCCCAAAGACCACTAAATATGATGAGATGACCCTAGGACTTAGACCCGCAAGCATACAAGCGCTCAATGATTCTCACAATGACGATTTTTGCTCACTCGGCTCACACGTTCACCTGATGGGTCCGGGAGATGATGGTGAGGGTCCGAGGCGGGACCCAATTGTCCTAATGGACTTACAATGCTAAGGCTGACCCCCAATGGGCCTGGGAGACCCAGCTTTGTGGGTGGCTGGCCCGCAAGGCGGGGTGTTGGGTGGCACTCACTCACGGGCCGCGGTGGGCACGAAATCGCTTAAAATTAAGTCCGAGCGCTCTCTTACCGTCCGACGGGCATTCAAGGCAATACTACATTTGCAGAAATGAAGCTACAAGGGTGTGATCAGAAGCTCACCTGATCGGTGTGAAGACACCGATCCCGTTCGGAGACGAGGGCGCGCCGGGAAGCGTGGGTAATTACCTAACGCTGCGGCGATTGTCGCTTGACCTGAAACTTAAAGAGTACAACACTACTCCTCACGCAGGAGGGATGAACTTGGGGTGGGGATTAATCTTATTACACTCAAAACTACCTCCACGCAGGGAGGGGCCTTCAGCCGGCCAAGCGGGGTGGGGATTTATGCAAAGGAAAAGCCGATCTTCCGAGTCCGCCGGTTCTGCCAATCTGCAGGTTTGCAGGACAGGATGTCTCTGTTGATGCTGCCACGGGATCCACGGGGCTCCAAACTTGACGAAACCACTGCCAAAAGTTTCTCAGCTGACAGGGGATGAAGCTTGAATTTTTGGGGCAGCTTTGACACCCGAGGCTGGCAGTGCCGGCGATGGGAACAGGACAGCAATGTCTGGCTCCTGGCAGGTACCGAACTGATGCAGCAGGTTGAAGACGTCGCTGTGGCCGCTCCTGAACTCCGATTGGGACGAGATTGGCGGTGACGCGATCGTGGTCGGAGTAGCTTCGAGCAGAAGTTGACGGGGCCTCGATCCAAGGTCGGAGGAGAGCGGGGTAGCCGGAAGAGTAGGTACAGGTCGAACCTGGTCCCACAGTGGGCAGACTACCCACCCTGACGAAGAAAATGTTAACTTGCAGCTCCGGTGGCCGAATGAGGTCCTTCTTCTTGGAGAAGACAGCTAACTGGTAGTAGTTTCAGCCCTCCAAAAATGGCGCTCAGATCTTCAGGGAGGAAGTCGTGGTCGGACTGTGACTGCAGCTCTGGTTCCCTGCCTGAGAGCTTCTGCGCAGTTGAGGGAGATCGGCTCCTGCGGACAGCTCCGACCTCGGATGTTGACGAAACCACCTCGCCTTGAAAGCTCTCTGGACGCCCTTTCCAGAGATGTAGGCCTTGACACCAGGAGGACCAGGGAACGGCCGGTCCTGTTGCGATCTTCAGGACCCAACTCAGCAGCCTGCAACCTGCTTTCTGAAATGGCAAACTAGCAAGAATGAAGGGAGTGGGAGGGGGGTAACAAAGCTTGAGGATGATGGCTGAAGGTTTAGGGAGGGGGGGAGGACGTGGCTAGGGCTCCAGGAGGTTAGGAATGGCAGTGATGGAGGGAGAAAGGGGGCTGGAACTGCTAGAGGTGGAGATGGGGGAGTGGATGTGCACAAGAGAGAAGATGAGTGTGAGGGAAGGTGGGGGGCGAACTTGGCTATGGGGAGGGAGTGGATTTCGACCTAGGGTGAGGGAGGGATGGGAGAGGGGAGGGTAATTCGAATTTGGGCTTTGGGAGGGGTTAATTTAGCCTTGGGAAGGTGGATAGGTGCCTTGGGAAGTGAAGGGAGGTGGGTGGTAGTTGGGAAGTAGAGTTTGGATTGGTGGAGGGTTGTTGGGACTAGGTGGAGAGTAAAGGAGGGTTGTGGGAAGTTGTGGGGTATTAATGGAGGTAGGTGGGGGTTGGAATTGAATGAGAGAGGGGGAGGAGAGAGGGGAGGTTCGCCCCTTGCCTTGTGGGAGAGAGAAGGAGAGCTAGAGAGAGAGAGAGAGGAATGGAATAATGAGAGATTTGAAAGAGTTTTCTTCAATATTCATCAAAAGTTAGTACATGGAGGGAGATGGGGGCTATTTATAGGCAACCCATCTTTACAAGACAAAAATAACCCTGCCATTTAAGGCAAAAGACCAAACATGTCCTAGACTCAGTCCAATAGGCCCAAACTAAGGTATTAGGGCCCAATTAGACCAAATAGGGGAAATGGACTAGTACAACATGACATAATAAAAGGAAATACATGCGACATGACCCAATAAAAGGAAAATTACATATGATAAGACTCAATAAAAGGAGGATACATAAGATGAGAATGAGTCGACCCAAATCAAGGGTGTGCAGGCGACCCGAGCCATAGCGAGTGTCGTGAGATGTCCTCATCAAATCCCCCGGGGTGGGGAGAACTCGACCCTGTCGAGTGTGGGTCTGCCTGGCTGTCATAGTGCTCCAGAATGTCGGGATCCAACCGCAGCAGGTCCTCCCGGCTCACCCAAGCATCCTCCGTCGGGGGACGGTTCTTCCACCTAACCAAGTAGCGCTGATACACCTTGTGCCTCGTAATGATGCTCTGCTCATCCAGTATTGCCTCTATCTGCTCTCGTCGGTCTCTTAAGCTGGGAAGTGGAGTCCCTCCGGGAGTGTCTCTCATAAGGGGGGGTAACGGCTCAAGCTCCTCACTGGGTTCCACCGCGGGGCCTTTGTAGGGTACCAGGTCCACCACGTTGAAGGTAGGGTGCACCCCATAGCTCTCTGGTAGGTCAAGCTCATAAGCATTGCTGCCAAGTCATCGTAGAACTCGAAAGGGTCCCGACCCTCGTGCCCTCAACTTGGAGGCAGGCCCGGGAAGGAGCCGCTCCGTCCTCACCATCACCTGGTCTCCCACTTGGAATTCACAGTGGCGCTGGTGAGCATCTGCCCGTCTTTTGTAAGCCTCATTGCTTTTCCCTATATGCTTGCGGATGTCATCATGCAACTCTTTGATATGCTGTGCAAAGGACTCAGCTGAGACTGACACCCTAGCATGTGGGGGAAGGGGAATGAGATCCGAGGGCTTTCTAGGCCTAAAACCATGCACTGTCATGAATGATGATCCTATAGGGATGAAGGGAGGGCCTGGACAGCCAAATTCAGCCCTATCAAGTGTTAGATTGCTTTTGACAGACTTAGGAGGACCAGGGCATCCATGAATTGACCTATCATGCTTAGAAACCATGTGGACCTTGATGCACTTAGGTGGACCGGGGCAGCCACAAGTGGCCCTATCATGCATGAGACGGATGAAGAGTGGGGGAAGACCAACTTGTCCAAATGTAAGCCTATCATGCACTGGACCTAGTGTGTGAATGACACAAATGATGTGACTAGCCTGACCACATGATGCAAAAGGTTGTGATACATGGATTCTATCAAGATGGTCCCATCTGTGAGATTTGGGGGTTTCCACTCATGGGGATCGAAGCGGTTCCAAGGGGTGGACATCTTGGGATGGGTCACTCCCTTATTTCCAAGGTTGATGCCACCCTTGGCATTGACTCTCATAGTGTGGGCGGAATTTCGGAATGGGTGGGTTAGGCCTGACATGGTGGGTGAGGGTAGGAGGGAGTGGGTGGTGGTTGAGGAGTACTTGGAAGCCCATAGGGAGTGGCCAAACAGATCAAGATGGGTTAAGGGGTGGGTGATGTGGAGGTGGGTTTCAATCCAAGTGGTCGCCCTAGGGTCCCTAGCACACATAGGGAAGTGGAAATCATGAACCCAGTGGGACTTATCGTAATGCTCCTTGCAAAGGGGCGAGGGGTAGGGAGAGATGTAGGAGGGCCAGGAGGTGGGTTGGTAATGAGGGGCTAGTGGGAAGGGAACATGTGGATCTAGGAGGACTTGGGTTGAGGGGAATGAGGCTTCTTCCCATCCTGGACCTTGAGCATTCCAAAGCATACACTCCCTAGTGTGGGCTGGGCACTCGTCTCCTAATGGGGTAAGCACCAAAGTGGATTCCTTAGGTTGATTGCCCTCTCCTTGTGGTAGGGGAGTGGTGTAAAACTCATCGGAATTGAAATCCCTTTCCTTGTGGAAGGAGGGGATTTCCATTGAGTGGGGTCAAAAGGATCATAGAAATTGAAACTCTTATGGAGGGATCCCTCTATGTCCTTGGATAGGTTGGCCCAAGTAGGACGTTCCCCGATGCATGTTGAACCTTCATCGACAAGGGGCAACAACAAGAGTGTGGACTCACTAGGAAGTGTGACCTTGAGGAGAGGAGAGCATTTTTTTGTGGGGCTCATTGGGTCAAGTTCCCTAGGGGTTGGCAGGAAGATTAGAAGCTCACTAGTGCATTGGCCTATAGTGCAAATAGATGTAATGGAGCCAATGGATGAGTAGGCAAAGGCAAGGTACTTGGGCTTAATGGGTTCCATGGCCAACATGCTAGTCAACCCCATTTGATAACTCAAACTCCTAAGTAGGTCTTCAAGGGTTTCCACAAAGCAAAAGGATTGATATGTTGTGTGACGAGAATGACATGGCACTAGTTGAACTTGCTCTATGGGGAGGTTGCATGGGGTTGAAGGGTACAAGATGGGACCTTTCTTGAGCCAGGTAGCTAGGGGCTCCTCTATGGTTAGCTCACCAGTGGGTGGGATGAGTTGCTCATGTTGGGGTTCGGGTTGGTTTTGTGCAATGGAGATTTGAGGCTCATTTTCCACTTTAACTGATCGCTTTTGAATGGTTTGCTCAAACTTGGAGAGGGCTTGGTTATAAGAATTTGGGAAGTGGAACCTTCTTCTTGTCTCCCGGGGATTGCAAGTGACACCCTTTTCCTTCGGGGTCTATGATTGCTTGTTGTTCTTCCATCCATTCTTTTCCCAAAATAATATGTGACCCAAGGGGCCGAATTTTGCACCATGCTCCACTACCCCACGTAATGGATTTGGAGGGAATGCGGCTTACACAAGGTACGTAGAACTCTACGAAAACCCATTCCCCATGGATGACAATTTTCCCTTCTTGTGACAAGGAGTTCACAAGAGTTTGGGAGACATAATTTCCCGATTGGTACTCATCAAGGAACACAGTGGTGATTTTGTTGTGGGGTAGGACTACTTTGAAGCTAAAGGACATGGTGAACCGGTCACCGTGGGAATTGGGATTCATGGTGTTATTGGAAGAAGATGAATTGCCTTGATAATGAGTTCCACTACGAGTGGTCATGCAAAGTTGGGTGGGCTATGCAAGGGTGTGCGAATGCACCTAAGAAAAACTTAGTGTGACCCAAGACTAGACTTGTAAGGACAAGCCTATGACCGCTCTGATACCACTTGATGTGGCACAGCCCAAAGACCACTAAATATGATGAGATGACCCTAGGACTTAGACCCGCAAGCATACAAGCGCTCAATGATTCTCACAATGACGATTTTTGCTCACTCGGCTCACACGTTCACCGATGGGTCCGGGAGATGATGGTGAGGGTCCGAGGCGGGACCCAATTGTCCTAATGGACTTACAATGCTAAGGCTGACCCCCAATGGGCCTGGGAGACCCAGCTTTGTGGGTGGCTGGCCCGCAAGGCGGGGTGTTGGGTGGCACTCACTCACGGGCCGCGGTGGGCACGAAATCGCTTAAAATTAAGTCCGAGCGCTCTCTTACCGTCCGACGGGCATTCAAGGCAATACTACATTTGCAGAAATGAAGCTACAAGGGTGTGATCAGAAGCTCACCTGATCGGTGTGAAGACACCGATCCCGTTCGGAGACGAGGGCGCGCCGGGAAGCGTGGGTAATTACCTAACGCTGCGGCGATTGTCGCTTGACCTGAAACTTAAAGAGTACAACACTACACCTCACGCAGGAGGGATGAACTTGGGGTGGGGATTAATCTTATTACACTCAAAACTACCTCCACGCAGGGAGGGGCCTTCATCCGGCCAAGCGGGGTGGGGATTTATGCAAAGGAAAAGCCGATCTTCCGAGTCCGCCGGTTCTGCCAATCTGCAGGTTTGCAGGACAGGATGTCTCTGTTGATGCTGCCACGGGATCCACGGGGCTCCAAACTTGACGAAACCACTGCAAAAAGTTTCTCAGCTGACAGGGGATGAAGCTTGAATTTTTGGAGCAGCTTTGACACCCGAGGCTGGCAGTGCCGGCGATGGGAACAGGACAGCAATGTCTGGCTCCTGGCACGTACCAAACTGATGCAGCAGGTTGAAGACGTCTCTGTGGCCGTTCCTGAACTCCGATTGGGACGAGATTGGCGGTGACGCGATCGTGGTCGGAGTAGCTTCGAGAAGAAGTTGACGGGGCCTCGATCCAAGGTCGGAGGAGAGCGGGGTAGCCGGAAGAGTAGGTACAGGTCGAACCTTGTCCCACAGTGGGCAGACTACCCACCCTGACGAAGAAAATGTTAACTTGCAGCTCCGGTGGCCGAATGAGGTCCTTCTTCTTGGAGAAGACAGCTAACTGGTAGTAGTTTCAGCCCTCCAAAAATGGCGCTCAGATCTTCAGGGAGGAAGTCGTGGTCGGACTGTGACTGCAGCTCTGGTTCCCTGCCTGAGAGCTTCTGCGCAGTTGAGGGAGATCGGCTCCTGCGAACAGCTCCGACCTAGGATGTTGACGAAACCACCTCGCCTTGAAAGCTCTCTGGACGCCCTTTCCAGAGATGTAGGCCTTGACACCAGGAGGACCAGGGAACGGCCGGTCCTGTTGCGATCTTCAGGACCCAACTCTGCAGCCTGCGACCTGCTTTCTTAAATGGCAAACTAGCAAGAATGAAGGGAGTGGGAGGGGGGTAACAAAGCTTGAGGATGATGGCTGAAGGTTTAGGGAGGGGGGGAGGACGTGGCTAGGGCTCCAGGAGGTTAGGAATGGCAGTGATGGAGGGAGAAAGGGGGCTGGAACTGCTAGAGGTGGAGATGGGGGAGTGGATGTGCACAAGAGAGAAGATGAGTGTGAGGGAAGGTGGGGGGCGAACTTGGCTATGGGGAGGGAGTGGATTTCGACCTAGGGTGAGGGAGGGATGGGAGAGGGGAGGGTAATTCGAATTTGGGCTTTGGGAGGGGTTAATTTAGCCTTGGGAAGGTGGATAGGTGCCTTGGGAAGTGAAGGGAGGTGGGTGGTAGTTGGGAAGTAGAGTTTGGATTGGTGGAGGGTTGTTGGGACTAGGTGGAGAGTAAAGGAGGGTTGTGGGAAGTTGTGGGGTATTAATGGAGGTAGGTGGGGGTTGGAATTGAATGAGAGAGGGGGAGGAGAGAGGGGAGGTTCGCCCCTTGCCTTGTGGGAGAGAGAAGGAGAGCTAGAGAGAGAGAGAGGAATGGAATAATGAGAGATTTGAAAGAGTTTTCTTCAATATTCATCAAAAGTTAGTACATGGAGGGAGATGGGGGCTATTTATAGGCAACCCATCTTTACAAGACAAAAATAACCCTGCCATTTAAGGCAAAAGACCAAACATGTCCTAGACTCAGTCCAATAGGCCCAAACTAAGGTATTAGGGCCCAATTAGACCAAATAGGGGAAATGGACTAGTACAACATGACATAATAAAAGAAAATACATGCGACATGACCCAATAAAAGGAAAATTACATATGATAAGACTCAATAAAAGGAGGATACATAAGATGAGAATGAGTCGACCCAAATCAAGGGTGTGCAGGCGACCCGAGCCATAGCGAGTGTCGTGAGATGTCCTCATCATATTGGTTCTCTTCAACAAAGCCCACATCGATCAGCTTGTCGACCTCTTTGTTGATCTGATTTATCAGTTCGGGGCGCATTCTTCTGGAAGGCTGCTTCACAGGGCTTGCCTCTGGGTTTATCGCCAATCGGTGCTGTGCCACATCGGAACTCAGTCCTGGCATTTCATCATATGTCCATGCGAAGCAGTCTCGGAATTCTTTCAAAAACTGAATATACTGTTCTTTGACAGCTGGCTCCAGCAGTGCACTGAGGAATGTCGGCCTTGGCTCATCTGCTGACCCCAGATTTACTTCTATCAGCTCATCGACGGTGGCTTGGCCTCCGTCTTCAACTTCGGGTGGGGCTTCTTGCAAATCAATAAAGCCTCCCGGGATATAATCTTCTTCATTCTCATGATTTTCTGTTTCATTATACCGATCATCTGCAGATGCTGGTGCATCGTATAAGGCCAATATGGCCGGATTCTGTTCAGTCTGCCCCGAGGACTTGACTGGCTCAGCGGAAAACTTCGAAGTGGAGTCTTCCGTGCTTAGAGGCTCTTCTGATGTGGGTTCCCCTGAGAGGTCATCATTATGTAGAGCTCGGAATTCTTCTAGAATGCGCCCAAACTCCAGGCACTCTTGCAGCTCTCTGGCTACTTGATCTTCATCCGGGGTTCCCGTATCAAATTTCGCTTCATCCTGGAACAGATCCTCCTTGCAAGATAGATCCTCCCCGTACCAATCTCTCTTTGTCTCGTCAGGTGTCCCCGTCCCCGGCTGATTGTCTGGGACTTCATTGTCCACTACGGACTGATAAATGATTTCTTCATCTTCCGAAGGGTATTGGTCATAGTCCATCCCGGGGGAATCTTCATGCTGGTAGAAGGCAGAGATGCCATCTACCTCAACTTCATAGTATTCTTGCAGGGTATAACCCAGTCCCGGGTGCTGTGTGATCTTCCTCAGTTCTTTATTATCTCGAGGTGGATCCCATAGCTGCTTGAATGCTTTCTTCTGGGCTACAGACTGTATCGATGGCATTTGCATCTTGGAGAACATCTGCGAAACCCGTTGGGTAGTGTACTCCAGGCCTGTAATTGGCACCATCCGGTTTGCGGTTTCTTCAGGGACCATGCAATCTTGATCATCTTCTTCGACTGCCTCCCCGGTGTAGAATATGATAGGAGGCTCGCAGAAGCGAGGGATTTCCATAGTCTTCAATGGCAGCACCGTCTGGTATTCTATGCTGGCTATGGGCTTGACTAGACCCTGAGGAACTTCCACCTGTGTGTATTTTTGTTTCATTTTTTCTTCAGTATCATCTGGGTGTATGCCAGGAGGAGTGATCCGAGCAAAATCACCAGCATAGGAGATGTGAGATACCCCATGCTTTCTAATGTAGCCCTTTGGCGGTGGCGGAGACCAATTTCTTATTTTTGTCGCCGGCTTTTTCTGGCTGACCACAGCTTCTTTTTCTTTATCCCTTTGTGACACGTCGGTGTAGTAGGATGCATCGAGCATATGGCACTCGAATACTTCAAAGGGATGTAGATCAGCAAACACCCTTTCTTCTTTTCCTTCATGGCAGTATTTTATGTATTGGTGTAGCGTGGATGGCACTATCTGATATTCGTGCAGCCATGGTCTTCCCAGCAGGGCCTTATACGTGGTGTTGGAGTCGATTACATAGAATCGTACCACGGTAGTGAGGTCGCCCAGTGTGAGGTTGAAATCAGCCACCCCGAGAGGTGTTTCACATTTCTGGTTGAACCCCGTAATCTTCATATCTCTGACCTTGGTAAGCTGCAGGTCAAAGTAGTATTTCTGATAGATGCGATACGGGAGAATATTTACAGCAGCCCCGGGATCTATCAGTATCCTGCTTAGCGACTGACAGTTCAGGGAGCCCCTCATATACAGCGGTCTGTTATGACCGACATTTGGGATTAGCATATCATCTTCCGTGAAGGTGACCGATGACCCAGCATTCACTTCTGCCAGGAGTGCTTCACATTGTGCCGGGGACTGCAGGGCATCCACGATTGCTTGGCGAGCTTCTTCGCTCAGAGAGAGAATTTCCCAGATGGAGAATCTGGTAGGGAGCTTCTTCAGCATTTTCATGACTCGACTGCCCACCCGGACATTAGATAGTCTCATCTCCTCTGCCCATCGGGGTCTTGGAGGTTCATGTGGTGCCTGTGGCCTTTGCTGCCTGTAGACACGCCAAAATTGACGTTATGTTGATCAAATTTCATGTCATTATGTAAACGCCCCAAGTGGACTTCAATATTCCTATAACATGAAGCTTTTCTATTTTTCTGTGTATTTTATGCATTTTTCTGCATTTTTCGTGATTCACGACTTGACGAAGGGCGTTACTTATGAAAGTAACGACCTGTCATAGGGCGTTTCAAAAGAAAGGACGACCATACTTGAGGGCGTCAATACCTGGTGTTATCCGTTAATTTCTGGAATTATCTATTTTCAAAATAAAAGCATTATCTAAGTAACGTCCTTCATCAGGGCGTGTTTTTAAGAAACGCCGTTATCTCAGGCGTGTTCCCTTGATGCTAAAACAAAGAAGTTTTTATTTCCAAAATTAAATCCAGGAAGAAACGGCCTTTCCTAGGTCGTGTTTTAATAAACGCCCTGTGGCAGGTCGTCAATTTATAATGATACGCCCTGTCTTAAGGCGTGTTTCACTCCAGAGTCCTTCCTTTTTTTGTCTTTCCCTCACAGTTCCCTACCATCCTTGGACTCTTGCTCGATCTTAATCCTTCCCAGGATGCCTCATTACCTGTTCTTATCACTTCCTTGTTTGATCATATCCGATTGAAGCTATAAAAGAAAATCTCGTTTGATCGTGTAAAAGGTTAACAACTCAAAGGGTTAAGAGGTTGATCATTCAACAGGCACGTTCTTCATCCTTTCTGCATCCAATCAAGCGCCTGTTGCCTTCATCTCCACGGTTTTCCCTTTACTCTCGTCAGGGAGAGCAGGGTTCCATCTGTTGTTTTGTTGTTCATCTCCTCTTAACATCTCCTCATCATCACCCGGTCGTTAGTTATTCTATTGCATTAAGCATCATTTTTCATATCCTTTCCCTAGTTCCCTGCTAGGGGTTTAAAAAAATGAAAAAGAGGTGCGCTGTTGATGCCTTTTTCATCATTTTGTGTTAGTTTGGATTGATACTATCTGCACCTTGGCTGATCCCCTCTCTTTTGTCCGTCTTTTATTGTCTTTTTTTTACAAGGTAATCAACTGAAGAAAACCCACTTCATCGGCCGGCCGATTGAAGTTGGAGGAGGAAATCCACACCATCCCGCGTTTCCATCTTTACTAGGTAATTGCGATCACTTTCCTCTTATTCATCTCCTCTTGAGACCCTCGTGTCTCTGGCGATCACACACTCTCCACATTAGCACCTCGTGCTATTTTATTGCTTTCACCATTATATTGCTTTTTTTATATATTAAAGAGCGGATTTTAATCCGATCTACAAATTGGCGATCACGGTGGGACTTCCACTGTTTTCTTTATTGATTACCATCTCCATTGGCACCCTCGTGTGCCCTTTCCCCTTTGACACCCTCGTGTGTCCTCTCCCCTTAGGCACCCTCGTGTGCCCTTTCCCCTCGGTACCCTCGGTACCCTCTTCAGTCAATTGCTGTTTAGTAACGCCTTCCACTACGGCGTCTTTTGATTTAACGCCCCCCACAGGGACGTGTGTTATTGATTAACGCCCCCTTTCAGGGCGTGGGTTTATTGCATCTGCTGGTGTTCTGCTTACTCATCATATCGTCTGCTATTTAACGCCCCTCCC
Source organism: Amorphophallus konjac (assembly GCA_022559845.1). Classification (NCBI taxonomy): domain Eukaryota; kingdom Viridiplantae; phylum Streptophyta; class Magnoliopsida; order Alismatales; family Araceae; genus Amorphophallus; species Amorphophallus konjac. Next base: position 80,816,276 of record CM040126.1, on the reverse strand, counting down.
ACGGACGTGTTCCTATTGATTAACGCCCACTTCCAGGGCGTCTTTTATCATAACTGCTGTCTGCTGCTTGCTCATAATATTGCCTGTGGATTAATGCCCTCCCCTGAGGCATTTCATTTCTTATCAGCGCCTTGCATTAGGGCGTTTCTTTTCATCATAACTGTCGGTAATTGCTGCTTCACATATTGTCTGTGGATTAACACCTCCCTCAGAGGCGTTTCAGGTTTTTAGTAACGCATATAAGCAGGGCATTTATCTGAGTTTTGACGCCCTCCAGTGGAGGTGTCCTTTCTTTATAACGCCTCAGCTTAAGGCGTGTTTTCCTACCGTCTGTGAACCCCTCACAGAGTTTACCGACAGCCATGCTGCCGTGTTTGCCTTTTGTCACGACCTTCCGCAGGGCGTGTCTTTTCCTCCTGCTGTGAAAACGCCCTTCCCCAGGGCGTTTCTTTACTGTTCTTTTTCACAGATTAGCTCTGATTCATTGCTTGGCATCTATCTTGATATTATATTGCTGTTTGGATTGTCTTGATTTGTTGGCTTGGTTGAGAGACCTCCTCTCTCTATCCTAGGATCCACACACCCTTCTTGGAATCGGGACTACCCTCCATTGAGCATTCCATCTCTTTGGACCAGAAATCCCTTTTCCAAGACCTCCATAAGTCCCCGCACCCGTGGATTCCCTCACGGACGCCGGGCTGGTTGTACCCTTGAAGTACCTGGAGTTTAGAGAACCTATGCGTTGTTAAAGAGAGAGAAAAACTTAGTTGACCCGGAGGTTACACTTGGATCAAACTAGGTCTCATTTGGCAAAAGAGTGAACTTTCACAAATAATCCACCCTAATTCAAACATCAAACATTAAAATCTTGCGTTTCTTGCCAACCTTGTTTGCATAAACATAGTTGGGTGATTTGATTGCTTTGTTTGGATTAAATATTATAATTCCTTCATTAAACATTCTCTCTCTTAAGAATGAAACTCCGATCAGGTAAAACCATCAACATGTCAGGCAACGGGTACTCTTATGATGATGAGAATGAGAACATATTTGGTCAATATGAGGACCCTCTCCAGGATTCTGTTTATTATGAGGGGAACTACCTTCCTCCTCACCCCCATTACTCACAAGTTCATGTGGTTGATACCACTACTCATGAGGCGGACCCTCCGTCTCAAGTTCCACTTTCCAACACTTCGGGGAACCCTTCCCCATCCATTAATGTCACAGATTTGATCCAAGCTCTCTCCCAGTTGGATGACTCCCAGCGGCAAGCCATTCAGGCCGCTTTAAAGGGGAAGTCGGTTCTTTCTTCTTCTTCTAATCCCCCTCCGGCCGTGAGTGGCCATCAGATTGTTAATGACCAGGCGGTCTTACATCCCCCCTCCTCTCGTCCACAAACGCCTACTGCGGCCATGCCGGCCCAGCAGGCGAGCTATTCAGCGGTTAGGCATCAATCCTTCCAACCTCCTCGGATTCTACGAACGCCTATACCGCCTTCTTTTGCTCAGAATCAGGCCCCGGTCGAGCCCGATACCAGTACTCTCTTGCTTCAGAAACTGGCTAGCATGGAGGAACAGCTCAAGAAGGTTACAGCAACTAAGAATGCTCCGGAAATTTCTCTGCCTACGTTGCCGGTGTTCCATTTACCACCTTCTGAAATGTCGAATTTCCGGCGATATAATGGGACAGGCAACCCATTCATTCATTTAAAGGATTTCTGATATGAGACTTCCTTTTGGCAGGACAATAAGGCCTCCCTGGCCTACTTATTCAGGAGATCTCTTGAGGGGCCAGCCCTCGAATGGTTTTATTCTCTGGAGCCAGCTGATGCCGGCGATTTTGATGTTATTCAAAGAAAATTCCTGCAAAAGTACAGAGACCGGGTGGGACCTTCCCTTTCTGTTACAGATTTAGTTGCCGAGAAAATGAAGCCCGAGGAGGACTTCATCGTATTTGCTGATAGGTGGCGGTCTATGGCCGAGAAATTAAAAGACACATTGTCGGAGCAGGAGCAAGTAAAAATGATTATTTCTAATGCAACTCCTCAATTCCGGCACATTTTGGCCATGAATCGGCTGACAACTATGGAAGAGCTCTATGAAAGAGCTCGTTATATACAAACACAAATGAAGGATTCGCCCATCATGGGCATGTTTGAGCCGAAGCCTCGGCTATTTAAAAAGAATACAAATGTCAACAGCGGGCCCACGACTGAGGCACTGTCACAAATGAGCAGGTTGGCGTAGTTGGCAACCCCCATAATCAAGCTAACCCACGTCCACCACCACCTCCACGACAGAACCCTCATTTTAACCCTACTCACCACCTCAATTCGCACCTCAACGCCCTTTCGCTCCATCACAAAACCAAGCCCCCCGCATAGACCCCCCAGCTCCACCACAATACCATCAAGTGCCTCCGCCCGCCAACTACGGCCAACAACAACAACGGAGACCACCACTTGGCCCCAAAAGGGACCACTATCCTCCACTCCCTGAAAGTCTCCCCGATATTTTTAATGCCCTGATGGCCGCCAACTTGCTCACCTTGCCAAGGGAAAGAACCGTGTGGCCCGCTAATGTTGACACATCCCGCTATTGTGCCTTTCATCGTGGCCCTGGTCACAACCTGGATCGTTGCTTCCACTTCAGAGATTACATCTACGATCTAAATGACCAGGGTGATATCAATTGGGATGAGATGAGACAATACATAGCCGCTATGAAAGAAAGAAGGGCTTCTCGGCAACAGCAAAATCAGCAACAACAGCAGCCAGCTCCGCAGCAAGTTCAGCCACAGCAAGCTCCAGCACCCCAGCAGGATATGGGGATCGTCCGTAATCCATTGCCGGAGCACGCTCCTAATCAACACGTGAACCCTGTCACGTCTCTCTACGAAGTGGAGAGAGGGCAGGGATGGCACGAAGAAAACGCCTCTGTCGGGGCATTTCACCATGATCCAACTCAACATCAAACTCCGCGCCTTTTGCGCACCACTCCTTCTTCTTCTGTCAATCTTCAATCGGGACGTTCTCTTTTACGCCCCATCAACCCATCTACCCCCATCAATCCCACGGCTCTGCCGGCTCGCTCTCTCCTTAACCGCTTACCACCTCCGCAACCTACCGCACCACCTTCCACCACCAATCCCACATCCGCGCCGTCCAGGCCACTCCTACTTCGCTCACCACCAGCACCCGCTACACCCCCTACCATTCCTACACCGGCAAGAGTTCCTCCGTCATCAGTTCAACCACCTTTTGTGCCACGATCTCTCCTTATTCCACCACCCGCCAATACTCCTCGCATTCGGATATCCCTCCCTTCTCCCACGCCTCCTGCGCGGGAATCTCCGTCAAATGTTCCTCCTACGCCTCCTACAGGGGCGCCCCTTTTATTGAATTCCCCTTCGATATCCCCTAGCAGGGTTTCTACTACCAACATTCCTTCTTCCTCTTCCAACCCTCCTCCTATTGTTGCCCCGACAGAGGCGCGTCAAGGCGTAGCGCCGCTCCGCAGTGGACGGATATTCCACCGTATTTTCCCACAGAGAGAGCTAGAGCCCGTGCAGGGGCCACAAGAGCAAGAGCAGGAACAAGATTCGGTGCCGGGAACTCAGTATGATTTATTAAAACACTTGGACCGCACTCCAGCCAGAATCTCCATTCTTGAATTGATCAAGAGGTCCACCACTCATCAGCTGGCCCTGAAGGAATACCTGCAGAAAGTCATGGTCAATGAAGACCTTCCGGTTGAACAGATAATTACAGTCTTGACCCCTGCTAGCAGTCAGCCGGCAATCACATTCCATGAACATGAGTTAGCACCTCTACCGGCAAGAAAATATGCCCTATGTATTACGGTTGATATCAACAAAGTGGCCGTCAAGCAGTGTTTGGTAGACACCGGTGCATCTATCAATGTGTTGCCTCCGAGCACTCTGAAGTTATGCGGTATCCCTGAGAGCCAGATTCGGCCATCCACCATTACTGTCACGGCATATGACAATACGAAGAAACCCCCTCTGGGTATGATTACTCTCAAAGTCAGTTTGGGTCCAGCCACCATTACGGCAGATTTTCATATTCTGGATATGGATCCGACTTTTAATGGCATTCTGGGTCGCCCTTATATTCAGCAGCTTGACGCAGTGCCCTCTACAAACCATCAGTGCCTCAAGTTTCCGCACAAGGGCCGCATTATCAAGGTGACCAGCGTGCCGATCTTGCCAGAGGAAGACATTCATGTAGCTTCATCAGTTCCTTCCATATGGCCTGCCAACAAGCCGTTATTATCTGTGCTGGACATTCCCCGTCCACGGCCTATGCTATCTGAGACTGTTACCACAGTGGCTATGACACCCCTGCCTTCTAAGGGGAAGAAAAAGAAAAATATGATGAATACCCCCGGCTGGAACATTCTATTGAAAATGGGATATCAAGATGGCAAGGGCCTGGGCGCCAAGCTCCAGGGCAGGATTAGGCCTTTTAAGCCTCAAAAGATGATTGCACGAGGCGGCTTAGGCTATAAAGCACCGGGCAAGAATGAAGGAGAGCCGTGGGCTGTTATGACGTCCACCTTCAAACCAGACCGCCAGCCGCTCACCTGGACTTTAAAGACACATTTTATCACCGGTGGCATTCAGAACAATGAGCAGACTACCGTCATTACTTCATTGCTTGATTGTCAAGATGTGCACGCCAGACAGTTTGCTCGTCACATTGCCCCACTAGCCACCTACAAGGCCCTGGAGTCTTTAAGGCCAGATAAAAGAAGAAAAATGGGTGATCCAGAATGTGACTGGTACAGGTGGTTTGACATGAATGACATCACAATCTCTCTGAGCCGCCTGTTCATGCCGACAGATCCAGAGTGGCCGCCGCTGATTCAAGAACTGATTGAAATGCCGGTAGCAATCACAGATAAAAGGCAGATGTTAAGTGATTACACAGATACTGGGGAGCCAGATGTCCCTTTTGAAGAAGGTTTTTCCGTGGATAGGCTGTGGGCCGGCCTTTTCTCCCTCACTTCTGTGCATCCATCTGTGTTGGTTTCTCTCTATTCCCGTTGGTTTGGTCACGTGCCGCGACCACCACCGATTACCATCAACTTGTCTCCCGATTCAATTCAGATTTCCCTCCCGATTGCTCCTTCGCTCCTCGAGCGATTTTCTAAAATCTCCATCTCGCCCCCGAGTGGGCCATCTTTGATTAAATCTTTCTCCAATCTTGCAATCTCCACTCCTCCTGCTATTTCCCCTTCACATTGCTTCTTACTGGAAAAAGAAAATAAAAACAAAGGAAAATATAAAAACGAAAAAAAAACGCCAAATCTCAACATCCAATCCTCCATTTCTATTGAGGAGACCTCCTATTTTTCTCCCGAGTGCGTCCCAACCCAGGGGCCGCTCTTCCAAGATTCCTTGGTAAAACTCTTTTCCCCCTCTGGTGAGGGGCCCTCCTCTGTATCACCTCCTGTATCCGCTTTTTCATCTCCTTCCCCTAGTCAAGCTAGTTGTTCCTATTCTTCCTCCTTTCCTTTTAATAATAAAAATCAGGGGATAGTTCCACATAAGAAGGCCAAGGGTAGCAGATTCCCCGAAGATTTTTGTTGGAGTTGGCTGTCAGATGCCAAGCTTGTTTAGCAATCCCTGAGTTTGTGGAAGAACCGATTATCCTGCCAGAATTAGAATATGAAGATTATGTTGCTGCTCATGAGGGTTTGGGCGTTTATGAAATCATGAATGATGAAGACCCTATTGAAGAGGGGGAAGAAAGTTATGAAGACTATGAGGACGAGGCTGATGCCTTTGCTAGTGGCATGAGACGTTTCGATGAACCATCAGCCTCTGTAGAAGAGCCAACCAAAGAAATCAATCTGGGTACCGAGGAAGACCCTAGGATTGTCCTCATCAGTAAGAATTTACCGCCCTCCGAGGAGGAGGCGCTCATTTTGGTTCTGCAAGAATACAAGGACACGTTCGCATGGAGCTATGAAGATATGCCTGGATTAGACCCTGCGCTCGTTGAACACCGCCTTACACTTAAGCCAGGGTCTGTCCCGGTCAAACAACGGTTGAGGCGTTTCCACCCTAACATGGCTTTGAAGATGAAAGAAGAGGTTGATAAACTCCATAAGGCTCGATTTGTTAGAGTCGTCCTCTATCCCAATTGGGTGGCTAACATTGTCCCGGTTATGAAGAAAGATGGAAAGGTTCGAATTTGCATAGATTTCGGGATCTCAACCGGGCGTGTCCTAAAGATGACTTCCCCCTCCCTCATATTGATGTTCTGATCGACAACACGGCAGGGTTTGAAACTCTTTCATTTATGGATGGCTTTTCAGGTTACAATCAAATTCGTCTGTCTGAAGAGGATCAAGAGAAAACATCATTCACTACACCATGGGGTACATATTGCTATGTGGTTATGCCCTTTGGACTTAAGAATGCTGGAGCCACCTACCAGAGGGCTATGATGGCGATTTTTCATGACATGATTCATATTTACATCGAGGTGTATGTGGATGACCTGGTAGTGAAATCAAGGACAAGGATTGAGCACCCTGGGGTTCTAGCTAAGGTTCTACAGAGGTCACGAGAATATCAATTGAAAATGAACCCCAAGAAGTGCGTATTTGGCGTTTCTTCAGGGAAGTTGCTTGGATTCATTGTCAGTAAGAGGGGAATTGAAGTCGATCCCAACAAGGCGAGAGCCATTAGAGATATGCCTCCTCCCAAGAATTTGAAGGAGTTCGAGGATTAATCGGGAGGTTGCAGTTCATTCGCCGCTTCGTCTCCCAGCACTCACAAAGGTGTAGGCCGTTCTACGAGCTTACCAAGCCGGGAGTCAAGTTTAATTGGGATGACAAGTGTCAGGCAGCCTTTGACGGATTGAAGGATTATTTGGCCAATCCACCTGTCCTGAGGCCGCCAATTCCAGGCAAACCACTTATTCTGTATGTTTCAGTCCTGGATGACTCTGTAGGTGCTGTCTTAGCTCAAGTGGATGAAGAAAGTAAGGAAAGGGCAGCATACTACTTGTCTAAACTTCTTAACCCCTGTGAGCAGAGGTACTCAGCCATGGAGAAGACTTGTGCAGCTTTGGTTTGGGTAGTTCAGAAATTAAAACATTATTTCTAGCTCACGAGGTTCACCTCATTGCACGCATGAATCCAATCAAATTCCTCCTTGAAAAATCTGTCCTCACTGATCGTTTAGCGCGCTGGCAAAGCTTCCTCTCCCAGTTTGATATCACTTACATTCAACAAAAAGCTATCAAAGGTTATGCCATTGCCGAACATCTTGCTCATCATCCTCTACCTCATTTTGATCCTGTTAATTCTGAGTTCCCAGATGAAGAATTGATGTCCATTAATCAACCCCTTGATCCTATGTGGACGTTACATTTTGATGGAGCTCTTAATTCTCAAGGAAGAGGGATCGGCATGGTTCTTTTAACACCTGAAGGGGTCACCATTCCATTTGCTGCTCGGCTCACTTTCCCCGTCACCAACAATATAGCCGAGTATGAAGCTCTTTTGGCCGGTCTACAAACCGCTCATCGATATGGTGTCACTCACTTGCGGATTGTCGGTGATAGTCAACTCATTTTGCGCCAGGTGTTGGTCAAGTGCCGCACTATCAATCCTAAGCTTAAACCCTACCAGGAACTCGCTTCAGCTTATGCCAAGCTCTTCACCAAACTAATCTTCGTTCACGTACCTCGCAGTCAGAACATTCTAGCTGATGCTCTTGCTTCTTTAGCTTCTGCTTTAGTCTTCCCTCCTGAGCGTGATTTCCATGTCCCTCTGATTCATCAGCGTGACACTCCAGCTATTAAGGATCGTGCTTTCCTTGATATTAGGGATCAGGTGCTCGAGAAGGCCAACCAGAAAGAAACTCTTAAAGGCAAAGAGGTCATGCTCTTGGACTGGGAAGAAGAGTTGGCTGACGAAGAGAAACCTTGGTATTATGAGATTGCCAGATACTGTAATGATCAGTCTTATCCCGAGGAAGCCACCGCAGAAGAAAAGAAAGCAATTAGAAGAGTGGCTCAGCGTTATACTTTGGTTGGAGGTGTGCTCTACAGAAGAGGGCTCACCGGTGTTTTATTGAGATGCCTCGATGATGATGAATCTTGGAAAGTCGTGGAAGAGGCGCATTCTGGTGTGTGTGGTGGTCATGTGAACAGCCAGATGCTAGCTAAGAAAATCCTTAGGCTAGGTTTCTATTGGCCAACTCTAGAAGAGGATTGCTCTATCTATGTTCGTAGGTGTGTTAAGTGCCAACTGCACGCCGACAAGATTCATTCTCCTGCTTCTTCACTCCATCCTACGTCCTCCCCATGGCCTTTTTCCATGTGGGCTTTTGACATCATTGGACCTCTTGGTGACTCGAACCTCCTGACCAAGCAAAAATCATTCATTCTCACGGCAACGGAGTACTTCACCAAGTGGGCGGAAGCAGAAGCTTACGTGGAAATTAAAGCATCAACCGTTTGTAAATTCATTATGAAGAACATCATCACGAGGTTCGGCATCCCGAGCACCATCGTCACCGACAATGGACCTCAATTTATCTCTCAAGATCTCAAGGATCTCTGCAATAGGTATAGCATTGCATTGCATCATTCTTCTCCCTATTATCCGCAGGGCAATGGCCAAGCAGAGGCAACTAACAAAACTTTGATCAAGATCGTTAAAAAGACGTGTGAGGCTAATAAATTTTCGGACTGGCCAGACAAGTTGGTTGAAGCTCTGTGGGCCTACCGCACTTCCATTCGCACTCCCACTGGGCAAACCCCTTTCGCCCTCACTTATGGGATGGAGGCAGTAGTCCCTTATGAGATTCTTATTCCCTCTCTGCGAGTACAATTGGATGAGGAACTTCTATTGATGAACGTCGTGATTCACTCCTTGCCCAATTGGAACTCCTAGATGAGAAGCGTCTGGTCGCCGCTGAGCATGCGCGCGTTTATCAAAATAGGCTCTCACGTTTTTACCAAAAGAAAGTAATTGAGAGAAAATTTAAAGTCGGTGAAATGGTAATCAAGAGAATTTTTGTTAAGCCGGGTGGCCCCCGTTCAAAACTCCAACCAAATTGGGAGGGACCGTTCGTTATAAAAGAAGTTTTTCCTGGCAATGCTTATAAGTTAACTAATGCTGAAGGTGAAGAGTTAACTCACCCTTGGAACGGTTTGTATCTTAAGAAATATTACCCCTGATTTTCCAAAATCCACAAAAAATGAATATTTTTCAAAGTCCAACAAAAAATGAAGATTTTCCAAAAAAAATCCCACAAAACAAAAAAAAATGAATATTATCCAAAAATTAGAATATTCGCCAAAACGAAACAAAACAAAAAAAAACAGAAACTAAAAACAAACAAAAAAGGCTTTCAAATTATTGTCATGGCACACAAAAGATCAAGGCCTGAAAGGTCAAAATTCAGAATTCATTTATCAGTCTTGGTAACTTAAAATGGGGTTGACACCCGCACACACTACACGCTTTATTCTTGAACTCAAGCAGTGCAAAATCTGATAGAAAGTCAAAAACCTGACTAAAAGTGAAAGACAATACCCGTTCTTTTCTTATTCGGCCCATAAGGGAGGAAGGGAGACCTCGAGGCAGATGCGCCAAGCCTGCTCGCCGCCCTAGTAGGTGGAAGTCAAGGCCCAAAAGGGAGCAAATGTCACAAAAGCCCAAGTACAATTAGGTTTATTTTTCATCAATGCAAATCAATTCCAAAGTGAAAGTCAAGTTATGAAAAGAAAAGCATGTCAAGAGGGCAAAGTCCCCGCAAGGAAAACCTTGGGCGTATGCGTGCATTATAAACGGGCAAAAAGGCAATAAATTCCCTACGCCAAAGACCGAACCCCAACAGGCATAGGGCAGGGGAGGTAACTTTACTTTGAGCATCCCAGAACCCCTTATGGGCTTCCCCTATATTTTCTTCCATCCTTTCTATGTGGTAAAGTTGCGAACTGGCAGGATGGTCAAGACGAACTTAAGAAATTGCACTGTGTGAAATCTCGAATATAAGTCAACTTTGAGCACGTCGACTCCCTTTTAATTATTCAAGAAAGATTAATGAATCCTAGATGGTGACCGTGTAGGGCCCGCGATCTGGATAGCCTTGACAATCTTGTTTGAAGTTTCATATAATTCACGCCTTTCCTTAAGGCGTTTTTAATTTAATTCACGCCCTTGTGAGGGTCATCTTTATAAAATTCACGCCCTTGTTCAGGTCGTCTTTTCACCAATTTCCAAAATCCTTTCAAAAGTACACGCCGTCTGCGAGGGCGTCTTTCACTTGAGTCACGACCTAATCTAAGGCGCGTTTTTCAGGAAAATAACAAAAAAATATAAATGATGCATTCTTCATTCACATGCTTGCATTCTGCCTGTGCATATCTCTTTTATTGTTTGCATATGTGTGCTTGCATGTTGCATCTCCCCTTTACTGGTTATTTCATTTTTACCTTATTTGATTAAAGGCTTGGCCCCTTGACCCGTCATTAAGTCAGAATATTGCCACCCCTTGTTCATTGGGCAAGGGGCCAAGTCGAACAGATGAATTAACCTGTTTGTTCAAGTGAAAACCGCAGCTGCAGATACAGGGCAAAAGCAAAGTAAACACGAAGGACGTGAAAGAAAAGTACACAAACACAAGTCCACAACCACACAAGTGCTCAGGTAACAAAAGCTCAAATCTCATATATATATATATCATCATGTCTATCATGTACAGGTGTGAGGGTGGAGGAGTACAGTAAGTCTCTCAGCTCTCGCCTCCACTCTCCTCTACTCTCCTACTCTCAACCTCCTCCTCACCGTCCCGAGCTGGTGCTGGTGGAGGAGGCATGGGCCCCCGTGAAGAAGCCGGAACTCGAGCCTGGCCCCCTGCCTCACTCCTCTCTCGAAGAGAAGAACCCGCAACAAAAGTGGAGCTGGTAAAGGAGTACCCCGCAGCCCGTGCCCGCTCACGTCCTCGCTGAAGACGCTCCTCGGATACTCGTAGCCGCTCCTGAGAAAGGATCAACTGAGTCCTCGAGTCGGCTAGCTCTCGCTCCCGTACTGCCACCTGCTCAAGGAACCGGGCACGCTCCGCCTGCTGAAGCTCCTGGAACTGGGCACGCTCCGCCTGCTGAAGCTCAAGGAACAGGGCACGCTCCGTCTGGTGCTCCTCTCGCTCTCGGGCACGCTCTCGCCTCTCCATCTCAAGAGCCACCCGCAGCTCGGCCACGTCCTGAGGAAGCTCCTCTCGTCGCCTCTGGGACCTCTCAAGCTCTGCGATCCGCTGGTCACGGATCGCCAACTCGGTACGTACCGCCCGAAGCTGAGCCACCTGCAAAAGGGTAAGCAAATCATCAATTCCACAATAAATGCAATAATTCAATAATTTAACGATGCATGATTGAATTACTCACCTGTGAGCTCGACGCTCGGAAGCCCTCGTCTACGCAAACAAGAGCAGCTCGAAGCTCTTCGGTCTGTAAGAATGAATTTTTATCAGTACACAATGCTATTATTTAATCAATAATTGAACTGACTGAGTTTGAGTTCAGAATTTACCCGTGAAGCAAGGTCACGCTCCGCTGCCTCGGCTCGTGCAACCGCTCCAGCCAGCTGCTCTGATAGCGCGGTCACCTCTGCGCTAGGTCCCCTCGAGCTGGAGGCCTCCCCTGGATCTCTCCTCACTATTCCCTGCTGGGCACGCTGCATTCATTAAGATCGTCAGTGGCTAATCATCAATAATTCAACAAAAAGTTTCATTTGCATATAGAAGTAATTTAAACACTCACCAGGGTCTCTAGGTCTGCCCGCGTGGCAGCTAGCTGGTCCTCCAGGCTGTGTAGATGGGCCTGGGCGTCTATCACCGCTATGTCCCTCGCATCCTGCATCCACTACATGTTAGTCGCATGATAGAAACATAAGCATTTGCATTCAATTTAGAAATAAGTGCATTCATACATACCCCTAAGACCCTCATCTGGGGTCGGCCGGCGTGTACCTCCCAGTAGCGCCGGAGGTACTCGGAGCTGTCAGTCGCGTGGGAGACAACTCTGATCCCGCCTCGCTGCCAGTCGGCGTACTGCTCCTCGAAACGTACCCGCCAGTCGGTCGTCTTGGTGCGACCACGGGTCTTCTTTCCTATGCCTCGAGGCTCTCCGACCTCGATCCACTCCTGGGGCAGACCCAGGGTCCTCATCACCAACCTGAGCCGTAACGGCTCGATCTCGCTCAGGCAATGCAGCCACAGCTCACACCCAAAGCGAGGTCGCCCCGATACGACCCAAGGTTGGCCCTCATCCGTCATACCCTCGTAAGGCCTCCACTGCACCTGCATTCATACATATCATTATCATTTCATCATAATCAATTCAAATCAATTCAAAAGAAATGCGTATCATTCATTCATACATACCAGCGAGGGAGGGAAGTCGCGGAACTCTCTCCGTAGAACCCACAACTCGTAGTCGAGCGGGGCACCGAAGACGACTGGTAACCAGCGTCGCGCCAGAGGGAAGGATCCCTCAGCTCCGGGCCGTGGGTCAACGCGCCCCATCGGCATGTATAGGTGGCTCCACACCTGCATCCATGCATTGCATTAGTAAGGCATTCACATGCATCATAATAAGAAAAGGAAAAGAAAAAGATATGAAAATGAGAAAATTGCATACCTGAAGAAGAGGTGAGAAGCCACTGACGGTCGTCTCTCGTCCCGTCCCCGTGGACAAATCAGCCATCAAATGCGCCAGCAGCGCTGCACCCCAAGCATAAGTGCCAACGGTCTCCAGGTCCTCCAGGATGCCCAAGAAGCGGCAGTTGATGACGTCGGCTTTCGTCCCCAGCAATAATCTCCCGAGCAGCAGCAGCAGGAACCTCCTCAGGTCTCGATCCGCTCTCTCACGGTCAGTCGGGTCCTGGCAGCATGCCGCTCTCACCCCGTCAGTCAGCCTCTGTGCAAACTCACCTAGGGTCTCCCCTGACCTGTGCCTGGCATCCCCCAAACCCATCACCGTAGTCAAGTCTGTACGGAAGATGGTCCTACACTCGCTCGGCACCACATAAACCATATCCAGCCCTAGTAACCTCTGGGCCATCTCCGTGTAGTCAGGATAGGTGAACCCACTCACAGCCTCACCATCCACCCTCAGTCCCGTAATCCTAGCCACATCCTCTAGGGTAGGAACCATATGCCCCCAGGGCATCAGGAAAGTCCGGCTCACCCTATCCCAACGCTCCCGTAGAACCTGGATAAGTGCTAGGTCGGGTCTAAATGGCTCGATGGATAGGAAAGCACCGAACCCCATAGCGTCTACCCTAACCCTCTGGAAGTCGGGGAGACCCTGGTATGCTGCCCAGACCATGACCCATGAGATGCGGGTCCTCATCAGCCCCTGCATGCATTAAAAGAAAGAATTTTGCTTAATGGTTTGATTAATCATGTATAATTGCATTTGGTTTTGCTTGAGCATGTTTTGGAAGTCACGCCCCTCCTTGGGTCGTCTCTTAGTGAATTCACGCCCATTAAAGGGGCGTTTTCTTTTGAAGTAACGTCCTGTCAGAGGGCGTTTTTTATCTTTGAAACGCCGCTGTGCAGGGCGTGAGCATGTGGTTAATTTCTAAAAATCCTAAAAATGTTTTCAAATCACGCCGTCGGCTGGGGCGTTTTATTTTGAGGACCGTTCAGTCCAATTGGAGAGTTTTTGAAGAGACGCCCTCTGGTTTGGGCGTTTCTTGGTGAATAACGCCCTGGTGAAGGGCGTGGCTTTCATGATTTTTAGATAATTTAAATAAAAATGACAGCATGCGAAATAATTAATGAAAACATTTAATGGGCATGGAATTAATGGAAAATCATAATTTTTTGAAGAAACGACATGCTGCAGGGCGTTTTTCATGGGGGTTAATTGATTTTCAGAAAATAAAATAAATTTACGCCCTTGGTCAGGGCGTTTCATTTGTGAATAACGCCCCCGTGGGAGGCGTGTCTTTTCTGAGTTGCAGGTTTTGCCCCCGAGGGCTATGGAAAATCAGGACAAAAATAAATAAAATAAAAATTTTGGAATTGGGGTGGGGGAACCTACCTTCTTGTGCTTCTGGGGCTGTGGCCGAGGCAATGGCCGCCTGGGCCGCCGGAGTTGACCCCGGGGAGCGATCGCCGCCGCGGGCGGTGGTCCCTCATCTTCCTCTCCTTCTTCTTCTCCACTTTCCTCTCCTTCTTCTCCTTCTTCTTCTTCGTCTTCTCCTCCTTCTTCTGCTCCTTCTTCACTGGCTCCGTCGCCGCCGCCGACCACCGCCGGTTCTTCAACCGCGACGATGGCGAGCTCCTCCACGGCGGGTTCTTCTTGGGCGTGGGCGGCGTCGAGGTCGACGACCTCTGGGGCGCTCACTCGCTGGCGTTTGGCCATGGCTCGGGTTAGGAAGAGAGAATGAGAGATTGAGAGATTGAGAGAAGAGAACGAGAGAGGGAGATCGGAGGAGGGGTGGTCTCGGTTAGGGTTTGCAGAAGGGGGAGAAGAAAACGGAAGGAGGAAGAAGAAAGGGGCCGATGACCTTTGGGTTTCGAAAAGAAGACACGCCCTTAAGCAAGGCGTTTTTAATGGAATTCACGCCCAGGAGTTGGGCGTTTCATAAAATCAAACGACGTTGATTAAGGCGTTAATTTGTTTTGCATGGGGAATAATAACCGTCGTCAGACGCATTGAATGGGCGTTGATTGATGTGATGAAAGTCATCATTGCTGGCTTAGAGTAACGCCTCAGTGGGGGGCGTGTTATTATTAAGAAGTGACTATGGAAACGGCGTTACTTTTGATGGTTCAACGATTATATTCTTTGGGTTTGAATATATTTACGCCGTGTTTAGAGTCGTTATTTAAGTCACGTCTACAGTGCAGGCGTTAACTGTGGCAGGTTGGCTGATTGAAGCGCCTTTAGGTAAGGCGTGCCTTATCGAAATTACGCCTTCCGTTGAGGCGTTATTTGCAACAGTAATGCAGGTTTTGGATGATTTTGATCATAATCACAGTGATGATTGGCTCAATCAGAAAGCAATCTCTATTATTTTGGAAGAAAGAAACTACAATGACTAATGAGCCACTTTGGGCCTTAATTTTCTCAATGAGATTACATAATTTTTCCACTGTTCTTTGTCTTCATCTAAGTCTTCTACAGGTTGATGAAGTTTGCTTAGCTTCCACAGAGCTTGAATGGTGATAACCTCCTCACCATCTTCATTACTGCCTAGGTCCCTTGATTTGATTGGAGGGAGATGGGAGATGTCTTCTAAGTGTTGCCTTGAAAGCCCAATTTGAGGAAGGCACCTGTGAGAGTTGTATAAAACGAAGTCCGAAGCGCCAATAAGACGAAGGTCCGTCCCGGTGGAGAAGCGTGCACGAAGTTCCTGCATTTTGAATACACCCGGGGCGCAAGTAAAGAGATTCTTTGGCATTACCTTTAAGTGCTCCCTCCAATCCCCTCTCTTCTTGATTTGAGGAACCCGGTTAGTCACTCTATTGCTTATTCCTAATGAGCCGGTTATATAGGAGAGTGGGCTCTTTGAGAAAATTCTTGAAGGTTGTTGGGCTTCGTGGCATGGATCGAATTTGAAGTGTAGATCAACCCAACTTGAGAGTGCTAGCATGCACCCGTATATGGGCCTTCCCATGGCCGCCGAAGTGAGCCCGCTATAAAGATATGCTAGGATCGCCGGTCCAACTCTTTCTTCCTCCCATAAGCTCACCACTGCGCTCAATTGGGACTCCTCTAGAAAGTCCTCCGTGGATGGGAATAGGAGTGCTCCTGCTAAGCACACCACGAAGGCTTTTGTCACTCTTTCTATCTCCTCTTCCTCCTTAGCTTGATCCGCTCTCTTGTACACCCACGAGGCGAGCTTCAAGAGGTTAACTCCTTTAGTGACCTTGATTTGGTTCACTATATTTGGGCTAGGTATCAATGAGGTTAGCAACTCATGGGAGGAGATTGGCCTTGGCATGATGGCCATCTTTTCTTCTTCTCCTTGTTTCATCCTTTTCAAGCCTAGGATCGTCTCTACTTCTTCCAGCAAGATAGTGGCTTCAAATGTGGAAAATAAGAAGGTATGGGTGGAAGGATGCCATGTTTCAATTAATGCACCTATGGCAGCCCAATCAAGATGGATTTGGTCATAATGTTTAGCATGGGTTATCAACCCCAAGAGATGCCATCTAGCTACATATACCCTCATATCTGAAGTGAACTTGGAGAGGATGAGGGGCAACCATTTGATTTGGACTTACCTTCTAGCTCCCGGAAGGATTGGGTAATCCTGTAAAGAAGAAACATGAAGCATGCAGCATGCAGTAAGCATATGAAATATGAGATGAAGTTCGGCAGAAGGAACAGTACAAAGCAACTAACAGAGGATAGCTTACCTGGCTCAAAGCAATTCGATTGCTTATGTGCCCTTGTATTTCAGTAATCCTAGGAGCAGAAATCCTAGGTTTCTTCATCACCCTATCCATCACTTTCTTTTTCAGAAGTATCTCGCGAAGCCGCCTGCGGATGAGGAAGAACAGAAGCAGAACGGAGGGCTTGCAGAAGAAAGAGGCAATTCGGCTGCAGAAGAGTTTTGATTGGTTTGTGAAAGGAAGCCTTCCTTTTTATAAGGATTTGAAGAGTCCTGAAGGGTCCCGAAGATAGAAGTTTGATTAGGTTGAGGACTGTGTTCTTGATTCGGAAACGGAGGTTCGTGCTGAATTAACGCCTTGATCAAGGGCGTCACTTTTTGATTTGACGACCGGACCTGTGGTCGTGTTTTATGTAACGCCCTAACATGGGGCGTTTTCTTCCAAGCTTTCGTTACTGGCTACGCCTTTGAGTAAGGCGTGTTTTAAATGATTAACGACCTGTGATTCAGGCGTCTTTCATTCTGTTAACGCCCTGTTCTTAGGCGTGTTTTATTCACCTGCGGATTTTTGACCTCTCCATGCTTTTGATGAACTTAAGTGCTATTATTTGATGACATTGTTTATGATTAAGCACTTATGATCATGTCATATTCTGAATGAATTAATGAAAGCTAATAAGTTTCAAGTGCAGAAGTTTTGCAGGATCCAAAGCGTTTGGACCGCTCATGGAGTAACATCTTGTCCCTTTGTATCTGTTTCTTGTAAGCATTGTTATTATATGATATCTACACTATTGTAGTATGTCAAGGACCTTGTGGTTCTGATAAACCTGAAATTCGAGTTCCCCTTCATCAAAAACAATGACGATTTCAGGAGAATCTTGATCGCACGGATAGGCCGTTGAGTTGTTAAAGGTTTGGGACGATGGTTCCACTTTCTGAGTTGATGCGCGGACAAACGGGCTTCGGCTTAGTGTTAGCTCAGAGATATGGATTCTTGACCAGATCTAAATGGCTTAGCAATATTATCCTTGATTATTTTCTATTTTTAGTTTGTTTTAATCTTTTCTTTTAGCCCAGCATGCATCATGTAGGACTTTGAGTTTCATGCTGAAAATCTTCATATTATGGCAATAATGAAGTTCACTCGCTCTTGATTGAGTTGACATGAGATATTCCACTTCAAATCAAGTACTTCGTTCTGTTTGAAGCCGTTCAGGCTGATTCCTTGAAAATGTCCCTTTTGTTGGATCTCTATCCCAATTCTCTTTACTTTTCTGCAAAATTTACCTTGGTTGTAGCACGTCCACGTTGGCTGGTAATCGCTCTCCAATGGTCTTTCCCTGTCGTGCCCACGCGCACATCCCCTTTATTTACTTAGTTAAATCTCCTTTTATCCAACAAATCGATGTTTCCTTGGAACCACTCAGAGTTGTTTCACTCAGAATCTTGGAAAGATTTCAAATGCTTAGTGTTCTGAGGCGTGTCACATCACACCTTGGCGTCTCCTTATCAGCTCATTCCACTTCATTCCTTTCATTACAATTCATTCCATTTCCGTCTCACTCCCTTGCAAAGCAGACGCCAAGGCGGGGCAGCTGTAGACACGCCAAAATTGACGTTATGTTGATCAAATTTCATGTCATTATGTAAACGCCCCAAGTGGACTTCAATATTCCTATAACATGAAGTTTTTCTATTTTTCTGTGAATTTTATGCATTTTTCTGCATTTTTCGTGATTCACGACTTGACGAAGGGCGTTACTTCCGAAAGTAACGACCTGTCATAGGGCGTTTCAAAAGAAAGGACGACCATACTTGAGGGCGTCAATTCCTGGTATTATCCGTTAATTTCTGGAATTATCTATTTTCAAAATAAAAGCATTTTCTAAGTAACGTCCTTCATCAGGGCGTGTTTTTAAGAAACGCCGTTATCTCAGGCGTGTTCCCTTGATGCTAAAACAAAGAAGTTTTTATTTCCAAAATTAAATCCAGGAAGAAACGGCCTTTCCTAGGTCGTGTTTTAATAAACGCCCTGTGGCAGGTCGTCAATTTATAATGATACGCCCTGTCTTAAGGCGTGTTTCACTCCAGAGTCCTTCCTTTTTTTGTCTTTCCCTCACAGTTCCCTACCATCCTTGGACTCTTGCTCGATCTTAATCCTTCCCAGGATGCCTCATTACCCTGTTCTTATCACTTCCTTGTTTGATCATATCCGATTGAAGCTATAAAAGAAAATCTCGTTTGATCGTGTAAAAGGTTAACAACTCAAAGGGTTAAGAGGTTGATCATTCAACAGGCACGTTCTTCATCCTTTCTGCATCCAATCAAGCGCCTGTTGCCTTCATCTCCACGGTTTTCCCTTTACTCTCGTCAGGGAGAGCAGGGTTCCATCTGTTGTTTTGTTGTTCATCTCCTCTTAACATCTCCTCATCATCACCCGGTCGTTAGTTATTCTATTGCATTAAGCATCATTTTTCATATCCTTTCCCTAGTTCCCTGCTAGGGGTTTAAAAAAACGAAAAAGAGGTGCGCTGTTGATGCCTTTTTCATCATTTTGTGTTAGTTTGGATTGATACTATCTGCACCTTGGCTGATCCCCTCTCTTTTGTCCGTCTTTTATTGTCTTTTTTTTACAAGGTAATCAACTGAAGAGAACCCACTTCATCGGCCGGCCGATTGAAGTTGGAGGAGGAAATCCACACCATCCCGCGTTTCCATCTTTACTAGGTAATTGCGATCACTTTCCTCTTATTCATCTCCTCTTGAGACCCTCGTGTCTCTGGCGATCACACACTCTCCACATTAGCACCTCGTGCTATTTTATTGCTTTCACCATTATATTACTTTTTTTTATATATATTAAAGAGCGGATTTTTAATCCGATCTACACTGCCCAGTCCCAATTTCATCTTCTTCATCGGTCTCCCGGAAGGCTTCTTCTGTAGCGACTGCCCCTGGTTTTGCTAGAGGGTTACTTTCTTCATTTTCTTCATGCTGTTTCTGCTTTCTAGCTGCTGTCTGCTGGCATTTATTGCTTTTAGCTGGAGCAGTATGAGCCGGTTGCTCATTCTCTAAGTTGGACAGGAACTCCAAGAATGAAGGGGCTTCATCTGCCTTCTTTTTGTCTTGGTACAGACTGGCAGGGGGAGGAACCTGGGCACCTCGTATCTCTGGTTCCGGGATTTGATAGGGTTGCTCCCCTCTGAACATAATATTATGGTTGGCTGATGGTGGGTGCCCCCATCTTCTCCTAGAACGTGTTGCATGGGGCGAGGTGGAGGCTTCGGCATGGTTAGCTTCTAGCGGGGCGTCGGATGCTTCTGGCTCATCATCCTCCCCGGGCAAGGAAAAGAGTACCGACAGAGGGTTACATTGTACTGTCGTGACCCTCTTTCCCTTCTTGGACTTGGGTCGTCTCCTCTTCTTCTGGGAATTTGGCTTTGCTAGCTCCTGCCCCCAGAAGGGATCATTCTCAGCTTTTTCTTGTTCTGCCTCTGGCTGCTCTTTGATTTTCAATTCTTCGAGCTGTTCCCAGAGTATACAGTCTTTCATCAGCAGATGCTTGGGCTTCTTCTGCTCGTACTCATCAAGCTCATTAATATATTGCTGCAGACGCCTGGCTGCAGGGTTTACTTCTTTATGTGTAGGGAGGGGAGTTTGTCTCCTCCGGTTGTGAGTAGGGATCCGGATGACTGGTCCAGTCTCAGTTGTATGCCATATTGGCTTTATTGGAGGCGGCTCGGGCCTTGGGGTAACACCCCGGATAACTGCTCTGCTGGTACTGGCTGCAGGAGTCTTCTTTTTGCTTTTTATGGGTATCATCTGCCATCCTTCCTGATCTTTCTGTGGGGTGAGGAAGCAAGCTTCATAGGTGTGCTTGGTGCATTCTTCAACGGCTTCTTGGGCAGCTGTTGGTAGACTGAGATCATATTGGCAGCCATTCTCTAGGGTGGAGGGTCATGTGGATGGGGCGGCTTTACCTGGTAATCTCCCAGCTGCAGCTCACCTTTCTTGACCATTCCTTCCATGATATCTTTGAAGACATAACAATCTTCAATTGCGTGCCCCAGCGCACGGTGAAATGGACAGAACAGTAGATCATCTTTCTTTGCTGCATCTGCTAGTCTTTTGGGTTCAGGCAATGTTACCTTATTGAACTTGTATGTCCAGTTGAACAGTGCGGCCGTCTTATCTTTTGGGAAGGAATATGATTTTCTCATCTTGTCTCTCAGAGAGACTTTATCTTTTCTTTCTGCTGTATCTGCCAGCGGGGGAGCTTCATCTGCCCCTTTCTTCCCCTTCTGTTGCTTGAAGGTTCTGAAATCGACGGTGTTGGCCTCAGAGTGTGATGGCCGTCGC
Organism: Amorphophallus konjac; assembly: GCA_022559845.1. Lineage (NCBI taxonomy): Eukaryota > Viridiplantae > Streptophyta > Magnoliopsida > Alismatales > Araceae > Amorphophallus > Amorphophallus konjac. The sequence continues at coordinate 80,795,514 of CM040126.1, read as the reverse complement.
TCATTGGATTTTTCCTTCGGCATGGTGGGGACATTGGCGGTCGGACGCTTGGACAAGAACGTCTCGACTTCTGCCACTATATTGTTCAGTCGGTCAAATGTTCTGACATCTGCACCGATCATTTTTTCTAGCACCTCCCTCCTGAGGCTCTGCTTGCATATCTGCACCGCATCTTCTTGATGAGGAGGTCTTCGGCATCTCATGGCTAAGTTCCTCCACCTTTTGATGTAGTCCAGTGCAGTTTCATCTTGCTTCTGCCTGGTTGCATACAGCTCTGCTATCGTGATTTCCCTTTCCGTGACATGAAATCTGTCGCGGAATTTTCTCTGCATATCAGGCCAATCAACCACTGACCCAACTGGCAGGCTTGAGTACCATTCAAAGGCCAACCCAGTGAGGGATGAGCCAAAGAACTTGAGCAGATAAGCTTCATCGACTGCTAGGTCGCCCATGATTGTAGTGTAGTAGGCTATATGCTCCCTAGGGGAGCCTTGGCCATTAAATTTCTCGAACTTCGGCGGCTTACTGACCCCTGGGGGTAGTCTCTTGGTAGCATACTGGGAGGATACGGTACCTTGTACACATCATAGGTACCAGCATCACCACCAGTCTTTTCTGACAGCTTCATTTCCACAATTCTTTCAATCATCTGCTTGTGGGCTACAGCTGGATCTATGTCTTCTGGAAAGAAGTGAGCTTGTTGCTGGCTGTGAGGAGTTGTCATCACAGTGGCGCGCAAGATGGGCGCAGTAGGCTGTGTCTGAGACACAGAGGGCTGAGCTGCTGTTTGCTGTGGAATAGGTTGGCTCGGTGTCTTGCCCTTATCAGCTAGGAGAGGGTTAGCTGGGATAGCCGTCTCTGCTGAGCTGGATGTCTGCCCCGCAGGTTCAGCTTGCTTTGAGACTGATGTAGCTTCATGCCTCTCATTGAGCTGCCTTCGAAGAGCACTGATCTCCTGCTGGTATCTTCTGAACATCATCTGGACCATAGGATCCAAGGCTGATGGGATTTGCATATCTTCAGAAGTCCCTTCAGCATCATCAATAAGGGGATTGTCCTCATCCTCTATCGTCACCACATTGACTGTCATGGTGGTGATCTTGCGGGCTTCATCATATTTCTTCATCTTATCTTTTGCGGCCTGGCCTCTTCTTGTGACAGGACCAGGTCTAGTAGCCAACCTGAGCAGTTCATCTGGCCGAGCTGGTAGTATATCTTGCCCCCTGGCAAGTCCAGCCATGTTGCAGGCGAAGATTTACATTTTTTCTTTCCGCCTGTAGACCTTTCTTTTCACCTGGTCAGGATATTTGAGCCGGTCAAAGACCGATATTCTTTCTTTGGCTTCTTCCCGGTACAGGTATTCTTTGTCATATCCGGCCCTGAGACCTTCTTCATAGTGATTTGAATCGGAGGAAGAGGCTCCGATCATCGTTTCTCGAAGTGTTTCTTCTTTTTCTTCACCTCTGGTGCCCAAGGCACGGGATAGTCTTTGTTGACCGAGGGCAGAGCTCCCCAGGTAGTGGAAGTAGTCTTGGACTATCTGCTTCATCTCTTCAGAATTGTGCCTGTGTGGCTCAGGCTGGAGCATTAGTCTTTCCTGGCTTCTCTGCTGATAGGCCAGTCTTGTTACCTGAGCATTCAAATGCTCGGCTTTGGAATATTTGAACAAGTCGGCCTGTCTGGCACAGGCCCTCGGTCTTCTTGGGATGGCGACCGTGACTGGTTCGCTCATTCCCACATTGCCGTTTCGGCAGCAGTTGACAGCAGCATCATATTTCTTTCTTTGCCATCTTCTACCCCCAGCCCTGGGACGGGTGACAGTAAGGTCTTCCTTCCTCTCATCCCTTCTGCCCCTCATCATGGGGCGAGCAGCAGTCAAATTTCTTTCTTCATCATTTCTCTCATCTCTTCTGCCCCAGGCTTTGGGGCGAGCAGCAACAGCATTTCTTGTCTCTTTTCCCTCTCTTCTTCGGCTTTCTGCCCTGAAGCGGGCAACAGCATCTTCAACAGCCTTCTCCTCATCTTGAGCTGGAACCCAGCTCTGAATCCTCTTCGGTCACCAGACCTGTTTGTATTTTGCTGGCTTGGACGCCAGCGGCTTCCTGTCATCAGCCTCCCAATTGGCCTGCCTGGCGGCCAGAGTCTGGAATCTATTGGTAGTGGGCACCATCGGGATGATCACGTCCGGCTTGACCTCCCTTGGGCAACCATTCATGTTTGCCCGGACACCTCCAATCATCATGGTCTTTCTGGAGTTGGAAAGACGACAGTCAACAGCATCATACCGGCTCCTCCGGTTGGTTCTTCTCCCCTTCTGAGCAGCAGCAGGGACCATGCCCCTTTTTTGGACATGATGGACGTAGCAGGCGACGGCCGTGGGGACCGTTTTCTCTGGTAAGATATTCTTCTGGTCAGTGATCTTCACCGGGGCACTTGCAGCAGTGCCTTGCTCATTGTCATCGACCTGCAGAAGGTCAGTGAAGACGACGCCCAAGTAGTTGGGCAGCCCAACGGCAGGCGGCATCGATCCGAACGCGAGAGGTACCGCCAGGTAGCCTTCTCGCACATGCATGTCAATCGGCTGCTGGTCGAAGTAAACGGACATGATTCCGGCTGTCATTGTAGATTCCTGAAAATAAGGAAAGTACACATAATCAGAATTTTGAGGGGGGCCCGCTGGGCCTCCTACTTTAACGTAAAGATGAAGGGAGACTCAGTCCCACCGGGCGTGCCAGACTTGTGGACGCGGGATTTTTATTTATTTATTTATTTTATTTGATTGATTTATTATTTATTGATTTATTGGCGTGCCAGTCACCGGAGTGACGATTTTTATTGTGCGCTCGATCTGACTTGGTCAGTCGATTGTGAGTGATCGTGTCTGGACCAGAAGTCTGTCATACCATAAAGGCTATGACGTTAATTACGCCCTTCCAAGGAAGGACAACCCTTGATTAAACGCTAAAGGTAGGAGGATGACAGTGGTAAAGCCGCATGCTCAAAAGAGACGGAATTCGTTCACTTGCAAGACGTTAAATGGATTAGACGAAGCAGGGGTTGGTTGTTTTCGGGATAAAACCGACGGCATATTCCCACCATCTTGGACCATGCCAAGTGGGGAATAGGAAACCACCCATGCAGTGGCAGGGTGGGATCCGTAAAAGATCGGGCATAATTGACCCAGAATCCGAGTAAGTACTGGCGTAACATAACGCGCTCCGTGCAGACGCGATGTTGCATCTATATTCCCCTTCAAAGGGCCATCGGAGAGCATGCAAGGACATGACTCCACAGGCTGGTGGGGTTGAGATAGAAAGCATCACATTTACTTGGCAAGGCATGTGTGAATTTCGGCAGCATGTCCCCTCAACTTGGATTATGCCAAGAGAAGATAGGTCATCATCCACAGAATGCCGGGATGACAACCGAACGAGGATGGGCACCGGGCCCCAGGACACCGCTTGCCTTTATACCATCGATTAATATCCCCTCGAAACTCCTCAGAACTCATGCAATGACATGGCCCTTTGGGTTCATGAGGGTGAAATCCGGATCAAGAATGAAGACTGTAGGGGAGGTCTTCCCCAATAATGTGTCTTCTCAAGACATCAATGACGGTCTCTGAACATCCCCGGGACATATATGTAAAGAGATCAGAAGGCTGATGAACGGTATTACAGAGATGGGTCTCTGACAGGACTTCATTTGGCCAAGAAGAAGGGTCTCGGCGGTGGCTCTAGTTGGCCAAAAGGGAGAGGCTCTCGGCATGGTTTCATTGGCCAAAGCAGGGGTATCGGCGTGGTTTTCTATCGGCCAGAGGAGGGTCTCGACGGAGGTTTATTGGTTGAATGAGGGTCTCGGCGTGGCTTTAGTTGGCCAAAAAGGGGGCTTCTCGGCATGGTTTATTGGCTTAAAAAGGGGGTCTCGGCGTGGCTTATTGGCTTAAAAAGGGGGTCTCGACGCGGCCTCCTTAGCAAAAGAAAGGGGGATCTCGGTGGGTGGCTTCTCGGCGTGCTCCTGGCCGCGCCGGGAGCCTGGCGCCGAGAGCCTGTGGGCTGGGCATGAAGGGTTTAGATGGCTTTTGTCGGTTTGCTGAAGAGGGAGACCTCTCGGCAGGATAGTTCTCGGCGGGGAATTTTGTACGCCGAGAAGGTGGAATTGCTACAGGGTTCAGGGCTTACAGAGCTCAAACGATGCTCTGCTTCTGGGATTCCTGAGCTTTCTGGCTGCGATTGAAGCCGAATTTGAAGTGCAGGAGGGGGGTTTCATGGATGCTTCTCTGAGAAAGAGCCAAGGGGGATCTGGAGGTAGAATCGATGGGGAACGAGGCCATCGTCTGGATTTCTGAAGACTTATTTATTTCTGCCGCCGGCCGTCTGGGGATCAAGAGATGCTGTCTCTGATCCCCTGACGAACCCAATAGCATCTAAAACCGGTGCTGAGGAACCTTTAGCATCGAAACTCAGACCCTAGTCATCCAAGGGATTAGAATGGAGGGTCGAGAGATCGAGGTCGTCATTCGCTAGAATCCGAGGGATAGCAGTCGTCTGTAGCATCGACATGCCCTCGTATAGCCAGTGGTTCAGGGACCAAGAGATTGATGTCTCTGGTCCTGAACAGCACGAAGAGGGGTCCTTAAGGGCCTTGTAAAAAAAAAGGCTCGAACGGATACGGTGGATCCACCATCGAGATGGGAGGAGAGGAGGTGACAGAGCCCAGTAACCCATCAGATAAGGGTAGGGGTCCTGTTTTCATGCCTCTAAAGAGAAGATTCGTGTGAACCATTAAGTGTTTCGCATAAACGATAAACACACAAGGATAAACGGAGAGCAGACATTTCGATCAAAGGAGAGCAGACATCTTAATTAGTAGATCCCCAAATGAGTCACGTTGACATTTCATTGCATCGTATCCAAGCCTTACATCGACTGCGAAATGGAAATGCAAAGCAGAAAGATGGAGATCGTAGCCGGAACTCGCCGGCTACGTTCGATAAATCAAGACAAAAGCTCAATAGATTACATCGGTAGAAAAGAAAAGACAGCATAGGGAGGGCGGAGCATTGACTCCTCTCCCTCCCCGGAGCAGCCCACCTGAAGCTCGTTTGCTTCTTCCTCTCTTCTGCTTCTTCTCTTCTCTCGGCCGAGGGGATCTCTCTTGGCAGGACTCCCTCTCTTTTCTTTTCTCTCTTTTTCTGGCTTCTTTTTCTCTTCCTCCCGGCGTCTTTTTTTTTCCAATCTTCCTTTTTTGTTCGAAGGGAGGGGGTTTTTATAAGCTTTTCCCCCCTTCCCGGCAGGCTTCATCAAGCCTTTTCCTTCTCGGCAGACACCATCACAGCGCGCCTCAAACGGGCTTCCCGGCGTGCCTGCCTTCAGCTTCTCGGCGCCATCTTTTGGGCTTCGGCAAGTGGCTCTCGGCGCCAATATTGCAGGCCCAATTAAAGTATTTTAGCCACTTTCACAGGCCCATTTGGGTCTTTCAAGGGTATCATCACCCAAAAGGGTCTTCCATTGGTGACACAGCTTGTATCATTATTACGGTTTTCATCAGTCCGTAGATAGGGGTTTCATCAGTATTGCCATCTGAACGGTGACAAGACCGGGTATCATCTTATCGATATCGTCACTTGAATGGTGACGAGCTTGGACATCAGCTTTAGTCTGGAAAGACTTCAGCCGGGTATATAATCTGTGGAGACGATTCCTCTTCTGTTTTGACTTTGCAAAAGCCTTTACAATCTTCATCTGCCGGTACCGGCTTCATCTTCATCTCATATTACATCTGTCATGAAGCCGACATCTGACTTACCCTGACATATCATCCGTGGATTCTTGGACGAAGCAGTAATGCGGCTCTCATTAAAGTGTGCCAGGAGGTCTCATCAGTCGAGTGACTGCTGCTCTACCAGTGCTGCCGTCTGAGTGACATCGGCACCGGGCATCAGCTTGGCCGACAGGGGCTTTAGCCGGGTGAATGGTTGACGAGCTTCATCAATGGTCTTTCACTGTTGGTCCGACCCTCCTTTCAATCATGCTTTGACCTTTGTTCATTTTCAAGGTGTCAACAGGGGAATAAACGGTCTATCGCGCGGCCGCTTCATGAAGAAAACGGTCTAGAGAGGACCGTTTGGTCAAAAAAATGGTCTAGGAGGCGACCGCCAGACAACTGGGGGCGACCGGGAGACTTTTGGCACAAAAACTAAAGAAACGGTCATCCAAAGACCGTTTTTTGAAGGAGGCGGTCTAAGAAGAGCGTCATTTAACATTTTAAAAATACTAAAAAAAATAAAAAATGTTACTGTTCGTGGATGGTCAACTATTGACCGTTATGTCATGAAGCGGTCAACCGTTGACCGTTTCTCTAATGCAGCGGTCAACAGTTGACCGTTTCATTCAAGGTGGCTATCAGGCTCGCGTGACTTTGGAAATCGGATCATATCTCCCAAACGGTGCAGAACTAGTGAAAGTGGTAGAAGAAGAAATTGTAGATAACTAAAAGATGAACAACTTTCATGAAGAGAGGAAGATGAAAAGACGATCAAAAGATGGATAAAATGGGGTGAGAACAGAGAGAAAAAATATCGGGACATAGGTGAACAGTGCAGTCTGCCAGAAAAATGTGAATAACTTGAAATCGGTAGAGAACTGGCTGATAGAGTAGCAGAAGAAAATGTAGGGCTTTTAAAATGGAACAAGTTTGATGAAGGACACTTAATGAATAGAGGAATGGAAGAGGGTGAAAAAGGGACCATTTTTAGAACTGCACAGTAAAAGGGGCCGAATGCTTGAGGGAAGTCGACCTAAATGGGCCGTAAGTTGACTTGGAAGATCGGAATGTGATAGAATAGGCTCCATGGCTCTAAGAAATCATGATCTCCAAGGCTCAAAGGGAATGGAACAATGAAATGGGCTAGAAATCTATCCAAGGAAGGCTCCAAAATAACGAGTAATTCGGGGCATCAAAAATGACGAATAAGAGAAATAACGTAACTTGTGGGCTAAAAATGGGTGTCAACAAGAATGTGCAGTCTTATCAACTCATATGACCCTAAGCTATGGAAGCTTATCTTACATGGTCCTTATGAGTTACCTGAAGATGAATCAGTCTGGACTGCATATTATGAATCTAAACATGATCAAAATTGCTTAGTTCTAAACTTGCTCACTGTTGCAGTTAATTCTAATAGTTTTCCCTTTGTCTTCAGCTGTAGCTCCGAAAAGGACATACTGGATGGCTTAGTCGGCTTCCATGAAAAGAATGAGGACAAATGTCTTATGGCAGGTATGAGTGATCACGACAGTGATCAGCAGAATGGATCACCCTCGGAGGTAAATTCATATTCTTAAAATATATCTCTTGATGGGCTATTGAATGCATATAGTGAGCTTGCAAGTAAATATAAGAAGCTAAAATCTGAGAATAAAAAATTGAAAAAGAAGGTTGAACAAAACAACTGTGATTCCTCCTGTAAAAAATGCTCACATTTAGAGGAATTGATTGAGGCTCATATGTTCGACATTGAATTTCATAAAGATCAAATTTGCTGATTAAGAAATGAGAATAAAGAGCTGAAAGAAAAAGTAAACTCATTGGTCAATGATCAAACCTTGAAAAATGAACTCATTCGTGATGAGAAGCTTATGAAAGAAAATGAGAAATTGAATGAATTGAATATGGCCATTTCTGAAAGATTGTTGGTTCTAGAAAAAGAAAAATATGTGGTTGTAAGTGAATGTGAAAATGTGGATGAATTAAAATAAGAAGTTGAATGTCTTAAGACTACCGATGCAGTATTAAATGTCAACCTTGCTACTTGTGAAAAAGAACTTGCTAATACTGAATTACATATCACATCTTTAGAAAGTGAAATCCAGGACTTGCATAATTCATTGTCTAGATTCGTGGATGGACAAGATAATCTGGATAAACTTTTGAGGATGAAAGTTAATTTTCAAAGGGAAGGGCTTGGCTATAATCCTGTAAAGAAGAAGTCCTTTAAGAGTAAGGTAACTACTTCCTTTGTCCAAAGTTCAAATATAGCCAGTACCTCAACTTCACCCCCAAAATAGTCTTCTGTACAAAAGATTCAAAAAGAAAATAAAAATCAATATGCATCAAAAAACCAAAAATGTTGCTAGCACCACTATAAATGTTAAACATACTTCTGCCACATACACACATCCACCTAGAAAGAAAATCTCATGCTTTTATTGTGGAAGATATGGACATGCCATGCATGATTATTTTACTATGAAGAATGATGATTTGGAAGTATGCAGGAATAGAGTGAACAATGGAAAAGGCAAAGGTAGGCCGATGCACTCCAAGGCTAAACAACACTACATGAAGGAAAAGGATTGGGTAGGTCGACACTACCAACCTATGGTGTCAACACATCCTGTGTTCTGGACCCACTATCCTCAGCCAAATCTAAGGGCAGGTCGATCAAGAATCTCTAATGTGTTTAATACACCCCCTGCTAATTGGAAACAACATTATAACAAAAAGTCACATGCTTCAAATAATCTTCACACTTCTAAGTATTCAAGGTCATGTTGTAATTATTATGGTAAATTTGGGTGATTATTTTCTGATAAAAAATGATGATTTGAATGTTGTCAAAAAGTAGAAACCACGTGCCAAGAGTGCTGCTAACCCACAAGGACCCAAGATGGCTTGGCTACCTAAGAATGTAAAATGAGAAATCTGTTTTACATGCGTGTCTTGGGAATATGAAGCGTGAAATATATTTTTAGTCTAGAAAGTAAGGCACACGGGCCAAGCGGCATAAGTCGGGTTAAAAGAAAAACCAAAAATTGAAAACTGAAAGCTCAGGTGATATCCCTCTCACTTCTCTAGAAAAGATGTTATGTCTTGATTTGCTTTGTGCTGAATCTTATGTGATAATGCATATGTTTGTACATGCATTCCATCCATAATTATTTGCATATCTCTGTGTATATCACTGGTCATATAGCATCTTGTTGAAGGGGAGCTTGAAAATATTCAAATCAAAATGTCACTACATACATTGAGTTTCTATATGTTTTTCACATTCTGTCATAAAAAAAAATTTGAACATTGTGAATTCATGTAACAATGCATTGCAACCCTCCTACCTTCATCATATCCATGACTACATAGTATATCAAATGGTGAAATGTGGAAGGGCATGTTAAGCTTGTCTGGCTATCACTATGCGTGAGGAGATCTTTGGATCTAAGTTCTCCGCTTGGTACTATGAGTCAATCATTCATAGGTTGCATGTGACGTCAAAAATTCCACTATACATCTCAGAAACTCTTGCATACATTAAGGGGGAGTTGCTAGATTAGTCATGAGAACTTGAGGCTTAGGCTCATGTCTAGGGAAATAACATTTGTGCATTTCTGATTACATCAAGATTAAATCAATCTGAATTATATCTAACAAATCAAATTCCTTCAATCTTGGATGCAGATCACATTCCCAAAAATCCAAGTGATGCTGGACCAACTAAAGCCAAGAATGAATCAATTGCAGGAACCTCCAGCAAGAATGAAGATGATGAAGCTTCTTTAGTTAAAACACTTCAAGAACAGCAAGTGCAACACCCCGACTTGCCTAGAGCCTCAATGTTCTTGAAAGATCCCCCCACCAAGAACATCCTAGAATAACCTCCATGTTTTGAAGATACAAAACATTCACAACATGTGTACAAGTTGCAGAAGGCCTTGTACGGACTGAAGAAAGCACCAAGGGCATAGTTAAGCAAACATCCGAAGGAATCTTCATAAACCAAGGCAAATACACCATGGAGCTCTTGAAGAAATACGGCATGAAAGATGCAAAGCCAATGTCAACTCTGATGGCCACAACCACGAAGTTAGACACAGATGAAAAGGGTAAAATAGTAGATCCTACACTGTTTTGAGGTATGATCGGATCACTATTGTACTTAACAGCATGCCGTCCTGACATTTAGTACAGCGTATGTCTATGTGCTCGTTTTGAGTCATGTCAAAAAGAATCTCATTTATTGGCTGTTAAACAAATTTTTTGATATTTAATTGGCACAATAAACTTTGGATTGTGGTTTCCCATCAGTACCTCATTTGATTTGATTACATATACCGATGCGGATTATGCTAGATGTATTGTTGATCGTAAAAGCACTAGTGGGTACTATCAGTTTCTTGGTGGGTGCCTAGTTTCATGGGCTTCTAAAAAATAACATTCAATAGCTCTCTCAACGGTCGAGGCTGAATATGTAGCCGCCGGAAGTTGTGAAGCCCAAATACTTTGGATCAAAAATCAATTGCTTGATTTGAATGTTGAAATGAAATGAGTTCCAATTAAGTGTGACAATACCAGTGTAATTAACTTGTCAAAAATCCTGTACAACATTCTAGAACAAAGCACATTGACATTCGACATCATTTTCTGAGAGATCATGTAGAAAAAGGGGTCTTTGAATTGAAATTCATTGACACACACAATCAGTTAGCTGATATCTTTACAAAACCCCTAAACCAGGAACAATTCAGCAAAATAAGAAGAGAACTCGACATGTGCAAGGGTGAGAGCATATATACCTAGGTTTGCACTTAGGTTAAGTGTTGCACATATAGAAAAAATCATTTGCACAAGGGGTAGGTTACATTAGATACATGCATATTTTGTGTGACTTTTTTAGTTCGTGTATGTTGAAATATCACCTTGCATGCTTGAATGTAATTATACATACAGCGCCTCCTTGAAATTTTTCTAAGGCCAAATATTCCTTGATTAAATAACTATGGACCCAGTGACCTCGGGATCTGAGGCATTTTCTGAGGGGAAGAGTCAAAGGATTTTCTCAATACCCCATCACCTCCTACTTCAAGTCATTCCCTCTCAACTACACCAAGGTGAAGGTTCAAAAAAAATGGTGAAATTAGGGCTGGGCCGACCATTTAGGTCGACCGACGCCCCGAGTTCGGTCGACCGAAATCGACGAACTGAGCCGACCGAACCTCGTCCGAACTCCTTCTTAAGGGGGCTTCCACCCTCATTCTCTCACTAATGGGGACATCGCTTACCACTTCCCACTTCTCCATGGGTCCGGATGATTGCCATTATGTTCAGCTTGATTTCCTAAGTTTAGCTATGTATTTTTATATATTTCTTGAGTCATTTTGATGTAATTTCCCCTTTGTTTTGAGTCATGTCCCTAGGTCATCATGCTATTTACCTATGTTTGTTAGGCTAGGGGGTCATATGGGCCCAATTAGATGGGCCTGGCCCATGGGCGCCCTCTTCCTTCCCCACCCCCTTGCTTATTTGCTTTTAGCACTTTCTCCAGGGACTTTTTGTAAATGTTGGGATTCCTATAAATAGGACCCCAACTCCACTTGAGTTGAGTAATGAAAAAATTTGAATATCTTGAGCATAAGTGCATCCCTCCCTCTCTCTCTCTCTAGCTTTCTCTCTATTCCTCTCTCTCTCTCTCTAAAGGGGGCGGCCCCCATTCTCTCTCCTCCCCACTCCAAATTCGAAATTTCACTCTCTCTCCTCCCTATTCACCTCTATTTAAGACCCCTCCCCCTTCCCCATACCTTCCATTTACTCCCCCTCCAACCCCTAGGTGGAACCCCTTTCTCCTAGGCACCCCTTGGCATTCCCCATACACCCCCTCACTTCCCCAAGCACCCCCTTCACCCCTCCCAAGTTAAAATTCGAATTTTCCTCCCTTTGGGGACTGCACCCCATTCATTCCCAGCCCCTTCACCTCCCTAGGTCGCAGCCCCCACCTTCTCCAACCAAGTTCTTCCACCCTTCTCTTCCCCTTGATCCATCTGCAGGTGGCAGAAACAGGGTCGTCTTGCAGAAGCATCCACGGATTCATACGGCATCATCTGAAGGCGTACCATACCTTTATGGAAAGGGCGTCCAGTCATCTTCGCAGGCGAGGTGATTCCATCCCGTTCCGAGTTCGGGGCTGTCCGGGAGAGCCAATCTCCCCCGACTGCGCAGAGCTCCCTCTGCAGAGGTCCTGAACCCGGTTCGAAGCTGCACCACGGCCGACGGTGGAAGATTCAAGCCACGAGTCCTTCTACAAATATCTTCCTCCACCTGTCCTCTTTCTGGGTCAAGAAGCAGAAGTGCGTTCGGAGTCCGGAGGTCAGAGCTTTCATTTTTCTCCCTCGACTGGTTGGGTCTGCCTCCCACAACCTGCAGCGACCTGCTGTCACTCATCGGCGTCCCCCAGTCCACCCCGACCTCAGACGGCTTCCCCACCAGTTTTCCCGCGAAGAGGGTCCGTCCACGGTTCCAGCAACTTCAACGGTTCGAGATTTGGTGCCCGGGAGCGGCCGGGACAACTTCTGCAAGTCACTGTTCGTGTCAGGTAGCTGTTGCGGCCAGAACCTGCCACTCTGTTCAAAGCCCGACCCGGACCGGCAGCTGCAGCAGAAGAAATCAAGGAAATTCAGGGCCATCTGCGTGTTAGATACGAGGAATTCTACGCTGGTCTCGCCTCCAACGAAATTCTGGAACATGATTTACGGTATCTACAGCGACTGGCAGTCAGCCATCACAGCGAGCAGGGAGCTTCCGTTTCGGCCTCACCTACGCGTCTTCCGGCGAATCTCCCTCCCCCGCCTGGCCGGCTTACCGCCCCTCCCTGCGTGGAGGTAGTGTTTGAGTGTACTTAATTGTCCCCACCCTAAGTTCACCCTCCTGCGCGAGGAGTAGTGATTGTAATCATTCAAACAGGATTGAAGCTTCACCGGCGCAGTGTGCGGGGAACCACACTTCCCCGCTCGCCCTCGTCTCCGAACGGGGTTGGTTTCTTCAAACCAACCAGGTGAGCTCTAAACTTTGCTCCATTACTCTCTAGTGTCTGTTCATTTAATATCCGTAGACATAGCTCCGTTGTGCAAGCGAGAGAGTGTCCGACCCCACGGCCCCACTTACGAGCGGTCACCGTGGGCAGTGAGCGAGTGGGACCTTGTGCCCCAATTGGCACCGGCCAGCCCCTTGAGTGTGGGCTACGTACCCTTGGGAGGACAACCCAAGCCTTGCTGGCACTCTACCAGCAAGGGTCTTGATCCATCACCTCCCTTTAGCATCATCTAGTCACCCCGGGCTCGTGTATGTGCGACGGCGAATTGGCCCCGATTTATCAACTTAATTGCTATGTGGTTGTGCTTGCGGAGTAGGTCCTAAGTTTTTTTTATGCTTGCTGCCTACCCCATATTTGTGTCACATCAGTTGGTATCAGAGCAAGTTCTAGACTTGTCTCTACAAGCCTAGGTCCTAGGGTCTTTGCATTTACATCATCCGTGTGCATGTCCACCCGTAGTGGTACCTTGTACTGAGCCGACCCCTCTACCTCAGTTCCCCCATGAATCCCATTCCCCAAGGTTACCCAAACATACCTAGGGAGGCTCCCAAAGCTCCAATGGATCGACTTGAGGCTGCCATTCAAGCCCTCTCGGAGAAAATGAGTGGGATTTCCACCCGCCTAGAGAGACTCGATGAAACTAGGGCCCCGCCTAGGAACCATGCCCAACGGGCACCCCCTCCACGAGTTGAACTTGATAGGGAGGACCTTGAGGATGACTTCCACCGTGAGTATGAGAGGCCCCGCCAACCTAGACATTTTGAAAGGCGACCACGGGAGGATCCGGATGATTACCTCTTGAGGATGATTAAGGTTGAGGCTCCTAACTTTGATGGGTCACATAATCCACATGTCTACCTAAAATGGGAGAAGGCTATGGACCAATACTTTGGTTGGTACCCTATGACGGAAGATAGGAAAGTTAGGCTCGCGAATATGCACCTTACCAAACTTGCCAAGACCTATTGGATGAGTGTAGAAACTAGGAAGAGGATTAGGAGGGAAGAACCAATCCATACCTGGGAAGACATGAAGACCCAACTTAGGCTCCAATACCTCCCCAACTCCTACCATGAAGACCATAACCCGAAGAGCACTCACACTCCCCCGTTTCCTCCCAGTCAACCCAAGACTTCCCTTAGGGCCCCCACTCCACCTAGGCCCATGACGGCCATCACCCAGCCTAAAACTCTCCATCAAACCCACACCCCACAAGCTTCCACGGTCCCCACCACTACCCCTCCATCTTCCCCTAGAAGGGACACACCTCCCACAATCAATCAACCCAATCCTCCTCGACCCACCCATCTTCCACTACCAACCCCAATCCTACCCCAACTTAGGTCTCCACTTCTTCCACTCCCAAACCCAACCCAAGTTCAAGCACCCTCACCACCCCGAGTGCACCATGCCCCAACCTTCATCACCCCATCCACAAAAGACCTTCCCATTCCCTTGGAAAGCAAAACCCCCACACCCCAAAAGGATGAGAACGTGATTGAGGAATATGAGGCTTCCCTAGATTGGGAGGAAGAATATGAAGCCCAATGCCAAAGGTTGGGTCAAGAAGGCTCCTCTTTATCCAAAGAGACCACAACGAGCCTAACTAGGAACATCCTCCCCCTTGAGTTGCCAGATGACCATCCAAGTCCCCCCACCCATCCTTCCATAAGACCTGTGATTTTAGGGGAACCCCTCCTTGAGTGGCTAAAGCAAGACCTCCTCCTCCACATCATGCACCCCCCTATGGAAAATCATTACCCAATTGTGCCCACCTCTCCATTCTACACAACCTTCCAATCGTTCTCCTTTGTAGGAGCCATGAGGGACTTGGTTAGGAGTGTATTTTGGCAAATAGAGGTGATAAACATGTGGGCCTTAGAAGCAAGCAACATGGGGTACCTTAGTTTCTCACACCCCTCTATCGGGACCATCACCTCCATTTACACCAAGGGTCCTTGCACGAGTAAGCTCTTGTTGTTTCTACCTGAGCCTAATGAGTTTTACCTCACCCCCTTGCCCTCCTACAAGGAGCCTTGCGTTGGGCCCCACCAGGATCATGACTTCCACTTCCCTATGTGTGCTAGGGACCCTAGGACGATCACTTGGATTGAAACTCCCCTCCACGTCACTCACCCCTTAACCCATCTTGATCTGTTTGGCCACTCCCCATGGGCTTCCAAGTACTCATCACTTACCACCCACTCCCTCCTACCCTCACCCACCATGTCAGTCCTAACCCACCCATTCCAAAATTCCGCCCACACTATGAGAGTCAAGGCCAAGGGTGACATCAACCTTGGAGATAAGGGAGTGACCCATCCCAAGAACCGCTTCGATCCCCATGAGTGGAAACCCCCAAATCTCACAGATGGGACCATCTTGATAGGAATCCATGTATCACAACCTTTCGCATCATGTGGTCAAGCTAGTCACATCATTTGTGTCACTCACACACTAGGTCCAGTGCACGATAGGTTTACATTTGGACAAATTGGTCTTCCCCCACTCTCCATCCGTCTCATGCATGATAGGGCCACTCATGGCTGCCCCGGTCCACCTAAGTGCACCAAGGTCCACATGGTTTCTAAGCATGATAGGTCAATTCATGGATGCCCTGGTCCTCCTAAGTCTGTCAAAACCAAACTAACACTTGATAGGGCTGAATTTGGTTGTCCAGGCCCTCCCTTCATCGCTAAAGGATCATTCACAACTTTGCATGGTAACATCCGCAAACACACCAACAAAAGCAATAAGGTGTATAAGAAATCGGCCGATTCCCACCGACGCCACCAAGAGTTTCGCGTGGGTGACTTTGTGATGGTGAGAACTGAGAGACCTTCCCCTGGGAATGTCTCAAAACTGAGGTCGCGTGGATCAGGCCCCTTCCAGGTTCGGAGGAGGATCGGCACAAATGCTTACGTGTTGGACCTCCCCGAGGAGTACGGAGTAAGTCCCACATTCAATGTGGCTGACTTGGTGCCATACAGGGGTCCCACGGTGACACCTAGTGAGAATATTGAGCCTGTTCCACTTCTTGAGAGAGTCACCACCCATAAGAGAGTTCCACCAACCCAGAGGGGCCAACGTGAGCAATTGGAGCGGATATTGTATGAACAGGTTACTACCATCTGGAGCAAAGGGATGGGCACTACCTCGCTTGGTGGAAAGAACCAGCTACCTTCGGTGGATTTGAGAGCAACCTCGCTGTGGCTTCCTCTGCATACGATGGATCTTTACTCGACAGAGTCGAGTTCTCTGCACCCCGGGAGTATGATGGGGACATCGCTTACCACTTCCCACTTCTCCATGGGTCCGGATGATTGCCATTATGTTCAGCTTGATTTCCTAAGTTTAGCTATGTATTTTTATATATTTCTTGAGTCATTTTGATGTAATTTCCCCTTTGTTTTGAGTCATGTCCCTAGGTCATCATGCTATTTACCTATGTTTGTTAGGCTAGGGGGTCATATGGGCCCAATTAGATGGGCCTGGCCCATGGGCGCCCTCTTCCTTCCCCACCCCCTTGCTTATTTGCTTTTAGCACTTTCTCCAGGGACTTTTTGTAAATGTTGGGATTCCTATAAATAGGACCCCAACTCCACTTGAGTTGAGTAATGAAAAAATTTGAATATCTTGAGCATAAGTGCATCCCTCCCTCTCTCTCTCTCTAGCTTTCTCTCTATTCCTCTCTCTCTCTCTCTAAAGGGGGCGGCCCCCATTCTCTCTCCTCCCCACTCCAAATTCGAAATTCACTCTCTCTCCTCCCTATTCACCTCTATTTAAGACCCCTCCCCCTTCCCCATACCTTCCATTTACTCCCCCTCCAACCCCTAGGTGGAACCCCTTTCTCCTAGGCACCCCTTGGCATTCCCCATACACCCCCTCACTTCCCCAAGCACCCCCTTCACCCCTCCCAAGTTAAAATTCGAATTTTCCTCCCTTTGGGGACTGCACCCCATTCATTCCCAGCCCCTTCACCTCCCTAGGTCGCAGCCCCCACCTTCTCCAACCAAGTTCTTCCACCCTTCTCTTCCCCTTGATCCATCTGCAGGTGGCAGAAATAGGGTCGTCTTGCAGAAGCATCCACGGATTCATACGGCATCATCTAAAGGCGTACCATACCTTTATGGAAAGGGCGTCCAGTCATCTTCGCAGGCGAGGTGATTCCATCCCGTTCCGAGTTCGGGGTTGTCCGGGATAGCCAATCTCCCCCGACTGCGCAGAGCTCCCTCTGCAGAGGTCCTGAACCCGGTTCGAAGCTGCACCACGGCCGACGGTGGAAGATTCAAGCCACGAGTCCTTCTACAAATATCTTCCTCCACCTGTCCTCTTTCTGGGTCAAGAAGCAGAAGTGCGTTCGGAGTCCGGAGGTCAGAGCTTTCGTTTTTCTCCCTCGACTGGTCGGGTCTGCCTCCCACAACCTGCAGCGACCTGCTGTCACTCATCGGCGTCCCCCAGTCCACCCCGACCTCAGACGGCTTCCCCACCAGTTTTCCCGCGAAGAGGGTCCGTCCACGGTTCCAGCAACTTCGACGGTTCGAGATTTGGTGCCCGGGAGCGGCCGGGACAACTTCTGCAAGTCACTGTTCGTGTCAGGTAGCTGTTGCGGCCAGAACCTGCCACTCTGTTCAAAGCCCGACCCGGACCGGCAGCTGCAGCAGAAGAAATCAAGGAAATTCAGGGCCATCTGCGTGTTAGATACGAGGAATTCTACGCTGGTCTCGCCTCCAACGAAATTCTGGAACGTGATTTACGGTATCTACAGCGACTGGCAGTCAGCCATCACAGCGAGCAGGGAGCTTCCGTTTCGGCCTCACCTACGCGTCTTCCGGCGAATCTCCCTCCCCCGCCTGGCCGGCTTACCGCCCCTCCCTACGTGGAGGTAGTGTTTGAGTGTACTTAATTGTCCCCACCCTAAGTTCACCCTCCTGCGCGAGGAGTAGTGATTGTAATCATTCAAACAGGATTGAAGCTTCACCGGCGCAGTGTGCGGGGAACCACACTTCCCCGCTCGCCCTCGTCTCCGAACGGGGTTGGTTTCTTCAAACCAACCAGGTGAGCTCTAAACTTTGCTCCATTACTCTCTAGTGTCTGTTCATTTAATATCCGTAGACATAGCTCCGTTGTGCAAGCGAGAGAGTGTCCGACCCCACGGCCCCACTTACGAGCGGTCACCGTGGGCAGTGAGCGAGTGGGACCTTGTGCCCCAATTGGCACCGGCCAGCCCCTTGAGTGTGGGCTACGTACCCTTGGGAGGACAACCCAAGCCTTGCTGGCACTCTACCAGCAAGGGTCTTGATCCATCACCTCCCTTTAGCATCATCTAGTCACCCCGGGCTCGTGTATGTGCGACGGCGAATTGGCCCCGATTTATCAACTTAATTGCTATGTTGTTGTGCTTGCGGAGTAGGTCCTAAGTTTTTTGTATGCTTGCTGCCTACCCCATATTTGTGTCACATCACTCACCTTTTCACCTCTATTCACCATCCTAACCTCCTCTCAAACCCTAGAACACCCAAGCTCACCCATTTCCACCCCAACAACCTCATCTTTCTTCCATCCACACAAGATCTGGCTTGTTCGTCATCGTTTCGGGATGAAATCTCCGCGGCGGTCTGTGCGTCCTTGAAGCCACTCCTAGGGTTCTAGATTGTGGAGAAGAGGTTTACACTGTATTTTGGTGTGTCATCCAGTCTACATCTTCATCCCAAGGGTAGGGGCTAGCAATCTAAGGGTTTCCACCGAAGTTTTCAAGTCTAGGATGGCGCCTCGAAGAGGTTCTCGGCATCCTACCCAAGGGGAATCCAGTGCCCGGAGAAATGAGGAATGAGCTCCTCCACCACAATGGCCAGCCGCACCTCCACGGGCACGGCAGATCCTCCCATGGCCGATTATCGACCCCCGTTTGGTCGATTTTAGTGAGATGCATGAGTTCTTTCCTGATCTAAGTGCTATTTTTGAGGTTCAGAATGGTTGAAGTGATTTTGTCACAAGGTATACCAAATATTATCCCAATCTTGTACAACAGTTCTATGGAAATCTAACCATGAGAAATGAGGTTCTGTACATTGTTGCCAAAGGAGTTTAAATTCCTGTCGATCCAGAATTATTTGAGCGGGCCCTTGGAGTTTCAGCTAGGGGTGCAGATATGGTATTTGGCCATGGCCTCGTTGAGGATACCTTTATGCTAATGACCTGCAGTGAGTACGTGCATGGGGTTAGTAACTTGATCAAGTTAAATGCCAATTATTTCCCTCCACTGTAGCGCATTCTACATCACATGTTCACCACCCTCATCTATCCCAAGGGTGGAAGTCGAAATGAAGTCATTGAAGTGCACCGGTTCCTATTCTATCATGTGATGAATGGGGTGCTAATCAATATGGGTCACCTTATCATGAGTTTAGTTGGGTCCTACCGTACCCAAAGGAGGAGATCTCTACCTTATGCATCACAACTGACTGGGGTTTTCATTTATGCTGGGATTAGCTTGGCCGATGAAGATTTCATTCATGTGCACCAAGATGATGTTTACAGCGAACACAAAATGCTCACAGACTTTGGCTACTATTGGGGTCCTGATGGCGAGCTCCGCAGACATGTGCGGGTTTATGGGGAAGAGTCTGAAAATGTTGAAGAAGAAGAGGAAGGCCAGCAGGAAGCTCAAGGGCAAGTCCCACCTCCAGTTCAGCCCGAGGAGCTGCCACCTTCTCCTCCACATGCAGATCCGGAGATGCCTCCTCCACCTCAGTTCTTTCATGGGGAGTCCTCTACTCAGGGAGCTGGACAGTCTTCTAGGGTAGATTCTGAGACTTTTGATAGGCATTTTTCTGGACTAGTAACTCGCGTGGATACCTTTGGGGAGCAACTCTCTACCTTTGGAAGTAACATTGACACCATGGGCGATATGCTTGAGTCCATGTATGACCGGGTTGATTCCTTGTCCACTATCTTGGATACCTTGTCCACCTAAATGACCACCCTATCCACTCACATGACCACCCTCACCGCCAGCCATGAAGACTCCCGCTAGCCCTTTCACATCATGAACAACACTCTTCTTGACATGATGCGTCGTGATCTGGCTTGTGACAACACCCTTGCCAGTGTTCTGCATCGTCTTCAGTTTCAAGATCACACACTAGATGATATATGACGCCGTCTTGGATATCGTCCACCTCCAGCTGAGCCTTCTCATGATGATGGTGGCCCAGAGGACTCTGCTCCTCCTCCTTAGTTGTTCCCTCCATGGTCTTCAATCTCACCATCGTCTACTTTTTCTTGTATCCCCTCCTCTCTTTTGATGATGCCAAAGGGGGAGAAGTAGCGAGTCTAGGTTTATATAAGTTAAGCATGCATGTCCCTCTGCTTCTATGAATGAATGACAATTTGCATTTGTGAGTGTCACTTGCATTAGTTGAGTCTCTTGCATTATTAGTTGAGTCTCTTGCATTAGTTGAGTCTTTTGCATTAATTGAGTCTCTTGCATTAGTTGAGTCTTTTACATTGTGAGTCAATGTCCATGTACTATGTAATGACAATTGGAATTAATGAAATGCACTTGTTATTGGACACACATGTTGGTTCTTGCCTTCTTCTCAATTTCAATTTGGCAAATATGATTGAATGATTTGTGATAGCTTGAATGGTTGAATGATGCGGATTATTGGATTATTAACCCTCTATGGGTTCTATGTATATCAAATGGTGTTGGATAAAAGATAGGCCATCCCATCTGAAATCCATCACTATGCATGAGTGAAAACTTCGCCACGTACAAGAACCATGTGGGAGCTTGCAAGAATATAATGTGTTGATTTTCGGGTTCCAAATTAGTTTTCAGGCATGCTACTGCTTTTTATGTTCTAGAGTTTTGTCATCATTAAAAAGGGGGAGATTGTTGAGTCTCTCCAAGTGATTTTGATGATAACAAAACCCCAGACGTGCTTTCCGTCTCATGCCGTGCATATTTGATCAAGCGCGAACTCAGAATGTATTTGAGGCTTTTGTGCGTCAGTGTTTTTGGTGTTAACAAAACTCTCTTTTAGTTGAGGGTGATGATATCAAAACCTTGGCATGGCCAATGGGTTAGCACCGTATAATTACAAAAGTGCAAGCACATGTACGCTCTCAAAGCCATTTCCATCACAAGCTAATGCACAAACAAATCATGTCTCACAATACCCAGAACAAGTCAAATAAACTCAAATTGAATGGAACAAAGTGAGGACACAAAGTTTTTTGTATGTGGATATGGTTTATGGGCTAAACAAATCTGTTTTGTTGGAATTCCAGAGTTCGGTCGACCAACTTGGTTGGTTCGGTCGACCAATCCTTCCAGCACCCAGAACTCTGTAAAATTACAGAGTTCAGTCGACCGACGGCCCAGGATCGGTCGACCGAATTCCCCAGCGCTGCAAAGTTACAGAATTGTCACATTTCGGTCGATCGACCGACTCACATCGGTCGACCGAACCCTTCAAGGCTACCATTGTTGACTTCTTTTCATGAACGTGTTCAAAGCCCCTATCTTGGACTTTTTGATCTTAAAGTCTCCCAACTTGCCTAAAATTGTGGATCTGGTTCCTGGCTTGTCCCTTGACCATCCTAGGTCTTATAAAAATAACTCTTAAGGGAAAGAAACCCTAATGATTCAAGGAGAAAAGGGAATCAAGGGGAGGCTGCCAAGCAGAGAAAGAGAGCTGTTGCAAGCACTGCGTGAACAGTGATTCATCCAAGGATTCTTCATCCATATCCAAGGTTTTCAAGTTCAATATGAAGCCAATCAACCTTAAATCAAGTGAATAAGCAAGCCTTGTTCAATATCTGCATCATATACTCAGGGGGAGCCTTAATCAAAAGTCCTTCTTTCGTGTTTTCATCTTCTTAAGTGTTTTGAGCTTCAAGCTTGTGTTCCTTGTGATTTGTAAACATCCGTGTTTGGGTGGATCGTTTAAGATCTATAGTTGTGTGTGTTGTCTCGTTCAGATCTGTGGTTGTGCGTGGATCTCTTCATATCTGCCTGTGTGTATGGATTTATCCAGATCCGGGTATTCGTGTGTGTAAAGTGTTGCATCTGTTGTAATGTGTGTGTGTTGTTGATCCAGTCGTCGGATCATGTTGGAAACTCTGTTTCTGTGTGTGTGTGTGTTGGGGTTTGTTCCCCATGTGTGTGTGTAGGCATCGACCTGCGTGTTGTTGGAGTTTTGACTCTGTGTTGAGGATCTATCCCCGTACTGGTTTTCCCGCAGTGAAGCCTCACCGGGTTTTGGTGAGGGGTGGACGTATGTTGCTGTCGTTGCATCCGAACCACCTTAAAATTCCTTGTGCCTTGTGGTTTGAGCTATGTGGTTTGATCCATTTCTCCTACCTCCTTTATGTGTGATTGTTCATGCATATTGTTCTTCCGCGTTTGTCTCTTCAGATCTAGCATACATCGATCTTTTCTATAAGTATATCTTTGGTATATCGAAAGGTGTTTTTGAATTGACAATGCCAGTCTTGTCAGAACGATAGCATCTTGCGTGAGTAGAATCCTTGGATTCAAACCTCCGTCTAGTACCGAAGAACTATCGTAGTGATAGTTCTTGATAGATCAAATCTGAGATTTGTCAGATCTGAATTTCTAATTGCTACTTTATCACATCTGTTTTAAATCGGGTCAAGGTTTCCTAAAATATTGAATCACCCAATTCACCCCCCCTCTTGGGTGTCATTGATTGCGGGACTTCAAAAGGTAGCATTGATTGCCTGTTCGATAACCTCAGGTGGTAGCTCTTGGTATGTTGGTATACTGGGGTTGGCGTCCGAAGACGTATGTGCGGTTTGATGCCTTACCTGTAGTGGCGATGTGTCTTGTTTGGAGTTGGACTGGAAGACCCGCTTAGAGTCTTGCTCCTTAGCTTTGCCTTTGCAATCTGGCTTGGAGCAACACCCTTCGATGTCTAGAGAAGTAGCGGGACACCACCGCTCCTGGCGGTTATCCTAGCGTTGTGTATCAACTGGGCCAGGCCTTGAAAGGCTTACCTGGCTTGTCTGGGTCACTGAAGACTCTGAAGATGTCTTCTTCATGATTTGAGCTGGGATGAAGGGCTTCTGGACGAGGCCCGAAGAGATGTTGGCTAGAGAGACACGACACTACTGTGTCGGGGCTTTGGTCTACTTCTGTTTCCCCTTACTATCTTTTGGCATAGAAGGTGGGGTTGAAGTGGGAGGGCGGTGTGAGGAACTTGTGATGTCCGTTGTTGCCTCGTTTACTAGGACGTCCTCTTGATCAAGGAGGACTCAGAGAAGCTTGGAAATATCTTCCTTAGAGAAGGGAAGAGACTCCAACTCTTGCCATGGCCGCCAATGCAATGTAAAAGTGGTAGGGGCCGGCTGACTGGCACCTTGTGTTTGAGCGTCTGAAGGTGTTGAGGTAACTGGAGCCTGGATAACGTTGACCGAGAAATTACTCGGCTCAGTCTCCCGATTGTCATCTTGCCTCCTATGGTTTGGCAGTCGCTTGAGAGTTTCCCGGTTATCTGTCCAAAACTCAAGCCACTCCGGGACATGCCGATAAGGCAACCCGTCCCCATTTGCTTGAGGAGGATCAGGCTGGTCTGGCGCATTTCTGGTGATGCTTAGGGTTTCTACAACAGCTTCTCAAAGTTGCAGAGTCACCATGGAGTTTCCCTCAGCATCAATTTGCTCCCACTTGATATGTTCTTGGATCAAGTTTTGGACCTCCTCGCAGGGCTCGATCGCATGACAGATTCTGGCATGGAACAGGCAATACTGGGGGTGATTGAAGTCCCACTGAGTGTAGTCTACTGGTGTCTCATGCATCATAATTTGCCCTCTTTGAATGAGGACGTCAAAGAGTCACCTGATCCTCTCCCTTGGAAAGGAGAGCGATGTGCGATTACGCCAAGATCTCTAACCTAGATACCACAGTGAGCGCTCAGCTTGACTGGTACTGCCCTGCTCTGCTTCAGTGTCTGAGAGGGAAAATGCGGCCATCATGTGAATCACATTGCTTGAATAGTGAATCACATGTGCCGTCTTTGTGGGCCTGGACCATGCGTGTGGCTACGGAGGATCGATGAGACCGCTCTTCATTTTGATGAGGGCATCTCTAATCAGCTTCTGTGCCTGAGTCTTGAAGACATAGCAATCTTCATGTGGATGACCCAACATGTGATTCTATGGGCAATAGTTGGGGTCATCGACTTTCTGGGCATCATCTAGCTTTCGGGCTTCTGGCAGCTCGATAATTTTCTAGGCCATGCAGAGGTCGAAGAAAATTTTTGTGTGCTCCTTTTCGAAGGAGAACGACATCTTCATACGCTCTGTAAAAGAAAGGGCAACTGGCTTGTCCTCTGACTTCTTGCCAGAGCAACTTGACTCGCCCTCCTTGCTGGCTTTGGTGGTGGGGGTGAACTCAATAGTATTCACCTCTTTACCGGTCTGGCGTTCTCGCACCTATTTTCCCTTGGCTGGAGTATAGCGTGGGTTATCGACGAAGAACATTTCTATCTCGGCGACTGCCGAGTTGAGCTGGTCGAAGCCCTTGATATTGGTGCCGAGGAGTTTCTCGCTCACCTTAGCTGCCAGGCCTTTGTAGCATATGGTGATAGCATCTTCCTAGGATAGAGGGTTGATGCACCTCATGCTGAGGTCTCGCCATCTTTTAATGAAGTCGAAGGCACTCTCACCCTTCTTCTATCAGAAAGAGCAAAGCTCTTCTACGGAGATTTTATGCTCGACTGTCTGGAAGTGGTCAAGGAATTTCTTCTGGAGATCTGCACAATCAATCATGGAGTTG
Organism: Amorphophallus konjac; assembly: GCA_022559845.1. Taxonomy (NCBI): domain Eukaryota; kingdom Viridiplantae; phylum Streptophyta; class Magnoliopsida; order Alismatales; family Araceae; genus Amorphophallus; species Amorphophallus konjac. The sequence goes on along the minus strand of CM040126.1, from coordinate 80,770,840 downwards.
GGCTTCAGGCAGGAATACCATTGGAAGGCCATTCCCGTGAGTGAGGTGGAGAAGTAGCGGAGGAGGTAAGATTCATCTAACGCTAGCTCGCCCATGGTCGTGATATAGTATGCCAAGTGTTCATGCGGAGACCCTTGCCCATCAAACTTCTGCAGCTTCGGGCGTTTGGCATATTCCAGGGGAAGCTTTTTCAACTGGTGGTGTAGTGGGTATGACACACTGTAAAGATCTACAGTGGCGACCCCTTCCCCGTACTCGACGAGCTTCATCTCGACAATTCTCTCAATCATTTGCCGTTGTACTATGAGGTTTTCTGACACTGACGTGTTTGATGCTCACAGATTGGCTTCTACTGGTGGCATGCCGAACCCTACTGCTGTTGGGGTTCTGGATTCCATTGCCGAAGCATTGGCACCATTATGCCCAGCTGGTAGTGTCTGTGTTTCAGCGGGAGCCCTAGTAGGTTGTTGAGGGTGAAGATCCCGTTCCTAAAGAAGATCTTGCAGGAGAGTCTTCAAGTGTTGATTCTCCCTTTTGAGAGTTTCAAGAGTCACCTCTTGACCCTCATTTGCTGGCGGATTGTTGTTGACTGGGTCTGCATTTGCAGGAGCATCACGGTCCTTTGCGGGCACCTCTTCGACGTGTTCCGATGTCTATGGTCCGGCAGAAGTGCCGATGTGACCTGGCGGCACAGGGGGCTGGGCTTGGGAGCGAGGTCTCTTGAGCTGGGCCAGGGGCTGGTTCAGGTTACCAGACTGGGTCTCTCGTTGTTGGTTGGTGGTGTAACATGCGAACACCCGAATAACATCATTGATGAATCGAACCATCCACTTTTTCTGGGGATGTTTCTCAAAGTAGGCCAATGCCCCCACTCTATCAAAGACTAAGATACTTTGAGGTGGATCCTCTGTCGTGAGATCGGAGTTAGTCTGAGAAAAGCTCGAAGTTGGCTACTGGCGGAGCTCGATGCAAGCCTCTCTTCACTTTGGCCTATTTATGCAAGAAGGACTGGCTACTTGGATGTCCTCGGACTAGGCCGATGAGGATTCGACGATGTCTTAAGTGATGCGATGCTCGAGTGTGTGAAAGGACTCCTTGGTACGTGCCCTTCAAACAGCTTGAGCCTCCTCTAGGGTTACCCAGATTCTTTTCAGGCAGAGTCGTTATTCTCGCTTGTCACTATTCTTCTGACTGGACTTGGGAGTCTGGGTGCCGGACTGGTATGGATGCCCCCGGTGTGTCATCGTGGCACCGATTTCTTTCAATTCCACTTTGACCTCTCGCGTACACTGTAGGAGGTTGTAGCGGTTGGAAGTGGGGACCGTAGGCACATTCCAATCTCGCGGGACTATTGGCTCACCTCCATCGAGACGAATCTTTAAGTCACCAACAAGAATAGTCTTGTCAGAATTGCTAGTTGCGACAGCGTGTCGCCTGCTTCTGCGGCTGCTGTGACGTTTCTTCTGGGGAGATAAAGAGGACTCTGCTCCAAGGTGGTAGGCTTAGAAGATTCGGTCTACCATCGTCGGTGGCGTAGTGCTGTTGGCAAAAATTGCTGGGATCGGCCTTCAGAGCGTGATGCCCGTATCAAGATCTGATATATGAATGACCCAAATGTTGGCTTATGCCTTTGTTGAGAGGAGTGTTGCCAACGCTCGAGGTGACGTCCTCGTACTAAGAGCCGATGCTGCAAGAGATACTGGGATGTCGAGAACTCGAGGTTGTAAACCTGTGTTGAGTGCCGACGTTGTTGAGACTTGGGGCCGAAGGCCTGTGCTGGGTACTAAGATTGCCGCTCCCCGAGGTGAAAAGCCTATAATGGTGGACAACACTGCTGGACCATAGGGGAGTAAACCCCATTGTAAAGCTGGAAGGTTGGAAATCCAGTGTAGAAACCTCGTGTTGGAAACCGATCTTGCTGGGACTCAGGGTTGTGAGCCTGCGTTGAGTAGTGGGGAGCCTTGGACCCAGGGCTGGGAGCCCGTGTTGGGTGTTAGCTCAGCTGGAACATGGGGTTGCAAGCCTAAGAAAGATGTTGTGAAGCCTTGGACTCAAGGCTAGAAACCTGTACTGAGTGTCGGCTTAACTGGAGCTCGAGGTTGAAAGCCCGAGGGAAGTACTGAGGTGCCTTGGACCCAGGGCTGGGAGCCCGTGTTGGGTGCAGGCTTGGCTGGGACTCGGGGTTGGAAGCCCGAGCGAGGGACCGGAGTGACGGTCGAGCTCTGGAGTGTAGTGCCCATGCTGGAGGTCGACCGGTGATGGACCCGAGAGCTGATGCTTGTCCGGGCAAGAGGTGATTTGGGACCCCTACGGGTGCCAAGAGCGGAGACCCCGAACCTGGTGCTCCTGCGGGTCGCTGGTACTGGGAAGGCATGCGATGAGTCAACTGTACGATCAGGAACAAGAATCGGGGTTGGCTAAGAGACAGCCACAGGGATCACGCTCAGAAAGTAGGGCGGGCCAATGGCGGGGGTGAAGTCACCGCAAGCTATCGGTGTCGCCAAGTAACCCACCCCCATGTGGGTGGCGATGACGATGGGGCCATATGTCACGGCCACCATAGCTGTTGTAACGCTGGTTGCTGTTGATCAAGATGGTCAAAAGATGGTTGTCCGGCACGAACTGGCTACTGGAGCACAAACTGGAAGTTGCAGGGGATGTCCCTCCTCTACCTCTCCTGCAAGGATAGGAAAAGGACACCTTGGCTTCAGGGCTGGCACAAGCTCCTCTTCAGTAGAAAGAATAAAGGTAAGAGATATCCCACCAAGCGTGCCAACTTTGTTCAGCTCGTGAAAATTTCTAAATTTCTGTTGCGGTGACACACACTCGCCTGATACGGAAGGCCGAGATAGGTCGATTTGGCACCCAAGGATTTCGAGGGTATTGATAGGGAGATGCAAAGAACGATATAAACACATGGGAAATAGTGTGATTAATCATCCTAGATGATCGGAACAGGGATGACTGGGTGGAATGCGGGCATGCCAGTCAATTTCTTGACGATCACCTGCGGAACCAAGTTTTGACGGGGGAAGTGCCACCAGGGCACGGCACGTGGGCACCGGGTATCAGGCAACACGTGGAGAGAAGGAGGTTCCGCTGGTATGAGTGTAGGCGATTGCGGGGATTCGTGTACAGGATGTCTTCCCCATCGACTGCAAGCAGTCAGTGTTTGTTTTACATACGAATGAATCCGAACACTTTTGTTCTTTGTTGAAGGAGGATCACGATATTTTTGAAGCCATTGGTAGAGGAACATGTATACACTGCATCTATAGGGTGACCGTCACACTCAACCGACAGGGTTGACACAACTAGGCTTTGGAGGATAGGTTGCATATGGACCGATACGAGGGTTACAAGAGAACACGGGTGTAGGTGCATGTGAAAGACTGGATTTCTGGAGATTCTTTCCTTATAGGTGCTATAAAAGACTTTACAGGTGGGCCTTGAAGGCCTGAGTACATCTGGTGCAAGCCACGGGACAATCTCAACATATGTGTTGGCCCCCGGGTTAATACAGGATAAAGTAGATGTCCTCGTATTTTTACAGAGGGTCCCCACAGGAGGGTACAAGCATCGCAGAAATGCCGGAGCTGGACTGAGTGACAGGAATTGACACTGGCTAGCATACGGGAGAGACGGGGCATGGCTTGTGGTGAGACAGTCGGGCGCCAGTTCCGAAGCCAAGTGCCCACATTGTCTGAGAGTTAGGTCTAGTCCCAGAAACGCTACTTCCGGGCTAGGGTCCGGCTAACTCAGTCAGCGGGCGTGACGGTCGATGGTCGGCTCAGGGAGAGCAACGGGCACGTGGTCCCATGGCAGGAGCAAATCCAGCATGATGGCATCCGCATCGTTATCATAATGCGCCATACGTGGGCGAACCTGATATGCGAGTGTGATCGCCGTTATCATAACGCTCCATAAGCAAAGGGAAAGGCTTGAGTGAAGTGGCTAGACGCCATGTGAGGGGTGTACATTCGACATACCCTCGGCATGTGCTAAGCTGAACAACAAGCTAACCAAATGTGCATTGCTCCTCGTGCTTGCTGGTGTGCTAGATGCCTTTGTGCTTGCCTGCGTATGCGTTGTCTACTTGTACCCTCCTCTTTTTTTCCCCTTGAGCTTCTAAGGGGAATTTATAGGGAATTTGAAGGGTCATGGGGGTGTTTACCCGGGCTGGGATGGAGGGGGCACCTTGTTCCGAGAAACCCCTTGAAAAAAAAATTTGTTTGTGAGAGGGCGAGGGGGGTTAACGCGAGGCTGGGTGTGGGTTTTTTTGTTTGAAAAAAGGTTTTTTTTTAGAAAATTGGGTTTACGAGGTCCAGACTGGGAAGCCAATTTGGATCGCGTAAACCCTCCCCCTCGGGGGCTTACATGGGCCAGACTGGGGAGGCAGTTTGGCCCTCGTAAATCCCCCCCAGGGGTGGTTAACGCGGGGTTGGTTAGGGTTTTTTTGTTGTTAAAAAAACTTTTTTTAAGGCGCGGTCCAGACTGGGGGGCCAGTCTGGACCGCATAACCCCCCCAGGGGGTTTACGTGGACCAGACTGGGGGGTCCAGTCTGGTCCTCGTAAACCCCCCCGAGGGGGTTAAGACGGGGATGTAAAAAAATCTAAAAACCCCATTTTTTGTTCTTTTTGGGCCCACTATGACCTAGTGTGAATGCAAGAAGGATATGTTCTAATATGGACTGGTGGCTGGCTGTGTGTACGTAGAACGAGGAGGTTGACTGGCTTTTTACGTGAGACTCTGAGACTTCTTCTCCGTGAACATTCCTCGAGCCCCGAACCGGTATGTGGACCGAATATGAGCGAGACTGAGATTGGGGTAAGATTGAACTGGGACAATAGAGGCTGGATAGAGGGGGCCCGGGGGAGTTCGCCCCCACCTGGGCGCGGCCGTGCCCAAGGCGAACCCCCCCCCCCCACGGGCGAGCAACCATCGTGTGGGATCCCCCCAATGGTTGTCCCTTGTCACCTGTCGTCCTTTGATGGGATTGGATCCCCAAGACGCAGGTGTTGACCGGTGGGGGCCAATTGCATAGTGTCACCATTATCGCCCGCAGGGTGTTCGGGGAAATTCCCGATACACACTGGGTTTCCGAACGGCTCGGCTAGCTGGTTCGTCTGGCTTAGATCTAGCCCCGGGGTGGGGATAGTAACTTGTAGGAATTGAGAGAAGGACTCTTGGGTGTGAGGGCCTAGCCTTGGCAAGACATGCCCCGTTGCATGGCGGGTTGATGGGCAGCCCCGGGTTGGCCCGATGGTTGAAAGTACACAGCTCGTTGCTGCATGTCGGAGGGTCAGGGATGGCCCAAACTTGTTGGATGATTGTTGCATGATGCGACTAGTGCAACCAAGCTGTGAGTTGGCCCCGGATTGTTGTAGAATGACTAGAAAATACACATCCATGAGGTGTTCGGGAAAATTTCAGACACGTGACCACAGGCTGTACAAGCGTGCTAAGGGTTCTCGAAGCCCAAGGTTGACTGGAGGAGATGCTCCTTTGGCTTTAGAAGACTAGAGAGAGGCATTTTGGGAATGAATCTCTGCCTCATTGCTGGGTGCCGCATGACACGGCTTGTTGTCCCGCCCCCCGGTTCGCTCGGGTGGCTCATTTGAAGGCAGGCAATGCCACGTACTGGGTGGTCGGGGGTGGTCCCCGTTGGTTGTGGGTGTCACCGTGAGTTGCGGTAAGCTGGCTAGGGCCCTTGCTTGGACCCGGTGTTGACATCCATTTTTAACCCCCAAGTTGGGTCATATCTCTTATTCATCATTTATGATGTCCCGAATTACCCATTATTTTGGAGCCTTCCTTGGATAGATTTAGAGCCTATTTCATCATTCCCTAACCTTTGGACTTCAGAGATCATGATTTCTTAGAGCCCTGGGGCTTATTTTATCAGCTCCCGACCTTCTAAGTTGACTTGCAGCCCATTTAGGCCGACTTCTATCAAGCATTCGGCCCCTTTCGTTGCGCAGTCCTGAATGCAGCCCTTTTTCATCCCCTTCTCTTCCTCTATTAATTAAGTTTCCTTCACCAAAGTTGTTCGTTTTTTAATGCCCTAGATTTTCTTCTTTTACCCCATTGGCCAGTTCTCCACTGATTTCAAGTTATTCGCGTCTTTCTGGCAGGCTATGCTGTTCACCTGCGTCCCAGCATTTTTTCTCTCTATTATCGCCCTATGTCTCCCTCTTATGCTCTTCTTCTCACCTTGCTCTCTTAATAAAAGTTGTTCAATTTTTTGTTATCTACAATTTCTTCTTCTACGCCTTTTGCTAATTCTACACCGTTTTTGAGATATGCTTCGATTTCCAAAATATATCGCATCCTACCCAAAAAAATTTCTTCCCTCAGCCTAGCGGTCCTGGGAAGACCGCTAGGTGATGGTGGTGGTCTTCCCAAGACCGTTTTCCCCCAAACAGTGCCTATTTTGCCCCGTTTCACCTCCTATTGCCTTGCGATCACTCCCTAGACCGTTTTTGGTTCCCTTGCGGTCATCCCATGACCGTTTTCATCAAGAAACGGCCCTGCCATAGACCATTTTTAGAACAGAGAGTCCGGATGTTCCCAAACTCCGATTTCTTCGCTGTTGGGCTCTTTGGACTCCTTATTGACACCACTTTCGAGGGAGATTGGCCTCCACCTCGGTTTCCTTCGACTTGGGACTCTTCCCACCACTATTATCTAGAGACTTATCAATCTAAATCCCCGAAAGTGAGTTATTATCTCCTATTTCGAACTAGGGTTTCCTGTACTCCTATAAATAGATGCCCAGTGCGCAGTGGTGACGGGGGGCTCTTTCTCGGATCGGGGCGAAGCCATGCTGCACCGTCTACTCACATCTTCGACCCTGGCCTGAAGAGAGAAGTATTGTCTTCGATTTTCACGTTCAAGGGCTGTCTAACTCTCTTTCTACTCTTAGTTATTCTTCTCCCAATTTCACAAATCATTACACAGTTCTATTTTTTGCACTCTATTTGCATTTTTCTATATATTGCATGCACGTTTCCCACAGTTGTGCTACGTGATTTTTCTCTCTCTTCATTTATTCTCATCACAATACATACACATATTATTTCCACCCTTCCATAGGGGTTAAAAACCTCCCCCCAGTGCGTTCTCCCTCAATCTTTACCTCTATTTTATCACTGCGGGATTTGATGCTACACTCATATTCTAATGGGTTTTATCCTTGTCTTTTGCCTTTGTTTTACAGGAGAGCATGAACACAACTTGAGGCCTTCTTCCTCTCGCCGGCTGGAAGGAGAAGAGGTGTAATCCACGATGTTCCCCGCACCCCGTTGTCAAGCGCGATCAAGTCTTCTTCTTTTTCCAAGGTACACGTCGTCGTCCCTTCATCTCTTCATCTCTTGGCGTTGTTAACCCTTGCTGGCGATCACGGTATGTCTTTCTCATCTATTCATCACCTTTTGATTCATACGTCATGCATGTTCATGTTCATGTTCATATGATACTTGCATATGTTTGTTTAGTTTAGGGGTGGGGTAGAGAGATAACAAAATATCAACAACCTAGTTTTTTGGCGATCACGGTGGGACACCTAGTGCCCATCACGTTATTCATGCTCCTTTGAAAGTTGGGTGTGGGTATGTGCATGTTTAGATAGTTTTTCCTTCATTTTCCTGCAGTTCTGGGTGTTTTCGAGTCTGTTTAAGCCTTGCGGCCGCCTCCAGGACTGCCAGACAAGCCTAGCGGTCATCACTAGGCCGCTAGGGCCTCTTTGGTAAGCTTGCAGTTGTTTGGTAGACCGCAAGGGGGGTAAAAATGGTCATCCAAGGACCACTTTCTGATTCTGGCAGTTCTGGCGTAGTGCTCACAGGGCCATGTTCGTTGATGCATAACTTGGCCTCCTGGGGTCGGATTGCCTTGTTCTTGGGCCCGTTCTGTAGCCCTTTGTATCATCTTTCCATCCATATATTATATGCATCATTTGAGTCATGTTTGCATAGTCTAATCTTACCTTCATTTTTGAGTTTTCTACATAAAGTCTGCAGGTAGACCTAGGGACAAGTTCACAGGTACATCTTTCCTTGATGATTTGATTGGGCTCCTAAAGTCTGATTGCTTGTTTCTTGGTCCCATCTTGTTCCCCTTTGTATTGTCTTTCCATCCATATATTATTTGCATTATTTGGGTTACATTTTCATAGTTAAATATTGTCATCATTTTCGCATTATATGCATAAAGTCTGCAGGTAGACCCAGGGATAGGCTCACAGGTATGTCTTTTCATGATGATTTGATTGCCTTCCCAGAGTCTGATTGCTTGTTTCTTTGTCCCATTTGTTCCCCTTTGTATTGTCTTTCCATCCATACCTTATTTGCATCATTTGGGTCACATTTGTATAGTTAAATATTGTCTCCATTTTTGCATTTTATGCATAAAATCTGCATGCAGGTTCAGGGGCAGATGCAAAGGTACATCGCTCATTCATGATTTTTCATATCTTTTAGTGCCTGATTGTCCTTATTTTTGGTCTTGCATTGTTGTCCTTCATATTTTATTACATTTCCCACTTTGTTTGCATCCATATCATTGTGTTTGCATGGTTTAATATTGCCTTGATTTTCTAGTTTTAGGCTAGAAATTGCATGCACTCCGGTGCACATAGGATCATGCATTCTTCATATTGTAGTTACATTCCTCCTTGGTAAGTAATCCTCTCGCCTCCATATTCCTTGGGGTCGACTAGGTGATCTTATCTGGGACCTCCATAAGTCTCCGTGAGCCGTGGATTCCCACACGGACGTCGGGCCGGTTGTACCTTTTCACCCCTTATGCTTGCATTTGCATACGTGTGAGGGAGTTAACCTTAGCCAACCCAAAGTCTGGACCTTATTCCCATAGGATTCCTATCTTGAGGGAATTATTCTAAACTCAAATCATTAAAAGGTCTATTAAAACTTCTAAAATGTTTCCCATCATATTAACTTGTTTGGCTTGGGTGAAAACTCTCGCATTGCATTGTTTGTGTTGTTTGGGCTTGTTCAAGCCCATTAGTGGTGTTTTGTGTTGCATCCACATGTTCTTTTGTTGTTAGGCCCATTTAGGTTAGTCCATTTTGTGTGTCCATTGTCTAGTCCATTGTCCTTGGTCTGTTCTCCCATGGTCTTTGCATTAGTGGGTCAGTCCCCCTTATTCTGAAGCCCATTAAGCCCTTACTTCCCTCATTGTATTAAGTCTTCATTTGCCTTCATGGAGCATCATTCTAACCCCTTATATCATTCTTCTTCCCAATTTTCTTCCTATTCCCGCGTGGAATCCTCTTCCCACGCGGGCCCATCTTCCCGTGGTCTTTTTGATCCATCTGAGGAATAGGTTAATCTCATGGCCCATCTATCATGCCTTGTCCGCCAAATGGACCCGGCCCAGGCCCAACGCCTTATTGCAAATCATCTTCATAGGCCTTCTTCTCTCAATGGGCATTCTCCTCATATTAATGGCCCTTCTTTCCTTAATGGGCCCTCTCCTCTCAATGGGCCATGTTCTTCTAATGGACCTAATTCCCTTAATGGGTTCTCTTCTTTTAATGGACCTTATTCTCATAATGGGTCTTATCCTTCTTCTGCTTATGTTGCTGGCCTAGTTGGTCCTCATACGTATGCTCATGTTTCTTCCAAACCTGCATATCCTTCCACTCGTGGAATGGGCTTCCCATATTCTTCTCAGCCTGGATCCTCTCATCCAGCCCATCCTGCTCTGAATTCACATTCTCTTGCTCAAGTTGGCCCATATTCTTCTCAATCTCTCCCAACTCAGGAGATGATTGCTCAAACCCAACGTCAGCTTGATGAACTCCAATGTCGGATTGATCACAAACCCTCCTTAAGTATTCCATTCGCATTTCAAGGTCTCCAGCTTCCGCCATCTTCACAAGTTCCCGCATATCGCCGTTATGGGGGAGTCGGTGACCCTTACGTGCACTTAAAGGAGTTCGTTTATGAGTCAGCCCAATTTCGACACGACCAACGCTTGATGGCTTATCTATTTGGTGTGTCATTGAAGGCCCAGCTCAGGATTGGTTCTTCTCATTACCGCAAGAGCAGATTGTGAATTTTTCGTGTGGTTCAAGATAAGTTCATTCAGTAGTTTCAGGACCAGGTTGGGCCTAAGTTCTCTGTTGTGGATCTGGCCCATGAGAAGATGAAGCCCGAAGAGGAATTCTCTACTTTTGCCAATCACTGGTGTCGCCTTACCGCATAAGTCCCGGGGCACATTCCGGAGGGAGAGCAAATCAAGATGCTAATATCTAATGTAATGCCCGAATACTAGTTCATCTTAGCCCTCAATGACATAACCTCCTGGCAACAGCTTTACAGCCAAGCCCGCTTCATTCGCCAACAAATCTATGATTCCCTTGACCTCGAGTCTTATCCAACTTCTACACCCACATCCACCCCGCCATCTACATCTATCCCCACATATCAACCCTCCATGAGTCAACCTTCCACTTATATTGCACCCTCCATGAGTCAGCCTTACACCGCATCCACCTCCATAAGTCAACCCTGTAGAGTAGATCTAGAGGGGGGGTGAATAGATCTTTCCCCATAAGGTTGACAGAATTAAACGATATATGCGGAATTCAAAATTACTTAATCACAATAGTCAAATCAATCACAGAACAGTCAGCCTATAGATCAATATCAGTATGCAAAAATGTCAGTAGATATAGTGATTGACTTAATTGCCAATTGATCTATTACACATCAATGAGCTTGGAAGAGGTACCTGGCGGAGGTTAGACTCTAGGAGACTCCTCAAACATGAGATTCACCTTCCATGTACGCGTGACCTACCCTTTGTGTGGAATCCTTTTATATACCTTCTTCTAGCTCACGAATGAACAAGAAATCCAGCAGTTTATTCAGACAGTCAGCAAGAAAGAATGCAGCAAACACACCTACAATAGCAACCACAGACACAAGGAATTTAAGGTAGTTCGATCTCCTCCAGAGATCTACGTCCACCCCTTACTCAACTGAGTAAGGCTTCACTGCTGAGCTTTACAGCTTGCTACAGCTGATCCACAGCTTTGGGGAAAGAGTTCCCTACAGACGCTGAGCCTTACAGCTTTAGCTAACCAGAGGAATCTTCCTCTGCCACTGGGTAATACAACTTGGCCAACTGCTGACTTACAGCTTTAACAATCCGCTGACACACAGCTTGAGTAAATAGAAGTTTGTAAAAAAATCAAAGAAATTAAGAAAACAAGAGAATGCAGCTCTGAATTGAGCGAATGTTGCTCTAATCGAGCAGACCGGTTCTGGTTTTGATCCAGGAACCTGGAACATATAACTCACTCACTGATTGAACTCCAACGCACTGCTCTTCCTCAATGCTATGCTTTCTCCTTCAAATGATCAGCCTCACTCGTGTCTCTTCTCTACACTCTTCTGAATTTCAGCTCTCTAGATGCTCACTCTTCTTCTTATACTTTGTTCAACTTTTTCTTCCGCTCACTGTCTACTTTTGAACTGGGCGATCGGCCCTCCTTTTATAGACTCCGGGAGATGGGCGCGTGGTCGCCACAATTCCCGCCCAAATTTCAAGCCAGATCTGGTTCTGACTTATCCACGTGTTAGCATCACAGTGCCGCTGCTTTACACAGGCAGGATCGCCTGCTATCAACCTGCCTTGGATCATGTGCTGATCACTTGGTACTTAAGCTCACGTGAGATGAGTCGCATGTTGCTCAGTAGATGCTTGACCATATGGCTATCCTAGCAATAGCATAGATAGATTGTTAAGTGTTTGATAAATTGTGCTGACTTAAATGCTTCAGAATTCATGAGCACAAGTGAACCAACTAAGCCACCATATACACATGCATTGATTCTTTATGCAGAAATATGAGATTGAAGTTCAGATCATAATGTGCTGAAGATTCTGTAATTATGAATGTGAAATCATCATTAACTCTGATCTAACATCGACCCATAGTGAGAAATGCAAGAGCTAGCACAGACTTTAACCTAAGCCATATCTAACTAGCATAGACCTAGTACTCAAGGCATGGTCCACTAACACAGACCTTATGCTCAGAACAGTGCAAGGTAACACAGACTCTAATGCAAAGGACATATGTGCTAACATCGACCTCAGTCAGCAAAAAGCAAAACATGCACAGACATTATATGGCTATATGCAAGATGTGCACGGACTTGCTACAGTGTGTGCACAGACTTCATATAGTCATATGCAAACATGCACAGACTTCATTGTGCATATGTGAAATGTGCACGTACCTCAACTGCTATCGCTCGCAAATGTGCACGGACTTCTCATGGCAGACAATCCACATGCACAGACCTATGTTATGCATGGACTCTAAACATGCACAGACCTTATAACATGCATAGAGCAAGTATGCATCGACCCTGGAGACTTATGTGCACAGACTTCATTGTGAGGGAGGAAAACATGCACTGACATTAGAAAGCTAGCATCGACCCTAGTGTGCTTAAGGAACAATTAGCATCGACCTTGGGTAAACATGTAGCACAGCTAGCAGCGACATGTATAGCACATAGCGCAACTAATACCGACCCTGGTGCAGACAAACTCAAGGTAGCACAGACCTTGATATGCTTGGAACGTAGCTAGCGTCGACTATACATACACTGACTCAGACCTAATGCATGAACTGTTCTATACTAACATAGACCTTACATGCAAAATGCTTGACTAACACTGACCTCAGGTTTCATCAAAATAACCAATGCCACAAAGTCAACAATAAATTCAGTCAATTAAGTTGTTGCCAATCATTCAAAACACACTGACTTCTTAACTGAAAACATGTCCAGAGAAGACAGATCATTCTTCCTTTCTCCACATCATCATCAAACCCAGGGAGTCACAACAATCTCCCCCTTTTTGATGATGGCAACAGGCTATATTAGATGTATTTTGATGAAAGGTATTCAGTTCAATTTAGTCAGAGTTTTCATATAAAATGTAGTCAATCAAGCATTCAATTTCAACAACAGATATCTCTCTCCCTGTCAATCAAAACAAACATATAAACTCTCTTCCCCTTTGCCATCAGCAAATAGGAAGGGATGTGGACAATGATGAGAAATGCAAATAATGAAATGCAGAGGCTCTCCTCTTTTTGACCATGAAGACTGAAATTAGACGACATTCTCCTCCTTCTTACTACCCATGCAGTAATAAATCCTCCTGACTAACAGTGAAGTGAAGTAGAACAGAAGGAAGGAAGAGAAGTCTGACTGACACCATGTTCAATAGTTCAGAATTAAGCATTACAAAGCTCAGAGTCGTCAGATATATGAATCAATACAATGCATTCTTGATAGATTTCTGGTTTAAAGGTGATAAAAATTAGAATTTATGCACTTCATTCAATGGATAAGTTTACTGTGTCTGATAATATCAATAAACCATAATCACATTGATCATGAGAGAATATGGTTAATGGTATCTTACGTTCTGAAAATCAATAATAATCTTTGGGAGTGACCAAGTTATGTATTGAGATTAAACAAAGTGACAATTCTGAATTGTAATTGAAGGAACAACATTTTGACCATATGAACAAAGTAACTTGAGGCACTTCATGATATAAGTGTTCTCCATTTCTTTGATAGAGCATTTGTTTCTCGGTGCTTACTATTTTGACCATACGAACAGAGATAACCTTAGCCACTTCATGACTTAAGTGTTCTTCATTTCTTTGATGAAGCACTTAGTTTCTCGGTGCTTAGTCATTGCTCTGTCAATTTTTTTTTTCATACTTTTGGTTTGTTGTCCTTTATATTTTTCAGAGAAACTTGTTTAAAAATAATACACATACTTAGTTTTCTTAACCAAGATTTCATCAACTTATCAGATTTCAGATACAAGAAAACTTCATCAACCATGTAATGAGATAAGGGTTGAGAGCTATTATCAGTTATCAACATTCCTATTTACTGAATGCAGTCTTTGAATTCTAAAGATTATAAAATTTAAACCATCAGTTCATTCAAGAAACAGGCAAGATTCTTATAATAAAAGATGTCTGATTTCTGTTGCTTAAAATTATGAACTTATTGTTAGACTGCCATTATGTCAGAACATGAATGATGATAGGACATATCACAATTTTTGCATCAGAATCATCAATTTGTATGACAGAAGAAATAGAATCTGAAGTCCAAAAGAATTAGAGTAGAAGAGATCTGAGTGAAAGACAGACAAAAATGATCAATACTCCCCCTGACACCTTGCAGCATGCATAGATATTCCTTTTTTTCTTAAAAGAACTCCCCTTTTCTACATGCATATTTATTCAATCATTCAATCACAATTATGTATGCATATCTAGACATACTATCATGGAGTAGAATGCAATGCAATCACCTGTTCTAAATGCATGATTGTGTAGAAATTCAAATGCAGTTATGCATGACATGCAGTAAAAAAAATTGAGACTTTAGACACAACAATGTGATATGAAATGAAATGCAATGCCGAGATAAACTCTTGATTCAGGGTACTAGGTGGAGGTTAGTCCTCAACACATGTTATGGGTTTTCAGACAGACTGAATCTGTCCTTCCACCTCATATCATTTGATATACCTCTGAAATCAAGATAACTAATGTGTGATATTAATGAAGTATTCACAAGACAAGGTCTGAGCCTTTATTCAAAAGCATCTAACAAACATTCATTGAATCATTCTTAAACAAATCATATCATTTATTCAGTTCAGTGAATTGATATTGAGGATTTATTCAAAAATAGATTTTCTGACAGACAAACCATAATTCTCAGAACAAGAGCTAGATTTTTATTCAAAGGTACACCAGTACACAAACCACATCAAAAGGGCTCAATCATGAATGAAATTGAAATTAATCATCATGCTGAAATTTACATAAACCTAATTCTCTTCTCAAGAATTTGAATCTGTCATTACCCAGAGGTTTAGTAAATATATCAGCTAACTGTTTTATAGATTCAATGAAATGCAATTCAATTTTATTTTTATTTACTTCATCTCTAAGAAAATGGTGTTTGATTTCTATGTGCTTAGTCCTAGAGTGATGAACAGAATTTTTAGTGAGTGATATAGCACTAGTATTATCACATAAAATTGGAATGCATCTCAATTTTATCTGATAATCAATAAGTTGGTGCTTGATCTAGAGTACCTGGGCTACACAGTTCCCAACTGCAACATATTCTGCTTCAGCTATAGATAGAGCAACAGTGTGTTGCTTTTTAGAAGCCCATGACACCAGACAGCCACCTAGGTAATGGCAATATCCACTAGTGCTTTTCCTATCTACCCTGCACCCTGCATAATCTACATCAGTGTAGGCTATGAGGTCTAGCTCACACTTAGCAGGACACCAAAGCCCTAGTTCTAGGGTGCTTGATAGATACCTAAAAATCCTCTTAGCAGCACTCAGATGTGACTCTTTAGGACTAGTCTGAAACCTAGCACACAAACACACACAAAACTGGATATCAGGCCTAGAAGCAGTGAGGTAAAGAAGGGATCCGATCATACCTCTGTATAATTTGGGATCTAGACATTTACCTTTTGGGTCATCATCAAGATTAATTGATGTACCCATGGGTGCTGAAATTTCCTTCAAATTTTTCAAATTGAATTTCTTCAACATATTTTTGATGTACTTGGACTGAACTATGAACGTACCTTCCTTAGTCTGAGTTACCTGCAGTCCAAGAAATAATTTTAGCTCACCCATAGAACTCATCTCAAATTCTTGTGTCATTAAGTCAGCAAATTCTTCACATAAAGTTGGGTTAGTTGAGCCAAAGACAATATCATCTACATATATTTGTGCAATGATGATGTCAGAATTGCATATCTTAGTAAACAAGGTTTGGTCAACCTCACCTCTTGTGAACTCCTTTTCAGTGAGAAACTTACTAAGTCTGTCATACCAAGCTCTAGGAGCTTGTTTCAATCCATAGAGAGCTTTATTCAATTTATAAACATGGTTAGGATAATCAATGCATTCAAAACCAGCAGGCTGCCTAACAAACACATCCTCTTTTATATCTCCATTTAGAAAAGTAGATTTTACATCCATCTGCTGCAATGTTATTCCTAGTGAGCATGCATAGGCTAAAAGTATTCTGATGGCCTCTAACCTAGCTACAGGGGTATAAGATTCCTCAAAATCAATACCATATTCTTGATTATAACCCTGAGCTACCAGTCTGACCTTATTTCTAACAATATTGCCCTGCTCATCTGTTTTATTCCTCAAAACCCACTTAGTGCGTATGACACTGTCATGGTCAAGTGGAGAAACTAGGTCCCATACCTTGTTCCTTTCAAACTAGTTCAGCTCCTCGTGCATGGCATTGATCCAATGCACATCTCTAAGAGGACTGTCAATATCTTTGGGTTCTATTTGAGAAATCAGTGCAAAAGAATTTAATTCATTTTCAGCTCTAAAGTGTGATCTGGTCCTAGGAGGGTCATGCAAATTACCAATTATATTATCTATGGGATGATTTCTATGAAATCTGATATTGATAATTTGATTACCTTGGTTCTCTATTACCTCCTCCTGAGCATCAGATTTCTCTTCATTGTTTTCTTCAGATTGATCTTCAGGATCCTTATCTTTCAGAATTTCACCATTATTCCTTTCCCTGCACACACCATCATCAGATTTAGTCATAGTTTCATCAAAGACCACATGTGGAGATTCTTCTACTGTCTTAGAGTTTAAATTATATACCCTATAGGCTCTGGATTTGTCTGACTATCCTAGACATATTCCAGGATCACTTTTAGGTTCAAATTTGTCAAGGTCTCTTTTAGTATTAACATGCACAAAACATTTACATCCAAAAACTTTAAAATATGCTAGTGAAGGTTTCTTACCTTTGAGATTTTCATAAGGAATTTTCTGGGTAAATGGCCTTACCAGAGCTCTGTTGATAATGTGACATACAGTGTTAACTGCTTCAGCCTAGAATTTCCTAGGTAGGTTACCTTCTACTAACATGGTCCGAGCTATCTCCACAAGGGTTCGGTTCCTCGTCTCCACTACTCCATTTTGCTCGGGTGTCCTAGGTGAGGAGAACCTATGAGTGATACCATTTTCCCTGCAAAAGATTTCAAACTGTGAGTTTTCAAACTCACCACCATGATCAGATAAAATATTCAGAATAGAATTGACATGTGTTGGGGTGCAAGACACGAATTCAGAGGGGGGGTGAATGAATCCCCTTTAAAAAATTATTGCGAAAATAAAATATTGCCAACTAAGCAACACTCAGTCACCAAACTGGTCAACCAATCAAACTCCTAACTCAGTGAAGGAGATGATAACAGCAGATAAGAGCAAAGGTACGCAAGCTCACTGAACAAACCAAATAACGCTATAGGCTAATAAACGAGTCAAGTGAGACAACTATCAACCGTATAGCCCTCATGAAACATCCTGCGAAGGGTGGTAGAAGATATGGAGTAGAGCGCAAAAGCAAATCATAGAACACCAGAATTTTTAGGTGGTTCAGCCAGACCTCCAATCTGCCTACGTCTACCCCTCACTCCAAACCGGAGTGAGGCTTCCCTTGCAAACGTAAGAACAGCAGACTCAGTCTGCAATAAACACTGCCTAACAGCTTGACCCATAGGAACACACTCCTCTCTTCCTCCAACCTGGAGGGGAACCACCAGTGACACCCAGTCACTAGTAAACCGGAGGACCAATCCTCCCTTCCTTCAAACCGGAGGGAAACCCACAAGTAGCACACCACTACTTGCAACTGGAGACTACGTCTCCCTTCTCCTGAATCTACAGTGTTGAGTATATCCAAGTGATTTTGATGATAACACATCCAGGGTTATATGACTTATCACGTGCAATGTTTTAACTTTGAAGTTTGAATTTAACACGCATTCAAGCCAACTTCTTCATGTAATAAGCTTAAGTGTTTAAGCCTGTTCAAATACATAAATCATTGTTTTGGGTTCAAAACCACCGAGGATAAGCTTAAACTCAGTCACCTGATTGGTACAAAGTAGCCATAAAATGTTCATTCATATATTATATTTGATTGGCTAACCCTTTAATTTTTGCAGGAAACCCAGCCAGCGGTCGGCCGCCAACCTATAGCGGTCCACCGATTTTCCCAAGGACGAATGGCCAATTCCTTGTAAAATTTAGGTCGACCGCCCCTATGCACAGGTCGACCGCCAGCCTCGAAAAGCCCCTATTGTTGACCTTTTGGTCTCAACGTGGGAAGTCTCTCTTCAAGGATTTGTTTAATCCCAAAGCCACCAAACTTCCCATGATTTGTGGATCTGGTTCCTGGCTTGTCTCTTAACCATTCAAGAGTTATAAAAACATCACATTGAGGCTTGTAACCTTAATCAATCAAAGGAGGCCAAGGGAGGCTATCAAGGGGAGATTCAAGATTTGGTACTGTAGCCGTGAACAGTGCTCCGAGAAGAAAGACCTTCATCCATCTTCATCCATTTGCATCCATCTTCTTCTATCTTCAAGCAACATCTGGAGCAGATCAACCCCAAGCCAAGAGGAGATCAAGCTGCATCCAAAACCATCTTCATCAACTAAGGGGGAGCTTGAATCTGAAGTTTCCTTTTGTGTTTTCCATTCCAATCTTGCTGGGCTTTAATTTTTGTGTTCTTGTAATATTCAAACATCTGTGTGTGTGTGGATCTACAAGGATTCGTGTGTGTGTGTGTGTGATCTTCTTGTTCTTCATCCTTCCTTGTGTTTCGGTGCGTGTGCACCTTCATGGGAGTTCTGAACTCACACGAGTGTGTGTGTGTGTGTGTCTTGATCTTGTAACTTTCTACAAGATAGTGTGTGAATCCTCACGGTCGGTGAGGGGTGGACGTAGGTTGCAGTTGTTGCATCCGAACCACCTAAAAATCGTGGTGTTTTGTGTGGTTTGCTCCTTATCTCCTACCTCCAGTTCTGATCTAATTTGTTTGTGTAGCACCCCGGATTTTTTTAAAGACTAAAATAGAAATAAATATATATATATATATATATTTTCAAAATAAAATTAAAAAAAAGGATAAGTATGAATTCATGTTGTAAACTAAGTCGAGTAACTTATCACAAATAATTAAAACTTAGATAAATTTTTATGCAAATAAATAAAAGGGAACGAGTGAAGAAATATTATAAAATTAATTTTCTTATATTTGAATCTCAAATAGTTAATTATTAAAATGGTTGGTGACAAAAGATGAGTTATTATTTAATTAATATATAGTTCTTTAAAGATATTAAGAAAAAGAAAGGACCTCATAAAATAATAATAACAGATTATGTTCATTGTGTGACTTGAATTTTGGAATGATAAAAAAATAATAATACTCTAAATTAATTGATCAATATTATAAATAAATAAATATAAGACCTTAAATGCAATAGTCAAAATGATAAGAAAATATTAATAACATATATATGCTTGAAAATAATAGTAATAGATTTTCAGTGATCTTGCTAATTTTGGCATATCGGTTTCGGTGCCTTGGCTGGTGGGTGGTGATTTTAACTGTATAGCCAGTTTGTCTGAGAAGGTTGGGGGTGATCCTCCGGCCTTAGCATCAATGCTGGATTTTAATTCTTTTTTCCTGCTCTACTGGTCTGATTGATGCTGGATTTCAAGGGTCATGTATGACATGGACTAACAACAGAGTTGGTGCTGCAAATATCCGGGCTAGACTTGATCGAATTTTTGTAAATAATAATTGCCTCTCTATGGCCTCTCACCTAACAGTCAAGCATTTATCTAGAGGTCCATCAGACCATAGCCCTTTACTGATTTCTTTGGACAGCTTGCCTAAAAGCCCTGGTCGGTTTATTTTTCAGAGAATGTGGTGTACTCATGACTCCTTCAAACAATTAGTTTCTAATGTATGGCAACAGGCTCAGACAAACCATCCCAATGCCATGGACAGACTTTTCTTTAAGCTGAAGGCTGTCAAAGATGCTCTAAGAAAATGGAACAAAGAGGTCTTTGGAGATATTACGTTGAACATAAGCCAAGCTGAAGCAGAAGTTGAACTCAAACAGAATTTGTTTGATTCAGACCCCTCCCCCCGAAATAAAGAGGATTTGTCTGCAGCTAATGCCAGATTACGTCAAGCTCTGTTCAGAGAGGAACTTTTCTGGAACCAGAAATCAAGGGTTGACTGGATTGAGAGTGGGGATAGGAACACCTCTTTTTATCATGCAATTGCTCAGTGTAATAGAAGAAGGAATGTTATAACCAGATTAAGAGTTGGAGATCATGCAGAGTGGTGTAGTGAACAGGCAACTCTTCAATTTCATGTTGAAGCCTACTTTAAACAACTCTTTTCTTCTGAGGAACATATGCTAGATCCCACTATGCTGAATTACATCCCTCAAGTTATAAATGAGACCCAAAACTTGTGTTTATGTGCAATGCCAGATGCCAATGAGGTCCGAAAAGTAGTTTGGTCATTAAAAGGCTCTAGTTCCCCTGGCCCCGATGGCTTCACTGGAGAATTTTTCACTTCTTCCTGGGATATTGTGGGGGAAGATGTTACAGCAGCGGTTGGTGCATTCTTTAAGGGATTTCCCCTCCCAAGGGGAATCTCCTCATCTCTTATCACTTTAATTCCCAAAGTACAAGAACCAAAGTCTTTCAATGAGTTCAGACCTATTAGTTTGTGTAATTTCTCTTATAAAATCATTTCTCGGATTATCTCTGAAAGGCTGGCTCCGTTGCTGCCAAATATTATTTCCTTGGAGCAGGGGGCCTTTGTGAAAGGTAGACATATTCTGGATAATGTTGCCTTAGCCCGACAGTTAATGATGGATCTTAACAGGAAAGTTCAAGGTCACAATGTGATATTTAAACTTGATATGGCTAAAGCCTATGATAGGATGGAGTGGGACTTCCTCATTGCAGTTTTGAAGAAAATGGGTTTTAGCACCAGGTTTACTTCACTTATTGGAATGCTGCTTTACAATAGTTGGTTTTCGATAAACTTCAATGGCATGGTTACAGGTTTCTTCAAGTCGAGCAGAGGCATAAGACAAGGAGACCCAATTGCCCCTTTCCTGTTTATAATTGCATCAAAGTCTTAAGTAGAGGCCTTTCTACATTGTTTCAATCTAGTAATCTAAAAGGTTACAAAGGGCCAAGGCATATAAAACAGATTACACACCTATTATATGCAGATACACATTGGTTTTTCTAAATGCTGGTAAACAGAATATTGAGGCTTTTAAACATTTCATCTACTGTTATGAGTACAGTTCAGGGCAGAAAGTCAATGATACAAAGAGTAGCTTTATTATATCATCAAAAGCCCCTGCTTCTTTAAGGCAATCCATCCGCTCTCTTACAGGTTTTAAATATCAGCCCGATGGTCTGAACTATCTGGGCATACCAGTCAAAAAAGGTAGATATGTGTGTTCTGATTTTCAGTTTCTAATTGATAAGATCCAAAATAAGTTGGAGGGACGGCAGTCCAAACTGTTATCAACAGCTGGGAGGGCAGTGCTAATTGAATCAGTCCTACACAGCATGCCAGTCTACCTTGCCTCAGCATGCTTTATACCCAAGAAGGTAATACATATTATTGAAAGGCTGTGTGCAAACTTTTTCTGGCATGGAGATGAAAGTACAAATCGTAGACATTGGGTAGCTTGGCCTTCAATCCAAAAGCCTCGGGTGGAGGGGGGACTAGGCATCAGGAATCTGTTAGAAGTTCAAATCTCCTTGGCTGTAAAGATGTTGTGGAACATTTTACATGGGGCATCTCTGTGGTCTTCTTATGCTCGAAGTCGATTCATCAAGCTACATTTAGCTAGCAGTTTGAAGCCTTTTCCAGCTGGAATGCCTATGGCTGTTTTCAGGCAGGCAAGAGATATTATATTACAGCACAGCAGATGACTCATTGGCTGTGGGGATGAAACAGACTTTCTGAGGGACAATTGGACTGGAAATGGCCCTCTGTATAGAGTAATTTCAGACAGTGGAGTTTATGGGGGTGTTTTGGTTCCGGTCAGAGAGGTAATACTGGATCCTCAACATGCTGTTAGGGATTTAAATGGTCTGCCACATATCCCTAATATCCAGTTGACCAGTGAAACAGATATATGTGTTTGGACTGGAACACTAAATGGAACTTTCTCTACAAAGTCAGTCTATAATATGATTCGGTCCAAAGGTATAAGGAGGCCATCTTGGGCCAAGCTATGGCACTCTGCCATAAATCCGAGGGCTGCTTTATTTGCTTGGAAGATCCTCCATCGAGCTGTTCCGGTTGACAGTAGGGTTATAGACTGTGGAATCCAAATGGCTTCAAAGTGTAACTGTTGTCTACTCCCAAGTCATGAAGATCTTAATCATGTCTTTATTTCTGGAGAGCTGGCTTCTGATTTATGGAGATGGGTACATCCCATGATCAACAATAGAATCTGTTTGTGTGATCAGATTACTGTCCGACTATGGAAACTCATCTCTGTAACCAATATGCAGTCAGCATATAATTTTATTGGGATGGTTGCTGTTATTATAATGCTATGGGAAATCTGGAAGTCTAGATGCATTGCAAGATATGAAGGTACTTTCATTAATCGTATAGCAATTAAGAGAAGAATTCTCTCTTCCATCTCCATGGCTCTGGACAGATTAACATTCTACAGACCTTTATCACATAATCAATACAGATGTCTTGCTGCTTTAGATCTATTCCCTCGGATTGTAATCAAAAAGCCAATTGTTGTGGTTTGTAAGCTGGCTGTACAAGGCTATACTCTTCATTTTGATGGAGCATCGAAAGGCAATCCTGGTAGAAGTGGTGGAGGAGGCTGCATAAGAGATGCTAATGGTAGACTAATGGTAGCCTTTGCTTTCACTTATGGCATTGGATATAGCCTTGTGGCTGAGACAAGGGCATTACATGATGGCTTGGCTGTTGCAAAGCAGAGTGGCATAAGATTGGCAGCTATATATTCGGATTGTGCAGTTTTGGTGGAAGCTGCTAGGAAGGATATAGCTCCCAGCTGGATGACAATTCCATGGTGGAAGAGGACCATGCTGCTAATTAAGGAAAGTGGTTGCTTGTTACAGCATATATATAGGGAGGGGAATCAAGTGGCCGATTCTTTGGCTTCTTTTGCATGTACTGAAACTACTAACTCAGTTTTTAGTCGAGTTAGAGAGCTTCCTTGGCCTGCCAGGGGTGCTCTTAGGATAGATGGGGCAGGACTACCAGCTTTTCGTTTTTAGCTCCTTTTGATTACATTCTGATAGCCTTTCTGTTATTGGGTTTATAAGGGCTTTGCCCTGTTGTTTCTAAAGGGGTACGCCTCTTTTTGCCTCTGTAATTTTACCAGAAAAAGCAATAAAATTTAGGGCCCTGGTGCTGTCTGGGGGAGTGGGAACATTCTCCCTCTATGAGGGAGGGTGCACTCGACCAGTTCTAGCTCCAGATTGGCCAGTGCTTATTAAAAAAAATAGTAATAGATATTGCATTTGTATATGCTCGTAATAATGTAAACAAAATAAATTAGAATGGACTTTTATTTCATTTATCTCTTTTAATTATTAAATTATTAGACTAATGGTTAATGGGCTAATTAGAATAGGCCCATTAGGACCCTAACTTCTATAAGAGTCCACTTGGATCGATTAGAGTTTGATTCATAGATTAATATTAAATAATTAAATCTGGTTGGCTATTTAATTTATCAATAGATAAAAAAATTAAGTTTTAGATAGAATCTTATTGGATTTTGATTTGAGAATTAAAATAATAAATTATTAAAGTTGTTACCTTATAACTATTGAACCTTAGCCAAGGAAAATTGACTCATAAAAATAATGGGCTTAAAACATATATTGTATATGCAGTTTTATAAAAGCCTCAAAGCCCAACCCAAAGCCACTTATACACTCAACATCAACCCACTTAAAACTAAAACTCAAACCACGTGACTCTCTAACTCATTTATATGAGTAAACACATAAGGCCCAGCATGCAACACTTGTACCCACGTGAGCCTCCTTAACCCATAGACGCATTTTTAGGACACCCGTATACAAATACATACCCAATCAACCAACACCTATAAAACAATTTAAAAGCCCAACCCATGCATATCCAAAACCCGAAGCCACTTGCACCCAGGCCAAAGGCCAACCCAACCCACGTAACTAGCCATCCCATGCGCATGAGCGGACGAGCACCATGTTAACATTAGGGTTTTCACTCACAAATATGGCTAGCGGCTGCTTCCGGGGAAGGAAATCATCAACGTACGGCAAGGCTTAAAAACCTTGCTATCGTTCATGCCATCACCCCGATTTGAACCTCATCCCTATAAAAAATGCAACCCCATCGAGCATGTCCTACCCATTTGGCTGATGCTGCTGATCGGCGTCCTCTTCCTCCGCTTGCACGTCCCCTTCCTGTTGCTGCATTTGAAGGGCAACCGGCGTCGCCTTCTTCCCTTGCTTTTTACATTGCTTGCGCGTCTTAATCCTGCTGCCGTTCAAGCTACGAGAAGGGCGCTTTCTTCTGCCACTTCTTCCTACTTGATGTGGACGTGAGAAGAGGCAGAAGCTCTTCTTCTCCTTCCTCGTGTTGAAGGCCATTCTCCTCCTTCTAATGATGATCATCTACAGCAAGAAGAAGCTAAGGCGTTCTTCTCCTTCTTCATCATCCCCTGTTCGAAACATGTGATTGTTGAGTCTCCACAATTCATCACCAGATCTTCACCGATGGTAGGTCTTCTCTCCCCAGACCAAAGATTAGACGTTAATCTGATCTCAGTCAAGATCATCAATGTGTTTATATTATGTTTACATATTTTTTTCTAGATAAATAATATGAATCATATGCTAACAAAAAAATTTAAATCTGTGTCATTACTTATTTAAAAATCGCACAGTGCACATGACTGAAACCCCCGCATTTTTTTCTAATTTTGTATGCCCTTATATGGTGATATTAACCAAGTTAATAATTAAAAATCATTAAATAATGAGTTATAAACATTACTCGGAGAATCACCATGTACACTGTAGCAATAGTTTAGAAGATTTTACCTTGTTCAATGTTTTCATGAGCGTCGGAACATCGGTTGGTCATGAAAATTTATGGGTGTGTTATTGGGACGGAGACCGAGATAGTGTGGATGGTGCCACCATTTTCCGTGCCCCCTATCTCAAGATCCCCCATCTCTCAACAAAAAAATTTGTTTGAACACCCGGTTAGGTAGAATTTTTCAAGCCCGTCATTTCGATATATCATATGCACGATTCTGACGTGATTACGTTGAGAAACGAGCAGATTCAAGAAGTTGACAAGTTATGTTTTTAAACCACGTTCCCCACCTCCACCGCTAATTGATTAATATATATATATATATATATATATATATATCTTGTAATTAAGTCTTTGAAAATCTATATCTATTAAACTATGTAATATAAAATTATAAAAATTATATATTTGGAATCCTTGAATTTTTCTCCTAATTATCATATATTTTATTTTTAAATTTTTTTATTAAATAGTATGTGTCCTTTTCAAAGGAATGTTCTTTTCTAAACTTATTAAAGTGAAATAACGTCTTTTAAAATAGACGTAAAATTTTTTTAATTAAAAACATGAGAAATTAACGTCCATCTACATGGACGCTATATTCTGGGAAATAATTTTAACAATTCTTGATAAAATGAAATGAACT
Organism: Amorphophallus konjac; assembly: GCA_022559845.1. Classification (NCBI taxonomy): domain Eukaryota; kingdom Viridiplantae; phylum Streptophyta; class Magnoliopsida; order Alismatales; family Araceae; genus Amorphophallus; species Amorphophallus konjac. The sequence goes on along the minus strand of CM040126.1, from coordinate 80,745,098 downwards.
AATGAGCATCTTCCTTGATAGACGCCAATTTAAATAGTGTCTGCCAAGAAGGATGCCAATTTTTCTGACCGCTTGATTTTCCCAAGTTTCCAACCCTTAGCCACGGGTTCCTGGCACTCATATCTCACATCTATAGATGGAGTCCTGGTTTTGATTTATATCATTTACCCTTAACTCTCTATGATGTTTGAGCTCTCCGCGGGACATTCCGTTCCTTCGGACTAGTGATTACATCATAGAGACCTCCGTAAGTCTACGCTAGCCTTGGATTCCCTCAAGGCAGCAGAACAGGTTATACCTTAAAAACCCATTACACAGTTTTATAGTCACGTCCCTCTGAAGAAACATGACTATCTTGCCCTCAATTAATGATGTTTCTGACATTTTTTGATAAATTCGTCACTTTTTTAAATTCGCGTCCAGAATAGTGAACGTCATTTAAGTATAGCGCCTTGCTTGGAGGACGCTATTTACTTTCATACCTTTTATCTATTTCCAGAATAAGTGTCTATCGATATAGACGCTAATTATAATCTACGGCTACCATAGTGGACGCCATTTACCCAGTTTTCTGTACTCCATGACTTGATTGTTTATTAATTACCTTCAAACTGGGTCGCTAAATAACAGCTAGTAAATATTGGGCCTTCGGCTGCATGAATGCTATTGTCTAGTAGGATGGAAGTCTTAAACTAATGATGAACCCATGAGATCACTGACTCATGAGGAAACACGAACTAATGATGAACCCATGAGACCACTGACTCATGCGGAGACACGAACTAAAGATAAATCCATGAGACCACTGACTCATGAGAAAACACGAACTAATGATGAACCCATGAGACCACTGACTCATTAGGAAACATGAACTAATGATGAACCCATGAGACCACTGACTCATGCGGAGACACGAACTAAAGATAAACCCATGAGACCACTAACTCATGAGGAGAAACGAACTAATGACAAACCCATGAGACCACTGACTCATGAGGAGAAACGAACTAATGATAAACCCCTGAGACCACTGGCTCATGAGGTTAAAGATGTTGTGTCACTATGGTTTTGATGATGTCAATATTCATAAGTCATTCTTTGATAATGGTATTAATGACTTGCTGTTGTGTTTAATCAAATGAACATTTCTCTTAGTGATTGCTCTTGAAAATGTCTTGAAGCATTCTGTTCATCAAATGGTATTTGAGGTCCATGCATACAAGCATGATTGTGATTGCTGTACTTCACTGGCCTATCTTTGTTCAAGTCCATACACTCTGTGAAGTCCATGCGTTCATTCAAGTCCATACACTCTGTAAAGTCCATGCGTTCATTCATTGATCAAGTCTATACAGCCAAAGCCAATGCATTTCACGTCTCACTTAGCGTCTCAGGCTATACTGCTAATTCTGTACATTGGCCAAGTCTGTACAGAGTCTTATTGCATCACTTAAAGTCTATACATTGTTTATTCAGCACACACATGAAGTCTGTACACACTTCATTGTGCATGCATGCATCGTCTTTCAAAGTCCATACATTGTTCTGTAGCTTGCACGAAGTAAAGTCTGTACATTGTCCAGCGTCTCACTCAGCGTCTAAGTGAGTGTGAACATTGCATCGCTAAGTCTATACAATGCATCGTCTCATGCATCGTCTTTCAAGTCTATGCATTGTAAGACCAAGTCTATACATTGCATCGTCTCGTGCATCGTCTCATGCAGCGTCTCTATGTGCAAGTCTATACATTGTCTGGGTGCATAACACAAGTCTATACATCGCCACTTGGCTCGTGGCTTAGTCAGTGCATCCATGCATACATAAGTCTGTACAGCGTCGTGTTCACATGCTTCAAAGTCTATACATCGTGTGCTTCGAGCATTCAAGTCTGTATACTGGTGTCGTCTACTACAGGCACAGCAAGTCTGTACAACGGTTGCCCTCATGCCTAGAAAGTCTGTACAGTGTCTCACATATGCAAAGTCTGTACATTGTTCTGCATGCTTTTACTTTGCATTCATTTCAAGTCTATACACTCTGTGTGTCTGCATCGCATTCATCAAGTCTATACACTCTTTAGCTCAGTTTGCAGCTGAGCCTGAAGTCTGTACAGTCTGTTCTTCATACAAGTCTATGCATACATCAAAGTCTATACATCCGTCTCACTTAGCATCTTCTAGCATTCACGCTAAGTCCATACACTGCATTTGGGCATTGTTCTTCACAGCAAGTCTGTACACTGCTTTCTCATGCACGCAATCAAAGTGTGTATAGCCTGTGTTCGCATCGGTTAAGTCTATACATTTGCTATGGCTTGTTCATGCATTGTTCTCATCAAAGTCTGTACATTGCTTGACAGCATGCCATAGCCTTGCATAACAAAGTTTGTACATGGCTCTGCACATTGTATACAAAGTGTGTACACTCGCTTGGTGGCATGTCTGAGCCCTCATCGCCAATGTATATACTTTCTCATATGCATTCAGAACTTCACGCCATCAAAGTATGTACATTGCATCGTTTGTTCATGCATTGTCTCAACAAGTCTGTACACTCGTCCATTGCTTCACTCGACCAACTCTGTACAGCCATGCACTGCCTTGCTTGCATGAATGAAGCCTGTACAGGGTCTTACTGACTTAAGCTGATATTGTCTTCGACTGATTATTTGACAGGTGAACGGCTCGTGGATAAAGGGGCAAACGATTGGCACGTGATCCTAGGAAAATAAACTTATATTCCCTGACACGTGGATGTAGACACGCCAAAATTGACGCTATGTTGATCAAATCTCATGTCACTATGTTGACGCCCCAAAGTGAACTTCAATACATTCATAATATGAAGTTTTTCTATTTTTGTGTGTTTTTGGTTTGGTCTTTGCATTTTTGTGATTCGCGACCTGAAGAGGGGCGTGTTTCAAAAAGCGACCTTATCTAGGGCGTGTTCAAAAGAAAGGATGACCAAATGTCAGGGCGTCAATTCCTGGTATTATCCGGTTTCAAAATAAATTCAAATTATCGATTAACGTCCTTCCTCAGGGCGTGTTTTCAAGTAACGCCTTCATCTCAGGCGTTTTCTCATAATTTTCAAATAAAGTAAGTTTTATTGCCAAAATTAAATCCAAGAAGTGACGCCCTTGATCATGGTCGTGTTTTTGAGTAACGTCTTGATGTAGGTCGTCAATTCGTGATTTGACGCCCTTCTGAAGGTCGTGTTTTAGCTTTCGGTGTCCTGCTTAAACTCGTCTTTCCTGAGTAGTTCCCTGCCTTCAATGGTCTCCTTGCTCGAATTGGAACTAGAGTCCTGCCTCTTTTGATCATTGCCCGTTCTTATCCTTCCGAATTTGAGGTTATCTTGGATCTGGAACCCTATATAAGGATGTCTTGATCGACCTCGCGCGAGGTTGGCAGGGTTACGTTGGCAGGTTACGAGATTAGAAGAGATCAGAGTTTATTGAGGTCGGAGGTTACTTGGTTTACAGAGGCTCTTCATCTTCTTCCTGTGCGATCTTTTTAGAAGAGCCCTGCTTCCGCTTCTTCCTGTCAATAGCATCGACGTCGGTTCCCCTTTACTGTCGTCAGGGACAGCAGGGGTCTTTGTTTACTTTGTTTATGTTGTTCTGTTTTCATCGATCATCATCACGTCCACTGTGTTTTTTTTCCTTCTTTTGCATTAGCTTCATCATATCTCCTCCTTCCCTAATTCTTTAGGGGTTTTTAAAAAAACAAAAAAAAGGTGCGCATGTCTTGTTCTTATTTCATCATCATATCATCTTTGGGATTGATACTACATTCACTTGGCTGATCCACTTCTTTTGCTTGTTTGTTTTGTCTCTTTTGCAAGGTAATCAATAAAGGAAAACCCCCTTCATCGGCCGGCCGATTGAAGGAGGAGGAGGAATTCACAATCCAGCCCGCGTTCTATTTTCCACCAGGTATTCGCGATCTTCTTTGTTTCTTCTTGAGGTAACCCCTCTGGCGATCACCCTCCTTAGTAGCACCACGTGCTTCTTTTCCTTATTATTATATCATCTCCCCTTATTTTTTATTATGCTTTCTCATATTTAAACTCTTATTCATGTGTGGATTTATCACGATCTACAAATTGGCGATCACGGTGGGACCTCCACTATTTTTCTTTTGATTACCATCTCCTTTTGGCACCCACGTGTGCCCTTTCCTATTGGCACCCACGTGTGCCCTTTCCCCTCGGTACCCACGGTACCTCTTCTTTTGTGCCCCACGGGCACCCTCCACCGTGCACACTGCACACTGCACACTCCCGGGATCAGCCAGTTTGTGATTGTTTGATATATTTCCTTAATTAACGCCTCAACCAGAGGCGCTTTTTCTCTTAACGCCTTCATCCAGGGCGTTTTCTTTCTGTGTCACGTCTTCTGCCAAGGCGTCTTTTATTATTCTACTGCTTTTATCACACTGCCTGTGAATTCACGCCCTGCCCCAGGGCGCCCCTTTACTGCATAGCGTCTCACATCCAGGCGCGGTTTCAGATTTGACGCCCTCTTACAGAGGCGTCCTTTTCGATCATAGCGCCTCACCCAGAGGCGTGTTTCGTTTTCTCAATGCTGGCTCGTGGGCTTTCGCAGTGATTCACGACAGTGACTCTGTCGTCTCTTTGGTTGATAGCGACCTGCCCCAGGTCGTCTCTTTCCTGCTTTTTTACAGAAACCTGTCTATGATTGTTGGATTGATTATTACATTGCTTGCCTATATTGCTGTGATCTGATCATATTATTTTGTATCTTGTGGCATTTGGTTGAGAGACCTCCTCTCTCTACACTAGGACTCCAAACACCTCTCTTGGAATCGGGACAACCCTCCATTAAGCACTCCGTCTCTTTGGACCGGAAATCCCTTTTCCAAGACCTCCGTAAGTCCCCGCACCCGTGGATTCCCTCACGGACGCCGGGCTGGTTGTACCCTTGAAGTATCCGGAGTATAGAGAACCTATCGTTGGTAAAGAGAGAGAAAGAATCTAGTTAACCCGGAGATCACACTTGGATAAACTAGGTTTCACTTTGCAAAAGAGGGAATTATTCTGCAATTTAATCCACTCTAATCTCAAGCGGAACACTAAAATCTTGCGTTCATCTCAACTTGGTTGCATAAACTTGCTTGGGTTGATTTGGCTTGTTTGGATTGAGTGGGTTTTGTTTGATAGTTCTTTTATAAGGCCGTCTATCCTCTTAAACATGCAACTCCGTTCAGGTAAAATCATCAACATGGCAGGCTACGGATATTCTTATGATGATGAGGATGAGAATGTGTTTGGTCAATATGAAAGTCCCCTCCAAGATTCCATCTATCATGAGGGAAATTACCCTCCTCCTCAGTCTCATTACCCTCAAGTCCATGTGGTTGATACCACTCCTCAAGAGGTTGTGCCCTCTTCTCAGACTTTGCCCTCCAATACTTCGGGGAACCCTTCCCCATCCTTCAATGTCACGGATTTAATTAATGCACTATCTCAGTTGGATGATTCCCAGCGGCAGGCAGTTCAGGTCACCTTGAAAGGAAAGTCTGTTCCTTCTTCATTCTCCAATCCCCCTCCGGCCGAGAGTGGCCATCACCCCGTTAATGACCAAGCGGTCCTGCATAAACCTCCTTCCCGTCCACCAATGCCCGGTACGGCCATGCCGGCCCAACAGGCGAGACACTCTGCGGTTAGGCCCCAATTTCCCCAACCTCCCCGAATTCTACGGACGCCTATACCGCATTCTTTTATTCAAAATCCGGCCCCAGTCGAGTCCGACACTAATGTTCTACTGCTTCAGAAGTTGGCAAGCATGGAAGAGCAGCTTAAGAAGGTCACTATGGCTAAAAATGCCCCGGAGATCTCGCTCCCTACATTGCCAGTCTTCCACTTACCACCATCTGTGATGCCGAATTTTTGGCGATATAATAGGACTGGTAACCCTTTTATTCATTTGAAGGATTTTATGTACGAGACCTCCTTTTGGCAAGACAACAAGGCCTCCTTGGCTTACTTATTCAGGAGATCTGTGGAGGGGCCAGCCCTTGAATGGTTCTATTCATTGGACCCTGCTGATGCCGGTGACTTTGATATCGTTAAGAGGAAGTTCTTGCAGAAGTACAGAGACCGGGTCGGACCCTCCCTCTCACTCACGGACCTGGTTGCGGAAAAAATGAAGCCCGAGGAAGACTTCATAATGTTTGCTGATAGATGGCGGTTGATGGCCGAGAAGTTGAAAGATACACTGTCGGAACAAGAACAAGTCAAGATGATAATTTCCAACGCAACTCCTCAGTTCCGACATATCTTGGCCATGAATAGGTTAACCACCATGGAGGAGCTCTATGAAAGGGCTCGTTATATCCAGACACAGATGAAGGATTCGCCCATTATGGGCATGTTTGAGCCGAAGCCACGGCTATTCAAGAAAACCACAACTGTCAACAATAGCGGGCCCACGACGGAGGGCACTATTGCAAATGAGCAGGTTGGCGTAGTTGGCCACCCCCACCAAGCTAACCCACGTCCTAACCTTCCTCCACCACAAAGCCCCCATTTCAACTCCACTCCACAACGCCAATTCACACCCCAACATTCCTTTGCTTCACCGCCAAACCAAGCGCCCCGCGCTAACCCTCCAGCTCCGCAACAGTACCACCAGGTACTACCACCTACCAACTATGGACAACAACAACAACGGAGACCACCACTTGGCCCCAAAAGGGACCACTACCCTCCACTACCAGAAAGTCTCCCGGATATTTTCAATGCTTTAATGGCCGCCAATTTGCTCATGTTACCAAGGGAAAGGACAGTGTGGCCCGCTAATGTTGACACATCCCGTTACTGCGCTTTCCATCGTGCACCTGGTCACAACCTTGATCGTTGCTTCCACTTCAGAGATTACATTTATGACCTAAATGACCAGGGTGACATCAATTGGGATGAGATGAGACAATTCATCGCCACCATGAAAGAAAGAAGGTCTCCTCGGCAGCAACAGGCTCAGCAGCAACCAGCTCCACAGCAGCAACAACAAGCTCCAGCGCCTCAGCACGATATGGGGATCGTCCACAATCCACTGCCGGAGCACCCGCCAAATCAGCACGTAAACCCTATCACGTCTCTCTATGAGGTGGAAAGAGGGCAGGGATGGCATGAAGAAAACGCCTTTGTCGGGGCACTTCATCATAATCAAAATCAACCTCCGCGCCTCTTACGCACCCCTTCTTCTTCTCCTGCCCCTCAATTGGGCCGATCTCTTCTGCGCCCCGTTAATCCACATACCTCCGCCTATTCTCCGACCTTGCCGGTTCGCCCCCTTCTTACACACTTACCACCTCCACAGCCTACGCCACAACAAAACCCATCCACCACCAACCCTTCGCCATTGCCATCTAAGCCACTCCTTATCCGCCCGTCGCCAACGCCCACGGTACATGCCACCACTACTCCTTCACCGGCAAGGATCCCCCCACCATCGGTTCCACCACCTTTTGTACCCAGAACTCTTCTCATTCCACTCCCCACCAATTCCCCCCGCATACGGGTATCCCTTTCTACTCCTACGCCTCCTACCGGGGCACCAACACCCCCTACGGGGATTCCCTCTACGGAAAATTCCTCTCCGCCACTTCTTAACACCAACACACCTTCTTCTTCTTCTAATCCTCCTCCCATACTTGCCCCGACAGAGGCACGTCAAGGCGTGGCGCCGCTCCGCAGTGGACGGATGTTCCACCATATTTTTCCACAGAGAGAGCTAGAGCCCGTACAGGGGCCGCAAGAGCAAGAACAAGAACAAGAGTCAGTGCCAGGGACTCAGTATGATTTGCTAAAACACTTGGACCGAACCCCAACAAGGATTTCAATCTTGGAACTAATTAAAAGGTCCACCACTCATCAGCTAGCTTTGAAAGAATATCTGCAAAAGGTAATGGTCAATGAGGACATTCCAGTTGAGCAGATAGTCACGGTTTTAACGCCCGCTAGCAGTCAGCCGGCAATTACTTTCCATGAACATGAACTGGCGCCACTCCCAGCAAGAAAGTACGCTCTATGCATCATAGTTGACATTAATAAGGTGGCTGTTAAGCAATGTCTGGTGGACACTGGGGCATCCATCAATGTCTTGCCACCTAGCACCTTGAAGTTGTGTGGCATTCCGGAAAGCCAAATTCGGCCGTCCACTATCACAGTCACTGCATATGATAACACGAAGAAACCTCCTATAGGCATGATTACGTTAAAAGTAAGTTTGGGTCCTGCCGCCATCACAACAGATTTTCACATTCTGGATATGGATCCGACATTTAATGGCATTCTGGGACGCCCCTACATTCAGCAACTCGATGCGGTGCCCTCCACAAATCACCAATGCCTTAAATTCCCACACAAGGGCCGCATTATTAAAGTTACCAGTATGCCGATTTTGCCAGAGGAGGATATTCATGTGGCTTCATCAGTTCCATCCATGTGGCCGGCCAACAAGCCACTATTATCTGTGCTGGACGTCCCTTGTCCACAACCAATGCCAGAAAAAGTCACAACAGTTGCTATGACACCCCTGCCTCCCAAGGGGAAAAAGAAGAAAACAATGCTGAACACCTCTGGCTGGAACATCTTGATGAAAATGGGGTATCAAAATGGCAAAGGTCTGGGTGCCAATTATCAAGGCAGGATTAGGCCTGTTAAACCTCAGAAGCTGGTTACACGAGGTGGTCTAGGTTACGAAGGGCTAGGCAAAAACAAAGATGAACCATGGGCATTTATGACATCCACATTAAAAACAGATCGCCAACCGCTCACTTGGACATTGAAGACACATTTTGTCACGGGTGGCTTTCAAAATAAGGAGCAAACTACCATAATTACTTCCATATTAGACTGTCAGGATGTTCATGCTAGACAATTTGCTCATCATATTGCACCCTTGGCCGCATACAAAGCCTTGGAGTCCTTAAGGCCTGACAAGAGAAGGAAAATGGATGATCCAAAATGTGACTGGTACAGGTGGTTCGATATGTAGGATATTACTATTTCTTTGAGCCACCTCTTCATGTCGACTGATCCGGAATGGCCGCCACTTATTCATGAATTGATTGAGAAGCCAGCTGCAATTACAGATAAGAGGCAGTTGCTGAGTGACTATACTGATACTGGAGAGCCAGATGTTCCGTTTGAAGAAGGTTTCACCGTGGACAGGCTGTGGGCCGGTCTCTTTTCTCTCACTTCCATGCATCCATCTGTGCTTGCTTCTCTATATTCTCATCGGTTTGGTCGCGTGCCAAGACCGCCTCCGATTATAATCAATTTATCTCCAGATTCAATCCAAGTTTCTCTCCCAATTCCTTCTTCGCTCCTCGAGCGATTTTCTAAACTCTCCATCACGCCCCCGCGCGGGCCATCACTGATTCAATCTTTCTCTGATCTGGCAATTTCCACTCCTCTTGCTATCCTCCCTTCACACTGCTTTCTTCTTGAAACAGAAAATAAAAATGAAGAAAAAGACAAAAACGAAAAAAAAATGCTAAATTCCCAACTTTCCAAACCTCCCTTTCTGTTGAGGAGACCTCCTATTTCTCTTCTGAGTGCGTCCCGACCCAGGGGCCACTCCTTCAAGATTCATTGCTAAACCTTTTCTCCCCCTCTGGTGAGGGGACTTCCTCTGTATTACCTCTTGTATCCACTTTTTCACCTCCTTCCCTTCCCTTTTCTGATCAAGCTAGTTGCTCCTCCTCATCTTCCGCTAACGCTAAAATTCAAGGGGTAGATTCACATAAGAAGTCCAAGGGTAAGCAGATTCCCCATAGGTTTCTGTTGGAGTTAGCTATCAGATGTCAAGCTTGTTTAGCTCTTCCTGAATTTATAGAGAATCCAATCATCCTGCCAGAGTCAGAATATGAGGATGCTGTTGTTTCTTATGAGGGTTTGGGTGTCTATGAAATTATGAATGACGAAGACCCTATTGAAGAGGGGGATGAAAGTTATGAAGAATATGAGGACGAGGCTGATGCTTTTGCTAGTGGCATTAGACGATTTGACGAACCATCAGCCTCTGTAGAAGAGCCTACCAAAGAAATTAATTTGGGTACTGAGGAAGACCCTAGGATTGTCTTCATAAGCAAGAATTTACCGCCCTCCGAAGAGGAGGCGCTCATTTTGATTCTGCAAGAATACAAAGACACGTTCGCATGGAGTTATGAAGATATGCCTGGTTTAGACCCTACGCTCGTTGAACACCGCCTTACACTTAAGCCAGGGTCTGTGCCGGTCAAGCAACGGTTGAGGCGTTTCCACCCTAATATGGCTTTAAAGATGAAAGAAGAGGTCGACAAGCTCCATAAGGCTAGATTTGTTAGAGTTGTCCTCTGCCCCAATTGGGTGGCTAACATCGTCCCGGTTATGAAGAAAGATAGAAAAGTTCGGATTTGTATAGACTTCCGAGATCTCAACCGCGTGTGTCCTAAGGATGACTTCCCCCTCCCTCATATTGATGTTTTGATCGATAATACGGCAGGATTTGAGACTCTCTCGTTCATGGATGGCTTCTCAGGTTACAATCAAATTTGTCTGGCTGAAGAAGATCAAGAGAAGACATCATTCACTACACCATGGGGTACTTATTGTTATGTGGTCATGCCTTTTGGACTTAAGAATGCTGGAGCCACCTATCAGAGGGCTATGATGGCGATTTTTCATGACATGATTCATATTTATATTGAGGTGTATGTGGATGACCTGGTTGTGAAATCAAGGACAAGGATTGAGCATCCTGGGGTTCTAGCCAAGGTCTTGCAAAGATCGCGAGAGTATCAATTGAAGATGAACCCCAAGAAATGTGTATTTGGCGTTTCATCAGGGAAGTTGCTTGGTTTCATTGTTAGCAAGAGGGAAATTGAAGTTGATCCCATCAAGGCAAGGGCCATTAGAGATATGCCTCCTCCCAAGAATTTGAAGGAAGTTCGAGGATTAATCGGGAGGTTGCAATTTATTCGCCGCTTCGTCTCCCAGCATTCACAAAGATGTAGGCCGTTTTACGAGCTTACTAAGCCGGGAGTCATGTTTAATTGGGATGACAAGTGTCAGGCAGCCTTTGACGGATTGAAGGATTATTTGGCCAATCCTCCTATCCTGAGGCTGCCGATTCCAGGCAAACCACTTATTCTCTATGTCTCAGTCTTGGATGACTCTGTAGGTGCTGTCTTAGCTCAGGTAGATGAAGAAGGTAAGGAGAGGGCATCATACTACTTGTCTAAACTTCTTAACCCCTGTGAGCAGAGGTATTCAGCCATGGAGAAAACTTGCGCTGCTTTAGTCTGGGTAGTTCAGAAGTTAAAGCACTATTTCCTAGCTCACGAGGTTCACCTCATTGCTCGCATGAATCCGATTAAATTCCTCCTTGAAAAATCTATCCTCACTGATCGATTAGTACGCTGGCAAAGCTTCCTCTCTCAGTTTGATATCACTTACATTCAACAGAAAGCTATCAAAGGTTACGCCATTGCCGAACACCTTGCTCATCACCCTCTACCTCATTTTGATCCTATCAATTCGGAGTTTCCAGATGAAGAACTGATGTCCATTAATCAACCTCATGATCCTATGTGGACATTACATTTTGACGGAGCTTTAAATTCCCAGGGAAGAGGGATCGGCATGGTTCTTTTAACACCAGAAGGGGTCACCATCCCATTTGCTACTCGGCTCACTTTTCCCGCCACCAATAATATAGCTGAGTATGAAGCTCTTTTGGCCGGTCTTCAAACCACTCATCGATATGGTGTCACCCATTTGAGGATTGTGGGTGATAGTCAGCTCATTCTGCGCCAGGTGTTGGTCAAGTGCCGCACTATCAATCCTAAGCTCAAACCCTACCAGGAACTTGCTTCAGCTTATGCCAAACTCTTCACCAAATTGATCTTCGTCCATGTTCCTCGTAGCCAGAACATCCTAGCTGACGCTCTTGCTTCTTTGACCTCTGCTCTAGTCTTCCCTCCTGAGCGTGATTTTCATGTTCCCCTGATTCATCAGCGTGACACTCCAGCTTTTAAGGATCGTGCATTCCTCGATATTAGGGATAAGGAGCTTGAGAAGGACAAGCAGAAGGAATCTCTTAAAGGCAAAGAGGTCATGCTTTTAGACTGGGAAGAAGAATTCGCTGACGAAGAGAAGCCTTGGTATTATGAGATTGCCAGATATTACAATGATCAGTCCTATCCCGAGGAAGCCACTGCAGAAGAAAAGAAAGTAATTAGAAGAGTGGCTCAGCGTTATGTTTTGGTTGGAGGTGTGCTCGATAGGAGAGGGCTCACCGGTGTTTTACTCAGATGCCTCGACGATGATGAATCATGGAAAGTTGTGGAAGAGGCGCATTCAGGAGTGTGTGGTGGTCATGTGAATAGCCAGATGCTAGCTAAGAAGATTCTTAGGCTAGGTTTCTATTGGCCAACTCTAGAAGAGGATTGTTCCATCTATGTTCGAAGGTGTGTTAAGTGCCAACTGCACGCTGACAAGATTCATTCTCCTGCTTCTTCACTCCATCCTACGTCCTCCCCATGGCCTTTCTCCATGTGGACTTTTGATGTCATTGGACCTCTTGGTGATTCGAATCTCCTGACCAAGCAAAAATCGTTCATCCTTACGGCAACGGAGTACTTCACCAAGTGGGCAGAAGCGGAAGCTTACGTGGAGATCAAAGCATCAACCGTCTGCAAGTTTATAATGAAGAACATCATCGCGAGGTTCGGCATCCCGAGCACCATCATCATCGACAATGTACCTCAATTTATCTCTCAAGAAATCAAGAATCTCTGCAACAGGTATAACATTGCATTGCATCATTCTTCTCCCTATTATCCGCAGGGCAATGGCCAAGCAGAGGCAACTAACAAAACTTTGATAAAAATTGTCAAAAAGACGTGTGAGGCTAATAAATTTTCGGACTGGCCAGACAAGCTAGTTGAAGCTCTCTGGGCCTATCGAACTTCCATTCGTACCCCTACTGGGCAAACCCCTTTCGCCCTTACTTACGGAATGGAGGCGGTAGTCCCTTATGAGATTCTCATTCCCTCTCTACGAGTACAATTAGATAAGGAATTTTCTATTGATGAGCGTTGTGATTCACTCATCGCCCAATTGGAACTCCTAGATGAGAAGCGTCTGGTCGCCGCTGAGCATGCGCGCGTTTATCAAAACAGGCTCTCGCGTTTTTATCAAAAGAAAGTAATTGAGAGAAAATTTAAAATCGGTGAGATGGTAATTAAGAGGATTTTCGTAAAGCCGGGTGGCCCCCTGTCACGCCCCGAGAGCGGAAGATACCCGGAGATGCGTGACGAGTTTATATCAATCATGTCAATCAGAGTAGTAGTGTATTCGACACAAAGACAAAGATGTGCAAAAGTAAAGATAACCCAATCCATTTATTTCTTCATAATAAATAGTCTATTACAAACCCAATACTCTATTCAAAAAAAGAAAAGTACACATTTGACTCAAGAAATATATAAAAGGCTAGATGACACTTGGAAAAGCTCTAGCTCTTTCACTCTTGATTCTCCCCATCCGATTGACTTCCCTCATCGTCGGACTTACCTGAAAAGTAAGGGAAACACGGAGTGAGCGAACGCTCAGTAGGAAATTATATCTCAGGAACTAGCAAGGGGTTTAAGTAGTTACATCTTTCATGAATGTACTATAGCTATGCATGCTCGCATAAAACGACAAGATAGAAAGAGGATATAACAATAAGATAACAGGAAGAACTAGTCATGAACTTTCAAGATCTTATATCAAATGACCTCAAGATATTCAAGCAAGTACTTTATCATGTCAAGATGGAATTTGGCTATCACGTTCAAGCACGCAAGTAATTACCCTTTTTCGGGCCACGCAAGTCATGTAATATCAAGTCAAGTACAAGATTTGTGGAATGTTCAATCAAGCTAGTCATGCACTTCGGTATAATGCCAATACCGTGATCAATCAACTCCCATGGGCACAAGTACTTTCGGGTGCTCCTCCCAGGACCAGATCGGGCCCTATATGCGCAGGCATTAGTCATGTATTTCTAACATCCACATTTTTGTGTATAGCCATCATGGAATTTCAATAAGCAAGCTTGTAGTCATGTAAGATAACTTTGAGAGATTAGAGTCCAAAAATATGACTTTTGACACCAATAGGTGATAATAACGGTACAATCACACTTTCGATAAAACTAGGTGGAATTGGTTCCCTTAACTCGAGTACCATGATAAGTAAGTAGAGACACTCTTTTATATAGAATTGAGGTCCATATGAATAGCACCTCAATGGCAAGACGTCCTCATTCTTCATATAGAATTGAGGTTCACAAGAACATCAAGTTTAATATAGAATTGGGGTCTACAAGAACAGCATAACAAAGGCATATTCTTCCCCGTTCATTAAGATAATTCTCATATCATACCCATGGCATGACATGAGGGCCGGTATCACCATGTTTCTATAGAGGGACATGGCAAAGATTGTGTAATGGGTTTTTATGGTACAACCAGCTCAGTCGGCCTTGAGGGAATCCAAGGCGGCGAGGAGTCTTACGGAGGTCTCTATGACTAACTCGCTAGTCCAAAGGAACGGAATGTCCAATGGAGAGCTTGTATGTCAATGAGAATTGAGTGTGTAATGCGATAAATCATCGTAGAAAACATGGGACTATACTCACGGAGTGGAGTAATAGTGCCAATATATATGTATGTATGTATAATGAAACCCTCGGATAACAGTAATCAGGAAAAATCAGTAGTGCAGAAAATATCGACTTTGGTAAAGTCGTTTTTCATGAAATTAACGCCTTAATCAGGGGCGTTTATATTAAATTTGACGACATGTGTAGAAGTCGTCCTTTCAATATTTCTAATTTTGCAGAATATTAAAAATCTGGAAATTTTCATAAAACGCGCCCTGGACAGGGGCGTTAGTTTACAGAAAGCGCCCTGGTATGGGGCGTCAGTTCAATAAAAGACGGCCTGGACAAAGTCGTTAATTCACAATTTTACAAATTTCGAGACGATGAAATTTCAGGAAACATGATATAGGGTCAGGACCAGAAAAATAGCAGGATTACAAGAGATTGATCAAGCATTAATCTAGAATCATGTTTGAATTGATATATAATTATTAAACAGGGTATTTAGTAATTAAAAGAAATTGACGTCCGTGTGCAGGGCGTCAAATATGAAATTGACGACCTAGTCATGGTCATTTTCTTGTAATTTAGCGCCCTTGATAGGGGCGTTTCTTTCAAAAACTCTTTAGAAACTAATCAAAACGCATGAAATCTATATGCATGTATTAACGGATGATGTTATAATTATTAATATGCTAGTTTGGGCTACAATCCCTGAGAAAACCTACCTTTGTGAAGATCTGGAAGAGGATCGTGAAGGTTTAAATGGAAACGATGCTTTGAACTTCTAACAGCAACAGTGATGACAGGAGAAGAGAGAAGTTGATGCAGATGAAGCTTGAAGTTCTGTACGTACTTCAACCTAGAATAGCTTCTTCTTGATGTAGGCAACCTATAGGAAAGATATGAAGAACATTAGTATTCTTCATACGGTGACCGGAGGCAGGGAAGAAGAGCTGTTAATTACTTACACAGCAGCAGAACCTCGACCAAAATAGCTTTAGGGTTCGAATGTTTAGGGTATTTATAGGATTTCTAGAATCCTAACGGGGTGAGTGTTTGATTGGAAGTAACACTTCCATATTAGAGTTATTACTACATTCGAACTCTTTCTCATAGTTATCAACTTACCCTGAATAAGTTCCTGGTTCGAACGGAACAGAAACTGAATTAACGTCCTAGGTAAGGGCGTCGAATTTTAAATTGACGCCTTGGAACGCGTCGTTTCTTGTTGAAATGCGTCCAAGCAAAGGGCGTTACAATTACTTGCATTTTTATGTAATTTTGGTTGTTTAAGATTTGACGCCTTGAAATGTGGGCGTCCTTTCTCAAAAACACGCCTTAGGTGAGGGCGTTTCTTGTCAAGTAGCGCCTTTATCTGCGGCGTTATTTTCCTCAGGGTTTAATTTTTTTCCATTTTCGGTTTTATCGTTTATTTACTTAACCTTTTAATCTATTTTGATTTATCTATCTCCTTCTATTTTATCAGGGTTGCTACACCCCCGCTCAAAACTCCAACCCAATTGGGAAGGACCGTTCGTTATAAAAGATGTTTATCCAGGCAATGCTTATAAATTGATTAATGCTGAAGGAGAAGAGTTAACTCACCCTTGGAATGGTTTGTATCTTAAGAAATACTACCCTTGATTCAAAAATCTAAATATATATATATATATATATGGAGAAATTTTCAAAAAAATCCAAAAAAAATAATATGTTGTTTCAAAAATCCAAAACAAAGTG
Organism: Amorphophallus konjac; assembly: GCA_022559845.1. NCBI lineage: Eukaryota > Viridiplantae > Streptophyta > Magnoliopsida > Alismatales > Araceae > Amorphophallus > Amorphophallus konjac. The sequence goes on along the minus strand of CM040126.1, from coordinate 80,728,690 downwards.
GAATATTTCCAAAAACCAAAAAATATATAGAAATACCAAAAAAGCAAAAAAAATAGAAATTCTTCAAAATCAAAAGAGATCAAAATTGGTGCCATGGCACACGAAGGATCAAGGTCCGAAAGGTTAAAATTCAGAATTCATTCATCAGTCTTGTTAACTTAAAAGGGGGTTGACTCCCGCACACACTACACGCTTTATTCTTGAACTCAAGCAGTGCAAAATCCGATGGAAAGTCAAAAACCTGACTAAAAGTGAAAGACAATACCCGTTCTTTTCTTCTTCGGCCCATAAGGGAGGAAGGGAGGTCTCGGGGTAGATCCGCCAAGCCTATCCACCGCCCTAGTAGGTGGAAGTCAGGGCCCAAAAGGGAGCAAATGCCACGAAAGCCCAAGTACAATTAGGTTTATTTTCATCAATGTAAATCAATTCCAAAGTGAAAGTCAAATTGTGAAAAGAAAAGCATGTCAAGAGGGCAAAGTCCCCGCAAGGAAAACCTTGGGCGTATGCGTGCAATATAAAAGGGGCAAAAAGGCAACAAATTTCCCTACGCCAAAGAACGAACCCCAACAGGCACAGGGTAGGGGAGGTAACTTTACCTTGAGCATCTCAGAATCCCTTATGGGCTTCCCTTATATTTTCTTCCATCCTTTCTATGTGACAAGTCACGAACTGGCAGGATGGTCAAGACCGACCTGGGAAATTGCACTATACGAAATCTCGAATACAAGTCAACTATGATCACGTCACCCCCCTTTTAATTACTCAAGAAAGGTTAATGAATTTTAGATGGTGACCGTGTAGGACCCGTGGTCTTAATAGCCTTGTCAACCCTTTTTTACAGAATAATTCAATTAACGCCTTTGGCTAAGGCGCTTTTTATAGAATTAACGTCCTAGATTAGGTCGTCTCTTTCTGAATAACGTCTCTGAGCAGGTCGTTACTTTTTCAAAAATCAGATTTCATTTTCAAATTCACGCCGTCTTCTAGGGCGTCTTTATGAGAACCACGGCCTATTCTAAGGCGCGTTTTTCAGGAAAAATAACAAAAATATATATATATGATTGAAAAAGAAGAAAAAATGCATTTCTTCACGATATATGCTTGCATGGGCATCTTTTATTTATAGTTTGCATATGCATGCTTGCATGATGCATCTCCCTGTTATCAGCTATTCTATTTACCTTATTTGATTAAAGGCTTGGCCCCTTGACCCGCTATTAAGGTCAGAAAGAAAAGGCACCCCTTGCTTATTGAGCAAGGGGCCAAGTCGAACAGATGAATTAACCTGTTTATTCAAGTATGAATCACAGCTACAGAAATAGGGCAAAGCAAAGCAAAAACAAAGAACGTGGAAAGAGGAAAGTACACAAACACAAGACCACAACCACACAAAGTGCTCAGATAACAAAGAAATCTCGATCTCATATATATATATATACATCATGAATGTCTGAGTACAGGTGTGAGGGTGGAGGAGTACAAGTAAGTCTCTCAGCTCTCGCCTCCACCCTCCTCTCTCCTACTCTCAACCTCCTCCTCCTCGTCCCGAGCTGGCGCTAGTGGAGGAGGCATGGGCCCCCGGTGAAGAAGCTGGAACCCGAACCTGACCCCCTGCCTCGCTCCTCTCTCGGAGGGAAGAGCCCGCCACGAAGGTGGAGCTGGTGAAGGAGTACCCCGCAGCCCGTGCTCGCTCACGCCCTCGCTGGAGATGCTCCTCAGACACTCGTAGCCGCTCCTGAGAAAGGATCAACTGGGTCCTCGAGTTTGCCAGCTCTCGCTCGCATGCTGCTACCTGCTCCTGGTACCGAGCACGCTCCGCCTGGTACTCCTCCCGCTCACGAGCACGCTCCTCGCGCTCCCGGGCACGCTCCCGTCTCTCCAGCTCAAGAGCCACCCGCAGCTCAGCCACGTCCTGAGGCAGCTCCTCTCGTCGCCTCAGGGACCTCTCTAGCTCTGAGATCCGCTGATCGCGGATCGCCAACTCGGTACGTACCGCCTGAAGCTGAGTCGCCTGCAAACAGGTAAACAAATCATCAATTCCACAATTAATGCAATGATTCAACTCAAGCAATACATGATTAAACCACTCACCTGTGTGCTCGTCGCACGGAAGCCCTCATCAAAGCAGGTAAGAGCGGCTCGAAGCTCCTCAGTCTGTAAAATGAATTTCATAAGTGCACAATTATATAATCAATATTTGAATGAATTTGTGTTTTGGAATTTACCCGTGAAGCGAGATCGCGCTCTGCTGCCTCGGCTCGTGCGATCGCTCCGGCTAACTGCTCTGCCAGTGCAGTCACCTCTGCACTGGGCCCTCTCGAGCTGGAGGCCTCCCCTGGGTCTCTCCTCACTGCTCCCTGCTGGGCACGCTGCATTCATTGAGATCGTCAGTGGCTAATCATCAATAATTCAACAAAAGATATACATTTGCATATAGAAATAATTTAAACACTCACCAGGGTCTCTAGGTCGACCCGTGTGGCGGCCAGCTGGTCCTCCAGGCTGTGTAGGTGGGCCTGGGCATCCATCGCCGCTATGTCCCGCGCATCCTGCATTCATTACATATTAGTCACATGATAGAAACATAAGCATTTGCATTTAATTTAGAAATAATTGCATTCATACATACCCCTAAGACCCTCATCTAGGGTCGGCCGGCGTAAACCTCCCAGTAGCGCCGGAGGTACTCGGAGCTGTCAGTCGCGCGAGAGGTGACTCTAGTCCCGCCTCGCTGCCAGTCGGCGTACTGCTCCTCGAACCGCACCCTCCAGTCGGTCACCTTCGTACGACCGCGCGTCTTCTTCCCAATGCCGCGTGGCTCGCCAGCCTCTACCCACTCCTGGTGGAGGCCCAGCGCCCTCATCACCAACCTAAGCCGTAACGGCTCGATCTCGCTCAAGCAGTGAACCCACAGCTCATGCTCAAAGCGAGGACGGCCCGCTACGACCCACCGCTGGCCCTCGTCTGTCATCCCCTCGTAGGGTCTCCATCGCACCTGCATTCATAAACATACATGTCATCATTTCATCATCATCGTAATAAATTCAAAATAAATGCAAAAGAAAGATGCATAACATTCATGCATACCAGCGAGGGAGGGAAGTCTCGGAACTCTCTCCGCAGCACCCACAGCTCGTAGCCCAGTGGGGCTCCAAACACTATCGGTAGCCAGCGCCGCGCTAGAGGGAAAGCTCCCTCACCTCCAGGCCGTGGGTCAACGCGACCCATCGGCATGTATAGATGGCTCCAAACCTGCATCCATGCATCATATTAGTGAGGCATTCACCAGCATAATAAAAAGAAAAGAAAAGAGGAAAAATGCATACCTGAAGAAAAGGTGAGAAGCCACTGACGGTCGTCTCTCGACCTGTCCCGGTGGACAAGTCGGCCATCATATGCGCCAGCAGTGCCGCTCCCCAGGCGTAGCTGCCAACTGCCTCCAGGTCCTCGAGAATCCCCAGGAATCGGCAGTTGATGACGTCGCCCTTCGTCCCGAGCAATAGCCTCCCCAGTAGCAGCAGTAGAAACCTCCTCAGGTCTCGGTCTGCTCTCTCCCTGTCAGCTGGGTCCTGGCAGTAGACCGCCCTAGCTCCGTCTATCAACCTCTGAGAGAACTGCTCTAGGGTCTCCCCGGACCTATGCCTAGCATTCCCTAAGCCCATCACTGTAGTAAGGTCGGTGCGGAAGATAGTCCTACACTCGCTAGGCGTCTCGTAGACCATCTCTAGCCCTAGCAACCTCTGGGCAAACTCAGTGTAGTCAGGGTAGGTGATCCCGCTCATAGCCTCACCGTCTACCCTCAGTACCGTGATCCTATCTACATCCTCTAGGGCAGGAACCATATGCCCCCATGGCATCAAGAATGCCCGGCTAGTCCTGTCCCATCTCTCCCGTAGAACCTGGATAAGTGGTAGGTCGGGTCTGACTGGCTCTATGCTAAGGAAGGCCCCGAACCCCATAGCATCTACCCTCGCTCTCTGGAACTCGGGGAGGCCGTAGTATGCTGCCCGGACCATGACCCAGGAGATGCGCGTCCTCATCAATCCCTGCATGTAAAGAAAAGAATTTTCACTTAATTATGTTGATTATTCATGCTGAATCTCATTTTGATTGCCTTGGGTTATATTGGTGTTTGATTTTAATTAACGACCATCCTCAGGTCGTGGTTTGTTGAATTAGCGCCCCTGAGGAGGGCGTGGTTCTAAGTGTGTTTTGAATTTGCGACCTATCCTAGGTCGCTGTTATCTAAGAAACGCCTCTATGTTGGGCGTGATTCTATGATTAATATCTGAAATTCCTAAAAAATATTTCAAGTCACGCCCTTGGGTGGGGCGTTTTCCAAAATGGGTCCGTTAATTAATCAGGAATTAATGAATGGACGACTGCTGGTTTGGTCGTCTATTGTTGAATTAACGCCCTGGCAGGTGGGCATTGTTTTCAAGTTTTTCAGAAAATAAAATAAAAATTACAGCATGCGAATAATTCATGAAAAATAATTAAAGCATGGAATTAATAGAAATTAACAGCATGATATGAATTTAAATGGGCGACATGAGGCAGGGCGTGTTCTCATGGGGTTAATTATTTTTCAGGGAAATAATTTAATTAACGCCCTTGGGTTGGGCGTTTCATTTCTAAAACGTGACGCCCCTGAGGGCATCTTCTTTCTGGGTTGCAGGGTTTATACCCCGAGAGCTATGGAAATTACAGGAATAATAATAAAAAAAATGGGAATAGGGTTTGGGGGCCTACCTTCTTATGCTTTGGCTCTGCCGGTTGGGGGCGTGGATGACGTGGCCGCCGGAGTTGGCCGGGGCATGGGACGATGGCCCTCGGTTGTTCTTCTTCATTTCTTTCTTCTTCTTCCTCGTCTTGTCCTTCTTCATTGCCTTCATCTTCTTCACCCCCTTCGTGGGCCTCTTGGCCTCCTTCGGCCTCGTCGCCGGCCGCCACGGCCTATTCTTCCCCGGCCGCCATTGGAGCTTCCTCCATGGTGTTATCTTCGCCGGCATGGGCGGGCTCATCCTCGCCCAAGTCAAGAACCTCCGGAGCCGAGACCCGCTGCCGTTTGGGTGCGCCGCCGGCCATAGCTTAGGGCTAGGATGAGAGAGGAGAGAATGAGAGAGATTGGGGGAGGGGGTTCTCGGCTAGGGTTGCAGAAGAAAAATGAAAGAGGGGAAGAGAACGGAGGAAGAAGAAGGAAGGAGGGAAAGTTAAGTCGAACGGTCAAAAAGAATTAACGACTTAAGGAAGGCCGCGTCTTGCAGAATCAACGACTGAAACAAGGACGTTTCTTGATAATTGACGACATTACTTAAGGCGTTATATTTTTGTTTGCATGGGGAATGATAACCGTCGTCAAACGCATTTAATGGGGATTGATTGATGTGATGGAAGTAATAATTGCTGTTTATGATTAACGTCTGAGCTCGAGGCGTTATTTTGATTAAACGTGGCTGTCCTGAAGGCGTTACTTTTGGAATTTCAACGAATATTTTTTTGGAATATGAATCGAATTAACGCCTTACCCTAAGACGTTTTTCAGTTAACGCCCATTGTTGAAGGCGTCATTTGTGAGCTGGAACATTGGAAGATGACATTGGCTGAGGCGTCCTTTTATGAATTCACGGCGTTTCTTGAGGCGTTATTTGCAACAGAATCGCAGAACGTTGGAAGAGTTATTCAGAAACACAGTAATATGGCTCAATAAAGGAAATATCATTGATTATATGAAAGAAAGATTACAATGCTTAATGAGTCATTTTGGGCCTCAATTTTCTCAGAGCTATTACATAAGATTTCCAGTCATCTCTGTCTTCTTCCAAGCTTTCTACAGGTTGATGAGCTTTATTGATTTTCCAGAGAGCATGAATGGTTGTGCATTCTTCACCATCTTCATTACTGCCAAGGTCCCGTATCTTGATGGGAGGAAGGTGAGACGGGTCCTCGAATACTCGCCGTAGAAGCCCGAGTTGAGGAAGGCACCGGTGTGAATTGTACAAGACGAATTCTGAAGCGCCTATGAGTCTAAGGTCCGTCCCGGGAGAGAATCTCACACGAAGTTCTTGAGTCTTGAGTATTCCCGGGGCGCAAGTGAAGAGATTCTTTGGCATTACTTTGAGGTGCTCTCTTCATTCCGCTCTCTTCTTGATTTGAGGAATCCGGTTCGTTACTCTATTGCTTATCCCAAGTGAACCGGTCATATAAGAGAGTGGGCTTTTTGAGAAGATTCTTGAGGATTGTTGGGCCTCATCACATGGATCGAATTTGAAGTGAAGATCTACCCAACTAGAGAGTGCTAGCATGCATCCGTAGATGGGCCTTCCCATCGCCGCCGAGGTAAGCCCGCTATAGAGATAGGCTAGAATCGCCGGTCCCACTCTATCTCCTTCCCATAAGCTCACTATAGCGCTTAATTGGGCCTCTTCTAGAAAGTCCTCCGTGAATGGGAATAAGATTGCTCCTGCCAAGCACACCACGAAGGCCTTTGCTGCCCGCTCTATCTCTTCATCTTCTTTGGCTTGATCTGCTCTCTTGTACACCCATGAGGCGAGCTTTAGAAGATTGATTCCTTTAGTAGCCTTGATTTGATTCACTAGGTTGGGGCTAGATATCAAGCTTGTTAATAGCTCATGAGAGGAAATTGGTTTTGGCATGATGGCCACCTTTTCCTCATCCCCTTGCTTCATTCTCTTCAAGCCCAAGAGCATCTCCAATTCTTCTAATAGGATCGTGGCTTCAAAAGTAGAGAAGAGGAAGGTATGAGTAGAAGGATGCCATATCTCTACAAGAGCCCCTATAGCTGCCCAGTCAAGACGAATTTGATCGTAATGTTTGGCATGGGTAACTAGACTCAGAAGGTGCCATCTTGTTAAGTACACCCTCATATCTAAAGAAAATTTGGAGAGTATGAGAGGCAGCCACTTAATTTTTGTAAATCTCCTTGCTCCTGGGACATTCGGGAAGTCCTGTGGAAGGAAGAAAGGAAGAACAATGCAGAGAAAGAAGGATAAATGAGCATGCATAAGAGAAGAAAGTTTAAGACAAAAGTGGAAAGGAACAGAAGGATTTTATCTTTACCTGGTTCATGGAGATTCTACTGCTGATATGCCCGTTGATCTCAGTTAGTCTGGGAATTGAGGACTTTGATCTCTTAAGTGCCCTCTCCATCTTCGGTTTGCAGGAATAAGCTCAGACGGTTGCGGTGCCTGCAGAAGAACACGAACAGACAGAAGAAGTAGCAGAAGAACAGAGCTCCGAGGATTGCTTTGATTGATTTGAGGAATTGCCTTCCCTTTATAGGAGTCCGGGGAGTCTTAAGGTTGTTCGGAGTTTAGCAAGTTTATGGCTATTAGGACTGGGTTTAGCTTTCGAATCGGAAACGGAAGTTTGTGCTTAATTAACGCCTTCTGTTAGGGCGTCAATTGTTGAATTGACGACCTGACCGAGGTCGTGTTGTGTTTAAACGCCCTTGAGTGCGTCGTGTTCTTCGTGAACCCTTGGTGCATTTCACGCCTCAGTGAAAGGCGTGTTTCTCTTTTTGACGCCCTCACGATAAGGAGCCCTTCATGTTTTGACGCCGTTCGGTCCAGGCGTGAATTGGTGAACTTATGAATTTCCTTCCCTACATGCTCTGATGAACTTAAGTGCTATTATTTCGTTGGAATTTTATTTTATTAAGCACTTATGATCATGTTATGCTTTGAATTGAGGATTATTTATATTGAAATTTTAAGAGAACTAATGAACTCTTGAGTGCAGAAGATTGCAGGTTTCGAGATGTCTGGATTAATGCGGAAGTAACATCATGTTGTTCCTGTTGTGAGCATTATTACTATATGGTATTCTATGGTATTATAGTATGTCAAGGACCTTGTGGTTCTGATGAACCTGGAGTTTGAGTTCCCCTTCATCAAAAACAGTGATAGTTCCAGGAGAGTCTTAATCACACGGATAGACCGTTGAGTCGTTCAAGGTCTGGGACGATGGTTCCACTTTCTGAGTTGATGCGCGGACAAACAGGCTTCGGCTTAGTGTCAGCTCAGAGATCAGGATTCTTGACCAAATCTAGATGGCTTAACAATAATATCCTTGATTATTTTCTATCTTTTAGTTTGTTTTAGTTTTTCTTTTAGCCCAGCATGCATCAGGTAGGACTTTGAGCTTTATGCTGAAAATCTTCATATTATGGCGGTAATGAAGGTCACTCGCTCTTGATTGAGTTGACATGAGACATTCCATTCCAAATTGAGTACTTTAGTCTCTTTGAAGCCGCTTAGGCTGATTACTTGAAAATATCCCTTTGCTGGATCTTCATCTCAATTCCCTTTATTTTTCTGCAAATCCACCTTGGTTGTAGCACATCCACATTGGTTGATAACCGCTCTCCAATGGTGTCTCCTTATCGTGCCATGCGCACATTTTTACTTGTTTAGTTTAATCTCCTTTATCCAGCAAATCGATGCTTCCTTGGAATCACTCGGAGTTGTTTCACTCAGAATCTTGGAAGGATTTCCAATGCTTAGTGTCTGAGACGTGTCACATCACACCTTGGCATCTACTTATCAGTTCGCTCCACTTCATTCCATTTGTTGCACTTTCACTCCATTTTCGTCTCACTCCCTTGCAAAGCAGACGCCAAGGCGGGGCAGCTGTAGACACGCCAAAATTGACGCTATGTTGATCAAATCTCATGTCACTATGTTGACGCCCCAAAGTGAACTTCAATACATTCATAATATGAAGTTTTTCTATTTTTATGTGTTTTTGGTTTGGTCTTTGCATTTTTGTGATTCGCGACCTGAAGAGGGGCGTGTTTTAAAAAGCGACCTTATCTAGGGCGTGTTCAAAAGAAAGGATGACCAAATGTCAGGGCGTCAATTCCTGGTATTATCCGGTTTCAAAATAAATTCAAATTATCGATTAACGTCCTTCCTCAGGGCGTGTTTTCAAGTAACGTCTTCATCTCAGGTGTTTTCTCATAATTTTCAAATAAAGTAAGTTTTATTGCCAAAATTAAATCCAAGAAGTGACGCCCTTGATCATGGTCATGTTTTTTAGTAACGTCTTGATGTAGGTCGTCAATTTGTGATTTGACGCCCTTCTGAAGGTCGTGTTTTATCTTTCGGTGTCCTGCTTAAACTCGTCTTTCCTGAGTAGTTCCCTGCCTTCAATGGTCTCCTTGCTCGAATTGGAACTAGAGTCCTGCCTCTTTTGATCATTGCCCGTTCTTATCCTTCCGAATCTGAGGTTATCTTGGATCTGGAACCCTATATAAGGATGTCTTGATCGACCTCGCGCGAGGTTGGCAGGGTTACGTTGGCAGGTTACGAGATTAGACGAGATCAGAGTTTATTGAGGTCGGAGGATACTTGGTTTACAGAGGCTCTTCATCTTCTTCCTGTGCGATCTTTTTAGAAGAGCCCTGCTTCCGCTTCTTCCTGTCAATAGCATCGACGTCGGTTCCCCTTTACTGTCGTCAGGGACAGCAGGGGTCTTTGTTTACTTTGTTTATGTTGTTCTGTTTTCATCGATCATCATCACGTCCACTGTGTTTTTTTTTCCTTCTTTTGCATTAGCTTCATCATATCTCCTCCTTCCCTAATTCTTTAGGGGTTTTTAAAAAAACAAAAAAAAGGTGCGCATGTCTTGTTCTTATTTCATCATCATATCATCTTTGGGATTGATACTACATTCACTTGGTTGATCCACTTCTTTTGCTTGTTTGTTTTGTCTCTTTTGCAAGGTAATCAATAAAGGAAAACCCCCTTCATCGGTCGGCCGATTGAAGGAGGAGGAGGAATTCACAATCCATCCCGCGTTCTATTTTCCACCAGGTATTCGTGATCTTCTTTGTTTCTTCTTGAGGTAACCCCTCTGGCGATCACCCTCCTTAGTAGCACCACGTGCTTCTTTTCCTTATTATTATATCATCTCCCCTTATTTTTTATTATGCTTTCTCATATTTAAACTCTTCTTCATGTGTGGATTTATCATGATCTACAGTGGACCAGTGGAATTTCAGTAGACTGCTGCTGCTTGATCCACACGAAGGCCCTGTTCCTATAAAGAGCCTCCTTACCCCTTCGATGGCTGCTACTGGTACTAGAGGAAAGGTCCCCAGAAGAAAAAGAGAAGGTTAGCCAGCCGAAGAAGAAGAAGAACAGAGAAAGAGATCGAGAGAAGAAGATAAGTGCAGCAGAGAAGAAGAGAGATAGAGAGAGATACAGAGTTAGAGGAGAAGATTTAGAAGAGAAGAAGGGAAGCTGCTTGAAGATCTGCTCCTACTGGACCGTGGATCAAATCCATGCCCGTCAGCTCCATGGGAGCCACATCTTGTTATTATTCTTTACAGCTTTCAGTCGCTGTGGTTCTATCTTTTGTTTTCTTTTTCCTTTTCATTTGATCACTATGTTTTCCGATTCTCTGGTTTGAGATCGGGGTTCCTCCTGTGAACTCAGGAGAAGGGAGACATTGTGTCTCCGGTTGCAAGTGGCTGGGAGTCACTTGTGGGTTCCCTCCTGGTTTGAAGGAAGAGAGACTTCGTCTCTGGTTGCAAGTGGCTGGGAGTCACTTGTGTTTTCCCTCCGGTCTGGAGGAAGATGGGAGGTTGTTCCCCTGGTCAAGCTGTTAGGCAGCACCTGTTGCAGACTGAGTCTGCGTTCTAGCTGTTGCTAGTGGAAGCCTCACTCCGATTTGGAGTGAGGGGTGGATGTAGGTCTGGAGGATCGAACCACCTAAAAAATCATTATGCAGTAGGTTGATTGATTTCGTTTGCTTCCGCTAGATGATTACTTAGGCGCGCTCTAAGTGTTTGTTCAACGTTCATTTGATTTTCTTTTATTCCGCGACTGTGTCTAGCTTCAGGATTTAATTTGGGTAATTTTGAAGAGGGATACATTCACCCCCCTATGTATCCGGGCCTTGCACCCTATCAAAAGATATTCTGACTACCTACAAGTAAAAACCACTGACTCGTTAAGTAATTCTATACTGACTTGAGTGCTTGAAAATCATGAACCTCTACCCAAGAAGAAGGGTATTTACTTGATGATCAATTATCTATTATCTCGTGATATGATATGGAAACTTCTTGCTCGATATATCCTACAAATTAGTTCAATTTTTGTGCTAGATATTTCATGCCTATCTCATTACTATATTTTCTATATTTTCTCGCATTCACTCATGCATGATCATAGTACATTGCATAAGATGTTAATTACTTTAAGCAAGTCTAGATCGTAGAGATGTAATTCCTACTGAGCGTTCGCTCATCCAGTTTTATTCCAATATTTTTCAGGTAATCAGGTGGCTAGCGAGACCGAGACTCACACGGGAGGGACAGGTGTGCAAGCGAGCTCTGGAAATTAGCAAACCTGTGTCTTTTACTTTTCTTGAGTCTAGCATGGTGTCTTTTGTTGAGTTATTTTGTCTAAGTCTGTTAGTGCGTCATTCCCTTTCTTCTTTCAGTGTGATGTAGTTGAGTCTCCAAGTTTGAAATTTGAAATTGTAAGAGACTTATATTGAAATAAAATTTTATTATTACTCCAAATTATTTGGTCTTATGCGATTACTCTTGATTATTCATGATTGTTTAACTGCTACGTTCCGAGCAAACAACACGTTCTGCTGCTATCGGTTCGGGGCGTGACAGTTTGCTTGTTGCATCGTTATCTAGTTTCATTGCTTAGATCAAGCTGTATTAACCCTTTTACGGGAGATCCTTGGTATATCAAAAGGTAGCTTCTGATCGACACAGTCAATCCTGTCGGGAGGAAAATACTTTGTGTGAGAGGATCTTCGGATTCTCGGACTCCGCCTAGTACCAAGGAACTGCTATAGGGGTTGTTTTAGCCAATTTCATATTGTATTTCATCTGATCTATTCCTGTCTGTTGTTTGTTCTTCATATATCTTTTAGATTTCTTAAAAAGGACTTAAAATCTATCTTCACCCAATTCACCCCCTCCCCTTGGGTTTCATTGATCGCGGGACTTTAATTGGTACCAGAGCTAAGGCTCTATCCTTCACAGATCTAACGATCTAGAGTGAGATCCGGATCAATGGCAAACAAGGGTATGATGCCCGAGGGTCACTCCATTAATCGTCCTTCCTTATTTGACGACTCAAACTACTCGTACTGGAAAAATAGAATGCATGTTTTTCTGAGGGCTCAAGAGTACGAAGTTTGGAGAGTTGTGGACAAGGGTCCTTACAAACTCGGGGATGATGAAGAAAAATGGACACCCGAGAAAATTAAGAAATGCACTGTTAATTTTAATGCTATGAATATTATGCAATGTGCGATGCACCCTAACGAATTTTCTCGTGTTTCTATGTGCAGCTCGGCTAAAGAAATGTGGGACAAACTGCGACTCATATATGAGGGGACGTCCGAGGTCAAGGAGACCAAGGCCAACCTTCTGGTCCGAGATTATGAGCTCTTCAAGATGAAGCCTGAAGAGACAATTTCAGAGATGTTCGCAAGGCTAACTGAGATCACGAATGGTCTCAAAAGTCTTGGGAAAGATTACACTAATTCTGAGCTTGTAAGAAAAGTGTTAAGATCCCTCCCTCTTGCGTGGCACACCAAAGCCACCAGCATTGAAGACTCCAAGAATCTATCCACACTCACTCGATGAACTCATAGGGTCACTCATGACCTATGAGATAAATGTGAAGAGGACAGCCGAGGAAGATATCAAGAAGAAGAAGGTGATTGGATTGAGAGCTCATCAATCCGATGACAACTTCCAAGAAGAAGATTCCAGTGACGAGAGCAACGAAGAAGAAGAATTGGCTATGATCACTCGCCAAGTGAAAAGATTTCTGAGGAAGAAAAGTAATTTCCAAGGCAACTTCAGAAAGGGGCAAAGGAAGCCCACTCAAACCAAGGGTGAGTCGAGCAAGCCGAGTAGCATCATATGCTACGAATGCAAGAAGCCCGAGCACATGAGAGGAGAGTGCCCAGATCTGAAGAAGAAATTCAAGAAAGATAACTTCGGAAAGCCCAAGGCCATGGTCGCCACGTGGAGTGATGAAGAGGATGAACCGTCCGATGAGGAGATACAAGAGCTCATGGAAAGCTTGTGCCTCATGGCACATGAGGATGACTCAACTGAGGTAAATTCGGATCCTGATTTTATTTCTAATGGACAATGGGAGTCTAAATATGAAAAACTGTATACTAAATACAAGAAAATCAGATCTGAAAATAAAACTCTCAAAAAGAAAATTGATGATTTGTCACATGAAGATATCTTTGTCAAGTTTAAAAAATTGGAACAGGAATGGTTTGAGGCAACGGAAGAAAAAGAAAGTCTGTTACAAATGATTTTAGATTGTGAAAAAAGTCAAAGAAGAGCTATCTTGCAAAATGTCTGAAATGGAGAAAGTGTGTGAAAAAATGAAAACTGAAGAAAAAATTCTGAAATCCACAAATTTAGAACTTGAAAAGAAAAATGTGAGTTTGGATAAAGAATTGGCTGAACTTCAATCCACCTTGTCTAGGTTTGTTAAAGGGAAATAAAATCTAGATAACTTGTTGGTGGTTAAAGTTAACTTCCAAAAGGAAGGTTTAGGGTACACTCCTCAAAATAAAAAATCTTTTGAGCATAAGATCACCACATCCTTTGTTCATGAAAAAGATAATAACCATGCTTCATGTTCCAATTCTAAACCAAAACATATCCAACCCAAACCACGACAATTTCAAAGAAAGTTTGCACCTGTTAACTGTTATCATTGTGGTAATTTGGTCATGCTATAGCAAATTTCTGGTTCAAACAAAGTCCACCAAGAAATCATATTTTTTGGACCAAGAAAAGATATGCACAGAATTGGACTAACTCCTATGGACCCAAATGAGTTTGGGTACCAAAAACAATTGCATGAAAATTTTTCTCTTGCAGATGTGTCTTGAAGTCAGGGGGAGCAAATGGTACTTGGATAAGGGCTGCTCAAGGCATATGACAGGGGACAAGAAGGTGTTCTCTACACTGCAAGACAAAGATGGAGGTTCAGTTGTCTTCGGAGGTAAAGACAAAGGTAAAATCATTAGGATTGGCAACATAGGTAAGAATTCTGAAATTCTTATTGAAGATGTGCTTTTGGTGAAAGGTTTGAATCATAACTTGCTGAGCATAAGCCAACTATGTGACAAAGGCTTTAAAATTGTTTTTGATGAAACCCATTGCCTTGTCAGAAATAAAACTTCCAATGAAATCAGATTCATCGGCAAGAGGAGCAACAATGTATATACTATTGATATTGATAATGTTTTTTGTAATGATATATGTTTGGTAGCTAACAATCATGATAATGCATGGCTATGACACCGTAGACTGGGTCATGCTAGTTTTGGAGTTATCTCCAAATTATCTAAACATGACTTGGTGAATGATTTGCCAAAATTAAAGTTTGAAAGTGATAAAATTTGTGAGGCTTGCACAAAAGGTAAGCAAACACGCATATCCTTCAAAAATAAGAATATTGTTTCTACCTCCCGGCCTTTGGAATTGCTGCATCTTGATTTATTTGGCACAACTAGGACATCCAGCCTAGGAGGGAAATCCTATGATTTCGTGATTGTTGATGATTACTCCAGATTCACTTGGGTGTTATTTCTATCCAATAAAAATGATGCATTGATGGAATTTCAAGTGTTTTGTAGGAAAATCCAAAATGATAGAGGCTACCTTATCACCACTATCCAAAGTGATCATGGTGGCGAATTTGAAAATCATGAGTTCAGCAATTTCTGTGAAGAGCACGGGTATACACACAACTTCTCATCACCAAAGACGCCCCAACAGAATGGAGTGATAGAGAGGAAAAATAGAACATTGATAGACATGGCACGGACCATGTTAAGTGAAAACTCTCTACCAAAATATTTTTGGGCTGAGGCGGTAAGTACAGCATGTTACATCATCAACAGGGCAATGGTAAGGCCCATTTTGAAGAAAACTCCATATGAGCTCTACAAGGGTAAGAAACCGAATATTTCCCATCTTAAACCCTTTGGTTGCTCATGCTTCATCCTGAACAATGGTAAGTCCAACCTAGGTAAGTTTGATGAGAAAAGTGACAAGGGAACCTTCCTAGGTTATGCACTTAATTCTAGAGCTTATCGAGTGTTCAATAAACAGACTTTAGTTGTTGAAGAAAGTCCTCATGTAATTTTTGATGAATCTGAACTAAAATTAACTACTCAAATTGTGGATGCAGGAGAAGCCCCCAAAGATTCAACTAATGCTGGAACATCTAAAGTCAAGGATGAACCAAATGAAGGAATACCAAGCAAGAGTGAAGAAGATGAAGATCCTTCAATTGAGAGACTGCAAGAGCAGCAAGTGCAGCACCCTGATTTGCCAAGCATCTCCACATTCTTAAAGGATCATCCAGCTGAAAACATAATCGGTAACCCTCAAGATGGGGTAAGAACCAGAGCCTCTCTAAGGCAAGTAGAAGAGGAAGATTTGATAGCCTTAATTTCACAGGAAGAGCCTAAGGATATCCTTGAAGCTCTCCAAAATGAATCCTGGATCCAGGCTATGCATGAAGAGTTGCACCAGTTCGAAAGAAACCAGGTGTGGACTCTAGTGCCACGACCTAAGAATCAATCCATTATCGAAACCTAATGGGTTTTCAGAAATAAGTTAAATGATATGGGATTGATTGTTAGGAACAAGGCCTGGCTTGTGGCCAAGGGGTATAGCCAGGAGATGGGTATTGATTTTGATGAGTCATTTGCACCGGTTGCTCTTCTAGAAGCAGTCCAGATCTTATGGTCTTATGCTTGCTCATCTAACTTTAAATTGTTTCAAATGGATGTTAAATCTGTGTTTCTAAATGGGTATATCAAAGAGGATGTTTTTGTAGAACAACCTCCAGGTTTTGAAGACCCCAAACATCTACAACATGTGTACAAGCTCCAAAAGGCCTTCTATGTGATGAAAGTGTGTGAACCAGGTTTTGAAAGTGTGTGAAAGTGTACAACCTCCTCCACAGTTTTATCATGGCGAGTCCTCCACTCAGGGAGATCCTCAGCCTTCTTGGGTAGACTATGAGATTTTTGACAGGCGGTTCACTGGATTAGAGACTCGTGTGAATACTTTTGGGGAGGGCCTTTCTGCTCTCGGGGATCGCGTAGACACTATGCGACATGTGGTTGACACCATGTCAGGCTGCATGGATTCCTTCTCCACTGCTCTGGACACCCTTTCCACTCATATGGCTACACTCACCACTCATATGACCAGCTTCCAAGACAGTGTCCCTGACTCAAGCCAATCTTTTCACATCATGAACCAAACTCTTCTTAGCATGTCTCGCCGTGATGCGGCTTGTGATCTCTCCATTGGCCGTATTTGAGACACTCTTCATGCTCAGGTTCATGCTCTTGCAGACATCCAACATCTCCTTGGACACCAGCCCTCTCCTCCAGAGGATCAGCCACCTCCACCTACAGATGCACCATGAGGATTTTTTTTCTTTTCTCCCTCTAGCTTGCTATCCTTTGGTTTTGTGTCACTTGGGTCCTCCTTCGTCTATCCCACTCCCTTTTGATGATGCCAAAGGGGGAGAAGTAGTAGTGCAGGGCTTTATATACTTATGTATGTCTGTGTGTGGTTGTGTGTTTGCATGTGTGACATGTGAGGATCATGAGTCTGCTTTATGCATTTGTTTAGTCCTTGAGTCTAGAGTCGTGCATTCACTTTTGCACTAATGTACCTTGTAATGAAACGATGAATTGAATGCAACTAGTGTTTGATCTCAAATGGTTGGGTCTTATATCTCATTTCTCTTCTAATTGGCATATACATGTTGAATGGTTTGTGTTCGCTGGCATAACGAGTTGTGAGTGGAATGCTTTGATTTCGAACCTTGATCTCAACCTTCAAACATCCCTCAAAGGCACGTTCATGTATTTCAAAATCCTTTCATTTTTGTCATCATCAAAAAGGGGGAGATTGTTGAGTATATCCAAGTGATTTTGATGATAATAAATCCAGGGTTATATGACTTATCACGTGCAATGTTTTAACTTTCAAGTTCGAATTTAACACGCATTCAAGCCAACTTCTTCATGTAATAAGCTTAAGTGTTTAAGCTCGTTCAAATACATAAATCATTATTTTGGGTTCAAAACCACCGAGCTAAGCTTAAACTCAGTCACCTGATTGGTACAAAGTAGCCATAAAATGTTCATTCATATATTATATTTGATTGGCTAACCCTTTAATTTTTGCAGGAAACCCAGCCAACGGTCGACCGCCAGCCTATAGCGGTCGACCAATTTTCCCAGGGACGAATGGCCAATTCCCTGTAAAATTCAGGTCGACCGCCAGCCTCGAAAAGCCCCTATTGTTGACCTTTTGTTCTCAACGTGGGAAGTCTCTCTTCAAGGATTTGTTTAATCCCAAAGCCACCAAACTTCCCATGATTTGTGGATCTGGTTCCTGGCTTGTCTTTTGACCATTCAAGAGTTATAAAAACATCACATTGAGGCTTGTAACCCTAATCAATCAAAGGAGGCCAAGGGAGGCTATCAAGGGGAGATTCAAGATTTGGTACTGTAGCCGTAAATAGTGCTTCGAGAAGAAAGAGCTTCATCCATCTTCATCTATTTGCATCCATCTTCTTCCATCTTCAAGCAACATCTGGAGCAGATCAACCCCAAGCCAAGAGGAGATCAAGTTGCATCCAAAACCATCTTCATCAACTAAGGGGGAGCTTGAATCTGAAGTTTTCTTTTGTGTTTTCCATTCCAATCTTGTTGGGCTTTAATTTTTGTGTTCTTGTAATATTCAAGCATCTATGTGTGTGTGGATCTACAAGGATCCGTGTGTGTGTGTGTGATCTTCTTGTTCTTCATCCTTCCTTGTGTTTCGGTGCGTGTGCACCTTCGTGGGAGTTCTGAACTCACACGAGTGTGTGTGTGTGTGTGTGTGTGTGTGTGTGTGTGTGTGTGTGTGTGTGTGTGTGTGTCTTGATCTTGTAACTTTCTACAAGATAGTGTGTGAATCCTCACGGTCGGTGAGGGGTGGACGTAGGTTGAAGTTGTTGCATCCGAACCACCTAAAAATCATGGTGTTCTGTGTGGTTTGCTCCCTATCTCCTACCTCCAGTTATAATCTAGTTTACATGCTTGTTGCATCGTTATCTAGTTTCATTGCTTAGATCAAGCTGTATTAACCGTTTTATGGGAGACCCTTGGTATATCAAAAGGTAGCTTCTGATCGACACAGTCAATCCTGTCGAGAGGAAAATACTTTTTGTGAGAGGATCTTCAGATTCCCGGACTCCGCCTAGTACCAAGGAACTGCTATAGGGGTTGTTTTAGCCAGTTTCATCTTGTATTTCATCTGGTCTATTCCTGTCTGTTGTTTGTTCTTCATATATCTTTTAGATTTCTTAAAAAGGACTTAAAATCTGTCTTCACCCAATTCACCCCCCCACTTGGGTGTCATTGATCGCGAGACTTCACACAGGAGAAACTCGGATCCCAAACAAGGGAAATGAAAAGCACTAAAGATATGAAAAGAACAAACGAAAATCAAACAAGAGAAACAAAAATAGTTATAGCTCCGAGGCGCACAATGACTGTGGATTTGATCCATGAGTCAAGTCATGATCAGATCTTCAGGATGCACTGGCCGCACACTCTTTCTCCTTCTCACGATTTTCTTCTCTCTCACTCTGGCTCTCAGCTTCTTCTTCACTCACTGACTACCTCTCTTCTTCTTCCTCTTCTTCTTCTTCTACTTCTACTGCTGGCTCTCTTTTCTTTTCTTCTGGCGGCCTCTTTTCAGCACAAGCACCCCTCTTCGAAGAGTAATATAGCTTTATATAGGAACAGGGGCTTCGTATGGATCAAGCAACAGAACCCTACTGACATCCCATTGGTCCACGTGTTAGGGAATAGAAGCTTCCTTTCCTCGGATCACATGCCTGTCATTTGCCCCTTTATCCACGAGCCAGCCTTCTGCCATTTCAGAGATCACGTGCCTCTACTGCGAACGAAATTGTTCCCTGCAAAAGACAGAGTATCGTTTAGGATCACTTGCAGAAAATTAGAGTTCATCACGTGGAAGAGCAGACCTTGCACAGACAGCTTAATTAAACCAGATGTGCACTGACCGTGAAATGCGTAAATAGACATATGCACAGACCTAGAATAGAGAAGAGCTCAGTGCAAAGTTTGCACTGACTATAATATGTCTAAGTCAAAAACCTGCACCGACTGAATAGGCTTTAGCCATGCACCGAGATCTACAGTGACTTGCATCGAGTTCATATGCTGACAGACATATACGAACATGCACAGTGTATTGCACCGACTTTCTATATGCACGGACCTTCAGATGCAGCAAGAGTGTATTGCACCGAGTTTCAATATGCACGGACCTTCAGATGTAGCAACAGTGTATTGAACCGAGTTTCTATATGCATGGTCCTTTAGATGCAGCAACAGTGTATTGCACCAAGTTTCTATATGCATGGAGTAAAACGTGCATAGACCAGAGCTATAGTGATTTGCATCGACTATGTGGTGAGACTTATACCTACGTTTAACCAAAAGTTGCTCTGACTTGGTGCAAACCAAACCTTGCACCGACCGTGGTCATGATGAAACACGAAACCTGCACCGACTTCATGCAATATGAGACTCAAATGGATGAGACGCTAACAGAGACACAAGACCATAAGTGCATGAGACACGGTCGCAGTTGTGCATGAGACGCAGAATGAGACGCATTCAGACATGAGACACAAATGCATGAGACGCAGAGGTGCATTGACACTGGGTGTGCTAAGACGTAGTAGAGACACAGCCATAGACACAATTGCATGAGACGTAATAAGAGATGCAAGACTGGCGCTAAAGACACAGCATAAGACGCAGGCTACAGGAATGTGCACAGACTTTGAAGTGTCCACAGACCCTAAACAGTAATATGCATGGACCTAAACATGCACTGAGTGTATGAATGGACTGACCTTGGTATGAGACGTGCATACACAGGAACATGCACTGACCTACCATATTGCACCGACCTTATATTCGTTTGGCCAAAACATGCACCGAATGTATATGCTGTAGACAAAAATCTGAACAGACCTAGTCTCGCATAATGCACAACGTGCACAGACGTTGTATTAAAGAGGAAAAACATGCACCAACTTCATATGTTCATGTGAACAGAGTGCAAAAGTGCACAGATCTATGTATGCAAAATACATAGACTTGCACTAACCTACATTGCACCAACCCTATGACCAAAATGAACGTGAAGGCTCATGAATACAAACTGTTTGATAAAATGACTTGTTTCAGTATGAAGGTGCAAGCATTACCTGATCTGACTGTGCATTAACCTTAACTATCACTGTGTTGACTTTGACTTGGGTTGAGTTCCTTTTCATGACCCGTGAGTCATTCTTAAACATGTTATGGCAGTTTCTCATAATACATCAGGATTATATCATCAAGGATGTACATGTAAACATAATGAGACATAATATTTGTCATCATCAAAACTCCAGAACCACAGGGGACACAACAATCTCCCCCTTTTTGATGATGGTAATATTATGAGTCATTGCAATAGATTCATCATGATGATTATGAGATATCATTTGAAAGTTCATGAACATTCACCATAGAATAACTCAGTCAGAAATGAGCATGTAAAACACCATGTGTGCAACATCTGACAAGAGTTACAATTGATGATGCAAATGATGACTAACCAAGAGTGAGTGACAAATGACTCAATGACTCACAAAAGTTCTCCCCCTTTAACAACATCAAAAAAAATTGAATGATCATTGACTGTTGAAGGTGAGAATATTGAAGGTATTATGCAAACTGAGTGATTGTCATCTAAAACTTCCCCTGACAAGATACTCTCTTGTATGACAGAGCAGGAGGGGTGGAATGAAATGAATGATCATTGAACCACAGGGACATGCAAAAATTCTCCCCCTTGGATGGACAGTGATTGGAATGAAGCACAGGGGTAATTATGGACAGATAAAGCAATGACATAAAGAAGTCAACAGATAGTGCTGATTGCAAACATATCAAACAGTTAGGTCTGAAATAATGGAGTCCAATTTGAGAAAGCAAGTATTCAGAATGAATGAGAAAGGTTTTCAATGGGATATCAATTTCATACATCTGATTAAACAGGTATTTCAGACTCTTCTATTCTAGAGATTTATGAATGATTCTTCATTGACAAGTTAGATCAGAATATGATGTATGCAAGGCTTGTTCATAAGCTTTCTGTACTCATATCTGAAATCAGTTTTCTTAATAAAAGTGAACCATGCTTTCATATTGAAAGTCTTGTTTAACCTTCTTCTTTCTTACTCACTCAATTTCAAAGATTCCCTTAAGAGATGCAATCAATAGTATTGAGGTTAAACACATATGAAAACATTTGTTTCTATCAAGGGTTCCAATAGAATTTTTCTTTTGCAAACATTTTCAAATGATACACTAGATCAGCAACAATTTTCGTAACAATCTTCAAATGATAACTAGAGGATACACGTTGTTTAGACGCCAGTATCCCTAAGCTCTTGGAAGGAGTAACTGTCATGCTTCATAAGAACAGAGATAGCATTTACACTTCATGACATACAACAACTCATTTCTTTGATGAGTGAGATGTATTTCTCAGTGTGCATGCCATTGCTCTGCTAGATTTTCAATCAATTTTAAGCAGAGTTAACTATGGCACTTCATGACACACCTCAACTTATTTCTTTGATGAGTGAGATGTGTTTCTCAATGACCAAAGATATTACTCTGTCTAGATTTACCCTTAGACATGTTCCAGATTCTCAGATGTTTAAAAATAATACTTATTTCATACATATCAATCAAGGAATATCATGATTTCAGAATTTTTAGAATTCAGAAGAGTTTAAAAGATACAACGTGAAAATGTTGGTTAAAGTTTATTAAGACTAACTCAGATATTTTCAAGATATGTTCATAAACAAACACAATACATACATGAAACTTCAACTGGCTGAAAATTTCAGGCATTCATAGTCCTATATAATAGAAGATTTTTCTTTAAGTTGTTTTCAGATTTATCATCAGGATATGCACAGAGAAATCTTTCAGAATTTTCAGGGAAGGCAGAAACATTTTAGAGAGCAGCCAATTCAACAAGGATGGGTGATAATGGCTTATAACAGTTGAACCAAGAAGTTGAAATGTGTTGCATTTCACATTCATCACAGGGATTTAAACAAGATAGCAGTTCAAACTGAAGATGGGAAGTTCAGTTGATAGAAGTGAGCTGTTAGCATGTAATATATGCAATGATCACATTGTTTCCTCGGTATACAACTACCCCTAACACGATGCACTGTATGATTGAAATCTAAGAACAATGGATGCAATGAAATTTATGTATGGCATTTTTATGACATATGCTCATGAACATTTAGACTGCTCTTCATGCAACTTTGACCTATGGTACCAGGCGGAGGACTTGGTCTAAAGATCACCTTACACATAGCAAGAACTTCCAGACAGAATTCATCTGCCCTTTAGTATCTCACTATTTATATACCAAGAGTCATGCATGACAATCCAATGCAAATGCAGTTCTATATGCATCTTAAGCTGACAATATGCTACTTATATGCAATTGTGAATACATGTGCATGTCAAATATGCAGGTAAACATTTTAAGCATGAGACATCGTGTAAGAAACAAATTCATTCAATTCAGCTTTTCAATTTTATGATGTGTAATTCATTTTCAGTCAGTTTCAATCAATTCAGATTTCAGTATGCAAGCATCAATTTTAGTTAAATTGTTGCACAAATAACACATCATATTCATTGAGAGATTTTAATGCCAAGCATAGATGCAAATGAGAAACTATATGCATGAAATTTTGATTAACAAATCAAACATGATATGCAACTATCTAAACAAGGTTATCAAAAGCACAAATGTCTACCAGCGGAGGTGGGGTTTTACCAAACTTTGGATGCCTTGGTTTATTTGACCCCCTTTTATTATTTTTCTGTATTTATTTCCTCCAAGGCATTCCTGCAAAGCAAAGATCTTATTTTGCAGATTTAGGTACCCAAGTGTTCTTGGGTCCTACATGGTTAGTAACATCTTTGATAGGTGCTTTCCACAATCTTTGAGCTTTCTCATCATCAGAAATCATTAAATTGCAATCACACATAGAATGCCCAAAGACTCCACAGTAATGACATGAAATAACAGAACTTGAGCTCTTTTTCTGCACATTATCATAAGCATGGAATCTATGTGCATTAACATGAAAATTTCTATTATTTGCATGAACATACTGTTTTCCATATCGTGCCATCCAGCAGTCAGAGCCTCGGTGGCCATGTTTTCCACATTCAAAACATGTAGGAATCTTTCTTTTAAATGCAAATTTATTCCTACCAAAATCATTTCTGTCTGCAGAGAGATTGACAATTTTAGAATTAAATTTTCTACCCTGAACATGCCAGCATTCAATGGCCCTGTGGCTTGTCTTTCCACAATTGAAACATGCATAATATTTTCCATTTATAACAAATTTATTCCTACCAATAGCATTATGGTTTGCAGGGGATTTAGCAGATTTGAAATGAACATCTCTCCCCTGTTTGTGCCAACAACGAGATGCAATGTGGCCTATCTTGCCACAGTGAAAGTAATGATTTCTCTTTTGCTTAAGTACATGATTTCTATCATGTGATTTTCTAGCATGCTTTGCATTTAGATCATCTTGTTCCATCAATCTACACTCATGCATCAAATGACCAAATTTATGACAATAATGACATGACATTTTCTTTTTGTATGCATGAATGTATGTATTTGGGTTATGCACAGCACCAGCATGAATGTTTCTTTCCCTATTCTGCACTTGAACATTCTTTTTCACTTTTTTAGCTTGATTCTGAATTTTGGTTTTCTGAATTTTGTTTTGTTTTTGATTTCCCTGAGCAGTGGGCTGTTCAACTTGAGATGTGGTGGCAACATTTGAAGCTTTTACAAATGAAGTAATCAGTTTATTTTCAAAGGCTTTCTTATTAGCAGTTTTGTAGCCCAACCCTTCTTTTCTGAGATTGACCTTCACTCCTAGCAACTTGTCCAGATTTTCTTGCCCATCAACAAATTTGGACAAAGCATTGTTCAAATCTTGAATTTCATTTTCAAGAGATGCAGTGTGTATTTCATAACTTGTAATCTCTTGTTCACTGTAATTGACAGCTTCATTCAAAACTTTGTTGGCAATTTTGTATTCTTCGATCTCCTTTCTAAACTCATCAACCCTTTTAGATTCATCTGTAAAGACGGTTTTCCCTTTTTCCAATGTAAGAAGCCTTTCAGACATAGCATTGTTTAACAGTTTCAATTTTTCAATTTCTTCTTTAAGCTTATCATTTTGAACTAATTCATTTATTAGAATCTGATCCTCTGGATTAGCTTCATGTTTCCTTCCAATTTCAAGTTCCTTCAACTCTCTTTGCTATTTTTCAACATTTTTCTGCAACTCCATGTTTACAACTTTGATGGCATCAAATTTTTCAGCAAGCAAGTTATTCTCTTGTTTGAGTTTTTCAAATGTTTCTTCATTTTCCCTAGAGGTTTTTCTGAGAGATTCATTTTCAGATTTCAACTTGTTTAGATCTGAGTAAACACATTCAAGATCTTCCAGCAATTTTCCATACTGCACATGATTGCTAACGAGAATCTGATCATCATTAGTTGAGCTGAGTTTTTCTTCAAGTTCAGATATCTCATTCACTAGTTCTTTATTTTCAATTTTTAGCAATCCAATTTGTTTCTTAAGCTTCTGATTATCAGACAAACAAGCATCATGAGATTGTTTCAATTCCATACATTTTTTACAAGAAGAATTTGAACTATCCAATCCAGTCCTCTTTTTTAATTTTTTATATTATTTTCTCAACTTGTCATGTGACTCTAATAAGTCAACATATGCATTCTCCCAGTCATATATAGTATAGTTCTCAAAAGGGTTTACCTCATCATCGTCCTCTTCTTCATTTTGGCTGCCACTTTGATTACTTCCATTAGCCATCATGCAGCTATCCTCATTTCTCCTGTGAGCTAGCTTCAGGTTATCCAGAATGTCCTTAGCGGACCTGCAGTCATGAAAGCAAGAATGTAGGGCCTTGTCAGTAGCTGCTTTCATTAGATTGAAGACTTTCTGATTTTCTCCAAGCTTTGATCTGTGACTGTTAGTCCATTTGGACTCTTTCTTTGGTAATCTGTGAGGACCATGTGAAATTAATTTCCACAGATCAGGATTAATCAGTTTTACATAATTATGCAGACTACTAAGCCACGAATCAAAATTAGATCCATTGAAAATCGGTGGATGAGCCATGGAAATCAGTTTAAGAGTACATCAAGCAATAGACAAACCCAAATAGAACTGCACGTAAAAATATGATAGCAAGATCCTCTGCAGATCGTTGGATTTGATGAATTAGAGACCCTCTCTGATACCACTTGTTGGGGTGCAAGACACGGATTCAGAGGGGGGTGAATGAATCCCCTTTAAAAAACTATTACGGAAATAAAATATTGCCAAATAAGCAACACTCAGTCACCAAACTGGTCAACCAATCAAACTCCTAACTCAGTGAAGGAGATGATAACAGCAGATAAGAGCAAAGGTACGCAAGCTTACTGAACAAACCAAATAACGATGTAGGCTAATAAACGAGTCAAGTGAGACAACTATCAACCGTGTAGCGCTCATGAAACATCCTACGAAGGGTGGTAGAAGATATGGAGTAGAGCACAAAAGCAAACCACATAACACCAGAATTTTTAGGTGGTTCGGCCAGACCTCCAGTCTGCCTACGTCCACCCCTCACTCCAAACCGGAGTGAGGCTTCCCTTGCAAACGCAAGAACAGCAGACTCAGTCTGCAACAGATGCTATCTAACAGCTTGACCCAGAGGAACACACTCCTCTCTTCCTCCAACCCGGAGGGGAACCACCAGTGACACCCAGTCACTAGCAAACCGAAGGACCAATCCTCCCTTCCTCCAAACCGGAGGGAAACCCACAAGTAGCACACCACTACTTGCAACCGGAGACTACGTCTCCCTTCTCCTGAGTCCACAGCAGGAACCCGGATCCCAAACAAAGGAAACAGAAAGCACTAAAGATATGAAAAGAATAAACGAAAATCAAACAAGAGAAACAAAAATAGATATAGCTCCGAGGAGCATAATGACTGTGGATTTGATCCACGAGTCAAGTCACGATCATATCTTCAGGATGCACTGGCTGCACACTCTTTCTCCTTCTCACGATTTTCTTCTCTCTCACTCTGGCTCTCAGCTTCTTCTTCACTCATTGACTACCTCTCTTCCTCTTCTTCTTCTTCTTCTTCTTCTTCTTCTTCTTCTTCTACTTCTAATGCTGGCTCTCTTTTCTTTTCTTCTGGCGGCCTCTTTTCAGCACGAGCACCCCTCTTCGAAGGGTAATGTAGCTTTATATAGGAACAGGGGCTTCGTATGGATCAAGCAACAGAACCTTACTAACATCCCATTGGTCCACGTGTTAGGGAATAGAAGCTTCCTTTCCTCGGATCACGTGCCTGTCATTTGCCCCTTTATCCACGAGCCAACCTTCTGCCATTTCAGAGATCACGTGCCTCTACTACGAACGAAATTGTTCCCTACAAAAGATAGAGTATCGTTTAGGATCACTTGCAGAAAATTAGAGTTCATCACGTGGAAGAGCAGACCTTGCACAGACAACTTAATTAAACCAGATGTGCACTGATCGTGAAATGCGTAAACAGACATATGCACAGACCTAGAATAGAGAAGAGCTCAGTGCAAAGTTTGCACCGACTATAATATGTCTAAGACAAAAACCTGCACCTACTGAATAGGCTTTAGCCATGCACCGAGATCTACAGTGACTTGCACCGAGTTCGTATGCTGACAGACATATACGAACATGCACAGTGTATTGCACCAACTTTCTATATGCACGGACCTTCAGATGCAGCAAGAGTGCATTGCACCGAGTTTCTATACGCACGGACCTTCAGATGCGGCAACAGTGTATTGCACCGAGTTTCTATATGCATGGTCGTTCAGATGCAGTAACAGTGTATTGCACCAAGTTTCTATATGCATGGAGTAAAATGTGCACAGACCAGAGCTATAGTGATTTGCATCGACTATGTGGTGAGACTTATACCTACGTTTAACCAAAAGTTGCACCAACTTGGTGCAAACCAAACCTTGCACCGACCGTGGTCATGATGAAACAGAAAACTTACACCGACTTCATGCAATATGAGACTCAAATGGATGAGACGCTAACAGAGACACAAGACCATAAGTGCATGAGACACGATCGCAGTTGTGCATGAGACGCAGAATGAGATGCACTCAGACATGAGACACAAATGCATGAGACACAGAGGTGCACTGACACTGGGTGTGCTAAGATGCAGTTGAGACGCAGCCATAGACACAATTGCATGAGACGCAATATGAGACGCAAGACTGGCGCTAAAGACACAGCATGAGACGCAGGCTACAGGAATGTGCACGGACTTTAAAGTGTCCACAGACCCTAAACAGTAATATGCATGGACCTAAACATGCACCGAGTGTATGAATGGACTGACCTTGGTATGAGACGTGCATACACAGGAACATGCACTGACCTACCATATTGCACCGACCTTATATTCGTTTGGCTAAAACATGCACCGAATGTATATGTTGTAGACAAAAATCTGCACAGACCTAGTCTCGCATAATGCACAACCTGCACAGATGTTGTATTAAGGTGGAAAAACATGCACCGACTTCATATGTTCATGTGAACAGAGTGCAAAAGTGCACAAATCTATGTATGCAAAATACAAAGACTTGCACTAACCTACATTGCACCAACCCTACGACCAAAATGAACGTGAAGGCTCATGAATACAAATTGTTTGATAAAATGACTTGTTTCAGTATGAAGGTGCAAGCATTACCTGATCTGACTGTGCATTGACCTTACCCTTTCACTGAGTTGACTTTGACTTGGGTTGACTTCCTTTTCATGACCCGTGAGTCATTCTTAAACCTGTTCTGACAGTTTCTCATAATACATCAAGATTATATCATCAAGGATGTACATGTAAACATAATGAGACATAATATTTGGCATCATCAAAACTCCAGAACCACAGGGGACACAACAACATTTTCCTGTATAATTTTCAAATAGAACTCTTGAAATTCAGTAAAAGCATCATTTTTGTGTGTGAGAAAAAACACCCAAGTGAATCTAGAAAAGTCATCAATAAGTACAAATCCATATCTTCTTCCTGATAAGCTGACTGATCTTGTAGGTCCAAAAAGATCCATATGAATCAGCTCATAAGGTCTAGAAGACAGGTTCTCAGTTCGGGATTTGAATGACTTCCTAGTTTGCTTGGACTAGGTGCATGCATCACATATTTTATTTTCATTTTTAAAAGAGATTTCAGGGAGTCCTCTAACCATGCAGTGTTTATTCAATTTATGAAGAACAGTGTAACTGCCATGACCTAGTCTACGATGCCAAAGATAGGTCAAGTCATCTTTATTTGCTGTGAGGCATACATTGGAATTTGCAATGTCATCTAAATCTACCAAGTAGATATTATTCACTCTCTTACCAGAAAACTTAACAATATCAGAGTTAGGTTCATAAATGTTGCAGCCATGAGAATCAAAGACTACTTTATGACCTTTATCATAAAGCTGGCTAATGCTAAGCAGATTGTAAGTAAGTCCTTCAACCAGCAATACTTCATCAATACAACATGTAGTACACTTACCTACCTTACCTGACCCAATGATTTTTCCTTTGGTATTACCTCCAAAGGTGACCTGTCCTGCACTCTTTTCGACCAACATACAAAATTTTGCCTTGTCCCCAGTCATGTGCCTAGAGCAACCACTGTCCAAGTACCACATATTATGCTTGGCTGCCAAGCATACCTGCAATGACAAATAAGAAGAAGAGTTTGGAACCCAAAAACGTTTGGGCTCCAGAACAGAAGTAACATTATTCAAACATGACAACAAATGCTTTGAAATCCACATCTATTTGGGAATTGTTTGTTTGGTTGATTTGTTTATTTTCTTCTTGTTGTTATTCTTCTTTTCAACATTAATAGGTTGAATCTTTCCTGTTCTGTTCTGTGTCCTGACACCATTATTATTAGCAGATTGAGCATGTTTGTGCCAGTGCCTAGGCCAGTGAGCATTCAGTGTAGTGTAGCCAATGGTGGTCCTAGGCTGAGCATAGTGGCTGTGGTTTCTTGGATTTCTATACTTGTCTTGCCTGAACCACTTCCCATCATGAGGTCTGAAATTCTGACTAGGGTGTGAATGATATGCTGACCTTAAACTAGTTCTATCCCTGCCAGACCTACTGAATTAATGAGAATGTATGAATTGGTATGGAGTGTAAGTTGGAGCTCTGGAATAGTAAAATTGACCTGAGTTACCCCTGTTTGAGTCTTGTCTCTTGAACACCTTAGGCCCACCTGAAGTGTGCATGGGTATAAATTGGATCTTTTTCTGATTTTTCTGTGGAGACTTGGTGAACCTAGCCTGAAGTTTTTGTGTATGTGAAGGTTGACCCCTAACCTGAAATCTGCCCTGAGGTGTGGGGCAGTGTGTGCTCACATGACTAGACACATTAATTTTCTATTTGCCCTTGTCCTTGGCACTGGGCATTTTGAAATTAGCAAACTTTTCTAGAGTATTTCCACTGCTCATTTTAATGAGAGGTCCTTTTCCCTTTTCTGCCTCAAATGAGACAGTCTTGATTTCAAAACTCTTTTTAGCAGTTGGATTAAAGCCTAGCCCCTCTTTTCTAAAATTCACTTTAGTCTCCAAGAGAGCATTCAGATTTTCAGTCCCTTGGGTCATATTCTCAAGAGTTTGTTGTTTGTCCTTATTTTGTTCTTCTAGATTCTCTACATTCTTTTTCAACTCGATGTTTACTCCCAACACAGCTTCATATTTTTCGTTCACAATTTTCATTTCCTTTTCAAAATTCTACAATCTAAGCTTCAGATCATCAATAACATTTTCCAGTATTTCGTTTTCTTTTCTAGCATCAATCAAAGCAATTTTTATTTCATCAGATTCAGCACAAGATTTCTTTAAAACATCATTTTCAGTTTGAAGATAGGCAATTTTATCCGACAATGTGGTATCATTTATGATAGAGTTAACTTTCCTTTTTAAATGCCTATTCTCCTTTTTAACATCATCAAATTTATCAAGAAGTTCAGCATATGCATCCTCCCAATCAGAAATAGTGTAATTCTTAAAGGGAGAAGTTACCTGATCATCTTCATCACTTTCACTATTCTTGGCCATTAGACAGATTTGACTTCTTTCCTCTTCACTTTCAGAGGTGCAGCTGTGACTGCCCTCATCCTCGTCACTCCAAGTACTAATCATAGCCTTTCAGTTATTGTTCTTCATCTTTGGCTTTTCTTTTTGAAGCTCTGGACAATCTGCCTTCAGGTGGCCAGATCTCCTACACTGATAACAAACATTAGTATCATTCTTTTTGGCAGAATTAGATTTGTACCTTGAGTGTCTCCTGTCAGCCGGATTTTTTCTTCTGAATTGTCTTCCTTCTTTTCTCAAGAATCTTTTAAACTGACGGGTCAGCATAGCAAACTGATCATTTTCAATTTTTGTTCCAGAAGAGCTACTTCCACTGGATGACCCCTTGCTACTAGATGTTGCCTTCAATGCTATAGGTTTCTTCTTTTTCTCTAACTCATCTAATCGAGGAAGATTCATTTCATAGGCCATGAGAGAACCTATCAGCTCATCCACTGTTGTAGAAGCTAAATTCCTAGACTCTTCAATCACAGTAGCCTTGGTATGCCATATAGGAGTCAGAGAGCGCATAATTTTCCTCACCAACTCATAATCACTATAATTCTTACCCAAGCTTCTAAGGCTGTTGGTGATGACCATAAGACGAGCATACATCTCAGTAATATTCTCATTCTGCTTCATTTTGAAGGCCTCATACTCCGAGACCAACATGTTTGCCTTGGTTTCTCTCACTTGTGAAGTTCCCTTATAAATAACTTCTAGTTTATCCCACATCTCTTTCATTGTAGCACAAGATGAGATCCTAGAAAATTCTGTGGGATGTAAAGCACACTGGATGGCGTTGATAGCACTCCAGTTAAGTGTTGACTTTCGGATCTCTTCTCGTGTCCATAATTCCTCGTTCTCGGACAGATTGAAGGGACCTTTGCTGACGACCTTCCAAATTTAATAATCCTTAGCTCTCAGAAATACTTGCATATGATTCTTCCAATAGGAATAATTAGAGCCATCAAAGTAGGGTGGCTTACTTGTTGAATGACCTTCGGCTGTTAACCCTCTAGCATCAATAATGACTACCTCTTCAGGATGTTAGTCTCTGCAGAAGAGTTAGGCTCTGATACCAAATGTAGATTAGATCTAGAGGGGGGGTGAATAGATCTTTCCCCATAAGGTTGACAGAATTAAACGATATACGCGGAATTCAAAATTACTTAATCACAACAGTCAAATCAATCACAGAACAGTCAGCCTATAGATCAATATCAGTATGCAAAAATGTCAGTAGATATAGTGACTGACTTAATTGCCAATTGATCTATTGCACATCAATGAGCTTGGAAGAGGTACCTGGTGGAGGTTTGACTCTAGGAGACTCCTCACACCACAAGAGATTCACCTTCCAGGTACGCGTGACCTACCCTTTGTGTGGAATCCTTTTATATACCATCTTCTAGCTCACGAATGAACACGAAATCCAGCAGTTAATTCAGACAGTTAGCAAGAAAGAATGCAGCAAACACACCTACAATAGTAATCACAGACACAAGGAATTTAAGGTGGTTCGATCTCCTCCAAAGATCTACATCCACCCCTTACTCAACTGAGTAAGGCTTCACTGCTGAGCTTTGCACCTTCCTACAGCTGATCCACAGCTTTGGGGAAAGAGTTCCCTACAGACGCTGAGCCTTACAGCTTTAGCTAACCAGAGGAATCTTCCTCTGCCGCTGGGCAATACAGCTTGGCCAACTGCTGACTTACAGCTTTAACAATCCGCTGACACACAGCTTGAGTAAACAGAAGTTTGTAAAACAAATCAAAGAAATTGAGAAAACAAGATAATGTAGCTCTGAATTGAGCGAATGTAGCTCTAATCGAGCAGATTGGTTCTAGTTTTGAACCAGGAACTAGGAACATATAACTCACTCACTGACTAAACTCCAATGCACTTCTCTTCCTCAATGCTATGTTTTCTCCTTCTGATGATCAGCCTCACTCGTGTCTCTTCTCTACACTCTTCTGAATTCCAGCTCTCTAGATGCTCACTCTTCTTCTTATACTTTGTTCAACGTTTTCTTCCGCTCACTGTCTACTTTTGAAATGGGCGATCGGCCCTCCTTTTATAGACTCCAGGAGATGGGCACGTGGTCGCCACAATGCCCGCCCAAATTTTAAGCCAGATTTGGTTCTGACTTATCCACGTGTTAGCATCACAGTGCCGCTGCTTTACACGTGGCAAGATCGCCTGCTATCAGCATGCCTTGGATCACGTGCTAATCACTTGGTACTTAAGCTCCACGTGAGATGAGTCGCATGTTGCTCAGTAGATGCTCGACCATATGGCTATCCTGGCAATAGCATAGATAGATTGTTAAGTGTTTGATAAATTGTGCTGACTTAAATGCTTCAGAATTCATGAGCACAAGTGAACCAACTAAGCCACCATATACACATGCATTGATTTTTTATGCAGAAATATGAGATTGAAGTTCAGATCATAATGTGCTGAAGATTCTGTAATTATGAATGTGAAATCATCATTAACTCTGATCTAACATCAACCCATAGTGAGAAATGCAAGAGCTAGCACAGACTTTAACCTAAGCCATAGCTAACTAACATAGACCTAGTACTCAAGGCATGGTCCACTAACACAAACCTTATGCTCAAAACAGTGCAAGGTAATGCAGACTCTAATGCAAAGGACATATGTGCTAACATCGACCTCAGCCAGCAAAAAGCAAAACTTGCACAGACATTATATGGCTATATGCAAGATGTGCACATACTTGCTATAGTGTGTGCACAGACTTCATATAGTCATATGCAAACATGCACAGACTTCATTGTGCATGTATGAAATGTGCACGGACCTCAATTGCTATCACTAGCAAATTTGCACGGACTTCTCATGGCAGACAGTCCACATGCACAAACCTATGTTGTGCATAGACTCTAAACATGCACAGACCTTATAACATGCATAGAGAAAGTATGCATCGACCTTGGAGACTTATGTGCATAGACTTCATTGTGAGGGAGGAAAACATGCACCGACATTAGAAAGCTAGCATCGACCCTAGTGTGCTTAAGGAACAACTAGCATCAACCTTGGGTAAACATGTAGCACAGCTAGCACCGACTTGTATAGTACATAGCGCAGCTAACACCGACCCAGGTGCAGACAAACTCAAGGTAGCACAGACCTTGATATGCTTGGAACGGAGCTAGCGTCAACTATACATACACTGACTCAGACCTAATGCATGAATTGTTCTATACTAACATAGACCTTACATGTAGAATGCTTGACTAACACTAACCTCAGGTTTCATCAAAATAACCAATGCTACAAAGTCAACAATAAATTCAGTCAATTAAGCTGTTGCCAATCATTCAAAAGACATTGTGTAGTGCCCCAGAATTTATATAAATAATTTTTGAATTATAAAATAATTTTTGAGAATTTATAAAGGCCTAAATATATTAATAAATGGATTTTGAGACAAATAAGTCATTAAAGGCCCAATTAGGTTAAATAATTAACCAAGCCTAAGTACACATCATCTAAGGCCCAAAAACCATTAAGTTTGGCCCATGTTCTAGAAGGTTATTTAGATTATTTAAGGCTAAAAACAAATTATATAGATAATTATATAGATAAATGAATAAAAGAGTTTTATTAATTTAGAACTCTGCATACGTTGACTGTAACGGTCTATCGCGAGACCGTCACATTCACCTAACACCCATGCGTTCGACTGTTACACTCTGCAGATTCCGTAAGAGGAAGAAGTTGTAAAAGGTGGAAACTTGATGATCTTATCCACTAGGGATCGACTTGAGAGAGTTCATAACACCACTAAGGACTCTTAGAGATCAGGTTTTAACAGATTAAGGACTCTAGAATCGATCTAATCTTCAAACCCTAGCTAGAACCCTATAAATAGGACCTAGTTCTGAACTGCGCGACCCTTACTTTTGTTTGCATGGAATCAAGGTAAGGAGTCATAATCTCGGGTAAGTTCTTTAGAAGTATTTGTTTACAATACTTTAGACTAACTCCTCTCCAAATTTCACATCTTTAGGTCAAGAGGTCGTGGAGTTAGAGCCCAAGGAAGTCGCTGAAAAGTCACAGGAAGAAGGGAACTAGGGCTCGGTGTTCAGACCATAATTGGAAGTTTTAAAGCCTAGACAAGAGGTAGGTTATCTCATGAACGGCGAAAACAATTTTATAGGACTAAAAGCCCTCTGATTTGATTGAATTTCATGCATGGTAGATCATCAATTTCATGTTTTACTAGTTCTATGCATTACATGCATCTCTTAGCCCTAATTGGAAATTTTAAAAGATGTATCTTGTCTATTTTCACTGGAACCCATGCATATAGATAGCTTATACTTCGTTATCATGCCTAGTATAGACATGGTATTTGATTTAGACATGATGTGAGTTTATCTCTTGGGTTTCATATCATTGTCTGTCAGCAGATACTGTAACGCACCATAGTAGGACCGTCACACTCAAGTAACGGCCATACGATGGACCGTCACAGTCCTTGATTGCCTATTGATTTCTCTGTTGACTCTGACGCATCTATGCAGGAGCGTTACGTTACTGTAATGGTTGTTCGATAGACCGTCACACTACTGTGACGCACCACTTATAGACCGTCAGAAGCCCTGAGTTCTGTCAACCCTAGACAGAATAAGATTCGTCAATCTTACTTATTATTAAGCCTCGTTGATTAGAGTTTTCACCTGATTATGTGAATTTAAGGTTATTTTAATTATTCATAATAGGGGTTGCTTGATTTCAGGAACTTAATGGTATTTTAAGTTATGTTAGTTTCATAAGCCAAAATTCTATAGTCTTGTATTCTAAATCATGATTCTTTTAACTATTATATTGTCAGAGTTTTCATCATGATTTTCACGTTGATACTTGTATCTCTCTATCAATAGAGTCATTTCTATAAGTACATGGCACATACTCCGGTATGTTGACCATTAGTTCACACTTTGCACTATAGGAACATAATCTTGGACTTGAGGACCTCTCTATTAGATATTCCTTCCAATGGAACAGGAAATCTTGTTTCAAGGCCTCCGTAATTCTCCGCGAGCCTGGGATTCCCACTAGGACGCCGAGTTGGTTGTACCATTAAAGCCCATTAACTAGAATACACTATCATTATTTTCTGGATCTAGTAATGTAACGGCCTTACATTGGACCGTCAGGCTCACGTAACGGCCCATTGCATGACCGTCACATTTCTCTGAGTCTATTTTTATCTTTCTGGACTCGGATCACTGTAACGGCCCACTACTGGCGCGTCACATTATGTAACGGCCCAGCAGATGACCGTCACACAGCTTGTATATGTTAACCCAAGGTTTGACCAAAGGGTTGATTTTCTAAGGTTCTAGATGGACTAATGATAATCTAGAACTTATCATATTGATCAAGGAACTTAATATAATGAATGAAAAATAAAGAATGTACTGTTATGCTGTTGATTTATTTCCATAAGCATAGCATAGTCTAAGCCATTCTTGATCTCATATATTCAAATTGAAGCGTTCATTCATTGATTTTCATTATTTGGAATTGTTATATTCTTGGCCATACTTTACTGTTACATGCGTGGAAGTAGCTTAATTTATACCTGAAGATGCGATGGAGCACTGATTGTGTTCAAGGGCTCTATGCTAGTCCCCTCGACTGATTGTCGGAAACATACTATTTTATAAACCATGGGGTATGATGCTACTGGCGTCACATTGCGCTGGGAGTACTATTTCTATAAATAAGTGAAGATCCACGACACAACATGACATTCTTGTACATGACTTTCTTGCTTGATATTCAACAGAAATTCACGAAGCACTTGCTCATAAGCATAAGATGCTAAAGTGTTGATTATGTGGCTTGCTAGTACATTCTCGATATATTCTTGTTCATGAAAGGCCAATACCATGTTCTTGTTCTATTCTTGCTAGTTCATTCTTGTTCTCATTCCATCTTATATGATTGTCCTGTTACTTTGGTTTAATCACGTGATCATCGCATTGCGTGATTTTGCCTTATTTCTTTAGAGCTAAAATGTTAATTACTTTAATAGTGCCTTCATGTTGATGCGAAGATACCTACTGGACAAGTGTGCTCATTACCTATTTTCTAACATTTTTTAGGAGATGGAAGTAGTTCAGATTCGGATTCGGGCTATACTAGTGGCGGGTCCGTAAGTGAGTGAAATTCTTGTAAAGCTACGAGCGAAGACTTAGGAAGTCTATAATGTTTAGATTGAGTCAATGTAATTTTCTTATTTCTTGAGTCTAGTAGAATGAAAGGTGATTATTGTAAAGGAATACTTTGATCATTTATGAAATAAAGTTGGAGTTTGATTAAATTTTATGTAATTGCATTTATGTGTGTGATTTTCTCGCGCTCTGGTCGTTCTTGCTTGTAAGAGGCTTACCATGCCGGCTGTTCGCGCTCCCCGAGCGAGTCTTCCGCTGTAATAAAGGCTCGGGGCGTGACAGTTAAGTTGGTATCAGAGCCTAATTCTCAGGACTTAGGGAAAAGAATCATGTCATAGGATAAGTCCAAGGTTTAAGGACCCCTACCTATGAACTAAGGAAGAAATTCCATACCCATGTGAGGATTGGGTAGAGCCCGGGATAAGATAATTAATTAGCTTTAAGGTTGATTCTCATGAGAAATAACAAGTTGTTATTTTTCTCTCTCAGGTACCCTATTTTACAAATGGCTCGTCGCGTAGATTTGGACGGTATGCAACAAACAGTTGCCGGCCTCACTCAGGCATTGCAAACTATAGCACAAGGTGGTGCAGGGGCAAGGGCTGGTGACCTACATCGCAACTTCCGGAGTCTAAATCCTCCGTGATTCTATGGATCTTCAAATCCCGATGAGGCAGAAAATTGGATCGATGAGATGAATAGGATATTTGACGTTATTCAATGCACTGATCAGGAGAAGGTGCGTCTAGTAACATTTCAACTAAATATAGATGCCCGTACATGGTGGAAGTCGGTTCCGGCACCTCCGGCCGATGCACCTCATACATGGGACGGTTTTCTTACTTTATTCCGTACCAAGTATTTTTTCGAGCATGTAAAGGAAAGGAAGGCTATGGAGTTTGCCTCCCTTCGTCAAGGGATGATGTCGGTGGCAGAATATGAGCTGCAGTTTTCAAGACTAGCACCATATGCACCACACCTTATTAGCACGGAATTATTAAAAGCAAATTGATTTATGGACGGGTTACGGCCCGGTTTCATTCAGCAACTTGGGACACAGAATACCCGCACTTATGCAGAGATGGTTCAGAGGGCATATCTATGCGAGAGGACCTTAGAGAAGGTCAAAAAGTTGAAAGGAAAAGGAGAAGAATCTAGCCGATGATCTGATCGGCATTATAAGAAGGAGAAGTTTAGCATTACGGAGCCATACAAAAGCCGTGACAGCAAGAAAAGATCAAGGAGCGGGAACGGTGGAAGTTCCCAGAAGAATAATAAAAAGGTTAAGGAAGAGAAGGAGCAAGTTGCCTCGGCATGCACTTTTTGCGAGAAATTCGGCCACTCGGCTGAAGAATGCTGGAAGCACCTCGGTGCTTGTTTGCGTTGTGGAAGTAGGGAGCATCGTGTGCCAGATTGCCCCCTTATGAAAGATCAATCAGCTAATGGAGGACGTAGGAGGTAGGCTCGCCTCAATGCCGTTCTAGACGAAGAGGAAGCGCCCAGGGATGATGGGCTTATGGAAGGTACTCTTCAAATTTATTCTCGTCCTGCATTTGTGCTATTTGATACTGGTGCCTCTCATTCTTTTATCTCCACTACTTTTGCTAAAACATTACCAATCGCATCAGTTCCCTTACCTTCAGATCTTGCTATTTCCACACCCCTAGGTTTTGGAACAAAGCTTACCGACTATTATCCTGATAGCGAAGTGATAGTAGAAGGTCACAATCTCCCCGCAAACCTCGTGTGCCTTGACATGAAAGGTTATGATGCCATCTTAGGGGTGGATTGGCTTGTAGACCATGATGCTCATATCAATTGCCGAAATAGGATTATATCTTTTCGAAAGCCCGGTCTTCCAAGATTCTCTTTTCTTGGCATTAAATACAAGAAACACCCTACTATCATATCTTCACTTCACGCTTGTAAACTTATTTCGCAAGGATGTGAAGCTTTTCTTGTTTCAGTCATTATTACCGAATCTAAGGAAATTGTCCTAGCAACTATTCCTATTGCAAATGTGTTCCCAGACGTGTTCCCATCTGAACTACCTAGTTTACCGCCCGAGAGGGAAGTAAACTTTACCATCGAACTCATTCCAGGAGCAGCACCTATTTCTATAGCCCCTTACAGGAGGTCCCCCACAGAACTCAAGGAACTAAAAAGGCAGTTGCAGGAACTACTAGACAAGAGTTTCATCAGACCTAGCACATGCCCTTGGGGTGCGCCGATTTTATTTGTCAAGAAAAAGGATGGTTCTCTCAGGCTATGCATCGATTACCGGCGACTGAATCAGCTGACAATTAAAAACAAGTATCCATTGCCGCGTATTGATGAGCTCTTCGATCAGCTTTCGGGAGCAGAATATTTTTCTAATATTGACCTCAGATCAGGTTATCATCAGCTTAGAATCAAAGAGGAAGATATTTATAAATCGGCTTTTCGAAGTCGTTATGGCCACTATGAATTCATGGTAATGCCGTTTGGGTTAACTAATGCCCCAGCAGCATTTATGCAACTTATGAACAGTGTCTTCCAGCCATACCTGGATCAATTCATTGTCGTCTTCATCGATGATATCCTGATATACTCCAAGACAAAAGAAGAACATGAAGAACATTTGAAAATAGCTTTGCAAACACTTAGAGAACGCAAGCTTTATGCCAAACTCAATAAGTGTGAATTCTGGCTCGAGGAAGTCTCATTCCTAGGCCACATTATTTCAAAAGAAGGTATTGATGTGGATCCTTCTAAGGTAGAAGCTGTCAAGAATTGGAGTCGGCCTACGACTGTGTCTGAAGTAAGGAGCTTTCTGGGTCTAGCTGGTTATTATAGAAGATTCATTAAGAACTTCTCGAAAACTACGGTTCCTTTAACTAGACTTACGAGAAAAGAAAATCCTTTTGTCTGGTCAGAGGAATGTGAGAAGAGTTTTCAAAACCTTAAGAATCACCTTACAACAGCTCCTATTCTAACACTACCGATGGAGGGTGGTGGATTTGAAGTATATACGGATGCGTCTGGAATTGGCTTAGGATGTGTCCTTATGCAAAATAGAAAGGTGATTTACTATTCTTCAAGATAATTGAAATGTCACGAAGAAAATTATCCTGTACATGATTTAGAATTGGCAGCGGTTATTTTCGCCTTGAAAATTTGGCGTCATTATCTTTATGGAGAAAAGTTTACGATCTACTCAGACCACAAGAGCTTGAAATATTTATTCTCTCAAAAAGAGCTTAACATGAGGCAAAGGAGGTGGTTAGAACATCTTAAGGACTTTGATTTTGCTATTCAATATCATCCTGGCAAGGCAAATGCTGTAGCAGATGCACTCAGCAGAAAACTAATGGGTATGTTATCAAGTCTCATGATTAGTGTAACTAACCTTATTCCTCAATTTGCTCAGTTGAATTTAGATGTTGACATTAAGGAAGAAGATTGCTTCATAGCTAATATCCGAGCTCAACCTACATTAATAGAGGATTTTGCCAAGTTACAAGAGGATGATCCAGTTTTACTGGAAATTAAGGCCAATATTGAACAAAGGCCGGATTTTTCTACTTCTAATGATGGAAGATTGCTATTCAAGGGCCGAATGTGTATACCGGATCATGAGGATACAAAGAAATTTATCCTAGAAGAAGCACATAAATCAAAATACACCATTCATCCAGGAGGTACAAAAATGTATCAGGATCTCAAAAGAAACTCTTGGTGGCCCAACATGAAGAGGGAAATAGCTGACTTCGTGTCTCGTTGTCTAACCTGCCAACAAGTTAAAGCTGAACATTTTAGACCCGCAGGTAAATTACATCCCTTAAATATTCCCGAATGGAAATGGGAGAGCATAGGGATGGACTTCATTATGGGTTTACCTAAGACAAGAGGTGGACATGATGGCATATGGGTAATCATAGATCGATTGACTAAATCTGCACACTTCATACCAATAAAGAGTCGATGGTCTGTGGATATTCTAGCAGCATTATACATAAAGGAAATTGTCAAATTACATGGTGTCCCCGTCACTATTGTATCAGATAGAGATCCTCGATTCACATCACAGTTCTGGAAAGGTCTACAACATTAACTAGGGACCAGATTAAATTTTAGCACAGCCTTTCATCCACAAACTGATGGTCAGACGGAAAGAACAAATCAGGTGGTAGAAGACATGCTCAGGGCTTGTGTCATTGATTTTGGAGGAAGTTGGCATGATCACTTGCCTCTGGTGGAATTTGCATATAATAACAGCTATCAAGCAAGCATACAAATGGCACCTTTTGAAGCTCTATATGGGAAAAGTTGTCGATCTCCAATATGTTGGAATGAAATAGGGGAAAAGTAATTTTTAGGCCCCGAACTTATCAGGGATTCTACGGAGAAAATCAAGCTCATTCAAGAGAGAATGAAAATGGCACAAGATAGGCAAAAGTCTTATGCCGACAATCGAAGACGTGACTTGGAGTTTCAGGTAGGAGATCATGTATATTTGAAAGTTTCTCCAGGTCGTGGTATTCGAAGATTTGGCATTAAAGGAAAGCTAACTCCAAGGTTCATTGGCCCATTTGAAATTCTTGAAAGGGTCGGTGAAGTGGCTTATAGATTGGCTT
Source organism: Amorphophallus konjac (assembly GCA_022559845.1). Classification (NCBI taxonomy): domain Eukaryota; kingdom Viridiplantae; phylum Streptophyta; class Magnoliopsida; order Alismatales; family Araceae; genus Amorphophallus; species Amorphophallus konjac. The sequence continues at coordinate 80,687,390 of CM040126.1, read as the reverse complement.
TACCTCCACAATTAGCAGGAGTTCATGACGTATTTCACGTCTCCATGCTGAAGAAGTATGTATACGATCCTGACCATATTATCACTTATGACAATCTGGAGATTCAGAAGGACATGACATACGAGCAAACGCCAATAAAGATTTTGGAGCGTGAAGTGCAACAATTAAGAAATAAAGTTATCCCTATGGTCAAAATTCAATGGAAGAAAACGTGGCCATACGAAGCAACATCGAAAACCGAAGTACCCATGAGAAAAAGATTTCCAGAATTATTTAACTGTAAGTACACTCTCCACAATCCATGTCTTGAATTTGGGGACCATATTCTTCTAAGTGGGGGAGGGTGTAGTGCCCCAGAATTTATATAAATAATTTTTGAATTATAAAATAATTTTCTAGAATTTATAAAGGCCTAAATATATTAATAAATGATTTTGAGACTAATAAGTCATTAAAGGCCCAATTAGGTTAAATAATTAACCAAGCCTAAGTACACATCATCTAAGGCCCAAAAACCATTAAGTTTGGCCCATGTTCTAGAAGGTTATTTAGATTATTTAAGGATAAAAACAAATTATATAGATAATTATATGGATAAATGAATAAAATAGTTTTATTAATTTAGAACTCTGCATACGTTGACTGTAACAGTCTATCGCGAGACCGTCACATTCACCTAACGTGCCTGTGTTCGACCGTTATACTCTGCAGATTCCGTAAGAGGAAGAAGTTGTAAAAGGTGGAAACTTGATGATCTTATCCACTAGGAATCGACTTGAGAGAGTTCATAACACCACTAAGGACTCTTAGATATCAGGTTTTAACAGATTAAGGACTCTAGAATCGATCTAATCTTCAAACCCTAACTAGAACCCTATAAATAGGACCTAGTTCTGAACTGCGCGACCTTACTTTTGCTCGCGTGGAATCAAGGTAAGGAGTCATAATCTCGGGTAAGTTCTTTAGAAGTATTTGTTTACAATACTTTAGACTAACTCCTCTCCAAATTTCACATCTTTAGGTCAAGAGGTCGTGGAGTTAGAGCCCAAGGAAGTCGCTGAAAAGTCATAGGAAGAAGGGAACTAGGGCTCGGTGTTCAGACCATAATTGGAAGTTTTAAAGCCTAGACAAGAGGTAGGTTATCTCATGAACGGCGAAAACAACTTTATAGGACTAAAAGCCCTCTGATTTGATTGAATTTCATGCATGGTAGATCATCAATTTCATGTTTTACTAGTTCTATGCATTACATGCATCTCTTAGCCCTAATTGGAAATTTTAAAAGATGTATCTTGTCTATTTTCACTGGAACCCATGCATATAGATAGCCTATACTTCGTTATCATGTCTAGTATAGACATGGTATTTGATTTAGACATGATGTGAGTTGATCTCTTGGGTTTCATATCATTGTCTGTCAGCAGATACTGTAACGCACCATAGTAGGACCGTCACACTCAAGTAACGGCCATACGATGGACCGTCACAGTCCCTGATTGCCTATTGATTTCTTTGTTGACTCTGACGCATCTATGCAGGAGCGTTACGTTACTGTAACGGCTGTTCGATAGACCATCACACTACTGTGACGCACCACTTATAGACCGTCAGAAGCCCTGAGTTCTGTCAACCCTAGATAGAATAAGATTCGTCAATCTTACTTATTATTAAGCCTAGTTGATTAGAGTTTTCACCTGATTATGTGAATTTAAGGTTATTTTAATTATTCATAATAGGGGTTGCATGATTTCAGGAACTTAATAGTATTTTAAGTTATGTTAGTTTCATAAGCTAAAATTCTATAGTCTTGTATTCTAAATCATGATTCTTTTAACTATTGTATTGTCGGAGTTTTCATCATGATTTTCACGTTGATACTTGTATCTCTCTATCAATAGAGTCATTTTATAAGTACATGGCACATACTTCGGTATGTTGACCATTAGTTCACACTTTGCACTATAGGAACACAATCTTGGACTTGAGGACCTCTCTATTGGATATTCCTTCCAATGGACCAAGAAATCTTATTTCAAGGCCTCCGTAATTCTCCGCGAGCCTGGGATTCCCACTACGACGCCGAGTTGGTTGTACCATTAAAGCCCATTAACTAGAATACACTATCGTTATTTTCTGGATCTAATAATGTAACGGCCTTACATTGGACCGTCAGGCTCACGCAACGGCCCATTGCATGACCGTCACATTTCTCTGAGTCTATTTTTGTCTTTTTGGACTCGGATCACTATAACGGCCCACTACTGGCGCGTCACATTATGTAACGGCCCAGCAAATGACCGTCACACAGCTTGTATATGTTAACCCAAGGTTTGACCAAAGGGTTGATTTTCTAAGGTTCTAGATGGACTAATGATAATCTAGAACTTATCATATTGATCAAGGAACTTAATATAATGAATGAAAAATAAAGAATGTACTGTTATGCTGCCGATTTATTTCCATAAGCATAGCATAGTCTAAGTCATTCTTGATCTCATATATTCAAATTGAAGCATTCATTTATTGATTTTCATTATTTGGAATTGTTATATTCTTGGCCATACTTTACTATTACATGCGTGGAAGTAGCTTAATTTATACCTGAAGATGTGATCGAGCACTGATTGTGTTCAAGGGCTCTATGCTAGTCCCCTCGGCTGATTGCTGGAAACATACTATTTTATAAACCATGGGGTATGATGCTACTGGCGTCGCATTGCGCTGGGAGTACTATTTCTATAAATAAGTGAAGATCCACGACACGACATGACATTCTTGTACATGACTTTCTTGCTTAATATTCTACAGAAATTCACGAAGCACTTGCTCATAAGCATAAGATGCTAAAGTGTTGATTATGCTAAAGGTCCTCGATATATTCTTGTTCATGAAAGGCCAATATCATGTTCTTGTTCTATTCTTGCTAGTTCATTCTTGTTCTCACTCCATCTTATATGATTGTCCTGTTACTTTGGTTTAATCGCGTGATCATCGCATTGCATGATTTTGCCTTATTTCTTTAGAGCTAAAATGTTAATTACTTTAATAGTGCCTTCATGTTGATGCGAAGATACCTACTGGGCAAGTGTGCTCATTACCTATTTTCCAACATTTTTCAGGAGATGGAAGTAGTTCATATTCGGATTCGGGCTATACTAGTGGCGGGTCCGGAAGTGAGTGAAATTCTTGTAAAGCTACGAGCGAAGACTTAGGAAGTCTATAATGTTTAGATTGAGTCAATGTAATTTTCTTATTTCTTGAGTCTAGTAGAATGAAAGGTGATTATTGTAAAGGAATACTTTGATCATTTATGAAATAAAGTTGGAGTTTGATTAAATTTTGTGCAATTGCATTTATGTGTGTGATTGTCTCGCGCTCTGGTCGTTCTTGCTTCCAAGAGGCTTACCATGTCGGCTGTTCGCGCTCCCCGAGCGAGTCTTCCGCTGTAATAAAGGCTCGGGGCGTGACACATTGACTCCTTAACTGAAAACATGTCCAGAGAAGACATATCATTCTTCCTCTTTCCATATCATCATCAAACCAGGGGAGTCACAACAAACCCTCCACAAGTCAGCCTTCCGCTCCCGCATACCCACGTGTGTCTCCACCTTCGGTCAAGGAAACACCACACCCCGAGCAAGTGGATGCCGTCCACTATATTCCCGTTCTTGTGCCATCGACTAGTCCATCAACGAGCCATGCGCCCTTGCCTACGCAACCGCAACAACCATCTCCATCCCATACCCCTCGGCATCCGCCTTGCTGTTGGCACTCAAAATATATCCAATGGCGATCAAGCCTTAAAGACAAAGGATGCGGCCCACTGAAGCAAAGAAGCCGAAAGAGATCAATACACTGAAGCCTTCTCAAACTGCCAAGAGCCTCATGTCACCCAGTGTGAACACTGGGAACTTCACCTCTGGAGGATCGAGAAGAATACACCACAAGCCGATAGTGTCGTCAGGACAGCCCAATGAACCGGTATCGACTCGGTCGTACCACATAGATAATATCCATCATCAGACCAAGGACGAGCATGCATCCGTCATACGACCAAGGACAAGGATGTACCCATCATCCGACCAAGGATGAGCATGCATCCGTCGTCTGACCAAGGATAAGGATGTACCCATCGTCCGACCAAGGATAAGCATGCATCCGACGTCGGACCAAGAACAAGGATGTACCCGTCGTCTGACCAAAGACAAGAATGTATTCGTCATCCGACCAAGGACGAGAATATATATTCGCTGTCCGACCAAGGACAGGGGTATACTTGGTGGCCCGCCACCTGAATGAAAGATCCTCCCGAGGTGGAAGAACGCCCTTGGCCCTTCAGAATAAGGGACCGAAGGCTCTGTCAGTAGAAGACCCCAATGACGCGGCATGGATACGGCTTCTCAGCATATTGGGTCCGTTAGTGACCAAATGATCGCCCAGTCAAGGCAAAAGCACCCTGGATGGTATTCCACCTCCCAAGAAAGTTTCGAGCACAAGACAAACCGAGCCAGCGACACGAACCACAGCGTCGAAGGCCGTGTCAGCGGAAGACCCGCCTGTTTAAACTGAAGATGCACGAGGTTCCAAAAAAGGGTTGTATGTCGACCCGAGGGCTTTGTTAGGACTTCTCACCTAGGTTTTGCAAAACCATGGCGAGATGAATGGTCATGGTGACCCCGAAACCAGTTTGGGACCCACTATCTAACCCATGTTAAGCAAACGGGGCTTATCCGGCGCGCCCTTTCACCAGCGCACCTCCTATCCCGACGCCCTCCTGCCCGACATGCTAGCTGTAGATGGGGCTTCCCCGGCGTGCATTCGACATGCCGAGAGAGCCTTCGTCTATATGACCACTTGGTTCGACCAAGTTAGAAAGAAGAGAAGATAGACAGGACACATCCGAGAGAACAATCTGAAGAGAGAGGGGCAGAGCCTGAGAGCCAATCAGAGCCTGTTCGTCCGAGGGAGAGAGGAACCTTGGGGGAGAAGCATGGTTTCCACTGAGCGGGTTCTCACCGCCGTCTTCCCCGTCTGCTAGCCTGAATATCTCCGGAGTCGGAGAAGAGACGTTGGAATCTGATACCCTATTTTTTCGGAGAAGAGTCTTAGGTGGGTTTCATGGTTTTCTTCCAACGATTCTCTCTAATTTCTCCCTTCTGATATAATGGAAGTGAGGGGGGAGGGGCGATGACATGAGCCCATCTCCCCCCCTCACCATCTCTTCATTTCTTTCACCTCTGTAATCCTTTCTCTACAACCAATGAAACGGCTGCCGAGCAACGATGTCGGGCCGCGCCGAATGATTGTGATAATCCATGTAGTTACTTTCCCGTTGATGGAATGAATGATTTGCGTTGTTGCTTATGCTTCTCCTATTTTTTTCTCAATTTACATTTTCAGTCACCTTGTGTATGAACGTTGTACCGATCATGCCCGGGAGTCATACGGACTATATTGATGTCACCCCCTCCCCGGGGATCCTCCCTTCTAGCGCAATGCCCATGCCTCGATGTACATGTGCTGTGGGTTTTGTGGTTAGAGACACACTCATGTGTGCATCTCTGCCTGTTCCCGTGCTGAGGTCGATCCTGTCAACACCCTTCTGCGCTTCTTCATAGTCCAGAGGGAACGGGGTCATCTCCATAGCCTATGCATTCATTATATGCTAATGGTTCTAATGGCTGCTCTCTGTATCTTGATCATTGTAGTTCGCAATGCTAACCCATTAACCCTGCAAGCACTAACCTGCTAATCATGTGAGTGGCGATTTGCCAACTCATTGGAGGTTGTGTTATGCTATTGTGCTTTCCCCCCTATTCTACATATGATTTATGATCACCGAGCTTTGTTGTTCTTGAGAACACTAGCTTTAATACCCTGGGGTGGGGAACATTCTTTGTGGGGATATCCCCCATGAGTCACCAGTAGGTCACGGAATCATGCCTCTTCATGGCATGTATTCTTATGGGCCATGAGGTGAACATTAAACAGGGCTTTTGCCCGATATCAAATCCACTATCCTTAGGGATATTGTGGTGGCCATGGGTCATATGCCCCTCGTAGGCTAGTCCTCGGGGCTCCCCTTCCCTATCGGTCGTCCCTTCTCAGATTGTGATTTGACCACGGGTCGTGTGCCCCTCGCAGGCTAGTCCTCGGGGTTTTCCTTCCCTCATTGGTCATCTCATCCGATCGCTTTCAACCCACGGAGCCATGGTGCCCCTCGTAGGCTAGTCCTCGAGGTTTCCTATCCGCTTGGGGTCCGCTAGCCGCCGTTGTGCCATCTGGCTTGTTAGGGGCTTACTCCGCTACGTGAGTTTGTCCCCACTTTTTTCCCTACAATCTTCCAGGGATGGGGAGATGCTGCCCAATTTTCACCAGGTCTTAACTAATCAGTTACCTTCGTGATTTGGACTTAATGAGACATATTCTTAAACAATGAACCTCCGTGCTTGAGTATGAACCTCGCACGAGCTTATGACTCTGCTCCGGGACAGCCCGGGGCTCCAATTCAATAAACAATTAACCCAATTAACCTCAAAGTACTCTAAAACATCTTAATAAACCAAATAAACTTAAAAATACCTCAAAAATCAACCTAACCGGTGCGGCCTTAACTCGGCGCGGTACCCACCCGCGCCGAAATAGCACTAGACTCAAACTCAAAAGATTTTTAATGATCTATACCCGGCGCGCCCTAATCTGGCACGCCCCAAGCCAGCCGTGCCGGGTAAACCATATACCCATGGCTGCACCGTTTAACCCCCTTTACCTACGTTTGACCATGCCGGGGAACTCTTCTCCTACGCTGGGTCACGCCGATTTTGAATAAGTACTCTCTATCGCGGGGTTTTAATCCCTCACTCGCCTCCGGAGCAATCTTTGCCTCTCACAGTCGAGGTTACTAAACCCAATCAATAATAAACCAAATAAAAGGGGACTGTTCAAAGTCCAAACCATTTTCCTACTATGCTTCTACTATTATGTTTGGTGTTATCATGCTTTTGTCGTCCTGCCTCTGTCACCATTTTTGTCTCCCTCGGCGAAGATTAATAAACTTGATTAATCATCATCTATCTTCATGATTCTGTTATCATGCTTTAGTATAATCATGAGCGCCATGTTAATGCATACATGCTTGCATGGACCCTCGGTATATCAAATGGCACTGATGGAAGGCCAGGTTACGCCCGACCGAAAGTCTTTGCTATGCGCGATGGTGGTCTTCAGACCCGTGTCCTCTGCCACGTATCGAGGATTTCCAACTCAATAAACCATGCTTCTTTTGCATGATAGATAAAAGCATCTCGTGTGACTTTGTCTTATGCATTCTTTTGCATCTTATTTCAGCCTCAGACGGCCCATTATATCGGCAACTAATCAAAGGTTTTCTCCCTTATGGGGGATGTAATTAACGTCATAACCTTTATGGTATGGCGGACTGTTGGTCCCGACCCGAATCTCACTCTCGCCCAACACGGGTCAGAATGAACGCATACTAAATATGTCACTTCTGTGACTGGCATGCCTACGCGGTAAACTAATCGATCGATTAATGATTAATTAATTGGTTGGTCGACCCCAGAATAAGAAGGGACAAAATCTCCGCAAACAAGTCTGGCACGCCCAGTGGGACTAGTGTCACCTTTCATCTCTTTGCCGAGATACATGGGCCCCGAGGCCCTCCCAAAGACTGTTGATCGTTTGTTTGTTCTGTGTGGTAGGCAGACAATGGCATCATCGGGACTTGCTGTTCTTACCTTTGGCCCCGCGATCGTCGCCGGCCATGCTGAACATGGGTACCTGGTGGTGCCCACTGTCCTCGGGACATTCCCTACTGCTGTAGGCTTCCCCAACTTTTGGGGGTTGGCCTTCGCTAATCTACTTCAAGTGGAGACCTCGGAGCCTGCCAAGGAGACTGCGAAGAAAGTCGAGGCCTTGAAAGCTCGATGCTCTGTGGGCTTGCTCAAGAGTCCGATTCAAGTCGCTAGCTGCCTGGTGCACCACATCACCAATGGGGCCTACCCCATTCCTGCCAAGAACTCCGGAGGACGCCGGCGCATGGGATTCCGGAGCAATACTGCTACTGTTACCGGATGGCTCTCCGTGTCCGGCAAGTCCATGCTGATCGGTGGAGTTCGCGTCTTCCTGGACGGACACGACGCTCGGGTGGTCTCGGATCGGGTCATCCCTGCCGTACCTGTTTACAACTCCTACTAGGTCCTCTCTAGGAGGAGAGCTGAGAAAGAAGAAGCTGGCCGCCATGGCCATGAGAAGCTGGCCCCCAGGCCGAAGGAGTTCAAACAGGTTTGGGTCCCTAAGAAGATCCAACCCGCTCACCTGGACGCACCAGTCCGTCGTCGCCCTGCACGTGACGGAGTGGAAATGGAGAAGGAAAGGGGCCTGGCCCCAAGAAAGGAAGAGACGGTTGCAGACCCTCCACGCCGTGAAAGTTTTAGGGCTTGCGCCCGACAAGCCAACATCCCCACAGTGGGAAGAAGATTCCAACAACTCGTCGGATGAGCCCGGCTTGCTTACATCCCTTCCGTGGGAGGTCGACAGTTATCCCCAGTCCTACATCAGGAACGGGGGCAGGAAGAAATGACCAACATGGTCAGAAGCTACTTTAGGGGTCTAGGTAACCCCTCGCTGGGCCAACAACGGCTACTACAAGCAGCCGTGGATGAAGAAGACTACTGCCCACCAATGGCAGTTGAAGAAGAAGAAGAAGAAAGAAGGATGACATCATCGGTCGACGACAATGGTTATGAAGCCGATGAGACCACCCCTCGGCGGGAAGAAAGAAAAAGAATCTATGTGTTTGAGAGGTTAACCTTCCTGGCGTGTGCAATGAGGGAGGTTCATAGACATAAAAGAAGAATGCAGATCTTTACGTGCAACATGGCTAGCATATCCTGCCAATATGGAAGGCTTCCAAAGGATCCTCATGAGCTGGCTCGATTGGCCGGGAGGCCGGGACCCAACACTCGAAGGGCAGAAGCCGCAAGAGGACTGTTGGCAGCGGCAAAAGGAAAGCAAGCCCTAGCCCACCATCAACTATGTGATGAAGCTACTGTTCTGACCGCCAATGTGGTGATGGCAGAAGAAGAAGAAGATGTCTTGCTCGACATCCTACCTGAGGGCGCATCCGGGGAGACAACGGAAGCTATCCCCAGCACTGCAGCTATGGATCCGGCAGTACTAATGATGCTACAAAGGTACCGCCAGGAGATAGAGCTGCTGAAGAAGCAACTGATAGAGAAGGCAGAGTAGTTTTTTGCCTCCAAGCAACTCAAGATGCAGGGCGAATCGTCACGGGAAGCCGTCAACTGGAATGACCCCCCGCCACTTTATATCGTGCCACAGTCGGCAGAACCAAACTTGGCAACGACTCAGCAACGCCCACCATAGTCGCTGATGCCACTGGTACTACCATAGGTGCACCAGACACCTCCACTACTGCGTCCTCCTCTGCAGGTGACCACTCTGGTCACCCCTTACCTACAGCCAGCACATTTCTACCCAGAGGTTGATCTAACCATCATGAACAAAATGATGGTGGAGAGAATGATCGAGTTGAAGCTCGCTGAAAGAAGTGAAGGCGACTACATTGCATTTGATGCATACAAGGTTCCATACCCACCGCATCATGTTGCCAAGTGGCTCCTTCCTGGGATTAGCAAGCCGCCAAAATTTGACAAGTTCAATGGGAAGAGATCCCCAAAAGAACATGTCGCTTACTACATGACCATCATGGGTGATCTAGCCACCGACGAGTCATCTTTGCTGAAATTTTTCGGGTCCTCACTGACGGGGCTCGCTTTTGAATGGTACTCCAGCCTCTCGACCCGGTCGATCAGCGACTGGTCGGACATGCAGAGAAAGTTCAGAGAAATATTTCATGTTACAGAGAGGGAGGTCACAGTGGCCGAACTCTACTCAACAAGACAGAGGGCAGATGAGACAGCCCTTGATTATATCAAGAGGTGGAGGAACCTCAGAATGAGATGCAAGCGGCCCCCGCATCAGGAGGATGCTGTTCCGATATGTAAATAGAACCTCAGGAGAGATGTCCTGGAAAAGATGATAGGAATGAAAATCCGGTCATTCGACCGATTAAACAACATTGTGGCCGAGGTAGAAGCCTTCCTGGTCAGACCTGCCCTTGCATCAACTACTGCTACGGCACAAAAGGCAAAGCAGTGGAACGGCGCCAGGCGCCTAAAGAAGAAAATACCCTTGACATTAAGGTATTTGAACAACAGAAGGATAAAGGCAAGAAGGTGGTTGCCCCACAGCCTGCTAAAGCCAGAGATGGCAAAGAAGGTCCCTCACTGCGGGATAAAATGAAGAAGGCCTACTCTTTTCCAAAGGAGAAGACCATAATTTTGTTCGACTGGGTAACCCAGTATGACAAGGTCACCCTGCCTGAGCCAAAAAGGCCAAAGGACCTGAAAAGAAAAGATAGTCCAAGGTTCTGCCCCTATCACCAGATGCTGGGGCATCCAATTGAAGACTACTATGTCTTCAAAGATATTATTGAAGGCATGGTAAAGAAAGATGAGATTGACTTGGGAGAGTATAGGGTCGACCCTCCACAGCCTCATGAAGCTCCTCTGAAGAGGGCTGATGTCAATATGGTCTCTGCATACCAGGCCTTGCCTGAGGAGATCTCTGAAGCCAGCACTCGGCGCGCTTATGAAGTCTGTTTCCTGGCGCCCATAGAAGAATAACAGGGATGGCTGCAAGTCCCTGCAAAGAACAAGAAAAAGACGGCACTTTGCCCGACAGTGGGGGCACATATTCGTGGCATCACACCATGACCTATCCCGCCGGTGGTAGCACCTGTGTGGACCAATCCACCTGCAGTCATCAGAATACCTACACACAATCGGAGAAGACAGACTCCACTGCCGATGGTCAAGGGGATTAGTCCAGAAGCCTGGTGGATGCAAGACTATATAAATGGGCTAGATGAATATGTACAGCCTGAACTGAAGCCTCTGCTAATACGGGACCACGTCCCATGGCAAGAGCTAGAGCAGCTTTCACTCAAGCAGGAGGGAGAAGCTGACACAGCATCTGACAAGGATGGCAGCCTGTTCTGGGGGCAGGCGCCAGTTGAAGAAAAGAAGAGAAAGAAACAAAAGAAGAAAAGAAAGGCCGCCAAGGTCAACAAAGAATAGATTGTGTCCTGCAATACCCTCTCAGCTCTGTTCAAATTACCTGGTGAAGAGGATGAGAAGAAATATGCTTCACACCTACCGCCAAGGGGAGCAAGGCCGAAGCAGCTACTGCAGCACACGCAACCCGGTCAGGCCGGAAATGGGGGCATCAGCCGCCTGCTAACCATAATATCATATTCAGGAGAGAGCAACCCTACAAGATACCTTCCCCGAAGGTCAAGGGAGTTCAAATCCCTCCTCCGCCAGGCCTTTATAACCAGAATGGGGGCAGCACTACTACCCTTTTCTTCTTGGAATTCCTGAAGATGTCCAAGGGAAAGCATCCATGTTAGGATGCCAACCCTACAGTCAGGAGTACTTACCCGCAGCCCCAGCAGTCTTTCGAAGCTCCGAATGCAGATAAAGCTTGCCCGACAGCAGCCAATGAAGGGCAACAAGAACATGGCACCAAGCAAAAGGATGTAGAATCTGAGCCCGATGAGGCAGGACCGTCAGGGACCACAGTCCAAGACTCCTCCAAGCCTAGATGGGCAGATGAAATGAAGCTGTCAAATGTCTGAGCTAGAAGCAGGATAATGAAGCTACTCGAGAAGCTCCTGGCAAGGTTTACCATCTAGGAGATCCTTTCTTTAAGTGAAGAGACCCAACAGGCGATCGTCACTACTTTGCAGACGCCTGCTCAATATGAAACTTGCTTGACTGAAGCACTGCCAGAGGCCAACATGACCTTCACTCAGGAGGACATGTTGCTCCCTACTTTCAGCCACAACAGGCCGCCCTACATGAGGGGACACCTAAATGGACGGGAGTAGAACAAGATCCTGGTTGACCCTAGCGCAGCTGTCAACATTCTACCATACATAATATATCAGAGGCACCACTTTAACGTACACCTCGATAAAGTCAGAGATATGTGTATCGCCGGCTTCAACCAAAAGTGTGAAGTATCGCTGGGGGTAGCAGAATTCACACTCAATCTGGTGGACTTTACTACGAGGGTGCAGTTTCATGTCATTGACTCCCGCACCTCGTACAAGGCACTGCTTGGCCGTCCATGGCTGCATGAAAATATGGTGGTGCCATCCACGCTCCACCAGTGCATCAAGTATAGTTTCGAAGGGAGGGAAGAGAGGATATTTGCTGACCTCCATCCATTCAAAGTGTCCGAGTGTCACCTGGCAGACGCTCATCTATACGCAGATCGGTCTCAAAAGACCTCTGAAGCCAAGACCCCGGCAAGGGCACCAAAAAGCACCTCCGGCGATGACTGGTTTCCACCGCCGCCGCGCGGATATATCAAGCCCAAGGCGGTCTCTCATATCACCGTCACCGAAGACGTGGGCAGGATAGCACCTCCCGCTATATACCCCGAGGCCAATGAAGCATAGGTCGATCCGCGGCATGACCGCATAGGGGTTCCGGAAGGCCTTACCAAGCCAATCCCTGGCCTCGATAATGCCACTGTCGAGCCTTTCAAAGCTTGGGAGGTAGCGCAGATAGATGGCCCCAGTAGCTTGTTCTATACTACCGAGGAGCACCCTACCCGGGAAGACACTGATTGGCGTCGACCATAGTTCTATACTACCGAGGAGCACCCTACCAGGGTTCTTCGGTGGACAAGCATCGGAGGAGTAATTTCTGTTTGGCATCGGCGATAGTTCGGAATAATATTCCGTTTCGGAGCTCATAAGAGTTCTTGGTTCTAATTAACTTGATCTTCTCTTCTCTCTACTTGGGCAGTTGCTGGTATTAGAACCACTGCATCAGAGGGTCTCTCCAGTCAGGTAGGCCGACGGCTTCCACCGCAGCGACCTCCAGTTCCCCTTCTTCTAGTTATTCTTCTATCATGCTGGGTACTTGGCGCTGAGTTATCACTTGGATGTTGAGTAATCCATTCGGTGGCACTGCTAGTGAGCTTGCCAATTTCGCCAGGGCGTCGACTTGTGCATTGTCTCCTCTGGCGACATGGCCTATCTCGAGGAGGTAGAACCGCTCCATGAGCCCCTTCGCCTTAGTGTGATAAGGGAGAAACTCAGGTTTTCGGACGTCGAACTGCCCCTGGACCTGCTTGACGACCAGCAGCGAGTCGCCGAATACTTGGAGCATTTTGATCTCCATTTGGAGGGCCACCTGGAGGCCAATGATGAGAGCTTCATATTCTGCTTCATTATTTGTGCAAGGCTTATTGATACAGCAGGAAGTGTGCAATACTTCCCCCTCTGGTGATTTGAGGATGATGCCGGCTCTGGCCCATACATTGGTGCGTCCGGACGGGGTCGCTTCGGTTCTCGAGGCCCCGTCGAAGTATAGCTGCCAAATGGCTTGTTGGACCTGGTCCTGATGGAGGCATCACCTGTGACTCCCTTTGGCTCGGGTCTTCCTCACACTCCGGCACCATTTGAGTTCGGGCCTCTCTCCATAAAGGCCCAATTATCCTTTTTTTGTGCTTTCTATTTGAGTCATTTGATGTAATTTTCATTTTCTTGAGTCATCTCCCTAGGTCTTGTGTTTATTTTCCTACGTTTGAGTGTCATTATGTTGTTTAGTTAGCTATTGGGCCCATTTCATTGGGCTTGGCCCAAGATCCCCCCCTACCCCCTCGGTTATTTGTCATTGAGTCTTTTGTCAGGGTCTTATTGTAAAATGTGGGTTGCCTATATATAGGGCCCCATTCCCTTCATTTAAAACTAATGAATCAATGAATGAAAAACTTGCCATTTTAAGAGTTCAAACTTCTTATCTAGTGGAGAGATTCCATTATTTGGGTGAGAGACCCTAGGGGAGAGATTCCCCACCCATCCCTCTCTTAATTTCTCTCTTTCACTCTCCTTTCTCTCTCCTCCACACCCAATTTTGAAAATTTTCTCTCTCCTCCCCTCCCAACCACCTCCACCCTCCCACCTACCTCCATTAACTCCTCTACAACTTCCCAAAAGCCATCATTACTTCCCCCTAGTCCCAATACACCCTCCACCAATCCACACCCCACCCTCCAACCCCCAACTACCCATCCCCTTCCCCAAGCAGCCCTCCACCTTCCCAAGGCATCTCTTCCCATCCCCAAGACCACCATTGATCACCCCACATTAAAGGAAATTCAAACTCACATTCCCTCCACCCACTTGTGCCCCCCTCACCTTCCCCCTTCTCCCTCCAAGCCCAAATTCGTAGCTCCTCCTCCCACCACCTGTTAGACCCCCTTCCAGACCCTATTCTTCCCCCCCCCCCCCCACACCTTGGAACACCCCCTCCTAGACCCCCTCACAGCCAGGGTTCTCCCCACACTCATCCACCTCCATTTTCCCTCCCATATATCCCATTTCCCCCCATCATCTTCAACCTCCAGTTTTCAGTTCACAGGCAGTAGAAGAGTAGCAGATTACAGAGGAGACCCCGACCACATCCCAGCGAATCTGAAGGCCCAAGAGGTATCCACGGAAGCGTCTACTGGTCTTCTTCGCAACGGCGGTGGTTTCATCTTCATCCGAGCTATGTGCTGCCCGGGAGCTCTGTTCTCCCACAACTGCGCAGAGCTGCCCCTGCTGAGTACCAGAACCGGAGTAGAAGCTTCGCCACAATGAACCTTGGAAAAATCAGCTTAAGAGCTCTTCTGCAAAGTTCTTCCCCTCCCTGTCTACTTTCAGAATCAAGAAGCGGAACTCCTTTTGGCATCCTGTAGCAGGAGTTATCCATTTTCTCCCTCAGCTATGTAGTTCTGCTACCCACAGTCTGCACCGACCTATCAGCAGTGTTCAGAGTCCCCTGGCCTTCTCTGGCATCATTTGGCTTCCCCCTCAGTTTTTTGGCAAAGAGGGCTCGTCCACGGTTCCAACGACTCTAACGGTGCTTGATTCCGAGTTCGGGAGCTATCGCGACATCCTCTGCAACCTGCTGTTAGAAATCAGGAGCTGCCAGTCCGAGAGTCTGCCTCCCTGTTCGGGCCTCCACCCAGACCGGCATCGATGACATAAGAAATTAACAAAATTTGGACGACTTCCCCTGCCTCCTACAAAGATTTCCCATGTGATTTCGCCCCCAACAAAATTCGATAGCAGCTGCAGCAGTCAACTCTTCAGTCACCTGTCAGCACCCACAGAACCAGGCAGAATCGGTAACCTCCCGTCTTCGGTGTTCCTTTCTCCAATTCCCCTCCCCGCTTGGACGGCTGAAGGCCCCTCCCTGTGTGGAGGTAGTTTTGGCTGTAATATCCATTAACCCCCACCCCAAGGTCCCCCTCCTGCGAGAGGAGTAGTGTTGTAATTGGATTGAGCAGGTCAAGCTACACCGCCGTGGCGTGTGGAGATCCACTCACCTCCCCGCTCACTCTCGTCTCCGAGCGGGACTGGTTTCTTCAAACCGGTCGAGTAAGTGCTCAAACCTCACTCCCTTTAGTGCTTGTCTTTCAATATTAGTTCTTAGTTCCGCTGGCCGTGAGAGTGAGAGCTTGATCCTAAAGCCCCATTGTCTTGAGTGATCACCGTGGGAAGAGAGTAACCGGTGCCATTGGCACTTTGTCGGCCCCATTGAATTGGGCATCCACATCCATTGGGAATCAAATCTTGGCCTTGCTGGCCCTCTACCAGCAAGGGTCCAACCCCTCAACCTCACCTTGGCATTCCCAAGTTACCCCGGGACTTGGGTGAGCAACGGGAGAGTGGTGGCCCAAATTGGCCCTTTTGATTGTGAATGTGTTTGCTTGTCTAAGTCCTAGGGGGTATCACATCAATTGGTATCAGAGCAAGTCATTGACTTGTCTCTACAAGTCAAGTCCTAGGGCATGCTTGCATTCTTGTCCGAACCGTGCATTGTCAAACCCATCATTGTTAACATTGAGTCTTGGGTCATATGGCCCCTCTCCCAATCATATCCCATGCATGCTTACCTAATGGAGAGCCCGTAGAAATTGATTTCATTGACCTAGAATCTAAAAATTGGGTGTCCCCCGATATCATTACCTCTCTTTGTAGGACCGGACAAATTGTGCACAATGGAGACCAAGTCTTTATTGAATTCCATAAATGGTTCGGGAAAACTAAGTATTTGGATGGGGCTTGGTGTCAAAAGGGAACATTGGCGGGTCCATGTATAATCCTAGGTAAGAAATGGTTAGATGAAAGGAATGCCGACATCGACCCAACACGTCGGAATTGCCTAGTGCATCCGCCGCACCTTTCGGGAACCTTTAAATTCAACAACCTTGTATTCTCCTACCCGCGGGAATCCCGCCCTTGTTCACCACCCCGGGTGCACCATACTTTGGCCATCATCACCCCACCATCAAAGAACCTTCCCACTCCATTAGCTTTGGAAGAAGTAGTCCACCCACTTTACCACATGAAGACAAATACCTCTCGGAAACTTATCCCCTCCATGGAGAGCACCCATGCCCCAATTAAAGAGGAAGCCTCGCACGAGGATCTTCACCCTCCACCACCCCCTCTAGATAAGGCCGAATTCATCTTGGAAGAGTCCCTTATTAGTTGGCTAAAGAAGAGCCCAATAAGAGAGATCACGGCCCACGATTGCCTTCCCATAGAGGAAAACCTTCCCATAATACACATCTCCTCCTATCACACCATAATCCAAACATCCTACCAAGTGAAAACCTTAAAGGACCTTCTCAAGGTCTTAGCTTGGCAATATGAGTTGACCAGCTTGTTGACCCCCATGGCTCACCAATCTAGGAGCCTTGACCTCCTACACCTTTGTGTCGGGTCTATCACCTCGGTTTGCACCATTGGTTGCTACACTAGCGACCTCATTCTATTCCTCCCCACACCCGATGAGCCCGACCTTCTCCTCAATTTGGAGCTTCTTATATCGGGTGGAAAGTCAAGCCCTCCCCTCATGACCGACCCACTCACAAAGAACTTCGGCCCAATTATCTCATTAGAGGAGGATGACCCATCACCACTTGAGGATCTTGAGGACATAGGGCCCCTCCCCCTCGATAACCCTTTTTATGATCCCTTCCAATGGGGGTCAAAGAAACCATGGGACCCAACCACCTTATCCACCACCCACCTTTCCCTATCCCAACCCACCATGT
The DNA here is from genome assembly GCA_022559845.1 of Amorphophallus konjac. Classification (NCBI taxonomy): domain Eukaryota; kingdom Viridiplantae; phylum Streptophyta; class Magnoliopsida; order Alismatales; family Araceae; genus Amorphophallus; species Amorphophallus konjac. Next base: position 80,670,158 of record CM040126.1, on the reverse strand, counting down.
TTGACCCAATCCACCCCATCCTAGACCTGGGTTACACCTTGGGAGCCATGACCTTAGACCACATATCCCTTGGTAATAAGGTTGTGCCCCACCCCATGATGACCACCTTCTTAGATCCATTCGATCCTTTCTAATGGGAGTTCAAAGGTTGTCCCACACTTATACACATGGAAGTCACTTTTGGGAAAAGTATGCATGTGTCTAGGCTTTCCACACCCCTTGACATGAACACTATGTTGGGTCCATTCATTCATATCACCCACATGTCAAGTAGAAAGCATGAGTGGTCCAAATTCAGATGTAGTGGTCCACCTTCACTCATCAAGAGTCGTAGGCATGATAGGAGTATTCATGGATGTCTGGGTCCCCCAGCATTTGTCACCCCCATGCATGACCGGATCACCTATGGATGCCCCGGTCCTCCCCATTCCATCAAAGTCTTCTTGGCATCAAAGCATGATTGGTCTACTTTTGGTTGCCCAGGTCCACCCATCACCCCTAGAATGTCAACATTCACAAAATTGCACGAAAGACTTTGCAAGCACATAAGCAAAACGAATGAGGCTTATAAGAGGCGGGCCGACTCTCATCGACGTCATCAAGAATTCCATGAGGGTGACTTTGTGATGGTAAGAATGGAGAGGCTCTCCCTAGGAGCCACCTCCAAATTGAGGCCACGTGGGGCTGGTCCCTTCCAGGTCCTGAGGCGCATTGGTGAAAATGCCTATGAGTTAGATCTCCCAGAGGAATATGGGGTAAGTCCCACATTCAATGTCGCCGACTTAGTGCCATATAAGGGACCCACGGTGGTACCCAGTGAGGAGATTGAGCCTATTCCTTCCCTTGAGAGAGCACCCACCTGTGAGGAGAGACCACCAGCCAAGAGAGCCCAGCGTGAACGCATAGAACAAATATTGGATGAACAAGTCACTACCACTCGGAGCAAGGTATATGAGCGCTATCTCGTCAGGTGGAAGGATCGGCCTCCTTCGGAGGATTCATGTAACGACCCGAGAATCCGATTACCGGGAAGGCCCGATAACCCAAGACTCGCACCGCCGCCCACGAGCCGGGAGGGCTCGGAAGGGCTAAAAGGAGTGTGGAGGCACAAAGAAATAGGAAATAAAGCAGGACAACCAACAACAACAGTAATAAATAAACAACTACAGCTACAACAGAGTCCAGTCCAACAGAAAGTATAGTCCAAAGCAGTAAAACGTACCACATGCCAAGTGAACACTCGGCCCGGTAAGCTGGCAACTGAGAACCTCCGCTCCGCATCCTCGAACCACGAGGAAGAACCGCAACACCTGAAAAGTAGGGAATGAGTCTCCAAAACAGAGACTCAGCAGGGATCCCGCGGAACCCCAACCGGAAACAATGGCGGTAGCGGAAAGGAGAGCTACAACTACAGCAGGAACAGCAAACCGGTGGCCGGTCAAAACTCGGCACTATAGCTACTCCTACTGCCGGAAGGCAGACCTCGATCACGCAGTCGAAGCTACCAAACCACGCCAGTACCACCTACCGAAGTAAGAACACACGGCAACCATGCCGTAGAGGCCTGTCCCCCGGACAGCCAACCTGGACACGTTGTCCAAGGTGCAACCCCGACCATCCGATCGCGGGTACTGCACAACAAGACCCAACCTCGGTAAAGCCACTAGCACTAATCTCATGACGTGAAAACCAACACACGCGCCACGGTAAAACAACCGAACTCAACAGTCGACACGACCAAAAACCCGAAGGTCAAGACACAGAAATTAACAGTCTGTCACTCCGTACTCGACAGGAGTACCACCCACTAGAAGCACAGCCGGTAGCGTCCCCTGACGTCTTACACCGCACCGCAGGTGAACCGCCTGACATGGTAGGTCCTACCCGAGGCGCGAACACCATACAAGTAACCACAAACAAGTGACTAGCTGGGGTCACGCCCGTCGACGTGCGTCCACAGTCCCCAACCACGTGTGCACACACAGACCATGCGTCCTAGGTCTGGCCCTCTGACTGGTTTTCCCCTGGCACTGGACTCTGATGTAACGAGGGGCCCGACGGTAACCAGTCTAAAACCGTCCTCAGGGTAAGCCCGTACACCACTCCCTGGTGCGACCATCACACGCGTACTGGTAGGCTACGACTAGTGGAGGGTCACTGAAGGAGTAGACTCTCAAGTCAACGGAAAATAACGTCCGCATCCGAAGACGTACGGGGGTCACCCCACGTACCGGCCCCGTCACACGGTGACCACAGTCGGAGAAGAAACGGGACTCACAATGCACGGTCACGCACGCACCGTGCGCTAGAGTCGAGAAAACTCAAGTGGCGCTGAGCCACTGGACTCTGGACAATCCTCCAGACGCACTACACCCAACGGTCCTTGAGTCACAAGACTCAGGGTCAAGACCGTTGTACGCAACAGCACAAGGCCATCAATCTAGTCCAATCTCTAGGTCTAAAACCACGGTAGCACGAGTACTGAGACAACTCACGAGTCGCCAAGACCACTCCCTCGGGAAGGGAATGTAAAGGACTAAGGCCACTCACACGGGCCACACGGAAAAACATAGAAGCACGATTCCTAGGGCAGCACACAAGCCACCACGATGATTTCCCATCTTGAAGCAAGCGGGAAACCTCCAGCCCCAGGCCGGACAATTGGACTCGCAGTCCAAGGCCAAACACATGGCCCACACGGGAATCGCCTTCCAAAGGAACCCACGATATGCGGGGGAGACCCCACCGCACACACACCGACACACGGTGACTCGATCAAGCGTAACACAAGAGCCCGGAACACGTGGGGTCACCCGGACCCACCACACCTATGGGCACGCTAATCGAGGTAACACGGTCCCTCCTGACACCCCAAAAAAACACAGACACAGAACCCATGGGGTGTCCGGGATATTACAAGGCCGGAGGTCGAGCATTGGGTCCCAACCGGGTCTACCGGAGACCAACACAATACGAACGGACGCTAAAAGGTCACCCGGACCCTTAAGCGCATGAGCACGTAAAACGAGGTGAACGGAACCTCCAGACACCACAAAACACGGTCACGGAACTCCACTGGGTGTCCAAGGCACACACGGCCCAAAGGGAGCACAAGACAACAGGTAATATCGCGCTAGGATCACCTAGCGCAACAAGCCGGAACGTGCTAGGGAAGCCTAGCGCGACAGGGAGCATCGCGCTAGGTATCCCTAGCGCGACAAAGATCATCGCGCTAGGTATCCCTAGCGCGACGACGCAGATCGCGCTAGGTATCCCTAGCACGACAACGTAAAACGCGCTAGGACACCATAGCGCGACGGGAACCGCCTCACTGTTCATCTTCTCCGATGAACGCGCTCGGACGGGGCAGCGCGACGAACTAGAACGCGCTACTGGAGTATAGCGCGTTCTCAGTCCGCGCCCGAAAACGGTAGAAACCGCGGGAAAAGCCATGCCACGCCCCGTTCACCCCCAGGTGAAGGGGAAACAAAAGGGGAAACCTTCCCCAAGCCCCTAGGCATGCATCTAAACCCCTGGATCGCCCAAAAACACCATAAAACGGGAGATCCGGCTCACACCCCAAAAACACACATTTTCCCCAAAACGCCCCGTTTAGCCCGCTCGGCTCACCACGGCCTACGAAACTTGCAGGAAAGGAAGTACACGGGCTGAGGGTCCATCACCCTACCTCCACCGAAGATTTCGCGCACCGTGGACGCCGATCCACGAAGAAAACGCCGTTGAAGCCTCGCCGTTCCACGAACTCACGGCCGAGCTTCCACGCGCCTCCACCGCCTCGATCCTCATCTATCCTCGCCCGTGCCTCGCCCGCGCCGTCCCCGCCTCGCCCGTACTCCGCCCCGTCGGCCGCCGGAGAGAGAGGGAGAGAGGAGAGAGCGTGAGAAGAGAGAGGGAGAGAAATGAGAAATGAGAGGGGGAGAGAGAAAAGGTTTATATATAGGAAAATCCGGAAATTCAGAAAAATCCAGAAAAATAGAAAATCACACCCTCGCGATCTTTGGAGCGCACCGATCGCAACGGTACCACTCGCGCCCAGGTGAACAGCCCGGTTCACCCGCAACGAGGTTCCGAAGGGAATGCCGAAACCCACGCCGGGAATCGGAAAATACACGCGGAAAAAGCCACGGAACGCCTCCGGGCCTCCGAAACGACTCCGGATCGCGCCGATCCGAACACGAAAGATGTCCGAAACGAAATTTCGGACACAACGGAGTCGGACACTCCGAAAAACCAGATCCAAAACCCGATAAGAAGGATCCGAAAAACCAGGGCATTACAGCCCTCCCCCCTTAAAGGAATTTCATCCTCGAAATTCACGACCAATCACGAAGTCCCAGGGGAAGAACACTGAATCAACTGACACGCTGTCAGAGCCCCAGCACAGAAAACCTCGATTCTCATGAAAAGACCGATCCTGAGGGACACCGCCAGACTTATAATCACAAGCAACACCTCGCTCCTGGCACCCAGCACACAGGCCAACAGAGCATGCATATAGCAAAGGACACAGTCCGGCATCACCTCAGACAACGCGAGAATCCACCATGGCGCCGCAACCACGATCTCGCTCACCGAGGAATCACAACCATCGACACGAGCAACATCTACTGATCCACCCAATGGTCAGCAGACAAAACACACATCAGCTTTGCAACCAGCTGACAGGTCGCACACCCTCCTCAAGGGAGCAACCAAAACAGAGCCTCCACCAGCTCAAGCAGCCATCTCAACGGACCGCAACCAGCACATCGGCTCAACACCAAGAAACACCCCACACATGGCAAGCCGAAAGCTGGTCATAACACTGTGCCAACTCTCGTCAGAAGACAAACTTCGACAAAGTCCAGATCCCATCCGGAAAGGCACATCACAGAAACGACCACCGAAGGCCTCGCTGGCACACGGCTCTCGCCACACTCGAGCCCCAACAACCAGCATCTTCTATCTCTGAAAAGACCATCTACTGGTCACCAACTGCTCGTCAACGGGAAACCTTCGCTTGCTCAGCTTCTTCCTCCTTTCCTGGTCCTCGACCGGGTCCAAAGGAAACATTCCAAACCTCGGCAAGCCATCCGTCGACTCACACGCAGACTGAAGCCGCATCTCGAGCTGCACTCCTCTCGGACACCGCATCCGAGCTCGAACATCACGCCAACTCAACCCTCTCAGGGAGCACGACGAAACCAAATGACGGATCCTGGTGTCTTCAGTCATCACCTCACTGGTGCGTTCCGAGGATTCCGGAAACGTATTTTTCTATTTTTCGGTATTTTTCCCTGCTGAGTCTCTGTTTTAGAGACTCATTCCCTACTTTTCAGGTGTTGCGGTTCTTCCTCGTGGTTCGAGGACGCGGAGTGGAGGTTCTCAGTTGCCAGCTTGTCGGGCCGAGTGTTCACTTGGCATGTGGTACGTTTTACTGCTTTGGACTGTACTTTCTGTTGGACTGGACTCTGTTGTAGCTGTAGTTGTTTATTTATTGCTGTTGTTGTTGGTTGTCCTGCTTTATTTCCTATTTCTTTGTGCCTCCACACTCCTTTTAGCCCTTCCGAGCCCTCCCGGCTCGTGGGCGGCGGTGCGAGTCTCGGGTTATCGGGCCTTCCCGGTAATCGGATTCTCGGGTCGTTACAATTCATGGGTGAGTCGGGAGGATCTCCAGCAGTTGGATCCCGACCTTCTCGAGTAGTACCACAGCTGGATGGACCCCTACTCGACGGAGTCGAGCTCTACGCTGTCCAGGGGATTTGATGGAGGCATCACCCGTGACTCCCTTTGGCTCGGGTCTTCCTCACACTCCGGCACCATTTGAGTTCGGGCCTCTCTCCATAAAGGCCCAATTATCCTTTTTTGTGCTTTCTATTTGAGTCATTTGATGTAATTTTCATTTTCTTGAGTCATGTCCCTAGGTCTTGTGTTTATTTTCCTAAGTTTGAGTGTCATTATATTGTTTAGTTAGCTATTGGGCCCATTTCATTGGGCTTGGCCCAAGATCCCCCCCTACCCCCTCGGTTATTTGTCATTGAGTCTTTTTTCAGGGTCTTATTGTAAAATGTGGGTTGCCTATATATAGGGCCCCATTCCCTTCATTTAGAACTAATGAATCAATGAATGAAAAACTTGCCATTTTGAGAGTTCAAACTTCTTCTCCAGTGGAGAGATTCCATTATTTGGGTGAGAGACCCTAGGGGAGAGATTTCCCACCCATCCCTCTCTTAATTTCTCTCTTTCACTCTCCTTTCTCTCTCCTCCACACCCAATTTCAAAAAATTTCTCTCTCCTCCCCTCCCAACCACCTCCACCCTCCCACCTACCTCCATTAACTCCTCTACAACTTCCCACAAGCCGTCATTACTTCCCCCTAGTCCCAATAGACCCTCCACCAATCCACACCCCACCCTCCAACCCCCAACTACCCATCCCCCTCCCCAAGCAGCCCTCCACCTTCCCAAGGCACCTCTTCCCATCCCCAAGATCACCATTGATCACCCCACATTAAAGGTAATTCAAACTCACATTCCCTCCACCCACTTGTGCCCCCCTCACCTTCCCCCTTCTCCCTCCAAGCCCAAATTCGTAGCTCCTCCTCCCACCACCTGTTAGACCCCCTTCCAGACCCTATTCTTCCCCCCCCACACCTTGGAGCACCCCCTCCTAGACCCTCTCACAGCCAGGGTTCTCCCCACACTCATCCACCTCCATTTCCCCTCCCATATACCCCATTTCCCCCCATCATCTTCAACCTCCAGTTTTCAGTTCGCAGGTAGCAGAAGAGTAGCATATTGCAGAGGCAACCCCGACCACATCCTAGTGAATCTGAAGGCCCAAGAGGTATCCACGGAAGCGTCTACCAGTCTTCTTCGCAACGGCGGTGGTTTCATCTTCATCCGAGTTGTGTGTTGCCCGGGATCTCCGTTCTCCCACAACTACGCAGAGCTGCCCCTGCTGAGTACTAGAACCGGAGTAGAAGCTTCGCCACGACGAACCTCAGAAAAATCAGCTCAAGATCTCTTCTGCAAAGTTCTTCCTCTCCCTGTCTACTTTCAGAATCAAGAAGCGGAACTCCGTTCGTCATACTATAGCAGGAGTTATCCATTTTCTCCCTCAGCTACATAGTTCTGCGACCCACAGTAGGCACCGACCTGTCAGAAGTGTTCAGAGTCCCCTGGCTTTCTCCGACATCGTTTGGCTTCCCCGTCAGTTTTTTGGCAAAGAGGGATTGTCCACGGTTCCAACGACTCTGACGGTGCTTGATTCTGAGTTCGGGAGCTGTCGGGACATCCTCTGCAACCTGCTGTTGGAAATCAGGAGCTGCCAGTCCGAGAGTCTGCCTCCCTGTTCGGGCCTCCACCCATACCGGCATCGACGACATAAGAAATTAACAAAATTTGGATGACTTCCCCTGCCTCCTACAAAGATTTTCTAGGTGGTTTCGCCCCCAACAAAATTCGATAGCAGCTGCAGCAGTCAACTCTTCAGTCACCTATCAGCACCCACAGAACCAGGCAGAATCGGCAACCTCCCGTCTTCGGTGTTCCTTTCTCCAATTCCCCTCCCCGCTTGGCCGGCTGATGGCCCCTCCCTGTGTGGAGGTAGTTTTGGCTGTAATATCCATTAACCCCCACCCCAAGGTCCCCCTCCTGCGAGAGGAGTAGTGTTGTAATTGGATTGAGCAGGTCAAGCTACACCGTCGCGGCGTGTGGGGATCCACTCGCCTCCCCGCTCGCCCTCGTCTCCGAGCGGGACCGGTTTCTTCAAACCGGTCGAGTAAGTGCTCAAACCTCACTCCCTTTAGTGCTTGTCTTTCAATATTAGTTCTTAGTTCCGCTGGCCATGAGAGTGAGAGCTTGATCCTCAAGCCCCGTTGTCTTGAGTGATCACCGTGGGAAGAGAGTAACCGGTGCCATTGGCACTTTGTCGGCCCCATTGAATTGGGCATCCACATCCATTGGGAATCAAATCTTGGCCTTGCTGGCCCTCTACCAGTAAGGGTCCAACCCCTCAACCTCACCTTGGCATTCCCAAGTTACCCCGGGACTTGGGTGAGCGACGGGAGAGCGGTGGCCCAAATTGGCCCTTTTGATTGTGAATGTGCTTGCTTGTCTAAGTCCTAGGGGGTATCACATCAGGTCCACCTCCAGTGTTTCATCTTCGGGCAGCTCTGTGGCCAACGGGGAGTCTTCGGGCACAGGGTGTGTCGCGAAGAAGTCCGCGACGGCTTGCCCCTTAACGGCCTTCTGCGGCACGTAGGTGATGACGAACTCCATGAGCAGTACGGCCCATTTGCCAAGACGCCCCTTGGGGACTGGTTGGGAGAGAATGTGCTTGATGGGATCGGCTCTGGATATTAAACAGCTTCTTGGGACAGCATATAGTGCCTCAGTTTCTTGACTGCAAAGACCAATGCGAGGCAAATCTTCTCGATCGGGGTGTATTTGGCCTCTGCTCCCACCAATCTTCGGCTGAGGTAGTAGAGAGCCCGTTCCTTCCCTTCGTCATTATTCTGGGCAAGCATTGCCCTGTTGACACCTTGAAAATGAGCAAGGGCAGAAGCAGAATTGAAAAGAAGATTAGACTAACAGTGAAAGATCAATGACGAAGTTCGTCAACCATCTACCCGGCTGAAGCCTTTCGCCGGCCAAGCTGATGTCCGGTGCCATTGTCAGTCAGACGGCGGCACTGATGAAGCAGCAGTCATCCGACTGATGAGACCTCCTAGCACATTCTAACAAAAAGCCGGAACCGGAAAATGAAGATTGTAAAGGCTTTTACAAAGTCAGAACAAAAGAAGAATCATCTCCACAAACTATACACCTGGCTGAAGTCTTCTCATACTGAAGCTGATGTCCGGTCTTGTCATCGTTCAGGTGACAATGCTGATGAAACCCCAGTCCAATGACTGATGAAGGTTCCTTTGGTCCACTTGAGTCCAACAACAAATTCCTGATATAGTTCCGATATGTTTATAGAGCTAACAGTTCTAAGTGGAGCTTAAAAGCACTAAATGGGCCTATGAAATGGGCTTAGGGGTGTGGCATCCAGGCCCCCTCACTCAAATCGCACGCCGCGCCAGGAGCTACTGTCATCTCAGGCGCGCCGTGAAGATGGAGTGGAGTGGCACGCCGACTTCCACCTGCCGAGAGGGTAAGAAGATCGGGTCTATAAAAACCCACCCCTTCGAAAAGCAAAAAGGAGAGGAGGAGGAGGCCAATTGATTAGAAGAAAAAAAGGAAGAGAAGAGACCACGAAGAGACCAACAGAGAGAGAGAGCCTCCTCCACTGAGAAAAGGGAGAAGATATCAATACGAAGAGAAAGAGAAGGAGAAGAAGCTCCAGGTGGGCAGCTGGGGAGGGAGAGGAGTCAATGCTCCGCCCTCCCCCATGTTTTCTTTTCTTCTTCATGTAATTATACGAGTCTTGTCTCGATTCCTCGGATGTAACCGGGATATCCCGGCCCCTGGCTCATCCAACCTTTTCCTCACTCACTTCTCGTGGTTGATTTGAGTTTTGGAATGATGCAATGAAAAGGAATGTCATGATGGCCCGTTTGGGGACTGAATGATTGAAATATCTGCTATCTGTCCCCCCCTTTTTTCATCCTTTGTTCTTCGAAGCGTTTGTTTGTTTAGATGCTCCGGATTTCCGGCTCTAGTCGTTCTCTCGTGAAGGATGAAGACGGAGCCCCAACCCTCATTCAATGGGTTATTGGGCTCTGTCCCCCTCCTTCCCTCCCTTGGATGATGGACTTTCCCGCATATCATGGATTTCTACCGAGCTCCCAGCTGGTTCGGGGTCAGAGACATCAATCTCTTGATCGTCTGAGCAGCAGGTGACCAGAAAAACACCTCACATCCCCGAGGGTTTAATAATTGATGATCTTGCCCTTCGACTGATGCTAGCCTCCCTTAAACCCCTGACCTTCACGCCCATAAAACCTTTGTGATTGATTCCCCCATCTGAAATCCTGCCTGAAACCCCCCCTTTGAAACCAAAAGAACTAAGAACAGGGGGCCGGAACCTTCCCGGTGCCCCGAACAGTGCCCCATGAAGAGACCTTCCCGGCGCGATACTTCCCACGCCGATAACCTCCATCCCCAGCTTCTCGGCGCCAGGAACAGCACCTTGTGAAGAAGACTTCCCGACGCGGTGAGTTTTGGCGCCGGGAACCACCCCTCTTGCCATACACCCCTTGACACTATGGATTCTCTATCCCTTGAACCCCGGATGAAAGCCTCCCTGCCACCAGCTAAGAAACCATACAGATACCCCTTATAGTCTACTAGATGTAGCCTCCTATTCTGTCAAAGGGCACCCCAGGTCATTATATGCACCTCAGGGATAAAGATTAATGGGGATAACCCCCACATAACCTTACGAGCCAAGGGAGCTCTGCCACTGCATAAGCTTCAATGGCCTCAAAAGGGATATTAAGCTAGTGCTCCAAGCACATACACGGGGCAGGGGTCCAATACCCCTCTATTGTGGCTTTCATCCCGGCACTCCGTGGGTGATTGCCTATCATTCCCTGGCAAAGGCTGATTACAGGGGACGTGCTACCCAAATTCTCCCAGGATGATGAAAGACAATATTAAACTATCCCCGGGACTCTGCACATCAATGGTGAAAGAGGTCCTCTATGCTGGATTGGTCTTCCCCAGTTCCACTCAGCCTCTGGCCTTCTTTTGAAACACAAACCAAAATCAGTTGAAGCCCGATGAATAGATGCATTTTGATCACCCAGGGCCCATCTACTTTGACCTGGATCTCCAGGAAATCCTTTGACCCGCCAACAAACCCCAGAACAGGGTATCGTAAAACCCTAAAATACATCTCGGTGCCTTCATCTATCTCGGCTCCGTGAACAGTAGAATAAACGAGTAGCCCTCGGCGTGAACCTTCCCGCGCCGAGTACCCCATTCCTTTGGGCGGGCCGAAAAGGCCCATCAGTTCTTCTCCGGGCCGAGAGGCCTACGCCGAGAGCTTCCCTTCTTCGCTATTGGTCACGCCAAAACCCTCTTTGAGCAAATCCTCCTCGCGCCGGGAAGCTAGCGCCGGGAACCCCCGGCCCTCTCACCTTGGCGCTGAGAATCGGCTTCCTTGCCCTTGCGCCGAGAGTCTCCCCTGACTCTTTCTCCTTCGTGCCGGGAGCTTCATTCTCGGACCAGTTGAGCCGAGAGCTCACCCTATCACCCAACGGGATCTTCAACCCCTTGGTCAGACCTACCCAGGGGGCCCATGAGTCACCATCGTCGCCCGGGGGATAAATCAAAGGGAGTCAGACTCTCTTATTCGTATCGGATTTATGCGCAACCCCTTTAGCTCCGGTGAGCTCTGCCAATGCATGAGTGCCACCAGCTCTTATAAGGGAAGAGTCAAATATCGCCCCAAGGCATACATGTGTAATGTGAGAGGTTCGGCCTCTCTATCTTTCGGCTTTCATCCCGGCACTCCGTGGGTGATAGCCTATTCTCCCTTAGGCATAATCCAGATTATGGGGAGATGCTGTCGAAATGTTGATCGATGCTTTAAAATCCCATCATGGTTACAGCTCAGTCTGCCTGTGATTTAAACTCGTTTTCTCCCCTTGCCCCTATACCCAGTTTTTTTTTAACCGCTGATTCAACGATATCGTTTGTTTCCGTGGTTGATGTTATTATCTTACCCGCCTTCCTAGCCCTGGTATGAAGTTTAAAATGGTGCACATGAATATCTGTTTGCCTTATGAGGCCTCCTATTTCGACGTTTAATCAAGGGTTGTCCTTCTTGGGAAGGGCGTAATTAACGTCATAGCCTTTATGGTATGGCGGACTTTTGGTCCCGACTCGGACTTCACAATCGACTGACCAAGTCAGATCGAGCGCACAATGAAATCGTCACACATGTGACTGGCACGCCAATTAACCAAACCAATAAATCAATAAATCAATAAATAAATTAAAAAAAGAACTCCCGCATCCACAAGTCTGGCACGCCCGGTGGGACCGAGTCTCCCTTCATCTCTACGCCGAAATAGGAGGCCCAGTGGGCCCCCCCTCAAATTTCTGATTCCGTGCTTTCTCTATTTCCAGGAAACTACAATGACGGCTGGAATCATCTCTGTACACTTTGATCAACAAGTGGTCGATGCACATGTTCGAGAGGGCTACCTGGCGGTACCTCTTGCGTTCGGATCGATGCCGCCTGCTGTCGGGATGCCCAACTGCTTGGGCCTCATCTTCACTGACTTGCTCGAGATCGACAACCAGGAACAGAAGACTGTTGTCAAGACATTGCCACAAGCTACCATCCCCAAAATGAGCCAGGGGATGCAGGATACTCCTGAGGTCGTGGCCTGCTTCATCCATCACGAGGCGAAAAGGGGCGCATCCTCTGCTGCTGGAAGAAGGAGGAGATCCGACAGGAGAGCCCGATCCACTGCTGCAGGTCGCCGGATATCCAACTCAGGAAAGACAATGCTGATCGGAGGAATCCGGACGAACCTCAACGGCCGCCCGAGGGAGGTCAACCCAGATGTGGTCGTCCCGAGAGTACCCACCACCAATCGATTCCAAACTCTGGCTACTAGGAGGGCCGACGTCGAGAAAGAGCACCGAAGGCCGTTGGCACCAAAGCCGCCCAAGTTCAGGCAGATCTGGCGGCAGAAGAAGACCCAAAGCTGGGCCCCAGCTCAAGATGAAGAAAACATTGCTGACACCACTGTTGCCCGCTTCAGGGCAGGAAGTAGAAGAGGAAAAGGAAGAGACATAAGAAATGCTGTTGCTGTTCACCCCGGGGCTCGGGGTAGGAGAGATGAGGAAGAGAATGAAGGAAGAAATCTGACTACTATTCGCCCCAAGATGAGGGGCAGAAGATATGAGTAGAAGGAAGACCTAACGGTCACCCACCCCATGGCTGGGGGCAAAAGATGGGAAAGAAAGAATTATGCTGCTGCTGTCGACTGCTGCCAGGATGGGAGTAGAAGGTTCAGGGAGGAAGAGGAAATGAGAATAAGCGAACCAGTCGTTGCTGTCACTCTAAGAAGACCAAGAGCATGTGCCAGACAGGCCGATACACTCAAATACTGCAAAGCCGAGCACCTGACTGCTCAGGTGGGGAGACTGGCTTATCAGCAGAAGAGCCAGGAAAGATTGATGCTCCAGCCAAAGCCACGAAGGCACAATCAAGAGGAGATGAAACAAGTGGCTCAAGACTACTTTCACTACCTGGGGAACTCCGCCCTCGGGCAGCAAAGATTATCCCGTGCCTTGGGCACCATGGATGATGAAGAAGAAGAAACCCTTCAAGAAGTGATGCTCGGAGTCTCCTCCTCCGATTCCAATGATTATGAAGAAGGCCATAGAGCCGGGTATGGAAAAGAAGACCTGCATAGAGAAGAAGCTAGAGAAAGAATATCAGTCTTTGACCGGCTCAAATACCCCGATCAGATGAGAAGGAAAGTCTTCAGGCAGAGGGAAAAGATGCAGATCTTTGCCTGCAATATGGCCGGGCTTGTCAAAGGGTAGGATATGTTACCGACACAGCCAGATGAACTGCTCAGACTAGCAACCAGACCAGGCCCCGTCACAAGGAGAGGCCAGGCGGCAAAAGATAAGATGAAGACTAATGAAGAAGCCTGCAAGATCACCACTATGACAGTTAATGTGGTGACAGCAGAAGATGAAGATAATCCCTTCGTCGATGATGCTGAAGGGGCTTCAAAAGATCTATAGATCCCGTCAACCCTGGATCCCATGATCCAGATGATGTTTAGAAGATATCAACAGGAGATCAATGCTCTCAAAAGATAGCTAAATGAGAGGCATGAAGCTACACCGGTCTCCAAGCAAGCCGAGCCTGTGGGGCAGACTGCCAGCTCAACAGAAATGGCTATCCCAGCTAATCCTCTCCCGGCTGATAAGGGCAAAGCACCGAGCCAACCCGTTCTGCAGCAGACGGTAGCTCAGCCCTCTGTATCTCAAACGCAGCCTGCCGCGCCGGCCTTGCGCACAACTGTGATGACAACTCCTTACGGTCAACAACAAGCTCACTTCTTCCTGGAAAACATAGATCCAGCCATAGCCCAAAAGTTGATGATTGAAAAGATTGTGGAGATGAAGCTGTCTGAAAAGACTGGTGATTATGCTAGTACCTACGATGTGTACAAGGTACCATATCCTCCCCAGTATGCTGCTAAGAGACTACCTCCAGGCGTCAGTAAGCCACCGAAGTTTGAAAAGTTTAATGGCCAGGGCTCTCCCAGGGAGCACATAGCTTACTACACCACAATCATGGGTGACTTGGCAGCTGATGAAGCTTATCTGCTTAAGTTCTTCGGCTCATCCCTCACCGGGATAGCCTTTGAATGGTATTCAAGCCTGCCGGCTGGGTCAGTAACCGATTGGCCTAACATGCAAAGAAAGTTCCGCGACAGATTTCACGTCACAGAAAGAGAAATTATAATAGCAGAACTATATGCAACCAGGCAAAAGCAAGATGAAACAGCACTAGACTACATCAAAAGGTGGAGGAACTTAGCTATGAGATCAAGAAGATGCAGTGCAAATATGTAAGCAGAGCCTCAGGAGAGAGGTACTGGAAAAGATGATTGGTGCAGATGTCAGATGATGTAAAACCAACCTTGGACCTATTTTGCAAGCATTCAAGTTTGAGCAGCGGACTCACACTAGCGAGCTCACCCGTATGGCACACACTAGGGCCCGAAGGCAACTAGGCGATGTTGGAGAGGGTCCGAGGTGGGACCATGAGGCTCCAAGGGTTGGTAAGCTTGGGGAGAACCCAAAATGAGCCTAGGATGACCAAATCATGGGCGGCCAACACACCAAGGGTGTGGGTTAAGTGGATTCACTCTCAACTCGCCCGCGGTGGTCACTCAATTTGGTGGCAATGTAAAATCAGACACTCTCTTACCACCGACGGAGTAACTATAGCAATACTATGCTAAGCAAGTCCAATACAGAAATGAGGGATGTTCAGGAGCTCACCTAGCCGGCGTGAAGACGCCGACTCCGGCCGGAGACGGGGGCGAGCGGGGAGGCGAGGGTATGCACCCGCACGCCGCGTCGGTGTCGCTTCAACCTGAAAGTGTAAAGAGTACAACACTACGCCTCTCGCAGGAGGGATGATCTTGGGGTGGGGATTAAGTTAATTACATCCAAAACTACCTCCACGCAGGGAGGGGCCTTCAGCCGGCCAAGCGGGTTGGGGATTACGCAATGAAACTTGACCTCCCGAGCTCCACCGGTTCTGCCCTGCTTCAGATTCACTGGACAGACAGTCGGAGACGGTGCTGCCACAGGTTCCACGGAACTCGGATCTTTACGAGACCAGCGCCAAAAGTTTCCCAACTGACAGAGGATGAAGCTTGAATTTTTGGGGAAGCTTTGATACTTGGGGCTGACCGTGCCGGCGACTGGAACAGAACAGCAGCGTCTGGTCTCTGGCAGTTACCGAACTGATGCAGCAGGTTGCAGAAGTCACTGTGGGCTCTCCCGGACTCTGATTGGAATGAAACTGGCGGTGATGCGATCGTGGTCGGGGTAGCTTCGAGCTGGAGTTGACGGGGATGCGATCCGATGTCGGTGGAGAGAGGGGTAACCGGAGGAGTGAGGACTGGTCTAACCTGGGACCACAGGGGGCAGTCTGCTGTCTCCGACAAAGAAAATTGGAGCAGAGGGTTCCGTTGGCCGATTGAGTCCCTTCCTCTTGGAGGTGGTAGATAGCTTGAATTAGTTTCTTCCCTCCAAAAATGGCAGTCAGAGCCTTCACGAGCTGGCCGTGGCAGAGTCTGGGACCGGACTGATTGATTCTGCCTCTGTCTTGTGCAGATCAATGTGGCTGGTTGCAGAAAGTGCCACGATCTCTAATGATCTCTGATTGAGGTGAGACCTAAACCGTTGGAACCGTAGCCAAGTATTCTTTCTGTCGGCACTGACGGAGACATCGGCAGATGTCGGAGAAGATCGGGACGTTCAGATGAGTAGAGGGGTGTCGGTTCTGGCTCCTGTAAACTGACCTGACACACTTGGAGTAGAAAATTTGTAACTTGAGATTACGATGTCCAAATGCAGCTCTGCTTCTTTAGGATGAAATAGGACTTGAGAGGGAAGAACTTTGCTGAATAACACTTGATCTGAATCCCAAACGGTTCGTCGTGGTCGGGCTTCCAATCTCGCTCTGGTTCTCTGCCTGGGGTCTTCTGCGCAGTCGTGGGAGATCAGCTACTGCGGACAGCTCCGACCTCGGAAGCCGGCGAGACCACCACCGTTGGAAAGCTATCTCGATGAAGATTCCAGCAATATAGGCCTTGCTACCTGAATCTTTGAGAGGCAGTCGTGGCTGTCTCTGCAAGTTTCTGCAACTCTGCTGTCTGAAACAGAGGCTGAATGAGAAGAAGATGAGGGGGTGGGGAAGGGGATGGCCAAGAGAGTAAGAGGTGGAGGGTGAACTTGGCTGGTATGGGGAAGGGGGGCTGCGACTTTGGGTGGTTTGGGAGGTGGGGAGATGGAAGGGCACTGCCCTAGGGAGAGGGAAATTCAAATTTGGGCTTAGGGAAGAGCCCCTTCAACCTTGGGGAGAGGAAGGGGTGCTTAGGAAGTGGTGTTGGGTAGTTGGGGGTTGGGAGGTGGGGTGTGGATTGGAAGATGCCACCTTGGGTTGGGGGGGAGTTAAATGGGTGTATGGGGAAGGGGAGAGGTCTTAATGAGGGGTGAATGAGGAGGAGAGAGAAAATTCCGAAAATTGGGTGGAGGGAGAGAGAGAGAGATAAAGAGAGAGAGAGAGATAATGGGTGAGAGAGGGAAGAGAGATTTGGTAGAGAGGAGTAAGACTAGAAAATTTTTTCTATTCAAATGATTCTTCAAAAGTTGTTACATATGAGGAGTGGGGTGGCCTATTTATAGGCACATGACTTTTTCACAAATGACCCTAACAAAAGACACAATGACTAATAACCGAAGGGAAGGGGGGGCATCCATGGGCCTAGCCCAATGAGATGGGCCCAATAACCTATCAAACCAACATAATGACTCAATACTTAGGAAAATGACTCAACAACCTAGGTACATGACTCAAATAAAGGGAAAATTACATGATATTGACTCAAAGAAAATGTGACGATTACATGACTAGACTCAAAAATACATGACTAACATAACGGCGCTTGCCGACGAACAATCCGAGTCCGGAGAAAATGTGGAGGGGCAAGGGATGCCCTCATCATACCCCCGGGGTGGGGAAAACTCGACCCCGTCGAGTATGGGTCCACCAGGGAAGTAGTACATCGAACTGCGGCTCTGGGTGACCCTCGATCTCCATACTCAACCCGCGACCATAGTCGGGGAACGGCGCTTCAGCTCGACAAAGTGACTCGGTCATACCCTCATGCTGGCGATGGGATCTTGCTTGCCTAGTATTGCCGCTGTGTGCTCACGTCGGGCTCTCAGGCTATTTGTGGTGGCACTCCGAGGGTGTCTCTCACAAGGGTAGGTGTAAGCTGGAGGCACTCACTAGGATCCACCGCGGTGCCCTTATAAGGTGCTAGATCCGCCACATGAGAAATGGGGAGAATCCCAAAACCCTTTTTGAAAGTTCAACCCATAAGCCGGGTTGCCAAAGCCACTCGAAACTTGGCAAGGTCCAAGTCCTCGTGCCCTCAATTTGGAGGTGACCCTGGGGTAGAGCCACTCCAAAGTCATCATCGTCAAGTTACCAACTTGGAATTCCAAGTGGCGCTCATGAGTTTTTGCTCGCTTGTTGTGAATATCACCGCTTGTTGCTTGATATGTGCTTGGATGCATATGCCATGCTTGATGATGCGATGTGAGTGGGCAATGTTTGGTATGCAAAGGTGGTCCGGGGCAGCCACATGTAATCGATCATGCTTTGATGCTATGAAGATTGTGACAGACTCAGGGGGGCCGGGACATCCATAGATGAACCTTTTATGCATGGGTATGACAAATGTCGGGGGACCCGGACATCCATGTATGCTCCTCTCATACTTAAGACTCATGATGAATGAGGGTGGGCCAATACATCCAAATACGGTCCACTTATGCTTCCTACTTGACATGTGGGTGATGTAAATGAATGTACCCGACTTATGAATCATGCCAAGTGGTGTTGTATGCCAAGACTTATGCACTCTTGTGACAAAGATGTCTCCTATGTGTGGGCCTTTGGACTTCCATTGGAATGGGTCGAAGGGGTCTAGAAAGGTGGATATCATGAGATGGGGCACTTCCTCGATCCCTAGGTGTATACCACCCAAAGTCATGGTTCCCATGGTGTAACCCGGGTCTGGGATGGGGTGGATTGGATCAAACATGGTGGGTTGGGGTAGGGAAAGGTAGGTGTAGTTAAGGTGGTTGGGTTACTTGGGTTCCTTGACTCCCATTGGAATGGATCATAGGGATCATAAAGTGGGTTACCAAGGGGCTCCATGTCCTCAAGGTCCTCAAAAGGTGATGAGTCGTCTTCTTCTAGTGGAATGGTTGGGCCGGTGTATGGGGTGGGCTGGTTGGTCAAGGTTTTAGGAATCACAATGGTAGGGGAGTGGACCAGGATGGGCTCTTCCACTATGGGGAGAAGGAAAAGGATGTCACTAGTGTAGCAACCAATAGTGCAAACCGAGGAGATAGACCCAATGCATGGATGGATGAGGTTAAGGCTCTTGGGTTGGTCCGCTCCTAGGGCCAATAAAGAAGTCAAGTCTGATTGCCACTTTAGACCTTTGAGAGATCATCCCAATCTTCTACCTCATAGTAGGATTGGATTGTGGTGTGATAGGAGTGGAGGGGAACAATTTGGGATGGATATCCCAAAGGTGAGAGAGGTGGGGGTGAGCTAGGAAGGGTGGGTCCTTGCTTGAGCCATTGGAGTATATGCTCATTCATGGTGAAGGTGGGTGACTCTTGAGGATCCGGGCTATTTGAAGTGGTAAAGGGTTGAGGCTTTTCCTTACCATTGGTGTGATCTTGGGCTTCCTTATGGGTGGGAATGGGTTCCGGACTAGCATCTACTCCCATGTGGAGGGTTGTGGAGGTTTCAATTCCTAGTGTTAATGGGTTGGGTAGGTCTAATGCGGGAGAATTGGTGATAGCTGGAGCATGGTGCACTTGGGGTGGTGGGCAAGGGTGGACTTGGATCGAAGGGGAAGTAGAGGAGGCCTAGGTTGGGGAAAGATTGGTGTAGGAAGCGGGAGGTGAGTTGGGTGAGGGGTTTTGGGTTTGGGGATGGTGGCCATTATGGGCCTTGGTGGAGGGGTGGACACGGTGTCCACATGGTTTTTAATGATGAGGGTTGGATGAGTGGTGGTCACCATGGAGGGAATTGGGTCGGTTAGGGGTCTCTTGCCCTTGGGATCATTTGGGGTGGAAGTGGGGGCTAAAGAGGCTTGACTAGTGTAGGTTAGTGAAGGGGGTTTTGGTTGGGGTGTGGGGGCCCTCATGGGATTAGGTGGGGAGGTGGAGGCCTTGGAGACTTGGGTTCTAGTGGTAAGGGTTTGGACGGGTGGGTTTGGAGGAGTGAGAGTGCTCCTCGAGTTTTGGTAACCCGGGTAGGAAGGGGACATATATTTTGCTCTAAGTTGCTCCTTCATGTCCTTCCAAGTGGTGATGGGAGTTTTCCTTCTAAGTATCTTTAGCCCGACAATTTGCATCCAATAAGTTTCCGCCCGTTTGGTAAGTTGCATTTTGGCAACCAATGCCTTTTCATCCTCGGATATATGATACCAAGTGAAGTATTGGTCCATTGTAGCTTCCCAATCTAAATATTCTCTAGGAGAGGTTCCATCAAAGGTGGGAAGTGGGAAAGGGACCATTCTATCGTTTGTCCTTGGGGCGGGCCTATTTTCTCCAAGTTGGTTGAGTCGGTCCGATATGTTATCAAGCCGCTCATTGGCATAGGTCAAGGCTTTCATGAAGTAGTTGACATGGCCAGGGAAGTTATGGGTGTTAGTGGTAGGCATCTCTTGGTGGCTTGGACTTATGGAGTGGGCCGATTGGTAAGGTTGATATGAGGTGGCCATACTAGGGGACAAGAGTGATGCACTTGAAGACTCTAAATGCATAGACATGCCCTAGGACCAACTTGATAGAGACAAGTTGTGAACTTGCTCTGATACCACTTGATGTAAAACTGACCTTGGACCTATTTTGCAAGCATTCAAGTTTGAGCAGTAGACTCACACTAGCGAGCTCACCCGTATGGCACACACTAGGGCCCGAAGGCAACTAGGCGATGTTGGAGAGGGTCCGAGGTGGGACCATGAGGCTCCAAGGATTGGCAAGCTTGGGGAGAACCCAAAATGGGCCTAGGATGACCAAATCATGGGCGGCCAACACACCAAGGGTGTGGGTTAAGTGGATTCACTCTCAACTCGCCCGCGGTGGTCACTCAATTTGGTGGCAATGTAAAATCGGACACTCTCTTACCGCCGACGGAGTAACTATAGCAATACTAAGCTAAGCAAGTCCAATACAGCAATGAGGGATGTTCAGGAGCTCACCTAGCCGGCGTGAAGACGCCGACTCCGGCCGGAGACGGGGGCGAGCGGGGAGGCGAGGGTATGCACCCGCACGCCGCGTCGGTGTCGCTTCAACCTGAAAGTGTAAAGAGTACAACACTACGCCTCTCGCAGGAGGGATGATCTTGGGGTGGGGATTAAGTTAATTACATCCAAAACTACCTCCACGCAGGGAGGGGCCTTCAGCCGGCCAAGCGGGTTGGGGATTACGCAATGAAACTTGACCTCCCGAGCTCCACCGGTTCTGCCCTGCTTCAGATTCACTGGACAGACAGTCGGAGACGGTGCTGCCACGGGTTCCACGGAACTTGGATCTTGACGAGACCAGCGCCAAAAGTTTCCCAACTGATAGAGGATGAAGCTTGAATTTTTGGGGAAGCTTTGATACTCGCGGCTGACCGCGCCGGCAACTGGAACAGGACAGCAGCGTCTGGTCTCTGGCGGGTACCGAACTGATGCAGCAGGTTACAGAAGTCACTGTGGGCTCTCCCGGACTCTGATTGGAATGAAACTGGTGGTGATACGATCATGGTCGGGGTAGCTTCGAGCCGGAGTTGACGGGGATGCGATCCGATGTCGGTGGAGAGAGGGGTAACCTGAGGAGTGAGGACTGGTCTAACCTGGGACCACAGGGGGCAGTCTTCCGTCTCCGACGAAGAAAATTGGAGCAGAGGGTTCTGGTGGCCGATTGAGTCCCTTCTTCTTGGAGGTTGCAGCTATCTTGAATTAGTTTCTTCCCTCCAAAAATGGCAGTCAGAGCCTTCACGAGCTGGCCGTGGCAGAGTCTGGGACCGGACTGATTGATTCTGCCTCTATCTGGTGCAGATCAATGTGGCTGGTTGCAGAAAGTGCCACGATCTCTAATGAGCTCTGATTGAGGCGAGACCTGAACCGTTGGAACCGTAGCCAAGTCTTCTTTCGGTTGGCACTGACGGCGACATCGGCAGATGTCGGAGAAGACCGGGACGTTCAGATGAGTAGAGGGGTGTCGGTTCTAGCTCCTGTAAACTGACCTGACACACTTGGAGTAGAAAATTTGTAACTTGAGATTCCGATGTCCAAATGCAGCTATGCTTCTTTAGGATGAAATAGGACTTGAGAGGGAAGAACTTTGCTGAAGAACACTTGATCTGAATCCCAAACGGTTCGTCGTGGTCGGGCTTCCAATCTCACTCTGGTTCTCTGCCTGGGGTCTTCTGCGCAGTCGTGGGAGATCAGCTACTGCGGACAGCTCCGACCTCGGAAGCCGGCGAGACCACCACCGTTGGAAAGCTATCTCGATGACGATTCCAGCAATGTAGGCCTTGCTACCTGAATCTTTGAGAGACGGTCGTGGCTGCCTCTACAAGTTGCTACAACTCTGCTATCTGAAACAGAGGCTGAATGAGAAGAAGATGAGGGGGTGGGGAAGGGGATGGCCAAGAGAGTAAGAGGTGGAGGGTGAACTTGGCTGGTATGGGGAAGGGGGGCTGCGACTTTGGGTGGTTTGGGAGGTGGGGAGATGGAAGGGCACTGCCCTAGGGAGAGGGAAATTCGAATTTGGGCTTAGGGAAGAGCCCCTTCAACCTTGGGGAGAGGAAGGGGTGCTTAGGAAGTGGTGTTGGGTAGTTGGGGGTTGGGAGGTGGGGTGTGGATTGGAGATGCCACCTTGGGTTGGGGGGGAGTTAAATGGGTGTATGGGGAAGGGGAGAGGTCTTAATGAGGGGTGAATGGGGAGGAGAGAGAAAATTCCGAAAATTGGGTGGAGGGAGAGAGAGAGAGAGATAATGGGTGAGAGAGGGAAGAGAGATTTGGTAGAGAGGAGTAAGACTAGAGAATTTTTTCTATTCAAATGATTCTTCAAAAGTTGTTACATATGAGGAGTGGGGTGGCCTATTTATAGGCACATGACTTTTTCACAAAGGACCCTAACAAAAGACACAATGACTAATAACCGAAGGGAAGGGGGGGCATCCATGGGCCTAGCCCAATGAGATGGGCCCAATAACCTATCAAACCAACATAATGACTCAATACTTAGGAAAATGACTCAACAACCTAGGTACATGACTCAAATAAAGGGAAAATTACATGATATTGACTCAAAGAAAATGTGACGATTACATGACTAGACTCAAAAATACATGACTAACATAATGGCGCTTGCCGACGAACAATCCGAGTCTGGAGAAAATGTGGAGGGGCAAGGGATGCCCTCATCATTAGAACATTTGACCGATTGAACAATATAGTGGCGGAGGTCGAGACGTTCTTGTCTAAGCGTCCGACGGTCAATGCTCCCACTGTGCCGAAAGGGAAATCTAATGATCGATGACCATCGCACTCTGAGGCCAACACCGTCGATTTCAGAACCTTCGAGCAACAGAAAGGGAAGAAGGGGGCAGATGAAGCTCCCCCACCAGCAGACACAGCAGAAAGAATAGATAAGGTCTCTCTGAGAAACAAAATGAGAAAGCCGTACTCTTTCCCGAAAGATAAGACAGCCGCACTATTCAACTGGGCATACAAGTTCAACATGGTAACATTGCCTGAGCCAAAGAGACCCGATGACGCGGCAAAGAAAGGTGATCCACTGTTCTGTCCATATCACCGTGCGCTGGGGCACGCAATTGAAGATTGCTACGTCTTCAAAGATATTATGGAAGGCATGGTAAAAAAGGGCGAGCTGCAGCTGGGAGATTACCAGGTAGATCCACCTCGTCCACATGAGCCTCCGGCATTAAAAATGGCCGCCAATATGATTTCAATCTACCAGCAGCTGCCTAAGGAGGCCGTTGAAGAATGTACCAGGCATACTTATGAAGCTTGCTTACTCACCCCACTGAAGGATCAGGAAGGATGGCAGATGAAACCCATAAAGAACAGAAAGAAGACTCCGGCAGCCAAAACCAATGGAGCGATTATCCGCGGTGTCACACCAAGGCCCGAACCACCTCCAATAAAGCCGGTATGGCGCACAGCTGAGACAAGGCCGGTCATCCGGATCCCCACTCATAACCGGAGAAGACAAGTCCTCCTACCTGCACATAAGGAAGTAAGTCCTACAGCTAGGTGTTTACAGCAGTATATTAATGGGCTCGATGAATATGAACAGAAAAAGCCCGGGCACCTGCTGGTGAAAGACTGTATACTCTGGGAATAGCTCGAAGAATTGAAAATTAAAGAGCAGTCAGAGGCAGAACAAGAAAAGGCTGAAACTGAACCCTTCTGGGGGCAGGGGCCAATAAAGCTAAATTCCCAGAAAAAGAAGAGACGGCCCAAGTCCAAGAAGGGAAAGAGGGTCGTAACAGTACAATGTAACACCCTGTCGGCACTCTTTACCTCGCCCGGGGAGAATGATGAGGATGAAACATCAGATGCCCCGCTAGAAGCCAACCATGCCGAGGCCTCAACCTCAGCCCATGCAACACGTTCTGGGAAAAGATGGGGGTGCCCACCACCAGCTAATCATAACATTATGTTCAGGGGGGAACAGCCCTACCAGATTCCAGAACCGGAGGTACGAGGTGTCCAGGTTCCTCCCCCTACCGGCTTGTACCAAGAAAAGAAGAAAGGAGGTCAAACTCCAACATTTCTGGAATTTCTGTCTAGTCTAGAAAATGGGCAGTCGATACAGGCTGGGCCAGATAAAGGCAAGGGACCTCAGCAATCGGCGTCTGTAGCCTACGAGCAGAATGAGAAAGAAGGGGATAACCCTTTGACGGCACCAGGGGCCGTTGCTATAGAAGAAGCCCCCCAAGAAATCAGTCCCGGGGATGAAACCAGCACTGGGCAGTAGAGGCCACGGGCACCACATGAACCTCCAAAACCCCGATGGGCGGAAGAAATGAGACTGTCTAATGTCAGGGTGGGCAGCCGGATCATGAAAATGTTAAAGAAGCTCCCTACCAGATTCTCCATCTGGGAGATTCTCTCTCTAAGTGAAGAGG